>CM034151.1:338640228-339255657 GCA_019776745.2 Taxus chinensis
TCTTCTCCTCGTCCAGCCATGCGCACCACCCTTTTCAAATATAGCGTGGATTTCTATCTTCTTGATCTCAGCCCACAATCACGTTACCTGTTCTCTTTCCCCTTATCACCAATCTCTCATGCAATTACTTGTCCTCAGTCGTTAAAACATGCGTCGCATTCGCATATTTAACATCTTACATGCCTCTCAAAATAAGAACTTCAGTTGCCACCGTACGCTTTTCTATTTTTAGAAAAATCTCATTTGGAGTAACCGGTATCGGTTACCTAACCGATATCGGTCTATACTATACCGACATCGGTTAGCTAACCGACGTCGGTCACATACCCACCTTTTCAAAACATAGTCCTTTTCTTTATTTTTGTATCTAATTTTTGGAGGCGCCCGCCTCTTTTCTTGCAATACCAACACCGATAGCTATAATCTTTTCATCAAATCCACATCTCATTACGATTTCATCCATATCATCTAGTCTACACTACCAAACACAACAAATCATCAACAAACGATATCAAAAACCATTAATCTAAATACCATTTGGATCCAACTTAACAGCTACATACATACATTTTCATAAAATCAGCGACAAAAACATACAACATTTCATAATACAACATGTCAATTAAAATCATCATTTATATCTACATACATCCCATCAACCAAAAGACATCCACATCATTAATATATAACACCCATGTAAATCCAACTCATCATACATCAAATATCACAAACCATCGACAAAACATTTAACGCATTTCTAAACACAGCATGTGGATCAAAACATCATATCTATATATATATACAATGTTTCCAATATACAATGTGCCCTGCATCGGGGCCTCTGTGATCTCATAATCCAACAAAGCCGGCACGCAGGCCACAATAACCATCAAAAACCTCAACACGGCTCGCAAGCCGGTCTCTCATATCAAAAACATACTGGGCTCGCAGACCGGTATCAACTATACAACTCATACTCGGCTCGCAGGCCGGTATACATAAATGAATGAATGAAGCAATGAATACATAATATGTAGGCACATAGGCCTCTATAAACATAAACGTTGCAGACCGGTGCCCATATCCAATATACAAATACAAAAACAATGCCGGGATCCCTCAGCTCTCCCCACCGCCCTCAGCACCTCTCCCTGCTGGTCCCTGTGGCGCCTCTCGCCTTCTGCCTGTAACAGACACACCGGCTGTGGCTGCACCTCCTTGCGATCTCTAACTATGAGAGGTATTTGCTCTATAGGCTGTATATGGCTGATACTCAGCTCCGGTATGATCAAGAACATCCTAATAGTACTGGGCCTCCACTCTCACCTCCATATACCTGTCCCGTGCCACCATCGCTGCTGGGGTTGGTCCCCTAACTCCTACTACCAGTGCCCCCTGTGCCTGTGCTGGTGCCGTTGGTGGTGCCTGTGGCTGGGGTGGTACCTGTACCTGTGCCTAGGGCTGTGGCTGTGCCGCTGCTGGTGGTGCTGCCTGTACCTGTACCTATGCCTGGGGCTATGGCTATGCCGCTGCTGGTGGTGCTGCCTGTGCCTGTACCTGAGCCTGGGCTAGCTGCCCCTGTAAAATGCCTATCTGTGCCTGTGCAGCAGCCAACTGCCCCTGTAATAGCTGCACCTGACCCCTGAGCTGATCTCACTCTGCTATCACCATTGCCAAGTCTGGCTGTGCAGGCTGTGCTACCCTCGCTGCTCTCTGACCAGCCCACCAAACCATATATGCTCCCGTACAGCCAGCATCATCTACAATGTCATCTGCTGGCCTCTCAGCAACCCAATCTGGATCCACGGGCTGTGGTGCAGGTAGTGGGGCCTCTACATCATCCCTCTGGTACTGAGGGAAGCGAGGGGGCTCATCCTGTCGTAGCCCCATCTGCCTGCGTACCCTCTCCAGGGGTATCCTCTCATACTCTCCCGGCCTCCGTCCCGCTATCCAGAATGTGTACTGGATCCACTGCAACTGTCCTCGGGCTCCTCCACGGGGGTGATGACCTCTATACGGTCTCCATAGAATATCTGCCGCTGTCAGGCCCTCTAATAAATGCCTGTAATAAGTGACGTCCCGTCCTGCAAGCACTGCTCGTGCTGGCCCACGACCCCCCAACCACCTCTGAAGCCATATCTATATATGACCTGTGGCCCTGGCTGCTGGGGTAATCCTACTGGTCTAATGCATATGATGTGCTCATATGCCCAACAGTGAAGCAAAAATGTCGAACAAATCCCAATCGCCTCATCCGGCGATAGCCCCACAGCTCTCTATATAACTGCACCAGGTATACTGGTGCCCAAGCCTAACATGTGTGCTCCTCCACCATCTCATGTAGCACCCCCATCAGCGCCCGTGGAAAGCGGCCTCCCTCTGAGTCTGGGAGGGCGAAGCAGGTGATCCCAATCATCATCAACACGGCAAGCTGTGTCTCATGTCGGTGCGCACGGTACATATCCCCATACCCGATACTCACGCTGTGATATGTCAATAGCATGGGTGCATCCCCAAAAACCTGTAGGATGCTGTCCATGGCTGTCTCTGCATCCACCTGAAAGATGGCCTCTC
The DNA here is from genome assembly GCA_019776745.2 of Taxus chinensis. Taxonomy (NCBI): domain Eukaryota; kingdom Viridiplantae; phylum Streptophyta; class Pinopsida; order Cupressales; family Taxaceae; genus Taxus; species Taxus chinensis. The sequence continues at coordinate 338,642,803 of CM034151.1, forward strand.
CATCGATAGGTAATCGAAGGATGCGATACACATCCTCCAATGTGATGGTCATCTCTCCAGTCAGGAGATGGAACACATTGGTCACCGGATCCCATCTCTCGATGACGGAAACCAATCAAACTATGATCTCTGTCGATCGCTCTGTATCGCTGGACTCCGCCGAGTCCCACCTTGCGCATGATAGCCCAGTGTGCTATGGACACATGTGGTCGCATCCGGCTCAACAGTGGGGGCATCCTGTCCCGCATCGTCAGCTGCTGACGTGCCTGCAAAACCAACCCACTACATTAGCCCTACTCTTTATCACAACATCTAGTTTACCCTCTATACCCCCTTTTATCTCCCCGACCACACCTCGACTCTCTAACACACCCCTCTACCCACCTATCTCTACAATATCCCCCCTCCCTCTTCACACCCAAACAAACAACCCACATCATACTACCACAAAACCGAAACGATACCCAAACAAACCAACCCAAAACCCAAAACCCACCCAACCCAAAACCAAACCCACCCCCCCCCAAAACCCACCCAGCCCAAAACCAAACCCAACCCACATAGCCCAAAACCAAAACCCACCCCACCCAAAACAAACCAACCCAAAACCCAAAACCCAACCAGCCCAAAACCAAACCCACCCCCCCCCAAAAACAAACCCCACCCACACCCCAAAACACACCAACACAAAACCCACCCAACCCCAAAACCAAACCCACCCAGCCCAAAACCAAACCCACCCCACCCAAAACAAAACAAACCCACACAAACCCCCAATAAACCCCGGACCGGTACCGGTCCCAAACAACCGACCACGGCTATCTTCCCACCGACGTCGGTCAACCACCGACCGACGCCGGTCACCCACACAGAACCCAGCCCCTAAAATTTTGCGACTGATGCCGGTCGCTTAGCGACCGACATCGGTCACTGTCATTTCCCGGAGCCGAACCCCCGCGCGGCCCCCCCCCCCACATTTTTGCATTTTTCTACTTATCTCTACCCACCCAAACACCCTAAAAACCTACCCACCCAGCCGCCTTGCCCTATTTTACCCTAATCTATCCTTTTCGTTTTTCAAATTACGTCCATTTACTCATTATTTCCTAAAACATGTCAATTCTTACCCAAACCCCCAATTTAGCTTAATACCATTCAAATGCACACAATACAGAGTTCCGAACATACCCGAACGATGACACATCATCGTGGTGGGATGGGTGGTGGTGGTCCAGCTGGTCCAGCCCCTCGTGCTCCTCCTGCCTATGCCATAGCTCCAATTCTGATCTGCTGGGTCCCCGGCTAATCAACTGCTGCCTCCTCCTCACTCGGGCCCGCAAACAACTCACTCCTCTAGCAAAATAGCTCCACCTCACTCAATAAAACCTCCAATCTCAACTCTCCACGTCAGATAAATCAATTTGGTTTTCAAATAACAAAAGTGACAATGACAAGCCATATTTTTCTTTTTATAGGTTTCTCGCCCATAACCGATATCAGTTTCATTTTTCCCTAATGAACCGGTATCGGTCCCTTAACCGATATCGGTCATGTAGAATCGACATCGGTTTTTCTGCCAACTTTCCCCCAATTTTTTTTTGCCCCTATTTACCATTTGCCCCTTTTTAATAACATATCACCTATATCCACCTTTGCTGAACACCATTTGTTTGCCTATTCGGCCCGACCTAAGGCCTCAACCTACCTATTCGGCCCAACCCAAGGCCTCAACCTACCTATTCGGACCCGACCTAAGGCCTCGACCTACCTATTTGGCCCGACCCAAGGCCTCGCCCTACCCATTTGGCCCGACCCAAGGCCTCAACCTACCCATTTGGCCCGACCCACGGCCTCAACCTACCTATTTGGCCCGACCCAAGGCCTCAACCTACCCATTTGGCCCGACCCAAGGCCTCACCCTACCCATTTGGCCCGACCCAAGGCCTCAACCTACCCATTTGGCCCGACCCACGGCCTAAAACCTACCTATTTGGCCCGACCCAAGGCCTCAAACCTACCCATTTGGGCCGACCCAAGGCCTCACCCTACCCATCCGACCCGACCCAAAGCCGCCACCCCAACAACTTGGCCCGACCCAAGGCCTCACCCTAACCATCCGGCCTGACCCAAGGCTGTAACCTAACAACTTGGCCCAACCCACGGCCGTATCACTTCAATACCATACCCACAATCAACGTTTTATTTTATCCATCCATCCTGTACCTTTTGTTCAATCGAGCTCACCTGTTCGTGTTTTAGCATGATTAGGGTCCTTGACTTGATCTGTCGACCAACTTTGCCTAGACCTAGATCGTGACGTTTATCTCAACCAAACCAACCTTTTGGTACTGCCGAACACGACTAAACGTTCCTGTACCTTACCTGTTATATACCTTGGAGCTACTTCCTATGCCTTGGATACCAGGATTATATCACCCTTGTTTGGATAAACTATCGACCTTTGCCTATACATTGCTGGTTTGCTCGCCAAATCATGTACCCTAGTCGCCCTATTGCATTTCAACATGCGTTTGCTGCCTTGGACCTCCCCCACCACCTTACCATCCTCTCTACAACATGTACCCTTTATCAACCCTATCCCTGATTTCTCGTTCACTCAATCTGTGATAGATTTGAGGGGGATTACCTATATCCTTAACAGGAGAAACCACTTCATATTATTGTCTGCGCAACTTTACAACACAAGCTACACGACAATAAGGGGCTAATGTAGACACCAAATTCGTGTCTTACGACCCCTTGTGACCCGCATCCCATTTCGCAACCTAACCTCATTACCTAAACCTTACACAATTATTTATTAATTACCTTGTAATTGATAAATCCCCATCACCTCACCTGCCACCCTCATTTTACCACCTCATCATGACCTAACCCTAATCCTAAACTAACCTAATTAAAACCTAAAACTTGGTCTACACCTACACCCATGACTAAGGACCCCTTTCTCGCACCTAAAACCGACCTTCTAGTCACTTGACCAAGCCCGCAACTAATCTCTTGGGAGAAAAGCAGGGAAGGTGGGCTGTTTTACTAAAAATAGCCTACTTTTTCCTTACCGATGCCGGTTCCTACTCGACCGTCGTCGGTTACGTAACTGCCATCGGTTCCCTGTAAATGGCCTCCCCAAACCAAAAACAAGGGATCGGAATTTCATTTTGGGATCAGAGAAAAGGATTCTTTGAATCAAGAAAGAGCATCAGGAGCGATCGAGAAAACCCTGATCTTTACTTGAATGAGCAGAGACAAGTAAAGAGACAAGGAGAGTTAGCAGCAAGGGAGAGCAAGCCCAGGACTGCAACTGGATACCAGAGCCCTGTGATACTCAGCTGATTTGATCTGCTGTGTGCCAGACCATCCTACCTCAGTTCTGCCTTTGCCATCAGAGCTCTTGGACTTGCATCTCCGTGAATAATCAGTAAGCTACTTCTTGCATGTACTCTTTAACAACATTTCTTCGACTTTTTGAATGATAAGTCCTCACAAATCCATTCTTGGATCCACTACCCAACGTGTCATTACATCTAATTGTCATTCATCTAGATCTCATCACCCTATTTCCTAATATTACCTATATACAGCCCTACAAATAACACAACTACCAAATAACACCACCACCCCACAAAACAACTAACCTTCAGATCCTAGACTCTACCGATATCGGTCATCAATAACCGCCATCGGTTATCAGTAACCGCCATCGGTTATACTGACTATAACCAATAACCAGCCTTTCCCCTACCCAGTTCAACAAAGCAATTTAATTGATATCTTTATAGTCTTTTGTGTTAATTCATATTAGCAAGGGAACTGACCACCTTCGAAAGGAAGTTTTATATTTCCTGGGCCCAAGGCAGTTTCCTCATTTATTGTCTAATTAAAATCTTGTGGTCTTGTGTTCTTATTTGCAGATAGTCCTTCCAAGACAAAAAGAAGTTCTTCACAGTCAGCCTGATCTTTCTCTATGGTACGCGCACATCATCTCGACATTCTACAGGTATTCCTCCTAGCCCCAACCCTTATTTGTTTCTAAAAGGAATGAAACATTCCGAGTGAAACACATGGCAGGGAACATATGTATGCTTGTGAGGAAGATTAGAGTGTGTGTGATGCGCTGGAGATGGGGACGCATGTGCATAAGTTCTACTATTTTTGGTTCTTGGTGAAAGCTGGGGATACCCAAAGGATCCTTTAGATGCAACACTCTGTCTTGTATGCATTTTTCTCATAAAAATGTGCTCTAGTTGCTAAAACATTAGACATGAGTGTTAGGAGTCGCCAGATGTGTTAAAACAAGCCTCCAAATGTTGGAAATTACTAAATCACACACCAAACTTAAGAATATTTGAAATTTTATATTTTACTATTGGTTCCACCGAGTGTGCCAGAAACTGTTGGTTGTCAAACTTACACCCATGTCTCGGATCTGATAGAACCAACTCATTTGAAACAACAATGGAACCGTCTCCAAGTTGTGGGACCTTGCACACTTGAGATGGATCTTCAAATAAGGACGGTTCCTCTACTTATTTCTATTACTACTCCTCCTAATGCTAGAAAGGAAAACTAAGCTAACAATGCCAAGGGCACAAGGATAAAAGGATAATAGAATGGGAAACTAAACTAAGGGAGATGATAACACCTGAAAAAGTGGGATGAACACTATCTGTTCTGAATGAAAAAAAAGAGAAAACACAAGGGAAGGCTAAGCATGCGTAACACAAACTGAAAAACATTTACACCGTCAATTTCATGAAACACAACCAGAAAATAGAGCTACAAGGAACTTAAAGTGACACAACAGACACATAATGAAAACAAAAGGAAAGAAATAAGAATATAGACACATTAAGGTAGAGAATAGCCACAAAAAAATGCTTCTATTACTTTGAGGTATGCAATGTTAGTTACAATGGCATCTGAAGGTTAGTATTCACATACATGAACCAGATCTAGAGGTCTACGACTCAGAATGTAGAGATGAAAATAATCCTTAGCAAACACTAAATGATGCAAAAATGTCCAACCCTTTATAATGAAAAAAGCTCTTACATTTATAGTAATCCATTAAACTGAATGCTGTTCAAATCCACCATTTTATGACTCAAGTCCTCCATTTAAGTGGTTAAGCTTATTGTCACATCATTCCGAAAATCTTATTAAGTCATTAACCCCATACCCCTTTAATTAATTAATTTACCTCACATTCCCTAAGATCATATCACCCATCTCAAATTAATTAATTAAATATTTGGTTAATCCACTCACCTCACACCTCACCATGTGAACTTCCCCTAACTCACTATTTATAACTAGTTAAATAGAAACCTTCTATAAATATATACCCTAACCACCTCTAACTTATCCCTATAAACCACTTCTCACTCCTCACTAGTTAGGACTAGTTTAAATTTGGAAACCTACAAATTATCCCTACTTTATCCGTAACACACTCACTTCTATCCACTTCTAACCCTCACCATCTGACCTCTCCAATTTCTCCATGATTCCCCTGAATCCCCTACATCCAAGTTCAAAATGGAAGGTTTATCACCTTGTATCTCACCCTAACTCCAACTGCCTGAAAACGTCGGTGTTTCCCTCAAACGTCGGTGATCTATAAAAACCAATTCTTCTACCTCTCTTGAGGAAGAATTCAAAGGCACCATCTTGATGAACCAGAGCATTATCAATTTTCTCAAGTATTCAAACAACATTACCAGGATCTCATCAACGTCATTCTACATATAATTCACCTTTCAAGAATTTGGGAGCTATAAGGAAGCTCATTTATCCAGACACAATCATACAAACAAGTTTATCGTCACCATTTATCATCCAAAGGTTTGTCCCCACCACTTTATATTTTGTTTCTATTCTGAAGAAGACTTGTTAAGTTATTACATACTGCTTTTTCTACATCAATAAAGGTTATAAGTCTGTTTTAGATGTTCATATTATTTCTTTTATCAGTCTGCTATTATTACACAGAATCACATGTGATTAGCTTAATCGTTTGTGATTCTTGTGCTTACTATTTTCTTAAATAATCATTTTTCATTAGGAGTTATTATTTAATGCATGCTTTTGTGTTACTAATATTTGTGCCAAGATGGATTTTTTAGATGGCCATATCAGGAACTAATCATCCCATTACCAATATCAACTCACTTCCAATTGTCCAACACCCTTTACAATGGGAAATATGACTTACTACATGAATTGGAGTTGTGTGCCATCCATGCAGCCCCCATTGATCGCCTAGAAACCATTTTCGCATCTACCCAAAAAAATTGAGAAGCCACTGAAGAATTTTTGGAAGCATACTACGAGGTTCAAAGTATAAAATCTAACCTTGCATGGTACAAGTACAACTATGAAGTGGGATTCAACATCCCTGAGAACACCCACACCACATCTGAATCTGAAATTGAGAGTAACATCAGCCTTCCATATACTGATTCTGATCTTGCATGCCAATATGATATAGAGGAGGAGATCTCTAACTTCTTTGCGGAAGACTACAACTCAGAACTTGATTCATACTTCATCGAAGATGATGATTTATCTTGCTCAGTAGGCTCTAACCTTATTTTCTGAAAACTTAGATTGACCTAGATTCTGAATTGGATTCTAGGCTTATTACTTTTCATTTTCAGCTGATGTATGCAATAATCTAAATACATGATAATACATTTGATCACATCTTTTATATCACATATTGTACTCCATTTCATAAATAAAATCTTAAGTTTTTTAAAATAAGGTTGACATCCACATAAGGAAGTATTTTGGCTTTTTTGATATGGACTTTACCAGGAAACCTTCCTACCTCTTTTACTAATTCCATTTTGTGCAGTGTCTTTGATCTACAGCTTAATTACATGGAAAAGAAGCTAGTTCATTCTTAATGGAGCACAACAATCAAACACCTATCACATCCCATGGGTATCTTAGAAACCCCACCATGACTCGAGGTTGAGTTGATTTTCCCCTTTGATATTATCAACCAACCAACAAGGAAAAATTGTGCTCAACATTCTGGCACGCTCGGTGGGACCCTTTTCCCTTGCTCTTCTGTTTCATTTCACCAATTAATAGAATATTTATTTAACTATTTTCATTGTCTTAATAATCACCTATGATTAGCCTAATCACTTAAATTTGGGCCAATCGTCAGTGATTTTCTCTGTATATTTTTCTTATCATCTCATAATCTATCTTCTGCTTCTTTCTTTTATTTTCTGTTTCTTCTAATTTGGTTGTAGGTTCCTATTCTGAAAATTCATCTGCTGGATTTTTTGCTTGCTCACTTTAGGAAAAACTGCTTAAAATCTAAAAAAATAAATAAAAAGGAGCGATCTTACGGTAAGTCCTAAAAACCTTCCTTTTGCTTTCCATTTTGCATTTTTGGCTTTTTATTCTCATCAAAAATCAACATTTCATTTTGGGTCTTAAAACAAACCATTTCATACTTCTTGATCATCTAGCTTTAAATAGGGAAGTTAACTAGTTGCATTCACTTATCTTTCCCTCACACACAACTAAATTACTTCAAAATAAAAAATGCATTCAAACAATTACCACCTAGGTGAAATTGATTGGGATTTCATCACCCAATAGGGAAGCCGACTCGGTATTCTAGCCGAGTATAATCTCCTGCATGTCGGTATATTTTGGCTCAACACCCAACTCCCTTATCGCAGAGGGACTGTGAAGTGAGGGGGTAGGCCCCAATATACATGCACGTACTAGCAACAGTATAGAGTTGGGCCTCATGTACCTTCAGGTATATCAAGGAATCCACCCTTAAACATACCTGAAACCATCCATAGCTTACCATTTCCTAGGACCCTCATTAACCATCTTACACATTTCACTTTTTCATAATTAATCAAGATAAAGACAAAATGACATTTTTCTAACTTTTGCTGGCTTTTTTTTAAATAACCCATTTAGTTATTTCTTATTTTCTAGGTGTTTGTGTGTTTTTTTATCATGGTACTTACTAGATAACAAGCTCGAAAGTACAATTCTGAAAACATGTCCACCCCACCATCTACATTTCAACAACATGTACCATTTAATACTACATCATTTCCTGTAACACTTTCAACACCAACACAACAAAAAATTCCATATTATCAAACAGTTACATCCAATCCCTTTTTGACACCCAATAGACTTGGAGTGAATCAAGAGTCAAATTTAAAAATGAAATGGGAAAACTCTTTCATTCCCCACATCAATACCATGGTCAAATCTTTCATACATCTAGACCACAAGAAACAAACCACCTCTTTTCTTCTAGTCCTCAACCAGAAACATTTGAACCTCCTTTCTACAATCGGGGAGACCGTGTCTTTGAAGAAATGCTAGACTCAAACCCTATTTCCCTCAATGCCTATCTAGCAGCTAGAAATGTTCAGATGTAACCATTTACACCCCAACACACTTACAATCCTTCATCTACCATTGCACAACTCATTGATCAAAATCAAGACCCCGTTTTCCAGAAGTTATACCCATACACTTCAAATCAACCTGAAACACCAAACAATAGTCAACCCAAGATATCTACCAGCCCTACTAATCCCTTTGAAACATCAAATGAAAAATTTCCACAAGTCAACCTAAAGAATCTGAGGTCTCTTAAACCCCATTTATGACCTCTACATGATTTCATCACAAAACACATCTGCCTAATAGTCTACATCCTCACCAAGTCCTTCTACAGGTTCTACACCTCCCCTAAGTAATACTACTACTTCCTCATCCACTCCTTTGGCCTCCTCACAGGTACAAACACCTCCACTGAGTTATGTGGCCTTTTCTACTGTTGTATCCTCCCAACAGGTTACTAGTCCCATTCAAAACATCACCATGTCCATCCCTACAACTACACCACTGATCAATACTAGTACCATTGCTAGCACTCACCATGTTTCACAATACATACCATAACCTTCACAACCACTAATCTCCATGTTGTAATCTACACCCCTAAAAAATATCCCACAATACAGTACCCCGCAACAAAACATTCTGCAACAGGCACCGTCCTCTTCCACCTCTACTTTTTCCTTTCAGCAGTCACTCACATATTCATAACCACTCACTCATACATCAATTCCATTACATTATCAGTACATACAAACCTCACATCTTATAGCTTTCCAACAAGGTTTCTCATCTCATCAAAACATCCCACAATAGAACATCCCTTATCATCAAAGTATACTCAAAAAAATATTCCTTATCAACAGAATATACCTCAACAAAACATACCTCAATATAAGATACATCCACAATACACACCTCAACAAAACATTCCGCAATACCACATCCCACAACAGAATCTTAACAGAATGTTTCCCTTATCAACAGAATGTTCCCCAACAAAACATTCCCTACCAGCAAATTCATTCCTCAATAGTATCAGACATAATCACATCCAATCCATTCTTTATTTCAACCTAGCTCATCCTCACAAAAACAAACTCAACCTGATCCTCTCCAAGCCCTTTTAAACTGCATATCCAGTCTCAAAGCTATTTCATCCTCATCCAAGAATGTGCTCTCTTATGATCAAATTTACAATGAGCCCATTCATCCTTCAGTACTATATAAACCATATCCACCACACCGGGAATTTCCTAAATTTATCAAGTTTTACAACAAGGAATATCCTCAATAACACATATGTGCCTTCTGTCATGCCTAATATCCAATAGCTCATGACCAAGATATGATGCTAAGGACATTTCCCATGTCCCTCACTAGTCCCACCTTAGATTAGTACAACAACATTATGCAACATTCCCTATTCTCCTTTTTATAGCTTGCCCAACTTTTCTTAGACCACTTTTCCATAAACATAGTTCGTAAAATCACTATCAATGACCTATATGCCATCAAAAATTTGAAGATGAATCTATCGTTGATTTTGTCACTTGTTGGAGGGGTGTGACTAATCAACTATCCTTTACATTACCTCAAACAGAATTAATCGAGGTCTTCTATCATGCATGTGCTAAACACATCTCATCAACATTACAAATCCAATCATTTCAAACTTTTGATGAGGCTTTCACTATGGCTTGTAAATTGAAATAGCGAGCTCTAGAAGATGGAAGGGTTAAGATTTGTCCTAAGAAACCAAAAATTGAGTTCCCATCCAAGTCAACATCCAGGCCTGATAAGTCAAAAACATCTACCAATACTGTCGTAGTTAAATCCACTCCCAAGGAAAAACTTGCCATTGAGCGTCCCCATTAACAACATAATTACACACCTATATGAGAAACTTATAGAACAATTTTTGACAAATTTCTTGCCTCAACATCATATCTCTTCCTCATATCTGACCCATTGACATATCAATATCTAAACCTATTTGGTATCAAGATAATGACTATTGTAAATATCATAGGGTCAATGGACATGACATCAAAAGGTGTCGTACATTCCACAATGTACTTTAAGATTTGATCGAAAAGGGTTAGCTCCACTTAGACAATCCAAATGCACCCCAAAATAAAAATCTTGACATATTTAAGCAACCTTTTCCGAATCACCCTTCATCCTCTGATCAACCACAAACAAATGTTTTCCACACCATCAATACAATAACTAAAATAGAGCCTATCCTTCCTACATCCTCGTCACTTACCAAATCAAAAATTGTAGAACCAACGTCAACAACCAATGAACCTAAAACTATGACTACTGAACCTTCACCTATTGAGAACATCACTAAAACCCTTCCTACATCCTCATCACTTACCGAATCAAAAATTGCAAAATCAACACTAGAATCCAGTGAGCCCAAAGCTACTACACCTCCATCTACTGAAAATATTACTAAAACTATTCCCATGCCTTTGTTACATGCCATTACAGAACCCACACCTGCATCCTCTACGTTCTCTGAGATTACACCTAAAACCACATCAGAAAAACAACCCAAAATACCCACTACCTCAGGGAAATCAAACCCTTCTTATGCTTCCTCATCAACCACACCTAGTTCATCCAAAACCACAAAAACACCTCATAAATAGGGTATTGTTCAGGTTTTCAAAATCCCTCAATATGTTTTTCCTGATCAAATTCCTTTGCGCGGACCTTGCTCCCTTATACTTGTTAATCACCCTATTATTACAGGATCAAAATCCCCCAACCAAACCCCTACACTAAGTCCATATCTTACACCTTTTACGAAGCCCAACTATCCACACCAATGATCACCCATATAGGGTCCTCACCTCTTACCCATCACACATACCAACTATCCTCACCAATGACCACCCATACAGGGTCCCTCACTCTCACATGTTACACAATCTGACTATTCACACCAAATACCACCCATACTAGCTCCTCATCCACCACCACTGACATCTAGAAATCCTCCACGACCAACAAATAAGCAACTTATGGCTAAACAACCTACCTTACCTCCTCCTGAGAGAATATAGACAAACCTTGTCACCATCTACATGTCTACACCTAAGGGGAATTATGCCACCATCTTAGATGACCTCCTTCATGATCACTTATTACATGCTACCACCTCCTAAACCATAGATCATCGTGGATGGAAACCTGCTTGGTATGAATTCAATATCTTTTATGATTACCACAGAACACATGTGGCCATTCCATAGAAAATTGTAGAGCCTTTCACTTGAAGGTACAAGAACTGGGAAGTCCGCTCTTCCTTCCTTCTCAATCAAACACAATGCCAACATCAATATCATCATCATAAAAAATAAATAATCTATCCCTAAATCATCTGATCATCAAGTCAGTGTTGTACACATCACCACCCGTTCACAAAATTATGAAAAAGAATCATCTGAGCCTAAGAAAGGTAAAACCTCCATTGTTATACCTCCACCTCTTGAATTATCAACTTCATCTGATAAACCTAAGGTATCTATTTCCTTAGCTCCTGAGGAGTCTAATTAAACACCATCATCAAAATCCAAGATATCTATATAAGCAACAACACCCCCTTTCACCGCAATACAGAAGGTTGCTATCAAAACATTACACCAATCTCTTGTCAGGATGTCACTTTATGAACTAGTCCAAACATCACCTTTTCACAAACAGGCCATGATAGAAGCCCTTCAATCCATCACTGTACCATCCAATGATCTAGTTCCATTCACAAACTTTGTGGGTGCTCTCAAAACATCCACTGCTATATCATTTGAACCATCTGAAATTCCATCTCTCAGACTAGAAGACCATGACCTACCACTCTTCATCACCACCCAGATCAATGACATCTCCATCAAAAGGGTCATGATTGATAGTGGTGCTGCCATTAATATCATATCATCCCTCACTTTCAACCAACTCAAATTACCCAATATTGTGTCACTCAAACTCCAGTTCTATTGTGATCCTTCAATGACACTATCACACCCACATTAGGCATTGTTATACTCCCACTTAAAGTTGGTGTCAAAACCCTACCAGAACTCTTCTATATTATAGAAGGAGAGTTTCAATACAACATGTTATTAGGATGCCCTTGGATATGCACCATGTGTTACATTCCTTCCACCCTCCATCGTTGTCTCAAATATGAACATGAAGGTCAAACTTTCACTATCCCCCCACTGATCCAAATCCATTTGCTGATTTCTACATGATGTACCACCCAAATGACATCCTTGTACCCAAATCCACACCTGAGCCATCTAATGAAGCATCCACTAGTGCATCTATCCCTTCTTCCAAGTTACCAGATGATTCCTCTCTTGGTGAGGCTGTAAAACACCTTACGCTTGGGGAATATCATCTCCTCATGCTTAACTCCATCCCTTCACCTAAAACATATGGCCACCCTGACAAACAACCCATGTATGACCCAAATGTAGGAGATGTCATCTCCTATGGTCTGTCTTACCTCAAAACAAACCATGTCTATGGGGGACTTAAAAATCCCCCATCCCATGCCATTAATCCACATTGTGTTATGTCATTCATAATAAACTTCAAATCTCTTGACAATAGAACTTTTCCCACATGTATCTTCATCACTGTGTGTGGAGAGGTTTTGGCCTCTCAGTAATGTTATGAATAAGGAACCCATGATAAATCTGTCCTACATTCCCTTAAAGCTCATGAGAAAAGTGGTTTAGGTTATAAAAGGTTCACCTCCGAAATGTGTGAAGCCACTACATCTAAACTTGCTACATCCCTAACTATTTCTGAACTAGAACCATCATCACCAACAAACCCTCAAGATCCCATGGATGAGACAAATGACATTGTACCCATCCCATATCTAATTTTTTTAATCAATTTTATATCTTTAGGGCCACTTACTTATCAATCCAATCACTCCACTAAATCATTACCCCTTGTTTGGCTAGAAATGGTTGAGGAAGATTCACCTACCATAGATATCCTCTAGTGTCAAGGATGAGATATCCTTTCCCATATGGGAGCTGAAGATCGTTTCCTTCAGAATTATTTACCATCTAACACACCAACTCTCCTTAATGATTCCACCCTTGAAGTTAACTTAGGTACCCCTCAGGATCCCTGCATAGTTAAGGTCATTCAATCTCTAGATTCACAAGAATTAAATGATTTCACCTCATTCTTAACAAAATATCACCAAGCCTTTTCCTGGTCATATAGTGATATGCCAAGAATTGATCCTAACATTGTCGTACACAACATAGTCATGTATCCCAATGTTAAGATAGTTAAAAAAAACTCCATAAAATGCATCCCCATATAGATCTCCTTGTTAAGGAAGAGTTGCAACACCTCTTATCTGCCAACTTCATCATACCCATTGACTATCCACAATGGGTCTCCAACGTTGTCCCCATAACTAAGGCTTCAGGTAAAATATACATCTGCATAGATTTCAGGGATCTCAATCTTTCCTGTCCTAAAGATGATTTCCCTCTTCCAAACATAGATCATCTCATCGACCTAACAACTAAACACGAAATGCTTTCCCTCATGGATGGTTTTTAGGGTTATAACCAAATCCTCATCACTCCCGATGATCAACATAAAAATTATTTCATTACCCCTTGGGGAACCTTCTGCTATCGCATCATGCCCTTTGGTCTTAAAAATGTAGGGGCTACATATCAATGCACCATGACATACATTTTCCATGATCTCATCCACAAAATTGTCAAAGACTACGTTGATGACCTCCTAGGAAAGTATAAAACATGAAAAAACCACCTTAACATCCTTGAATCTATCTTCACTCATCTCATCCAGTTTTGTCTTCATCTTAATCCTGTAAAGTGTGTTTTTGGTGTCCTAACCAGAAAATTTTTAGGATTCATTATATCCATCTGAGGCATTGAAGTTGACCCAGCAAAAGTTAGAGAAATCATTGACATGCCTCCACCATCCAATCTTAAGCAACTACGTAGCCTCCAAGGTAAATTACAGTCCATTTGATGTTTCATATCACATTTTTTTGATTGTTTTCAAATGTTTCACCATATTCTTTGCAAGGACATGGAATTTCATTAGGATTCTAATTTCCAGAAAACCTTTGACAAAATCAAACAATATCTATTATCACCACTTGTGCTTACTCCACCTCATGAAGGGGAACCATTCTATCTATACATATCCACTTCAAAACATGCCCTAGGAGCCATGCTTTCCCATCGTGATAATCAAGGTCATGAACAAGTCGTATACTACATTAGTCACACACTCCATGAATATAAAAAATGTTACACTGAAGATGAAAAATTATGTTGTGTGTTATACTTTTCCACCTCCAAACTTCTGACATTATCTCCTCAATCACAAGACATATGTCATCACCAGTTTTAATCCACTTAAAGCCATGCATGCTAAACCTTATCATAATGATCACATAACTTGATGGCTTATGCTCATGACTGAATTTGACCTTGAAATCATATCTCAGAAATATATTAAAGGTCAAGCCATTGTAGATCAGCTCATTGATGCACCCCTTTCAGATAATCAACCACCTCACAAACATTTTCCTGATGAATCCATCAACAACATCGATGAATAATATCGATGAATCCAACTTCATCCCCATTAAAATGACCCTCTTATTTGACGGTGCTAAATGCCAAGAAGGAGGAGGAGATGGAGTTCATTATCATACCTCCCTGGAACATTCCACTTCTATTATCATTCAAACTTAACTTTTAGTGTACTAACAACATGGTAGAATACAAAGCCTTAATCATGGGTCTAAATACAACCATTCTCCTAGGTGCCCACATCCTTGAAATCTACAAATATTCACAACTCGTCATCAGTCAATTTAAAGGATAATATCAATGTAAAAATGAAATCCTTAAAAAATATAAAGTTGTGGCCAACTTTCTCCTTGGCGCATTCTATCAGTACACCATTCAAGCCATTCCATAATCTTCCAATAGGTTTGTAGACACTATGGCATCCATCGGATCCCTTGTCCCTTTTGAAACAAATAAATTGAAAGACAAGACTAAAATGTCCATGGTTATTCAAATCTTAGACCATCCTTCACATCAAAATGAGTTTCCTTCCATTAATAACATTGATAACAATCCACCTGATCTATGGTACACACAAATATATGATTATCTCACCGAATCTAAAATCCCATCAGAACTATCACATAGTACTAAATGATTGTTTCTTCAATGCATCACTCACTTCATCATCATAGGTGGTATCCTTTATAAACATAGCTTTGATGACATACTGTTACGATGCCTTCAAACACATGAATCAACCAAAGCAATCGAAGAAGTCCATGATGACATATGTGGTGGTCACTTTAGTGGTAATGCCATTGCTAAATGTGTCATATGACTAGGGTATTACTGGCCTACCATCACCAAATATTGTTGTGCATACATAAAAATAATGTGATAAATTCAACTCCATTCAGATCTCATCCACATCCCTAGTCAAGCAGAACTACAACCCACCTCAGGACCTATGGCCTTTCTCTCAATGGGGGTTAGACCTCATTGGTGCAATAAACCCTAAATCATCCCAACAACATCATTCCATAATCACAACAACTAAATATTTCACTAAATGGGTTGAAGCCATCCCTTTAACCTTGAAAAAATATAGACCCATCATCAATTTCATATATCAAAATATCATATGCCATTTTGGTATCCCACATAAGCTTGTCATAGATAATGGAAAATCCTTCGAAAACAAGGAAGTTAAAAATCTTTGTGATACATTTAACATCAAAATTAGTTTATCATCACCATATTATCCTTAAGAAAATGGAAAGGCTGAGGCCTCTAACAAAACACTTAATAAAATCCTTATGAAAATAGTAAAAGATGCATGTAGGAATTGACATCTTCAAGTCCTATTTTCTCTCTGGGCCTATCGAACTAACATCCACACACCTATGGGTGCTACACCCTATTCACTTGTCTATGGATCTGAATCCATTGCACCTCTTGAAATTCAAATTCCATCACTTCATGTATCTCTCAAATATTTCATCCCAGATGAAAAATATCACTAAGATCTCTTAGCACAACTAGAATTACTAGATGAAAAATTTTTAACCCTCAAACATCATCAATTTTATAAACAACGTATTATTAGAGCATATAAAAAACATGTCAAAGAACGTGACTTTAAAATTGTCGATCTTTTACTTAAATAAAATCAAAATGTCACCACATTAGAATGGAGTAAATGTGGAAAGTTTTCCCCCAATTGTATTGGTCCATATGTTATCACTCACAATTAAGGGTCAATAGCATATCATCTCACTTCTCTTGACAGGGAACCGAAAGGGAACCTTTGAATGCTTTCACACTTGTGGCCTTTCTACTGTTAAATAATTGATTGTCATGATAGTAGTTACCTCCAATCCTACTTCATATTATCTTATCCATCCATCCTAAATATGCCTTAATGATAACTCCTCATCACATTTTTAGAAACTTCCTTAGGAACCCCTTTGAAATCATTACACCCATCCATTCCATACAAATAGAACATGACATGGAGCATATGTGTGTAGGTCACATGCACATTTTATCCCCTCCTTGAAAAAGTCTATTAGGATTTTCCCCTCATCTTAAACATATCAAAATGATTTGGATGATCCTTTTCTCAAAACATCAAAATATAACTATCTGATCCCTTGAAGAAAAACTATTCGCAATACTAAATCATTATAAAAAACAAAAGTAGACTGCTCCCTTAAAGGACATCTACTAGTCAAAATGATGGAACGATCCCTCAAAGGATGACCATCCAATCAAAAGTAAAAAATGTAGACCATATCATCGAAGGATGGCTACTCATATAAAAGGCTTCATGCATCGATCAACCTTAAAAAAATCGAGATCAAAAGCATCTAGGAAAGCTTCTTGCATCAATCATATTTCCCATCATATCAAGCTTCCCACATCGATAAGTTTGATTCAAAATAAATACAAGCAGCTGGGGCATCATCCCTTTGAAACATTTTAAAAGGAGATCCCTTTCTCCCACATCAGCATACACACAAAATCCCTTTTGTCATCATAGCAAACTATGTTCACTTGAACCCACATTTCTATCGTGATTCACCCAACTACTCATTGATGATCTTACTTAACATATGAGAAGGCCACAAGTGCAAGTGTTTTTCAAAACCCAATGTGTATACATACCAAATTCATAGTAGGGAAATCATTCCAATTTTACCTCATTTTATTTAGTTACATTTTTTTGATTTAGTGTGTTTGTTAGATCATACCTATTAAAATAATTTAAATCAATCAAGAACTTAACCATATCTTAACCATGTTTAACAAAACATTTTAGCATATCACATTTAAAAATCTATCTAAAAACATTAACACATTTTCAATAGAATTATAACAATATACCACATGCAAATTAAAAACACAATATAAACCATAATTATATCAACATCATCACATATCATAAAAGGTCCGGTATACATCATAATTAATGTCCAAAAAAATCAATATATGTCATCATAAAAAATTGGGCTTCTATGAACCTATAACATCATATACACTCAAATAGTAAAATCAACATCCTCAAGCATCATGCACACCACCCTCTCCTCCAAGAGCAGTTGTGCCTTCATCCACACAATGCATCCAGATCCTCTAGGATCACTCCTAAAAACAACCTCAGCTCTGAATCCTCCATATCCACCCTCTACTCTCCATGTCCTCTGAGGCGACCGTCCCACGCTCATTGAACTAGCATTGGGCCTGAGCTGCTCTTGTGGCTACCCCTTTGGAAGCTATGTGATCAACATACAATGTGGCATCTGGATAGCTCTTATGATCAAATCCACATATTAATCTCTCTCCACTCGAAAAACCTCATAGTGCACCACTTAAATCATACTAGATGGAGGAGGTGTTGCAGATGCTCCCCTCTACCCACCATATCGAGCCATCACCGATAGCTCTGCACTAAAAATAGAAGGACCTATAATCCCCAAGTCCTTCCTTAGTGAATCCTTGTGTTGCTTATACTTGTCTCTATCGATAGAGACCTATATAAGATGTGCCTGAAAGTTATCCCTCTCCCCCACCATATTATCTCTCTCTCCAATGAGAGTATCTTGAAAACCAATCAAATCATCGTGCTCTCTTCGAGCCACATCCCTCTCTCCCTCCACTATGGTCTTCTTGACTTTCACTATTGCAATGGTAATAGCTATGTCTTCATATCCCTCCTCCTCATCATCATAATTTGGCTCTACATATCCCTGTCTCCTCCCTACTATGAGCATGGACCCATGTCACTCATTGTGAGTAGCCCTCTCTACCACTTGGACTCTATCAAAACCTCTCAAAGATGAGATCCCACCATACCATATACTCGGGGGTAACCCCCACATCATCAATCAAAACTATAAATCACTCTTCATTAGGGTCCCTGTAGCCCCTCAAAAATCCTCAATAATGATAAGTATCACTACTGCTGCCCTCAGAGTATCTACATCCATCTCCTCCTTCCTATACTAAACAAGCTCCTGAGCCACTCCCTCTTATATTCCAAACTACCTCCTAACGTGATCAAAGCAAAACATCTCATGTTCTCATCATCCCTTCGTTTCTATAGCCATATAGGATTCTATAAAAAAATCAAATCATGTGGCTACTCTATGGCTAGGATGGTAGATGCAAGTAAGGTCTCCATGCTACATCTCCCACCTATAACCCAATCAACAAATATCTATAAAACCCTATCATCTTCCTCATCCCTGTGTGACCTCTATCTGATCTCCATCTCAAAAATATAGGGTATTGATCACTAGTAGCCCATGGTAACCCTACTAGTTGGGTAATAGCTATATGCTCCATAGCCTATGTATGTAGCAGAAAACCAACATAAATGCCATAATGTTTTTGATCCTTCTATACCCACAACTCTCTAAATGTATGTGCCAATAAGGTAGGATCCCACTCAAAACTATTTTGATTCTCCATCATCTCATCAATAACCCCTGTCATCATCCATGGAAAATGACCACTCCTGGAATCAGACAAGGCATAACACATGATAGCCATCATCATCATGGTCATACGAACATGGCCCACTATCACAGATGAATAGGCACAACCGTAAGAAAAACCTACAAGACTCATATATGATATCTCTAACATCCTCCCCATATAACCTATCCATCTCACCATCCCTCTCTTCCTTAGTGATGGTATATGCTACAGACCCATGAATCAGTAATCTCAAAATATGGTGCACATCCTCCAAGGTAATAGTGATCTACCCCATAGGACAACCAAAACATATTGGTGGAAGAGTTCCACCTCTCTAGCAATGCTAAAATAAAACCTGGAAATCTATGTATTCATCTATAAAATATCATAGAACCAAATCCCACAACATCCACATGTTCCTAATCCTCATCAAACATATTTTTCCTAACCTCCTCCAATATCAAAAAAATATGGTCATGGATATTCAATTTCACCTCCACTTGCGAGAACAAACCAAATCATCAATTAGTATCATTGGAGAAAATATAGCAACAATATGTCAACAAAAATCTCACACCCATATTTTACACCAACAACATATAAAACATCTGTACTTCACAAAAACTGTCAAAAATACACTTAAATCGCCAATGATCCACTACAATTGCAATGATTTCTCAACAATTCTACTTTGAATTCCCTGATGATTGTATCAATTGCCACCGATTCTGGCTAGGGCACCCACATGCCCCAAACATGACCTTAAGATCCAAAAAACTACCAAAAAATCCACAAAAATAGGTTAAAAATTATCTTACCTCTACTGTTGGAGGTTTCCTTTGCTTGCTAGACGATGCCATTGCTCTCGATCTCCCAAAATCACCTCAAAAAACTCATTTCACTCACCAAATTCATTTTCACGCTATGGTTAAAATGAAAATTCAATAGGCTCAGGTAAATATAAAGCCATATTTTCACCCCAATCTGATCACTATGCATTTCTACCCCCAATCAAGGGTGATTACCCTAATTTCTAGGGATTCAACCTAGTTACAATGACCATCATCATCTACACTCCTTAGCACAACAAAAAACACTCTTTGTATAAGTTTTTCACTTTCAAAAGGCCTATATACTCAATTAAAAAAGAGAATACCAACTCCTGGGACTCATCATACATCTATGGGACACGTGCCCTTTGGCCCCCTCATCACTTGACCTTCTCGTAAAACTAAGCCTACCCCTATGGATCACATGTCTATAGGCGTAAACCCTTTGGTTTCCCTGTCAAGTTGATCCCTTGGTAGCACACTCTCTTTTGATACCCCCTCAAACTAGGGAAACCTTTGAAAAATAAAACATGCAAGAAACTAGTGTTTCTTGTATTGCGTTACAGTTGAATCACCCATAAAATCAAACAATCTAGATCATTTTTGTCTAATGCCTTGCTAACACGTTAGAGAAAAAGGGGCAAATGTAGACACCAAAAATCTACACATCCCATCCCTACACAAATAATCAATTAAATAATATTGTTCACATACCATTTTATGACTCAAGTCCTCCATTTGAATGGTCAAGCTTGTTGTCGCATCATTACGACATCCCTAAAACCTAATTCATTAACCACATACCCCTTTAATTAATTAATTTACCTCACATTCCCTAAGATCATATCACCCATCTAGAAGTTAATTAATTAATTAATTATTTAATCCACTCCACCCTCACACCTCACCATGACAACTCCCCATAACTCACTAGTTGTAACTAGTCTAAATAGGTAACCTTCTATAAAATTTACCCTAACCACCTCTAACTTATCCCTATAAACCACTTCCCACTCCTCACTAGTTAGGACTAGTTTAAATTTGGCAACCTACCAAATTATCCCTACTCTATCCTAACCACTTATATCTACCTCTAACCCTCACCCTCGACCTCTCCAAGTTATCTAGCCATGATTCCCCTAAATCCCCCACATCTAAGTTGGAAAATGGAAGGTTTATCACCTCGTATCTCACCCTAACTCCAACTAGCCTGAAAACATGCAGTGATTCCCTTCAATGCCGATGATTTATAAATACCAATTCTTCTGCCTCTCTTGAGGACCATTTTCATGAACATCTTGATGAACCAGAGCAATTTCACATTTTCTCAAGTATTCAAGCAACATTACTAGGCTCTCATCAACGTCATTCTACATCTAATTCACCTTTCAAGCATTTTTGGAGCTATTCAGGCTCGTTTATTAGACACAATCACATACAACCAGTCTGTCATCACCATTTATCATCCAAAGGTTCATTTTTTCATTTTTATTCTATTTTAATTATAAAATAGTCTAATTAGATATTACTTACTTTCTTTGTTTCAATAGATGATAGTTTCATCTTAGACGCTCATATTATTTCATTTATCATTGTTAATAGTATTTCATAGAATCACCTACAATTAGCCTAATCACCTGCAATTCCTCTATTTTTTGTCAACTTAATAAACAATTTTCATTAGGAGTTGTTAGTAGTTAATGCATGCTTTTTTGTTACTAATGTTTGTGCCAAGATGGATTTTATAGATGGCCATATCAAGAACTAATCACCCTATCACCAACATTAACTTAATTCTGATTGTCCAACACCCCCTACAATGGTGTTGGACAATATCTCAGAACCTGATTCATACTTCTTCGTGGAATACTATATCTCAGAACTTGATTCATACTTCACCGAAGATGATGATTTAGTCTTCTCAGTAGGCTCTAACATATTTTTTGAAAACTTAGATACTGACTTAGATTCTGACTTTGAATTCTGGGCTTGTTACTTTTTTATTATCATTATCATCTGTTGTATGTAATAATCTAAATAAGTGACAAAACATTTGATCACATATTGTACTCCATTTCATAGATAAAATATTGAGTGTTTTAAAAGAAGGTTGACCTCCACATAAGGAATTCTTTTGGCTTCTGGGAACTAGCCTTTACCAGGGAACCTACCTACCTATTTTAATAATTCCATTTTGTGCAGTGTCTTTGATTTGTAGGTCTAATTGCAGGGAAACTAAGCCTAACTTATTTTTCATGGAGTGTAACCAATCACACACGTATCACATCCAGTGGGTACCTTAGAAACCCTACCATACTTGATGTTGAGTTAGTTTTTCACCATTGTAATATCATACCAACTGGGAAGGAAAAATTGTGCTCAACAGAACCACTGGTGATTATTCAAATCTGTGCCAAAATAGTAGAGGCCGCAGGTCAAAATAGAGTAGTTGATAAAGCCATGGATAGAAGAGTACAAGCCACAGACATGGAACAAAGGCCAGGAAGAGTTGGAGTATGCAACAAATGTTAAATAGAGAGACTAAAAAAAATGAAATGCCTCCAAAGTATGAACAGGAAGTGAATGCAAGAATAAAGGTTGTGGATTGAAGAAGAGGAATCGTGGGTAATGATTTGAAACTATGAGAAACTAGTAGAGTTTTTAGGTCAAAATAGAGTAGTTGATAAATCTGCGGAAAGAAGAATACAAACCACACTAAAAAGAACAAGGTTGCAGATGTTTTAGCAAGTTGTAATACACTGAAACAAAGAGCCACGGGTAAAAGAAAATCAAAAGAAGTCCACAGATGTTGATATGAAGCCGTGCTGCAATGAAGGTCCTGAAATGAAGTAGAGAGGTAGGAAAAGCCGCAACACATAAGGAAGAACCGTGGAAGCTAAAATTTTCACAATACTTAGAGGAGAAAGCTACGTATCAAAGGAAAATGATAGTTTTCCATGTGAGACTAAAATTGCCATATCTTTCGATCTGATGATCTGATTTTTGCAAACCTTATATTCTCTAACATGGAAAAGATGTTGTTCCAGGTGACACAACTACCAACATTTAATGTAGTATGGGAGCCCATCATTTCTCCAACAAGGAAAATGGTGTGTTACAGTGGATAATTAGATATGCCCAATTTTCTCAGAGAATTTAATGTTGGTGGTTGAATTTGAGTTCAAGTTTCCCTCTCTTTTTCCTCTTATTCTCTCCTTCTTTTTCTATAAATGTCAGAGGTCTACTCATAAAAAAGATATCCCTCTTTGTTGTAATGGCACCATGTCAAAATGGTGGCTGAATTCCTATGAGTTCATACCTTGATTTTGGTTTTTGAAATGTGTTTTCACCTTCTGCCATGAATGTAAATGACTGTGCATCTTTTGATCAATAAAATTAGGTTTTGTGGCTATCTGTCTGCCCTGGTCTTGTGTTTTATTTTTCCTTGCTTCTCTGTTCACCTTTTTGGTAGGATCTATGTTTCCTTCACTTGAAGGCTCCATTTCATGTGTTTTTAACTCAGGGAATGCATGGTGTATGTTGTTTTTGAATGTGGCGCGCTCATCCACCCTCTCTCCTGCATTTTCCCTCTTTCTTTCACCCTTGTGGAGAGTGATTGACCTTTTCCCTAGTGTTATCACCTTCTTAGCTTAAGATTTTCTCTTTTTCTACATCTCCTTCTATCCCTAGTCCCTTAGAAAGTTAGTTTAGGATTTTATTTCAGTATTAAGAGTAGTGTTAGCATTAGGATAGGTAGTAGAAGCTAACCTTCTTCAGAGGTCTGTCTCAGTTTTTAGG
The DNA here is from genome assembly GCA_019776745.2 of Taxus chinensis. NCBI lineage: Eukaryota > Viridiplantae > Streptophyta > Pinopsida > Cupressales > Taxaceae > Taxus > Taxus chinensis. The sequence goes on from CM034151.1 coordinate 338,666,945, forward strand.
TCCCATAACTGAGAGATAGTCCCATATTACCTCATAATTCTTGGTCATTCGCAATCATATCCAGGGTGTAATTTTGAGCTCCAACAGTTCCTATCTAAATAAATATGGTCCATAAGTGAGGTAGAAGTGCTAATAACTCCAAGAGGGAATTGTGAATCTGAAGTAGCAACGAAGAAGGAAGGTGGAGTATCATGTGACTATGAAGAAAACCTCCCGATGTTTGATGAATCATGGATCAAAGTGCCTACTCCTTGAAAACTCTGTAGAGGACCGGAAGTAGGTGGATCAAGAAATGAATCCTTAAGATGTATAAGGTGATAAGTAGATGGTGAAGATGGGTCCTCATCACTATGGCAATAAACTGTACTAGAAGAGAACTCTTCATCATCAAAAGTGTGCTCAAGCTTAGAAGTATCATTAAGAGCAAGTGAATTAGATGAAGAATCTAAATGAGGTACAAAGTGAGAGAAGGAATATAACCGAATATGATGATCAAATAAACCAATTGCAATGCTAGTATCACTGTGTAGCTCTCTAACATATATAAAATATAGAGAAAACTCAATCTATATGCCCTAACCAAGGTGAGTCATATGATAAAATGGCAAGAGATTAGATGTAAGTGATGGAATACTAAGCACATTGTTAAATTTTCCACCATTCACTTAAACATACCTTCTCCCAAAAACTGAAGTAGAAGTGTCATCTCAAAGTCGAATAGAAGACATGTCACATAGCTCTAATTAAGTGAAATCTATGTGTGATGAGGCCATATGATGAGATGCACCAGAATCAATAACCCATGTAGGAGTAGGTGACACAACTACAACTAGATATATTTCCTTTGTTTTCTCCTTACTTGATTCTTTTTATTTCTCTTACCCTTTCCCATTTCCGTTTTCATTTACCTTATAAGATTTATGATTTGATGAATATGGTTTGATAGACTCGGGAACTCCTATGTTGTTCTTATCAAGAAGATTTGTGAGGAGGTCAATCTTCTTCTTTGAACATTTTTCTTCGTAAGGCTTACTAGTGGAATACCCAAATTTGATCCTTTCTTTCAGAGGATTAGTACTAGAAAATGAATTTGAAGACTTTGGTTTGGTGGTGGGATGTTCCTTCTTATTCTCATGATCCTTGTTGTTTGGTTTCTTCTCTTTTGAAGCCTTTTGTTTTTCATGAACCACAAGAAGAACATGGAATTTAGTGGATTTTAGAGCATCCATTTTAATTAGCTTATCCTTTTCCCTACTAAAGTTAGCAATAAACTCATCAAAGGAGAGAATTATCCATTGTGCACCAAGTGCCATTTTTGTAGCATGGAGGGCAGAGACAAAAACATAATAATCGGGACCATGTTTGGAAAGGACTGAAAGAATAAGTTGCAAGTCCTTTTTGTCAATTCCACATTATTTTAATTACAATCTCATTGATTTAAAATTGGTGAAGAAGTCCCGAAGAGTGTAAAAGTTGTGAGGACTGACAATCAACTCTTTTTCTAGTTCGTGTGATCTTACTTCATCATTCTTCCCAAAAAAATGTTCTAAGGTATCCCAATCTTCCTTGGGTGATTTGGTTGAAGTAATATACAAGTGTAGTTCTGGTGACATAAAAATACATAAAAAACCAAAGGATTTATCACATTTTTCAAACCATTTCTCTTTCTTTGCAACATTTTTTGGTTTAGTTTGCAATCCCATTGTTATCTTGCAGAGCTCTTTATTTTACAAGACAAGTTATACAAAAGTCTTCCATTCTTGATAATTGAAGGGAGTAAGTAAAGTAACCAAATTTAGATCCATACTAGATAAGGGTGAGATAAAAATATGGAACCAGAAGAATTATACACCCACCTATTTGCGGTACTTTATAAATAGTGCATTGATTACACAAACTAATGACTTAAAGCAAGCAAAAGGGGAAAACCAAGTTTCGTATGAGAAAACTCTTATCACATCATGGTTTGGGGCTCCCTTATTGTAAGGTTGTGGTAGTTGCGCTCATTAGCCAACAAATAATAATAAAAGCACTACAAGGGTGGAGCAGGAAAAAGGTGCCAAAAGAGCCAAATAAACCTAAATTGAGACAAAAATATAGCTTTCCTTATATTAATTAATTTCTTGATTAATTTTTAACCTAATTAAGTTAGATTAAAAAAAATTTAATAAAAAAATATAGAAATTTTTTTACCTTGGCCTAATAGCCATCCCAACTCAGCAAGCTGGTTGGCAAGAAGAGTGAGCTAGGAGTGAGATTCAAGATGGCATGGAGCTCCACGTGAGCAGATTGTATTCCACATGACGAGCCCATACAAGTAGGGAGAAATGACATGTTAAGGTGAGATAAAGTGGTAGTCTTGTGAGCTAACAATGTCCTTGTGATTTTATGACCTCAAGGAACAATCCGGTGAGCTTGGTGATGAGACTCCCGAATAATGGATGGAAAAGTGGGAAGATGTAATGAAAAATGGATGCAATGTCGACAAGATGCTTAGACTGGGTGAGTCATAGGAAGGGTGCAGGGAGGACTAGTGGCAAGATGGGGTCAAAACAAATTTGGGAGATGAGTTGCAATGAATTTAGGGCGTGTAAATAGAAATAATATCACAAGGCTCATAAAGGGACCTTAACAGTGGGTGGAATAAACCAATACAGGGTCCACACGTAAATATGAGCTCGGGGTGTGTACACAAGTGAGAAGATCACTCATGAGAGAAAGCAGTAAGTGAACAAAAAGCTCGAGTGGTTGAGCCAAAGTCCTAAGGTGTTGCATAGGTCAAAATAGAGATAACACGAGTGAGTAAGCAGGGAGGAGGACTTAGAGGGTGAGCTACCACAAGTGAGGCAGGTTGGAAACTAGGGCTGAAGAAAACATGAGTTAGTAAAATGCATGCTCTATGGGGCGATTTGGGTGGGAATTTGAGTTGGCTAGCTCAATTCCTAACTGTAGACACAAAATCTATGCACTTGGGTACATTTCTAGGTCCTAGAGCATACTAATGCATACATGATTCCTAAGTAAGAAAACTAGTGGTTGAAACCTCCTTTAATATTTTTGATTGCATGATCTCCTACACTTCACTGGTCTTACACATCTTATAACTCTGTTATCACTTGAATCATTTATCTTTTATGTCCTTGGACACTAGCACCTAGTTAGGACAGAAATGCCCATGTGTTCATGTCCCTTCTGGGTGCTCCTGCCCTTCTTTATCTTCTTCTTACTCTTTTGGGTCCTTTTTTCCTTTTTCTCATCTTTTATAACTTTGGGTCTGACTTTCAGTTGTAAATTATGAAATTCAAACAAGGGAATCATATATATATATAGACACACACTTATTTATTTCTCTCAAATAAAGGGAAATACACTATAATCATCATCTATCATCACTTAAGCTTACAAAAAGGAAGAATAACATTACAAGGCATACATCTAACACATCCATACAAGGTAAAAGGGCTACATTATTTTGCATACACAACATATGAGGGGAGTTCATTCTATTTCATCACACACATCTTGCATACTGAGTATAATCTACATCTAGCCCGCTACTTTCATGTAAATTACACAAGGGAAACCTAGGAAATCATTACACACACAAGCACAAAGAACTACATGGAGTTTGAAATGTAGTGCAACACTTGGTACTAAGTTCACTCATCTGGTAACCTCTGGGGTAAGTCTAAATTCACATACTACATATTTTATTCAAATCTAATATGTTTGTGAGATTTTCCAAATAGACAGGGTGTTTTTACAGGTTATAGGTGTGATCGGCGATCTAACAGTAAAACCCAAGTGAAAAAGAGTGATTAGAAGTGTAGACAAAAAATCATGCACTTTAGGCATTATTTCTCCTGGTCTTATAATATTATTTATAAGTTTCTCAAGTGGATAAAGTATTAATTAATCCCACCTTTTGGCCATCTTTATTTTATATTTTATTTCATCATTCCCGCATATTTTATTGCACTTATCCACCCATTTTGTAACTTCCCCATCATTCTAGCCCAAAATCATGGAACCCCAATCTCACTTTGGGCGCCCCAGTTTATGGACATCCTTTCCCGCTTCTTTTTGGGGATTTTCTAGCCATTTGTTGTCTTTATCTTTTTCCCAGTCGACCTTTTTAGGATTAATTACGAAATTAAGCTTGAGAGTCCTATAAATATAAAGTTATAAGACCATAATGAGGGTCCTAGGTCATATCCTCACATGCTACTATCACTCCATATAGAGTTACATACATTGCATCAATTGTATCCACATAGTGCCATGCATCAAGGCTAGGAGATATACATCACACACACTACATAGGGGGAGGGATTCTATTCTATTCCATGTACACATTCTATTTACATTTTCTATAGTTACTATTGCTTGCTACTTCACAAAGTGCGGCTGACACAAGAGCACCTAGGGAACGACATGCACACACTCACAAGAACTACATTTGGGTATGAAATGTAGTACACCGCTAAGTGATAATACCACTAGTTTGGCGGCTGAGGTCATTACACAAATCATCTAGAAGATCCATCTCGATAGACAAGAAGTATTGGAAGACAGCTTGCAACCACATCAAACTCAGGTTTTGAGAATTTACAGTGCTTAGAGCACCCATATTGTAAACTAGGGTGCCCCAGTACACTCCCAAGCACCCCAATCATCTCAAATCCTCCAGATCTATCCTTCATAGGTTCCCTTTGTGTTCATCTTTAATTCTTGATTTCTGTTAGTGTGAATTAGCAACACCCCCTAGATGTTTATCATATTTCTAGTTTGATAAAGGACATCCGGTGTGATTGCACAACATTGAATCTTTTCCCCAAGTGTGGGACTTATGAAAATGGGAAACGAATCTCCAGATTAGAGGCTGGTTCCTCAACTCCTCTGATCAGATGTATTGCTTGAAAGTTGCAGAGATTTAAACTTAAAATCCTACTCTAAATTCCAAGGGGACAGAGGTAGAGGATGAAAAATAAATAAAACTAATACTAACAAGGTGATACACCAAAGAAGTGGTGAACATTTACTTCTACAAATTGACACAGATTAAGAGAATGCAACAAAACATCATGTACAAACTGATTAAATGTAATGACAGATCAGAAGTGAAGCAAACAACACAAGAAGAGGACTTTAACTCATTCACAGATCTTGCATTGTCATTTTCAATGTAAAAAATACATGCATTACAATAGTAGAGAGGCAAAAAACATGTTACACTCCTAAAAGAGGTATGATATTCCACAAAATCACTTTCTAGGGTGAACGAGGGAGCCTACAAAACATAAAAATGTCCAACCCTTTACAAATGAGCCAAATCTAGCTTTTAATGGTGAAAAATTGAGCTCAAGAAGGAGAAACGTTGGAAAATGTGAAAGGATGCTTGAACCACCAACCAAATTGCATTAAAACAACATGGGCACCCTCAAAGTTCATTCCCCAATGTTTTTGACCATGCTGGAGAAGAATGCGAGCCATACTTCATCAAAATGGTGGTTGAGATGTCAGTTCTATTTCTTTTCCCCATGCTAGAGGTGTTTTCCATTTTTCTCTCTCTAAACCTCACCAGAACACAAAATTGATCCCTTCATCATGTAGAAAATTTCACCAAATTTCTAATGACACCAAGAACGTGAACATCCGATCTCTGGATCAAAAGTTATGCCCTTCTGAAGATTTAGGGCAAAACTAGGGCAAAAATGAATTGGCGGGCCGAAAATTTAAAATTTGCCCTCTTTTTGACCTTTGGGAAAAATTCCCCAAAAATCTCTACCACCCAAAGTTCCAATGCCATGTGGCACATCCTGATTAGATGCGGGCCTTCCCCTTACCATTTTACGCCTTTTTGTTTTTTTGGAAAATTTTCCAAAAAATCCCCGCCGGCCCGATGCTTCGATGCCACATGTGATCTTCTTATTGACCCTCGGGGGCACGCTTCCAAATTTTCCTTTGACTCTAACCATTTCCCGAATGGGACACGTGGCACCTTGTCATTGGCTCGGGCATGAACAAGCTCTTTCTCCTCTGCGGGCCCGCCTTAAGGTTTTTGTTGGCCACATGGACACGTGGCGTGCCTTGATTGGCATGGGCCATCAGGGGTGGGTTTCCATTCAATTATTTTCCATATTTTGGAAAAAAGGGAAATTTCCTTCTGCCCCTCTGCCTTCCAATGCTCTGAGGACACGTGGCCTCCTCCTATTGGCTGGCGGGCCTTTGGGCCAAAAAATTCCTTTTGTGCACCTTGCCAATACTTGGAAATTTTTTAAAATCTCCTCCGCTCCCCGCCATTCGGATGCCACGTGGCAACTTCCTATTGGTCGTGGACCTCCCTAGGGAAAATTTCCCTCCCAAACTCTGCCGAGCCATAACTTGAAAAATACAAGGAGTTAGAGGCAAAATTTTACCTTTCTGGAAAGCTGAGAAGATTCTCTATCCAATGAAACCATTTCCAAAAAAAAATTGAGTGTCTGTAAGTGAAAAAATTTGACCGAGGCACAAGGAAGAAATGAAGGGGAGTTAGACAAAATAAGCAAGGGGCTTATTTTGGATAACAATTTCATTTCTAGATCTGCGAAAACTTGCAACAGTCACTACTAATCAGCTAAGATATTTCTCTTCCTTCTCTTGTACATTTAGGGTTTTATTTCACTAAGAATACTTTACTTGCATTTATTCCATACTATTATAGTCTATTTAATACATCGTTTTAGTCCTCCTAATTAGATTAACATTAATACCCTAGTGTCCCCCTCTAGGCCTACTAAATCATTATTTTTGTTAATCATTTTGGTGAACCTGAATTCCATCTTTTGTTTATACCCATTGCTTCTAGCGGTCACTTTGGACCTCTCCATTACTGTGAGCTTTGTTTTCTTCTTTTCCATACCTCTAGATCTATGCTTGACATTGTAGACACCAAATTTGGGTCACACTCCCCCTTCACCCCACATGTATATTAATTTAATCACCTAAAATTAAATTAATTATGACAATATTCATTATTTGATTACCTTAATTGAACTAATTTCCACCTCACCTAGACACCTCACCCACCACATCACCTAGACACTTCATCATATACCTATTCATAGCATGTTACCTTTAACTAAAACTTAGTCCTACCTACCTTAATTAACTAAGACTTAGTTCAACCCTAAAATCACATGCCTATTCTTCCTCTAACCACATGCACACTTAATTATGTGTATAAAGCCATTTTGGATCCGTAACAATGGGCAAAACTGACCAAAATATAGCCAAGATATGCTATTTTGGCAACCTAGGATATCTTGCCTTAACCGATGCTGGTTAATCTGAAACCTATGACGATCACCCTAAACCATTGTCAGTTACCATATATTCACTTTGGTAAGCTTGTTTTATGGGTTGGAAGAATCATTCGATTTTTAGAGAAGAGGGATCTGCATGTAAGCACACACTAGAGAACTCTTGTACATCCAGATATCCTGAACGAGTACCAAGAACTGATATGAAAGGAAAACATTCACGGTAACGTTATGGGAAGCACAACTGCGACACTGACCACTAGTTCCATGGATCAACCATTTCCTCCATCCAACCACTAGGTCTGCAAGAACAGGTAATTAAATTTAGATATGTATCTTTCCATACTTAGTTAGGTCAGTTTCTTTATCTTTGTTTAGGAGTCCTAGTCTCCTTTGCATCTCATCACCTCTCACCTTCTTGCCAATCCCTCCACCTAATCACTTTCAACCTCTCAGACCTCTATAATTGACTCCAGACATCTCTGAGTATTCCCAGAACTGTCATCAACCTCACCATTCTATGTCCATTCTCTGTGCAATCACAAAGAATCTACAAAACCAAAACTTATTGAGTTTCTATCAGCCTGACCCTATCGATGCTGGTCAGATTAAACCATCATTGGTTTCCCCTCAACCAACATCAGTTATACCAGACCGACGTCGGTCTCTATACTTGGTAAATCTACCTAAAAAAACCCCATAAAATTTACCTAAATAAACCAAATCTCCTAAATCTTGATCCTGACCTATCCCAACCACCTAATTTACCTATCTAACTTCCAGATCTGATCATAACCTAACATGTTAGATTATATTTGCTTATTGTACTTGAATGAGACACCTAAATCATATCAACTACAGTATGACATTATTGGTTTATATTATTTCTTGCTTTAAGTTGTTTTAAACAGTGGATTGACAACCATCTAGGAAGTATCACACTTCCTGGATCTAGCATATGCTAGGAAGTCCACTGAAATATATTCTTAATATTCCTATTATGGTCTTGTTTTGTATTCATAGGTAGTTCTTCCTAGAAAAAGGAAGTTCTTGCAATCCGCATTGGATCGGGAAAGCAAAATGCATACACTTTATCTTCCACCTTCACTCACAGGTATTCCTCCTCACCCATACCTTATCCATTTTTCTCTTATGTATTCATACTATTTGGTGAAACATTTTGGCATGCCCGGTGGGACCCTGTCTTGGGTTCATTGAATTTTCTTCATATAGGGAAATTTTTTGTGTGTTTCTTTCCTTTTGAAAAATACACATTTAATCTTTTCACTGGTAATATTCTTTTCTTCTAAATTGTCTAAACGACATTTGTCATTTGGTGCTTAAAATGAACCAATTCTTCCTTCTTGAATTTTGATAGTAGTGAAAGAGCATGTTCTTGACCTATTCATCATTTGCTTCATCGAATATAATTGTCAATTTGGGTTATAAAATTTGTTGCATTTCATCCTTGTATGGTGCATTATTAGATCACATTTGAAAATGAGGGCAACCTATATGATGGAAGTCATGCCCAACTGATGGTTGACACAATTAAATTGTAGAAAGCACACTTCTCTCTTCTCTCTCTTTTCCAAACTGCAAAAATTTGAATTTACACATCTTCTTAAACAACATCCCACCTAGAAGAAGCTGTTAATGATCACATGATTAGAGGGATGATAGTGGATGATTAGCTGGTTATCTTTATCCAGTCATCACCTCAGAGAAAGGACCACCCCCACCATAACATAACCTGAAACCTCAACTTTAGATTTCCTTCTTCGTAGGATGCTTTCCCAACCCTGTTCTAAATTCACAAGTCAGTCTTAATAGGATAAGCTAAAACAAACATAATTTAACTTTTAGGATTACGTGTTTTTATTAGCTTTGTTCTTGACTTGCGTTTTGAGTTGTGAGAGTTACAATAATTTTTTTTTGTTCTTCCTTTCGAAATCCCCATCATAGTTGGATTATTCTGATTATTTATGAGTGTGTCAGGACCTCATCTTGTCATTATTACATTTTTGGGTTAATTATTCATCTAGTTTAATTCATGAGAATCCATTTTTTATTTCTTCTAATTTCACAATAACCGGCGTCGATCCAGTGACCGTCATCGGTTTACATCTGACCATCGTCGATTTACCTAACTGGTGTCAGCTTCTGGATCTTTTGGTTATTTTACCTGAAACAACCTTCATCACCTATAATTTTCTATTTTTGGTCCTCAGTACAACATCATATCCCCCCAACATTCTGATATGTATGACAGATATAATTTCCCCATTGCACATTCATCAATTATGTTTCATTTGCTGAAACTGGTATTTCCCATAGTGATCGGTATCCGTTATTGTAACCAGCATTAGTTCCCCTGTAATCATAGTAACCATTGTCAGTTTTTTGGTTTGATTTTTAATCAAAACACTGACCAGATTCCCCATGGAATTTATCCTTCTCTATTTCTACTATTTTTGTGTTTTTTACCGAATGCAATCTTACTAGGTCAACACTAATTCACATGGTGTTGACTCGCAGCCAAACTAACACCCTTATATTTCACACTAGCCATTAACCACTCCAACCTAGTCCATCACCACCATCCATCCTGTCACCTATGGATCCAACTCAGCTTATCCCCATTGCTACCAGTGACGAGGAGTTCATAAGGCTCCTTGATCAGAATCTCGTAACCTTACAATACTAACTTGCCCATTCATCTACCCTAGACTCCTCAGGATAGTTAATATATGACATGCCTCTATCTATCCCTCCTTCCCTCACACTCACTTCTGCGTCAGCTACTACTAGCTCATCACTTCCCTCAGTCTCTATGACATAGGTTCCACCTCTACCATAACTGTTATGCCAACGACATCTATTATACTTATGGTGTCAACCGTTCCTTCACCAACTACCTTGAGCATAGTCCCATCTGCCCCCTTTTCCTCATATATACTAGTTACATCACAACCACCTTTAGTTTTGGCAACCCACACCCCTATCCAAAATCTGGTTCTTTCTATCCCTCAATCTCTACCATTCATTACCACGAGAGTTGTTGCGACCACCCCACCTATTTACATGCATCACCAACAACTCCCAATCTCATCTATCACTTATTCGAGGTACATTTCACCTGTATCTATCCCCCCTTCAAAGTTTTCATATTTGAAACCCCCAGGTACTGGGATGCCATCCAAATCATACACCGATCATCAACTTCCCTTTAATGCATGAGTCACCCATTCCTCACAACCCACCAATGACCTCATTATGATGACTATAAAAGATGTAGACATTAGAAGCACCAATTTCCAGCTCTAGTAATTCCATGACCTATGATGAAATCTATAATGAGCCTATTCATCCATCTATTCCTATTCGTCCATACCCTGTGCATTGGGAAATGCCCAAGTTCAACCGTTTCAGCAGTAAAGAGGACCCGTAACAACACTTGCGGTCATTTAAACATGGGTGCTACCTAATTTCCCATGACAATGCTTTTCTTTTACGAACATTTCCCATGTCCCTAATAGTACGCACCTTATATTGGTACAACTGTTTACCTAGACATTCCACCTACTACCTCAACTAAGTGGCTCAAACATTCCAGGACCACTTCTCGATCAATGTAGTAAAAAACGTCACCATGAATGACCTATATTTGACGTGACGATATGAAGATGAATCTATTGCATATTTCATTTCCCGATGGCAAAGTCTTATCAACTAGTTAACCTTCCATTTACCTCAAATTGAACGTATTGAGTTGTTCACTAGAGATTGTGCTAGACATATTTTGCCAAATCTACAGGTAAAAACCTTCCAAAACTTCGATGAAGTGTTCACCATGACACGAAAGTTGAAAATTCATGCCATTAAAGAAAATTAAATCTAATTATGAAACAAGAACTCCCCATTCAAACCAAATGATTCTTCTTCATCTTCAAAACCCAAAAATAATTATTCAAAAGCTAAAGGATCTTCCAATATGGTAGTTCTCCAAGTGGGTCCATCTCATCCCTCTAATCAAGCCCAACATTCTTCCAATATTTCCCCTGTCCAAACCTTTTAGTTTCGGTGGGAGCAGTGGAAGTACACTTCAATCAGAGAGCCCTATTCTTCAGTCTTGGAAATGATTCTTAAAGTTGGAGCCATTACATTTCCTCCCATAAAACCTCATACTAGTTTCGATCCTGATCGTCCTATGCCTGCATGGTATAAGGAACACACATATTGTAATTATCATTGTGTCTTGAAGGCCACAACAACAGTAACTGCATAAATTTTAATAACATTATCTAAGAGATGATAGATAATGGAGACCTCGTCATGGATAACCTGAATGTACCAAAAAATAAGAATTTGAACATCTTTAAGAAGCTGTTCCCTAACCATAAACAATCATCTAATGAAAATAGTGAAACTTCATCCAGTGACAACAATGTCTGTAAAGTCCACGCGGTTTTTGATATTATACGGGGCGTTCCTCAAATTACACCTATTTCGTCTATTGAAGAAATTATACCATGAGCTCCTCTACCCATAGAGGAGCATACCTCTTCCACTCCTTCACCCTCAGAGGAGTCCCCTTCATCTCCCCTTGCTCTCATGGAGGAAACCACACTTTCTACTGATTCCATTTCACAGTCTACCTCATAACCCACTGAACAGTCAACAATATTAACTCTCCCATCCACAGGAGAATCCTCATTGCATTCTCCTCCACCAAGGGAGAAGTCTACCTAACCCCACCTACCATCTCTCCTACCCATGGGAGATTCTTTAGACATACCACTACCTATCGGAGGGAATTCTCCCTCAACATCCCATGACCACATTGACATGATCTCAAATCTTTTACCTATAAAGTATGAGGCTATCCAATTCCCTATCTCAAAGAAATATTTTACATTGATTTCCACCAAACCAAATCCATCTTATCCTAAAGAAGTCCCATTTTCATGGCTGGATGATCGCTTGGATTACGTTGATAATTCCATGATCTAGGGATGTCTTCAACCCCGCTTTTCAACTCAAATACAAATTTTTCCTGAAGATACTTCCACGATCTACCCAAAGGTATTTCTAACAAATAGATTGACCCTGACCATGCCTATTGAAATGGATTCTTCCTCATCCCATATACCTACATCCAAACCTTTACCCAACACTAAAACCATTCTAATACCTAAGAACCTACCCACACCTATATCTTCATCTATATCTAGACCCATCACTACCTTGGGTGTCATGCTGATGTTAAGCCTTACTCATCCACATGTCAAATTAGATTTAGCCATGTCTTCCCATGGGTAACCCATCCTCTTCCCCCATTTTCTTTCCCTTATCTTTCGCATACTCCCACCTCACCTTTACCCAAGAAGGTGCAACCCAAAGACAAGAACCCACTACCCTCCAATAAGGTACTTAAACCAACAAAACCTTCCATCGCTAGCTCTTCTACCACACCTTTACCCAAGCATATGCCCTCAAGACCTAAGGAAATAACACTTACCAAACCAGTGGGCCAACCCATTCCTCATCCTATAACACCTCTTCCCTCCCAATCATCCACACCTTTACCCAAACCCACACTCACTTCCCTTTGTGATCCGTTGGCAGGATCCTATGTCAACATCCTAACCAATATTTTAGACAATTCCTTCATCACATTACCACTGCTTCGACCTTACGACCCTCTAAAACCCAAACCAAAAGGGTTTGATGAAACCAAGATTTGTGCCTATCATCGTGTGACAAGACATGATGTAGAAAATTGTAAGGCTCTAAAAACCGTTCTTCTCTAACTTTGTCCTCCTGAACAAAATGTTGAAAATGATGACCTTCTTGATGAGGACCATGCTCCCCCTTCACCTATCACCACACATCATCGTCCCTTGCTTCTTTAATGACTTGCATCTCCACCCCCACATCCCTTTTTTCCACCTCCAAAATTTGAGATCAACATGATCCATATCAAAGAACTGGCCAAATCACCACCCAAATGCCAGTGTGCCATACACACTTCACAAGGATTTTCCCCCCATTTGGTTTTTTCCCATCATACCGTTACACTACTCATCCTACACCTTCTCGATTTACCACCTCCCCTCAGATTAAAATGGTCCAAGCTGCCACCTGTGCCCAGAAGGACAAAGGCAAAGAAAAATAACTACCCGATCAACCAACCCCATGCCCAATATACCATCTGCACCCAGGCCCAAAATCACCATTCAAGGACCCACTTACCCTATCTCTAATGGGGTCACACACCATATAATGATAAAATAATTACATCAATCCCCTCTAAATATGTATTTGTATGATCTCATCCAAAATTCTGACTCTCATAAAAAAAGCCCTTATGGATCTTTTATAATCTATCGAAGTTGTATCTAATGACCCCACACCAGTGGCCTCCATAATCATCCCTCACCATGTGGCCTTGCTTACCAGATCATCTCCTTCTTCTACCCTTGTGCCTACTCATCAAATCACCATCCTTAATTTCTCTGATGAGGAGATTGTACCTCTCCAGTCAGATGACCCTGATCCTGCCCTTTTCATTTCCATCTATATCGATAACATAGGCGTACGATGCATCGTGATCGATGGTGGTGCTAGCATTAACATCATCTCCTCCCACATGTATGATAAAATGTGTATCCTTCCAATTATATGCATAATAACCCAGTTATGATACGCTCCTTCAACGATGCCATCACCTCCACTATTGGCGTAATTATTCTCCACATTTGCGTGGGCCCTCGCACTATACCAGGATTATTCTAGGTCTTATAGGGAGAGTTCAAGTATAAGCTATTACTTGGAAGACCTTGGATTTATGTCATGGGTTGTGTCCCTTCAACTTTAAACTGTTGTGTAAAATTCTAACATGAGGGCATAACTATACCATCCAATCCGACCCGTCACCATTCAATACTTGTAACATGTTGTACTGACCTAATTATGTTCTTGTACCAGTCAAAGCATCTACCATTACCCCCAACTCTCTTTCACCCATGACCCCCTCCACCAATGCTATCACCACCTCCCCCAAACCTAACTCTTCTATTCCTACTGCCGCCGCAGCCTCTGCAGTTGACCCATCTACTTCCCAACCAACCGATACCTCTCCTGTCCAATCATCTAGTGATTCATCTATCCCTGCTACCTGCATATCGGCTACTGATCCCTTGGAAGGTGTTTTTTAATGCCTCACTATGGGGTGTACCGAATTTACAATATCAACACATTTCTCACTCTGTAAGAGTATAAAAACATGCGCCAACACCCTCGTTATGACTACCGTATAGGCGAGGTTTTCCCTTATGGTCCTCCCCACCTTTGCACTAACTTAACATATGGGGGCTAAATACTACCACTTATTCACCTGAACCTCCATCCCGAACATGACCCTTTTCATCTGACCTCCAATCTCTTACTAACCATTGCTTTGCCCACACTTTCCTTCACTGCTACACATAGAAAGGCTTTGGCTTCCATTTTTACAAACAAGGCCGCCATACTCTCATTTCATGTACCACCCATAAAAACAACAATCACAGTGACATTGAATTTTCTGGACCATCTTCGAAGAAGGCCCACATCAACCTCATTGAGGAAGACAAAAATTCTCCACCCCATTCACCAAAATCACCACCTTAACCCATGGAGTCCATAGATCCCAAATCTTTTCCTCCCAACCTTTTTTTCATGAACATGATTTCCCTGGGGCCTCTGACTTATCAACACAATGACAAGGATCCTTATTCTTTTCCCTTCCTATATCATGACACGATCGATGATGATACACCTTCTATTAATGTCATTCAATGTTAGGACGATGAGTATATACTCACCTACCTTGGTGCGAAAGACTCTTACATTCACCAGTCGTTACCTTCTAAGACGCAAACCCACACATTCTAAAGATAGGATAATCTTTAGATGTTGCTAAACATGAAGCTTTTAATTCTTTCCTGCAAGACCATAACAACACTTTTGCTTAGTCCTATGTTGATATGCCAGGTATTGACCCAAAAATTTTGGTCCACAATATCGTAGCCATTCCTGATGCCAAACCCATAAAACAAAAGTTGTAGAAAATGCATCCTTGCATTGCTCTTCTTATCAAAGAGGAACTTCACTTCCTTCTATTAGTTTCCTTCATCCTACCCATCGAGTATCCCTTATGGATTTGTAACGTCGTTCCTGTTATAAATATGGCAAGGGAACTTCACATTTGCATGGAATTCCATGAAATCAACTTAGCTTGCCCCAAAGACAAATTTTCGCTAATAGGCATTGACCAACTGGTTGATCTCACCACTGGCCATGAGATGCTATCACTAATGGATGGTTTCTCAGGCTATAATCAAATATTACTTGCTCTAGAAGATCAATACAAAACTACCTTCATCACTCCGTGGGGTACCTTCTGCTATCGAGTCATGCCTTTTGGCCTTAAAAATGCTAGAGCTACATATCAACGAGTCATGACTTATATCTTTCATGATATAATGCATTGCATATTGGAAGATTATGTAGATGACCTTTTTTCGAAATCCAAACATCGGGATGAATACTTGACAGTCCTTAAGGTCATATTTGACTGCCTCATTAAGTATTGTGTTTGCCTTCAACCTAAGAAGTTTGTCTTTGTGGTGGTTTTAAGAAAAATCCTTGGTTTCATCATTTCTTTGCATGGCATAGAAGTCAATCCTGCTAAAGTAAATGTTATTCTCGAAATGTCTCCACATACTAATATCCGTCAACCTTGAAGTTTTTAAGGTAAGTTATAATCTATTCGTCGGTTTATTTCATGACTTTCCAACTGCTATCAACTATTTAATCATCTCCTCAAAAAGGATGTCTCCTTTAAATTGGATGATGGATGCCACAAAAACTTTGATGACTTAAAATAATACCTTCTTCAATCATCAATGCTCATTCCCCCTAAATATGAATAACCCTTTTACCTATACATTTCTACTACTGACCATTCCTTAGGTGCCATGCTTTCTCATCACCACGAGCAACACAGAGAACAAGTGGGTTATTACATAAGCCGTACCCTTTTGGACTATGAAACTAGGTACACCCATGTTGAATTTTTTTTCTTAGACTTAGTTTTTGTTACCACTAAACTTCTCCATTACTTACTCAACCACAAAACATCTATCATCACTAACAATGACCCCCTACATTAGATATACGCCAAACCCTACCACCATCAACGTGCTGCACATTGGCTCATGCTTCTTGCATACCTTGACCTCAAATTCATCCATAAAAAGTTTTTCAAAGGCCAAGCCATCGATGAACAACTAACATACGCAACTCTCTATGGAGATCAACCCTCTAACTTTGATTTCCCAGATGAATCCATTTCTACCCTCTCTCTGGATGATACCACATACTAGATGACCTAATTCTATATGGTTCCAAATATCAGCATGGAGGTGGTACAGGTGTTATCCTCATTCCTCTTAATGGTAAACCTATGAATTTATCTTTCAAACTTGATTTTGATTGCACTAACAACATCGCTAAATATGAAGCACTCATACTAGGCCTTCAAACCACCATTTCCATAGATGTTAAATCAATTAATATCTTTGCTGATTCCCAACTAGTTGTAAACCAAGTCAATGGTATATACCAGTGTCATAATGAAATAATCCAAAAGTACAAATGTCATGTCGATATACTTTTGACTACCTTTGACCATTATGACCTTCAAACCACCCCACATTCTACTAATAAATTTGTGGATACCATGGTCTTCCTCGCTTCTTAGATACCCATTTCACCTGCTGACTATTAAATGTTTATTACAATACAAAGGTTGTAATCACCCTTGTATTTATCTCAGGGTGTCAAATCTGTAGGAACTATTGCACCCGAACCACTTGACCTTTGGCATAAGTAGTTTATAGACTACCTTTCCCTTTCCATTCTACCTCCTGATCTCACTCGTAATGGAAAACACACCTTTCTAAAAGGTGTCTCTCATTATATCATCATGGATGGTCTTCTTTATAAATGCGGATTCAAAGGTATTCTCTTATGATGCCTTACAAGTTCTAAAATTTCTTACACCATCAAGGAAGTTCACAATGGAATTTGTGGTAGTCACTTTAGTGGCTTAGCTATCACTAAACACATTCTTCGCCTAGGCTATTATTGGCCAACCCTAAACTGTGATTGTTGTGACTAAGTCAAACATTGTGTGAAATGCCAGTAACATACTAATCTTCATCATACATAGTCATGCCTTACAGGACACATGCGACCTTTGGCTTTTCTCTAAATGGGATTTGGATCTTGTCGGAGAGATCAATCCTCATTCTTCACAATGCCATCAATAGATTATAACTGCTACTAAATACTACACTAAATGGGTAGAATCTATTCCCCTCATCTCCACAAAAGCCAATAAAATATGTGAATTCATCAACCATTACATCATTTGTCGCTTTGGTGTCCCTCACCGCCTCATCAATGATAACAGAAAGTAATTCAAAAACAAAACCCTATGAAATGTTTATGACACTTTTGGCATTCAAATCAATTTCTTGTCACCTTATTACCCAAAAACAAATGGCCAAGCATAATTGACCAATAAAACCTTGAACAAAATTTTGATGAAAGTAGTTGACGATACTGGGAAGGATTGACATACACACATTCCTTTCACCTTGTGGGCTTACCACACTAGTATTCACACTTCAAATGCTACCACACCTTTCTCTCTGGTCTACGGTACCAAGGCTGTCTTTCCTCTCAAAGTTCAGATTCCATCTCTCTGCATCTCACTACAAGACATGCTCAACGATGATGACTTTCACTAGGACCATTTGACACAACTTGAGTTATTAGATGAACATCGTCTCAATGCTCTTGATCATCTCCAAATCTACCAAAAATGTATCAAGTGTGCCTACGATAAATGTGTGCACAAACGAACCTTCCAATTCGGTGACCTTGTCTTCGAGGAAAATCAACATGTAACCAAAGAAAAGAAAAGTAAACTGGGTAAATTTACTCTTAATTAGCTTGGACCATATATCGTTACTCATGTCTATGGATCAGGTGTTTATCATTTGTCTTCACTTGAAGGCAAACTCGAACTTTAGCCCCTCAATGCATTACATCTTAGACCATTTTATTGTTGAAATCAATTCCTATATTACCTTCTTTCTATTGACCGTTCATCCCTTGAGTGTCGTTCACCTTCCATGTTACCCGTTTTTGAGGATCAATGACTAAATAAGAATCATGTGATTATCCATCACCTTTCAACCTCATCTTCAATATGAGTACCATAGATCTACTCATGGCATAATTCTCATGGATACTTTTCATCTTTTTCAAAAGATGGAATCCCATGGTTGTTCATCAATTGAAACCATCTCTTTCATAGTTAACCTTTGTGTGCTATGGTTTTGTCTTCTAAACAAGAGCCTAATATTCATCTATAGTCTTGTCCATCCCTTTAAATGCCCAAAAGAAAAATGGGATTCAACTCCTTGATTCAAACTTCTAGCAAAAAGATGAATCCCTCAAAAGGGACATCTCTTCTCTCTATCTCACTGCTATAAATAGATTGCTCCCTCGAAGGACAGCTATATAAAGTCATTGAAAAAAATATAATAAAATATTCAGAAGATTCCTGCATTGATCAACTTCACAAATACCTCAAGGAGATAATATACTCATCCCATATAGAATTACCACATTGATCAGTCTATCAAAAACAAAAACAAATGAATAAAATGATAAATTTTTGCCATGGAATTTCCTATTTTTGATCATAGATTTCTTGCCAAGTAAACATGCTTTCGTACACTAAGTTACGGTAAACCACCTATTTTCACCTAATTGCCTTTTCACCCTATTGTTCTATCTTCTTAAAGGACTTTATGCAACTGTGACATTTCATGATCATGTGACTTTCTTCACCCTTAGAATATTCCATTATGTAACACATTTAGGGTCTCATGTTCATAAGACAATCTTTGTTATGATAGACTCATTAAGGTTCTTATCAATTAGACAGCTCTTTTACCACCTCTTACCATTCACCTTCCTCATTACTTATTGATTACCCTATATAGGACCAGACCATCAACACCTACATTTTAAAATATTTCCACTATCATCTAAGACTCAACCATGCCTATGACCTAGACTCAACCATGCCTATGACCTAGAATCAATCATGCCTAAAATCTACCAACCCATTCCTCTAAATTCATCATATTCTTGACTAGATTATGGGAGAATTATATCAACCTAAGGCCCCTTTTTGCTAGGGATATGTATGCAACACTCCTAGGGCATGGGGCCCTTGGAGGTTACCTCCAAAACTATTTACCCTAACCCATTTCCTCCCACATGTTTTTCTATTAACATTCTACCGTAATTAATTTCCATTTTTTTTATATATATAACACTTGGAAACTTACCACATATACATATCTACCATGTTATCACATCATAAAAACATCCAGCCAATCATTTCACATTTGCATAATATCAAAGATTTTGGAAATCTATGCCATAACATACATATAACTCATCATTTATTTCCCATGTTACCAATAACCTAGAAATTAAATCAAAATAAAAAAGCAATACTCCATCATACTTGAAAATGACCTAACTCAACCATGCCTAAATGACCTAACTCCACCATGCCTAAACCAACCTGACTCCATCATGCCTAATGACTTGACTCCATCATGCCTAAATTGACCTGAATCCATCATGCCTAAACCGACCTAATTCAATCATGCCTATACATGACCCAACCATGCATATACCTAACTAAACCATGCCTATAACCTATACTCAATCATGCCTAACTGACCTGACTCCACCATGCCTAATCCACCTAGTTTCCATCCATATAAAAATAACAAAAGAACTTTTTACAACACAAGTACATCCTACATAACCATCAATCTCACCATATATAAATAACAGTCTGTGTATCCATCACATATACACTTGTACAACATAATACAAGTATCTCTCAGGTGCATCCTCAAAATATTTGGGATGCAGGCTAGTACAGTAATCAAAATCTGTTAAAATCTCATGTACAACCTCACTATCATTAGCATGCACGTTGGTATATATAAAAAATAATAATAATCAAAATGATAACGTACAGAGGATATCAATCGTCAACCCATCTGATGTCTAGTGCTAGTCTCATCTATCTCCTCCTCCTCTCCTCCAGCCCAGTGCCACTATGTCATCATCTCTCCACCCTCTATGGGTCTAGGTCTCACCTTCTTCTTGTCCTAGCTAAGTGGGTCAAGCCTCTATGAACTAGTGGTCTCACACTGACCCTGTCCCTAGGCCTCATCGGACCCCTGTACTCTTTGCACTATGTATGTGAGATCACGTCCTCTCACTCGACGACTGATGTACCCTTTACTCTGTATAGAAAGGGACATGTATCTTGGTAGCAGTCAAATGATCTTGATAGTATCTGGCCTCATTAAGGGAATTCCTATATCTATCCATCAGCATTGTATATGGGGGATGTCATCAGGTCTCGCATAGTAACCTACGAGATATTTCATGCTACTAGTGGCCTCATACCCATGTACCTATGACCTCTTCCCTCCTCCCTGTACCATGGGATCCATATCTCACTACTTGCCTATAAAATGGGACCCTATCCCTGTACCTTGTGAGGGTGTTTGTGTTGTGACCTAGGCCTATAGGGCCACATTCTAAGCCTGTGTAGTGGCAAACTAACCCTACAAACCTATGCTACCTTTTCTCCTGTAAGGTGGCCACCTATCCCCCATCACCATGCCCACCCTTTGTGAGGTACCTACCCCTGTATGCAACTTAGTTCCTGACAGGGCTAATACCTATACCTATAACATGGCAACCTATGTCCTTTGCATCCTATCATCTGTCCCCCACACTACTCCCAGCCATGTGTCAAAAGGGTAGCAACCTACCCCTGTAATGTGTCCCTCTAAACCATAATCATGGCTTGGTTAGGCTGCCCTAGCCTTGGTGGTGCTGTCCCGTAGCTATGCTACCCACCACTACCTATATTTTTCTATAACCCCAACATCATAAATCCACCAGCCCACCTGTCTGCTGCCTCCTACCCTGTCGGCACCGTCGGATGTGGTATAGGTATATGGTCTCTCCATATCATCTCTCCTATACTTTGGGAATGGTTGGAGGCACATCGTAAGGTATCCCAAACTATCTATCTAACCCTACTCCATAGGTATCATCTCCTGCTCGCCAAAATGACATGCCACTCTATCCATCTGAGTAGACTGTAGTTCATCTAACTCTACTGCCATATTCCTCTATGAAGGGAAGACAACATATAGCCTCTAAATGATGTCCACTCTAGACAACCCCACTAGTACATGCACTTGTAGTATGTTACATCATGTGTAGCCCTAATAACCCTACGTACTCTCCACTAGCATGGGCACCCAATTCCTGTAACCAACTCAAACCAAGCCCACATTAAATACATCAGGCCAGGGAATACCAACTAGATGCACACATACGATGTGCTCATATGCCTATATAGTGAAGAAGAAAGGTAGTACATAAACTGAACCTCCATAGCCTCCCATAGGTCCATAGCTCCCTGCACAACTATACCAAGAATTGCTGGTGCCCAAAAAAATGAGTTCTTATATTCCATCATGTCATGGAGAAACCCAATTAGCACTCATGGGAATCTCCCACCCTCCGCATCTAGTAGCAATGCAAAGTAGGACACTACCTCCATAATCAGGATAACCAACCTCATCTCCTGAGGATGGGCCGCGTACATGTATCCATAGCTCAGGTTGGTGCTATAGAACCTCATATCCACCATCCCCTCTCTAAACACCTCCAACATCAACTCCTATAATACCTTTGAAGAAATTGAATAAACCTGCTCTCCCACTATAGGTAGCTGCAAGATCCTATATATGTCCTCAAGGGTGACTGTGATCTCACCTGTCAGCAAATGAAATATGTTAGTCATTGAATCCCATCTGTTGATGAGTGCAACCATCAATCTTAGCTCCCAAACTATGTTCTTGTAGTGTCAGATTCCAATCAGGCCAATGTCCAACACGTGCCTCCACTCCTCTGCGGTCACACTCGACTGTACCACTAGTAATAAAGGTAGTACTTTGTCCTGCATCCGTAGCTGGTCCCTAACCTACATCCAACAAACCACAACATTGTTAAACCTTGACCATACCCAACATAACTCTTAACCAACAAACCCATTCCCAAGACTCTCATTACAAACTACTCCTTTTCCCCCCATCCTAATTTTACATCCCTCCACTCGTACCTATTTGTACCTATTACCCTATCCATTCTCAATATACCTACCTTTTTATATCATTTCCTATCTTTCCCTCAAACCCTATCTCATTTATTGCCTTCCCTTAGTTCTGACTGACATCAGTCACTCTTGACTAGAATCGGTCCATCATAGGTGGCATTGGTCACCTAATACTTGACCGATGCTAGCCACAAGGCCAAATGACGTCAGCCAACCCTTGACCACGGTTAGTCAGTATCATGGTGTCAAAATATTCAAACCCCTACCCTTCTTTCAAAAAATCCACAACTACCTAAATAACTACTCTAACCCACCCAAACCTATCCTAGCTTCATTTCCAATACTATTTAACCTACATTGGACCTTCCCACCCCTCATTTCCTTCATTTTTACCCACAAATTTCAAAAATTAAATTTACACTAAAATTTTAAACAAAACCAATTCCAACAACCTATTTCAACAACAAATGAAGGATCAGGATAGAATCCTACCTCATCTCGATGCCATTGGCGTGGGGGTATGTCTGGACGTTGTGCCAGTGGTCCAGCCAAACCCTCTCCCATCTCTACCATCACCAAAATCACCTCCCCACCTCGCAACCAATGAAATCACTCAAACCAATCTCGTGGACCCACCAATCTAATGCCAACCACCCACTACGACGCTCGCCAACTCAACCCTCCATCTCGTTCTGTGGCTTTCCAACTTTCCACCTTTCCTCTGTCATTTTCTACATTTGGAAAATAACAAATGATTATGTAAAAAGTGGAATTTTTCTTTTTTAGCCCAAATTTGACATGACTGATGTCGGTCATATCTGTGCCCTAGCCAACCGATGTCGATCACCATATAACTAGCATCGGTCAACCCTTATAGTTGTTTGTTAATGCTAGGCTTCTTTTTCCTGCAACTAATTATTACTCACACACCTTTTATCATTACAAAACCCTACTAACCCTTACCTATAAGCCCCAAACCACCCCCACATTTCCTTAGTTGCATATCGGGATTTTTTATTTTACCTATACCTTAGCCTTACCCATGCCATGACCTATTTTCCTAAACCTGATCTACTTGGTGTGACAATTAACCTTATGTACTCACTATACCTTGCGATGTTGTTACCTATGTTGTTTTAGCCTAAAAACCATACCTTACCTATTTCCATGTCATTTATCCTGACCAAAACTTTGGTGTACCGGAACATACCTAAATGTTCTGGAACCTAACCTACGTTGTGTTTCTGGACCATATCCTATACCTTGGATACATGAAACACTTAACCATTGTTTGGATAAACCTCTCGACCTTAGATGATGTAGAGTTTGCAAGCTCTTCAACCTGGTACCATGTTGGAATCTATACGTGTGCATGCATTTGATTGTCAATTTCCCATTACCTGATTTTGATCCTGGCCTATTACCAATTACCCAAGTTGAACACTACCCTTCCCCACCTACCTTCACCTCTACCAACTAAAAATTTATCAACCCATTCACCGATTTTATATTACACCTCATCAGTTCTTGGTTTGAGGGGGATCACCTTCACCCACACATGGGGCAATCACGTCCTATTTTTTTCAGCATCACTTACTATTACAAGCTACACGACAAAAAGGGGTAAAATGTAGACACTAAATTTGGGTCACACTCCCCCTTCACCCCACATGTATATTAATTTAATTACCTAAAATTAAATTAATGCCCATGCTGATAATATTCATTATTTAATTACCTTAATTGAACTAATTTCTATGTCACCTAGATGCCTCACCCCATCACATCACCTAGACACTTCATCATAAACCTATTCATAACATGTTACCTTTAACTAAGACTTAGTCCTACTAACCTTAATTAACTAAGACTTAGTTCAACCCTAAAATCACATGCCTATAATTCCTCTAACCACATGCACACTTAATTACATGGAAAAATCCATTTTGGATCCGTAAAATGGGAAAAAATAGCCAAAAGATAGCCAAGATATGCTATTTTGGCAACCTAGGATATGAAGCCTTAACTGACGCCGATCAACCCAAAACAGATGCCAGTCACCCTAAACCATTGTAGGTTACCATATATTCACTTTGGTAACCTTGTTTGAGGGGTTGGAAGAATCATTCGTGTTTTAGAGAAGAGGGATCTGCATGCAAGCACTCACCAGAGCACCTTGCACATCTAGACATCCTGAATCAACACCAAAAAATGATTTGAAAGGAAAGCATTCATGGTAACATTCCAAGAAGCACAAATGTGGCACTAACCATAAGTTCCATGGATAAACCATCACCTCCATCCAATAACTAGGTCTACAAGTACAAGTAAGTGCATTTAGATATGTATCTTTCCATACTTAGATAAGTTTCTTTATCTCTGTTTAGGAGTCCTAGTCTCCTTTGCATCTCATCACCTCTCACCTTTCTGCCAATCCCTCCACCTAACCACTTATAACCTCTCATCCCTTTATAAATGACTCCAGACACCTTTGAGTATTCCTAACACTGTCATGAACCTCACCATTCTCTGTCCATTCTCTATGCAATCATAGAGAATCTCCAAAACCAAACCTTATTAAGTTTCTATCAGCCCGACCCTATCGAAGTTGGTTAGATTAAACCGTTGTCGCTTTCCCTTAAACCAACATCAATTATACTAGACTGACATCGGTCTCTGCACCTGGAGAATCTTCCTAAAACAACAACCCCATACCATTTACCTAAATAAACCAAATCACCTAAAGCTTGACCCTGACCTATCCTAACCACCTAATTTACTTGTCTGACTTCAAGATCTGATCATAACCTAGCTTGTTAGATTATATTTACTTATTTTACTTGAATGAGATTCCTAAATTAGATCAATTACAATAGGAAATTATTGGTTTATATTATTTCTTGCATTAAGTTATTTTAAACAGTGGATTGAAAACCATATAGGAAGTATCACACTTCCCAGATATAACATACGCTACGAAGTCCACTGACATATATTGTTTTATATTCCTCTTGTGGTCTTATTTTGTATTCGCAGGTAGTTCCTCCTAGTAAAAAGGAAGTTCTCGCAATCAACATTGGATCAGGAAATTAGAAGGCACACACTCTACCGTCCATGTTCACTCACAGGTATTCATCCTCACCCATATTTTATCTATTTTGCTCTTACATACACATAATATTCGGTGAAACAGATATACCCACCTCTATAGCTGAAAACCCCTTAGACACATCTACATAGGTTCCCCTTCATGAAATCGAAACTATGGTTAGTGATAAATCATATGATGAGGATACTAATGTTGACCAGGAACAACTTGATGCCATGATGGATTTTTTCCAAGCTTAATGTGAGAATCCCACTCATCCACCTCATGTTTTACATAGCCTACTCACTGCTAAGTGAGCTCCTAACACATCCAAACATGTTTCTTCTGCCCCTATGGTATCTACCCCACTTTTTTATGTTTCCAACTCTCCTATAGAAACTACCATCCCTCTAACCCACCAGGGTGCCTCTAATGGTTTGCTTGGTTTCTCCTCTAATAAACCCGACCTTGCATCATTATAATAAGATCTAAGAAACCAAATCTACTAGTTATAATTTGCTACTTCTAAAGGATCTCTATCTCTCGACTCCACTTCCTTGTTTCATTCTCCCTTTGCACCATCCATCTCTACTCACCCCTTTCCTCCTAACTTCATCTCTCCCAAACTACACATTTTTAGAGGCCACGTTGATCCAAAAGAACACCTCCGTGCTTTCCATGTCACCTATCGTGACTATGCTACAGATCATACCATCCTTGCCAAGTTATTTCTGCATAGTCTGTAAGACTATGTAATGTGTTGGTTCTATGACTTACCACTATATTTGGTGGTTTCATTTTTGTTTTTGGCTGACACTTTTATCACGCATTTTTCTATCAATATTAGTTCCACACTCTCTTATGCCTAGCTAGCTCATCTTAAAAAAGGAACAACCAAACAATTCCTTGATTACATTTTATGATATCAGAACAATGTGGCCAAGATGACCAATGTCCTCGTAGACTTAGAACTAAAAGATTTATTCGTCCAGTCTCTTGCCATCTCTACAAGATAGTGTGCTCTTTGAAAATTTTCCATTGTTTGACCAACTTTTTCACTCTCTAAAACTGTGCGAGACCAAACTTGTCTCTGTCAGCAAGCTTAAATATCAGGATGCACCTTCTTCTTTAACCCACATGTCAAGCAAGATGATTTTCAAGGTGCCCACACATAAATCTAGTGATCCAAATTTTACTGTTAATACAGTCTCCACTCCAAGGGAATTACACCCTCAGCCATACCACCATCCTTTTACTAAACCTAGTACCCAGCTAAGTGTCTTATTGCGAAAAAATCATTGATAGTAATCTCATTAGTTTTCCACCACCTTTATAACTCGATCCATCCTGATCCAAAGGGAATAAATTTAATGACTGTCCTTCTTGTGATTATCATCAATACATCAGGCATTCCATTGATCATTGTTTCAAGCTCCAACTTCTTATCCAAGACTTACTCGATATTGGCCATCTTGAACTCCCAGAATCCCCCACATCTGCCCCTACCAATGATAAATACAAACTCCAAATCTTTTAAAACCCACTGCCCAAACATGATACTAAGCCTATCGATTCATCTTCTAACTATATCTTCCACACATTTTCTTCTTCCCATGGACCTCTCGACTTTCTTATTTCTCACACTACTACTTCAGCACCAATTATCTCCTTCTCCAATGTTGACTACCATGCTACATTTATATCTGATGATTTACATATACAGGGATATATTGGGTCAACCTTTATCAACAACACTAAAGTTGATCCATCTTCCCCTATTAGTGCATGTTCTCTATCCTTATTACGATGTATTGGGTACCCTCCATCACACATCGACTATTCGTTCAACTGATCATATGGTGTTGTTAAGATACATATCACAGTGTTTCCTCTCACTGTTCTCATCCCTTGCCTTGTTAGTCAAACATTCAAAGAAATGTGAAGTTACTACTTGCCTCTAAACAACCCACCCGGGTGCCTCTAAATGGTTTGCTGGTTTCTCTCATAATAAACCAGACCTTGCCATCATTCTAATAAGATCAAGAAACCAATCTATAGTTATAATTTGCACTTCTAAAGGATCTCTATCTCTCGCCCTCCACTTTTGTGTTCATTCTCCATTCTGCACCATCCATTCTACTAACCCCTTCCGCCTAATTAATCTTCTCCCAAAACTAATACACATTTTTAGAGCACGTGGATCCAAAAGAACACCTCGTGCTTTCCTGTCACTATGTGACTATGCTACAGATCATACCATCCATGCCAGTTTTTCTGCATTGTAGTAAGACTATGTAATGTGTTGGGCTATGATTACCAATAATTGGTGGTTCAGTTTTGTTTTTGGCGACAACTTTTTATCACGCAGTTTTTTTATATCAATATTAGTTCCACACTCTATTATGCTAGATAGCTCATCTTAAAAAAGGAACAACCAAACACTAATTGTTACATTTTATGATATCAGAAACAATGTGGCCAAGTAGACCAATGTACCGTTAGACTTAGAAACTAAAAGATTTATTCGTCCAGTCTCTTGCAATCTCTACAAGGATAAGGTGCTCTTTGAAAATTTTCCATTGTTGACCAAAAGTGTTACTCTCTAAAACTGTGGAGACCAAACTGTCTCTGTCAAGCAAGCCTTGAAATATCAGGAGGCCCTTTCTTTAACCCACCCCACATGTCAAGCAAGATGAGTTTCAAGGTGCCCACACATAAATCTAGATGATCCAAATTTATGTTAATAACAGTCTTCCACCCAAGGGAATTACACCTCAGCCTACCACATCCTTTTACTTAAACCTAGTACCCAGCTAAGTGTCTTATTGCGAAAAAAAATCATGATGTAATCTCATTAGTTTTCCACACCTTTATAACTGATCCATCATGATCAAAGGGAATAAATTTAAGGATGTCCTGCTTGTGAGATCATCAATACATCAGAATTCCATTGATTCATTGTTTCAAGCTCCAACCTCTTATAAGACGACTCATATTGGCCACTTGAACTCCCAGAATACCCCACTTGCCCCTACAATGATAAATAAATCCAATCTTTAAAAACCCAAGTCCCAAAAACTGATACTAAGCATATCGATTAATCTTCTAACGATCTGTCCACACCATTTCTCTTCACATGACCCTCTCACTTTCTTATTTCTCACACTAATAATTTCAGCACCAATTATCTGCCCTTATCCAATGTGACTACCCGCTTTTTAATCTGATGATTTAGCATAACAGGATATATTAGGTCCACCTTTATAAACAACACTAAAGTTGATCCATCTTCCCCTCATTAGTGCATTGTTCTCTATACTTATTACGCTTGTTTGGGTCCCTCATCAACATCGAATATTAGTTAAACTGATCATATGGTGTTGTTAAGATAAATATCAAAGTGTTTCCTCTCACTGTTATCATCCCTTGCCTTGTTAGTCAACATTCAAAGGAGTGTGTTTACACTTGGGCCTCAATTAGATCGTTAAGCTAAGCTATTATTTCTATGAACCATGTGTGTTAAATTTGTTTACGAAAAAACAAGTTATTTCACTTAACAGAGTCCCTCCTTCACCTCTAAAAATTGTTAGGTCTAATTCCTCCTTGTTGTGTCTCCCCCTCGTACTCACATAAAATCCCCTTTATATGTCATGCTATGTGCATCATATTACTTACTTCACGACCTCCGCAATGGCCCCCTAATGACACTCCATTATTAGTCTTACACATCGACATAGGCCTATTCCTAGAACTACTACCGTATCTTATATCTGATCACCTCCTCGTTTTATTCCACATTGCTCATCTTCTCCCTTACGTGCAACACGTCCTCGATATCCATCTCCCACACAATTTACTACACCATGAAATTCATTTTATATACATCCATTGCATGCATATCAATTTAATCCCCCCACAAAACATTTTTCTCCCATACAACCATTACTCGAATATCATCCTACAGTTTCATCATCCCAGCCACTGGTTAATGGAACTTCATCCTTTGATGTCATCAGTTGATTTCCCTTACTGGACTACTTGGGGGGCATTGCCATTACCAAATCCCCCCTTTCAATAGTTAGCGTAGTTGCACTATCTATGCTTTATGTTCTTCTTCACACATATGCATTCCTCTTAAACATTCTAACACCCTCGTTACCCGATGACACACTCTTGTGATTCAGTTCACAAA
The DNA here is from genome assembly GCA_019776745.2 of Taxus chinensis. NCBI lineage: Eukaryota > Viridiplantae > Streptophyta > Pinopsida > Cupressales > Taxaceae > Taxus > Taxus chinensis. Next base: position 338,696,881 of record CM034151.1, read on the forward strand.
AGATGTTTAAGAGAATACCATTACACTTAACCCCGCCTAATTCATGGTAGGCTATATACATTTCCATTCTATCACCATTTCTATAATAACATACGTCCTACATTATTGTTGTCACCAATTCACTGCACCCTCCAAATGGCCAGAATGTGAATAGGAAATTCAGTGTGATTGGGACACATGGGATCATGTCTCAAGCTATGGGACTTGGGATTCAATGTAACATCCGCGAATGCCGGCTTCCTCTCATAAACAAAAGTGTTGATCTACTCCTAGTGTAATAAAATTTTTATTTAGACATATGTTAACATTTTCATGGGTTTTAGGGAAATATATTTGTAAGAAATGAAACTTACTCAGGGATAGTGATGCAATAAAATAAACAGGTGTTTCTTTCTAGACTCAAGTAAGGGTTTTATTAAAGAGAGTGGTGTGCACCACAAGTCAAACTTCCCATACTGCAACCTTACTGAGAGAGCAAAATACCATAGACATGAAGCATAGTTTCCCTTGTTAAACTCCAATCAGACACAAACATCTATCCGTATTCCCAGTGCAGAAGATGAACTGAGAAGGATTGAAAAGGAACTAGAAATCAAAGTATTGCACTACTCACCCTTGATAAGAAATTAAACTCCAAAGAACCTGCAACAAAATTGGGGACTGCATAGTGTCCTTGCGAAGCAAAGAGAAAAAGAAAGCACAAAGGAAGCTATAGAAGGATGAAAGGACCAAGATTAGTCACAAAAAAACACATTTTATTAATTCAATAAACATGCACAATACATCATACATTCAAGAAGATGCCAATGGTTCCATACAGTCTTGGGACAGGAGGCTTGAAAGGTTCCATCAACACCACAAGGACAAATTGTTAGAAAGAGAGGATCTTGAAAAATTGCACTTGTCTCAGATATCTAATTTCTAACTATCTGACATTATTGGAACCCCTTTAAGCTTTAGAAGTGAGCTTCCAATTACATTTTAGAAGAAATATGTGAAGAGAAGAGGAAAAGGTCAATTTTCTTCCTAAAATGAAGCGCCCAACACTGTTGGGATGGTATTTATAACAGTTGGTGAAACCACTTTTAGAAGCTTTCATCATTGCATTTTAATTTAATACCTAGCTTGACTTAATCCTCTCAATTAATTAAAAGAATAGTCAAATAAAATAATAAATATTATTATTAAAATATTAAATAAAAATTCAATTAAGTCAAAAAGTAATTGGTAGGAACCCATTGACTAGTTTGCATGAAGAGGGAGGGGTCCATGTGAATGGCGTCTTTCAAAAAAGAACAAATTTGGTGGTTGGCTCGCCAAGCCAACTCACTTGAGTGGTCATGAGCTCCTCCTGTCCTATCGCAATAGATTGGCAGGCTCCTACCATAGGATTGAGTAAGTACTGAATCAGAGATCTTTGTAAAATAGATGCGATCTTATTCACCGACATCCCTCAATTTGAACATTCGAAACACCATTCTGCATTGGTCCTCACGTGGGATCATGCAATCAAAGCCCAGCTCTTATTAACGATTTTTTTGCTATTCATCAGGTTATCATCATCAACGAAACTTCGACAAAAACACGTCACGTAACACAAAAACAATCTTGGTTCTGAACTATCCAAACATTCCCACTCTTGCAGAACTCCACTTGTTTCAATCGATCTCACCGAATAAACTCTACGAATAACAGGGACTCTGAATCCATGAATTGACCCTCATATTCTTCAATCGATCTCTACAATGAACGAATCTTCAAAAAAATGATTTCCTAAGGTGGCTAGTATTTGCATATTTATTCGAGCTCGATTTTGATTCATGTTTTCCCCATGTAGTGAGCCTCACTGATTCAACAATCAACCTTTTGAAGAGTAATTTCTCTTCCAAACTCGCTCGAGTCCTTTCAAACTCATTTCATCGAGCCATCTTGGCTTGCCCCGGTGTACCCCATTTGAACAAGTTTGATCTTAGCAAGCAATTACCTCTGAAACTACATGGCTCGACCACACATTGAGCCTTTGACATGGCTCAATTTTGTACTCCCTTTGAGCTTATCACTCAAACCCGTGAAATTTGTGTAATGCTACTATTATCTCTAGGATCAACCTTTGTATGACATGGAAAGCCTATAATATGACCATACGATCTCCCATCATGTTTAACTCCACACCCGCTGAACCTAGGTGAGATGGGGTTTGGCATTTGTCTGTACTCCTTTGCCGTTCCCCTGATCACGATGCACAGTAAGTTACGGCCGATCAGAATTCAACTGGTTGTATGGAATCTCAATTGAACTCGCCATGAGTAGGAATCATATTTAGGCTCTCCCTGAGCCTTTCTCTAAAACTTAATAACTATAAATATGTATCATTGTCCCAATCGTATAACCTCAAAAATAATTTTCTGAGCCAAGCCACTCCTTCTTTAAACCAGCTCCACAGTGAGCGAGTGCCCGTAAAAAGTTTGCCTAAAGCTCATTACGATTTGGTCTTCAATTGGAGTCCCCATAATTGGATTGTATTGAACCCACCGTTGACACGATGTGTCCGATGAACTCCCTCATCATATGTATGAAATCACACGTTAAGAATTGAGTTACTCATGCGGTTCTAATGACGAGCTCGAAGGTGACAGATTTATCGAGCTCGATTTTTTGATCCATTTTTTTCCCTATGTAGTGAGCCTCACTGATTCAACAACCACCCTTTTATAGTAATTCCTTCCAAACTCGCTCGAGTCCTTTCAACTCATTTCTCGGCCCTCTTTGGCTTGCCCCGTTACCCCCGTTTGAACAAGTTTGTCTTAGCATGCCTAATACCCTGAAACTATTGTCTCGACCACACTTGGACCTGACATGGCTCAATTTTGTACTCCCTTTGAGCTCATCATCTCAACCCGTGTAATGCTACTATATCTCTAGGATCAACCTCTGTAATGACATGGAAAGCTATAATATGACCATACGAGCTCCCATCGATGTTTAACTCCACACCCGCTGAACTCTATGTGAGATGGGTTTGGCTTAGTCTCTCCTCCTTTGCGTCCCCTGATCAGTGGCCCCATTCAGAGCGAAGCAGAATTCAACCAACGCGGTTTGTAGGGAACCACTCTAAATGAACTCGATGATAGAAATCCATCTCTTAGCTCTCCTGAGCCCTTTCATCTAAAATTTTATATCACTATAAATATGTATCATTGTCCCAATCGTATAACTCAAAAACTAATTTCCTGAGCCACTCCATTATTTAAACCAGCTCCACAGTGAGGCCGAGCCCTTCAAATCGTTGCCTAAAGCTCATTATCGATTTGTCTCCTATTGGATTCCCCCACTAATTTGATTGTATTGAACCCACCGCTGACCCGCTTGGTCCTTAATGAACTCCCCTTCATATATGTTAAGGCCCAACGCTATTTCATTCCACAATCTCATTGATTAACCGATGTAGTGTAGTGCCCTGAATTTGGCTCATTCACATTTGAGTATGACATGCCTACACCTCCAAGCTCAGCCAACGAATCTTCATAAATATATATAATCTTGAATTACATCTAGTAATATCGACGTATCACCTAGAATTCACGTAATCTATCAACTTCATAACTTCTCCAATGACTCGACACCTTACCACTTGAGATTACTCGGAACTCACTATGTATTGTGATTGGCCTTATCTCATTCAAAATTGGTGATGAATCCTCAACAATTCACTCCATCTCTTTGCATTAGTCTGAACTTACTACTTGTCCATGTCTCCCAATCAACTGACGACTCGATGATCTTCACAAGTTTGTTCCCATATTCTGATCCGGTCATGAAACTACTCATCGAGTTGGATCTTCTGGCTCTAAAGATCGACCGTTGTTTTTTTCATGCCAATATCTTGATCAACAAGGCTCCTATGATGTGAGAGCACACAAGTCTGTAATGGTGGAATTAAGACTTTAGATTTCATTTTACCAACGCACCAGCCTAGCTAGTTGGTCTCAAATCCTCGTAATTCTAGTAGAGACTCGAATACCCTTCATGCCAACGTTTAAGATGCGGGATTTAAGCATTGTTTATCCATTTGACCAGACAATGAATCAAAATTTCTCTGGAAGCCCATCATCTTCTAACTTGCTTCAGCTTGATTGAGTGAACTAACTCATTGAGTTCCCCCATCAATTTGTTTCCTTCTTTTGCATTGCCTCATGAACCCAACCTTGTGGACTCAACCTCGGCGACCTGTGTCAACATCTTGATCCTGGTACCATTCAACAAGTTCTCTTTCTTATCTACATGTACATGCCTTAGCCCAGATCATACACACTAATATTTATTCATGTAATGAGTCAAGTCCATGAATTACTTACTTGACCCATTGACCTGAGATCACCATTAATTGTGACTATGAACTTCAGAAACAACATCTTCACTATCGAGTTCAACTTGGTTCTCAACTGGGATGACTTGTGGATTCTAAAATGCCTCGGTTGAGTATTTTTTGAGCTTGGCATCCCCTTTAGATAGATCTTGGAGCCACTCGATAATCCATACCTTTATCTTGAATGCTCAAATCACTCACCTAAATTATATCCTACAAATCATTTTATTTGTGAACTGTTTGCATTAATCCTTTCTCGCAAGCATTGAATCCTTCACTTCCATGTTGAACTCTTGTATAAGTTTGTGCACATTCCTTATGAGGTGAGCTTTGAACTTGAGCCACATCACTCACCTAATCATTTTTCATGACCATTGACTAAGCTCCTTTGGTGGTTATTCTCCTTGCATTGGCCCAACACTCTTCCGCCATAGTTTGTCATTGAGTGACGTACTGGGTGCTACCTGAGTTATACCATTAGCTCGCCCTTCTAAGATGTTCCATGTACTCCAATTTTGAGAATACCATGACATGAATCCTGAGAATACCCTTAACACTTTTAGCTTCATCATGTAAGCCTCCAAGGCATGAATCCTGAGCTTTGTCCTTCATAATATTATTATAGCCGAGTTGGCTCCTTTGGATGACTACCGAGCCATCCTACCTTTACCTTAGTGAATTGTTCCCTACCGAGCCGAGCTATGTATTGAAGAAAATCCACCTAGCCTGAGTTACCTTCTGAGATGACTACACCAGCTTGAATGAGTTGATGAAAGAATTGACATCGCCTTGTTATGTTTTCATAAAAAAGGCCAACCCCTTCCCACCGTTAAGCTACACACCGAGCACCCTATCTAAGCTGGCAATTGAGTTGAGCCTGAGTTGGGCTCCAAGTTGATCCTATTTTAAAGATAGGAGAGCTCACTTATCAATTTATTAATTATTTTAATCAATTTATCTCCATGATGACCAAAAATGATCCCCTTGGACCAATGTCATAATTTATTTGTAATAGGACCATGTTGTCTAATTTTGTCATGTGTACAAAATTGGATAACATTTTTGGTGACCTCTCAGGGATGATTTCATGCTAAACATGATTCCAGTAGCCTTAAGTTATCCATTGGGCATGGAGTCAATGTTGGAATCTTGAAAGTAATTTGATCTTCTGTGATACATCCCAAAATCCCCTTGAGAAAATATGATCTTGGACCTCCCTGAAATGCTAGGCATGAGGTATACTGAATCTGTTGAATGCTTGACATCATGAACATTATAGAATTTTGAATGAAGTAGATGTATGAAATTCTTATGGAATCTTTGAACCTTCCTTCCCTTGAGAAACTTCTGAGGATGATACAATGTGTAAGAACAACCAAAAAAATGACAAAAAGGAAAGCAAAGGAACAACACACAAAAATGTGCATAAGAATTTGGAGGAAAACACCTAACTAAACTATATAGGGGGTGGACCACTTCTCAAAAATAAGATTTGAGATGTACCCCATTCACATGAATGGGCAGTTCTTCTCCATTGAGTCTAGATAGAAGAAATGAATTCATGTCTTTGTAACTCGTGATGATGTATGGCCCATTCCAGAGAGCGTCAAACTTGGCGTGATTTCTTGGCTTGGACCTGTCTTCATCCCATTTGAGAACTAAGTCTCCCTCTTGAAAATACCTATCGGATGTCTTCTTGTCAAAATATTTCTTAACCTAAGCCTGATGTTTCTCCAAAATCTTCATAGCCTTATTTTGCAATTCCTCTAACTCCATGAGTTTAGAAAACCTTACTGACAAGGAATCATTCTCCATGGCTTCAAGTTGATGAGCTAACTCCAAAGAAGGTAACTACAAGGAGAGAGGAAGTTTTTCTTCTCTTCCATATACACGAATGAAAGGAGAATTTCCAATGGCCCTTTTAGGTGTGATCCGATCTTCCCATAAGGCTGTCTTAAGCTATGTATGCCAAGTCCTATGGTTAGTTTCCATTGTGTGCTTAATAATCCTTATGAGGTTTTTGTTGCTAGACTTAGCCAATCCATTTCCTTTTGGATAGTAATTGGAAGAAGTCTTGAGGTAGACCCCATTTTTAATATCCCATTCACTCAACTTCATACCAAAAAAATCCATCGTGTTCTTTGAAATGATAGTAAACAACACACCGAACCTTGTCATTATTCCTTCCAAGAAATCTATAACCACCTTCTCATTACTCCCTTTCAATGCTACCACCTCTATCCATCGAATAAAATAGTTTGTTGTAGTAAAGACTCATTTATGTCCATCACTAGATGGATGATTAATCATTTAGATGGATTCCAACACCCATTGAAAAAAGGTTTAATCCATTTGAATTGGAGGCAGTGGAAGAGCTTCCAACTTTTGCTTGCCCATGAAAAAGGCACATTCCCTACATTTCCTTACCTAGAGATGAGAATCTTTGAAAAAATCTAGCCAATATTAGCCAACTCACATGATCTTGGTAACAATTGTTTGTGCATAATAATGTCCTCCAGATAGGCCATTATGAAAATCTTCTAGTATCTTACTTACCTTTTTCAGTCCTACACAACGAAGGAGAACACCATTCAAATCCTTTCAAAAGAGAATGTTATCTACTAGAACATATAAAATAGACTGAAGATGGAAAGTTTTTCTTTTATTTTTATCCATGTTGATAGGATATACTCCTGAGAAGAGGAAATTATTCATTTTGGATAACCAATCAACTTGATCATCACTCTCATCAGTGTTTAGGAGCATCGCATCCTCATCACCTTTTGATTCCACGTCTATAGTAAGTTGTTGACACAAACATTTACCTTTGAAAAGTTTGGTAACTTTGATATGTATGTCATACTCCATCACCTTTGTGCTCCATCTAACATGCTTTTCATTCATCTCTTTATTCAGTAAAGACTCCTTGATGCTTAGATGAGACACCATAAGATGAATTCTGTTGTTGGAAAACATGTGCTTGAATTTCTTCAAGGCTCAAATAACCGCAAAGACTTGTTTTTAAATGAAACTATATTTGAGCTCATAGTCTTTGAGGGATTGACTGAAGAAACCAATTGGTTGCTCCATCAAGTTTTTGTTTTGCTGGGTGACATTACCTGAAATTCTCTCTTGACCTACAAAAGCATAAAGGATAAAGTATTTATCAAACCTGGGGTTTACCAGCATGGGAGCTTGAGAAATGGCCGTTTTGATGGCTTCAAATCTCTTCATTCTTTCCTTTGTCCATGAGAATGGCATATTTTTCTTTAGCATGGTTGTCAGTGGTTTAGCCAACATCGTGAATTGAGGGATGAATCTCTACATGAAAGTTATGGTTCCCAGAAAAATATGAAGACCCTTCTTGTGACTTGGGAGAGATAAGGATGTAATCGAATGAATCATGGCTAGATCGATTGATATTCGTTCTGTTGAAACAACATGCCCTAACAAATTTTCCTTGTGCACTAAAAAAATACATTTCTTGGGGTTAAGTGAAACCTTAAATTCTCTTCACCTTCAAATTTTTTTCCTTATATGCGTGATGTGATCTTTTGCATGCTTATAATATATAGTTATGTCATCAAAGTAAACCAAGATGATATCATTGATTAGCCCCTTTAATGCATTGTCCATGGATCTTTGGAAGGTAGCCCTGACATTGGAAAATCCAAATGACATTTTGTTGTAGGCATATGTGCCCCACTTGGTAGTGAAATCTGCTTTGAATTGATCAAATTATTGGATCATAATTTTATTATAACCTGAATATCCATCGAGAAAAGAAAATATTTGAGATTCTGCCACTGTTTGAAGGATTTTCTCCATTGATGGAAGAGGATAATGGTCTTTCAATGACACATGATTCAAGTCCCTGAAATCTACACACAGCTGAATCTCTCCATTTTTCTTCATCATGAGAACCAGATTGGATACCCATGAGGAATGCTTGATGGGAAAAATTATACGCGCTTCGATGAGTTTGGTTAGCTCATTTCTCATTAGTGGCTTGATTTTGGGATTAATTGGCCTCTATTTCTGACAAAATGGCTTGGCATTAGGATCCAATTCGATGGTATGTTGTGCTAGACCTGGATAAAAACCATGTAGGTCTTTATAGATCCATGCAAAAATGTTGTGATACTATTAACAAAGTTTGATGAAGGCTTCTCTCTCTTCGTAAGTACACACTTTTCTGATCTTTAAAAACTTTTCATTTACTACCTTGACTTCCTCAAAATCTTCTTCCTTTACCACCATGTTAGAGCTTTATCTTTTAGCTTGATCATTTGAATTGAAAATGGAATATAGAGTGACTAAGCCTTTTGGTATTTTGTTGCTTTTTAATTGTATGATTTGATCACCATATGATTCTTGTACCTTATCTTGATTTTTCATAGCAAACTCTACCTCTTCTTATATTAAAAGGAAATTTTTTCGTCACTATCAAACACTTGCCAGCTACTCACATTATCAGGGACTGCAGTTCGAACCACCATTTTAAAAAAATTCTTCCCTTCTTTAATAATGTTAATAGGTATGTCATATTATGATCCAATTATAGCAAGTCTATAAGCATCTTGATTTTTATTTCTAGGAACTTCATGGATCCAAAAAGCTTCGAAATATTCAATCAAGTCACAAAATCGGTTCTTGTATGATCTTAAAAGATAATTTTTGGATGAACAGTGTGCCGTCACTTGATGAACAACTAACTCACTATCTACAAAAATAGTTAAGGTTTTGACTCCCTTCTTTTGGGCTAGCTGAATTCCTTACACAAGGGCCTCGTATTTAGCAACATTGTTAGTGAAACTAAATTACAACCAGAAAGATGAGAAGTACTTATATCCCTCTAGAGAAATTAACATACATATAACACCAGATCCATTCTTACTTTTCAAGCCATCAAAGAATAATTTCCATAGTCTTTTAGAATCATTTGGTGTTTTGACAAGTTATGGTATGATCATATCTTCTTCATGAATATAGTAGGTACCTAATCCCATTTCTTCCAACAACAACAGAACCACTTCTTCTTCTGCCAACACATCACCGTAGGGATCATACTAATGATCTCTTCTTACTTCATACAACACATTATCAGGGAATTCTTCAACAAGAGTTGTTAGTTCATGATCAACATCTTCTTCTTCTGGATCTACGATAGTATAATTCCCATTTATAGGACTAGCATTATAGGGTTATACATGATTATGGCAGATTGGTTCCACCCTTATAGTCACTTTGGTTCTGTATATAGTCCTGAGAATCACATGTGACCAATCAGACGATAGACAACCACCCATCTTGGTAGTGAAATCTCGTGATAGGTAGATGAGAAAGAGAGGAGGGAGATCAATGACTAATATGTCTTGGGTGAATGAAAAACTCAGGCATACATGGATTGTAAGTTGAATTCCTTTGATAACTACAATAGATAAAAAACTGTGCTATCTATTTGAACAAATCGTCTTGCAAATGGCATGTATTGTATACCTAGTACATATGTAATTTGTTTGGGCATGAATGAGCTACTAGCATAAAAATCGATCATGCAATTATGCACCAGGTGGTTGTTAATGATCAGGGAAATATAGAATGTCACCAGTTTGTTTGCCTTAGGAATAATTTTCCCTTCTGGTTGACAAAAAATTGTAGTAGATGCTACTCCATGACCTGATGATCCATCAGTTGTACCAAAACTATATAGATCATCTCACAAAAAATTTCTTTGAGAAGGAATTGAGAGTGCATCCCACATAGTAATACTCAGGTTGGTAAACTTCATATGCTCTACTATGATGAAAGGAATTGCTCCAACTTTTCCAACACTTCTTTGGACGTTAGGATACTCTGTAAGAAAGTGCTTCTTAGGTACTGTAATTCCTGAAGAACCTTATTTCCTCACAGCTTGGCTAATAGGTGTTTTTGGCGGTTTCTTTCCTACATCTTTATCAACATCCACTTGTTTATGAGGCTGTGAAGTGGATTCTTGATCAGATTTAGAAGGTTTAGGTTCCATTTATCTCTTCTTAGAATGAGTGTTTGCTGCCACTGATGAGGAATTTGTATTCAACTCACAAAAATATTCTACTTTCCAGTTTAGCAAAGTGGTTTCTTAAGGTGCATGTAGTTGATATGATTTTTCTTGCGTAGATAAATTTCCTGTTAGCTTTGAAGGGGAAGATACAATTTGAACCATAAGGGCATGGATAATAACTCTATTGGGAAAAAGATTTGATTGTGGGGTTGAGAAAAAGGATAACACCATTCGTAATCTTGAACTAAATTATTCTGAATAGGTACTATGTCTCTAGATGAGCTAGCTGCAAGAGGATTCCAAAATTTCAAAGGCATGACATTTGTAGGTTGACCTATAATTTTATTTTGAGGCTTATTTTTCACTTGAAAAGGAGGATGGCTATCCTGATACTACTAGTTTTGTGGCTGGTATGGATGATTATATTGAAATTTTTGCCTCTTGAAAGCAATGAGATCGTTTCCAAAAGTTTACAGTAGTGACTTGAATTCAAATAGATTATTCGAAGAGGCATGGGTAGACTAAGCTGGTTGAGTAGAGGCTGCTAGAATAGGAGCAATGGTAGGTTGATTGTTTATACGTTCTGGAGACAACAACATTGGTAGTCATGGAGCTATATTTCCATCCAGAATCAAGGAATTTTCCACTCTTATGGAAACTTCGTAGGCATCAAGTAATTTAATCCCTCCCATGGATTGGATCATAACTTCTACATCGCTATTCAAGGCTCACAAATAGTACATGAACAAATTATTTGGAGAAGGCTTTATGAGTGACAAAATCCTATTCTAGGTCCTGTGGAATCAGAAGTTGAAATCCCTCACGTATTCTTGGGGAGCTCTCTTCATGGTAGTGAGTTGTTCTAAAAGTGATAGGTGATCAATCTTGTGTTCAAATTGTTTACAAATATTTTCTCCTAACTCATCGCAAGTGGTTATAGTGCCAACACTTAACTATTGAAACCATTGAAGTGCTTTTACCTTGAAAGAGGTAGCAAGAAGTCTAACCAAAACGTTGTCCTCTGTGATATTATGTACTTAAAAAATGTTGGCTACATCAAGAATATGTTTCGCTAGAGTTAAGTGAGTTTCCCTTATGTAAAAGGGTAAAATTTTGAGTTCTGCAATAGGTATAGGGTCACGTTGTGCCAACATAAGAGGACTTCTTACATTGAAAGTGGGAAAATTTTTGTTTCAGGCCATAACAACAAGAGGTAAATTGTTCCTTGGTGGAGGAAACCTTCTGTACAGAGGAGTTGAATGACCCCTATGAGGTAAAGCTGCAATTGGTGTTGTTGAAACACCTCTTCTTCTTCTATTTTGAGGAGATAAGGAAAGTTTGATATGCTGATAATTTCCTTGCTTTAAAGAATATCTTTTCTGAATTCTTCACATAAGTTAACACACTGAGACTTAGAATCCATAGATATAGAGTTGCACGGTACTTTAAATTTCATAAATGAGAAGAGAAGTACAACCTCACTCCCACCGGGCATGCTAAAAATTGTTGTCACCAAATCACTGCACCCTCCGAATGGCCAGAATGTGAACAAGACATTCGGTGTGATTGGGACACATGGGATCACCTCTTAAGCTATGGTACTTGGGATCAAGGTGAGTCTCTGGAGAAGGTTGGCTTCCTCTTCCTAAACTAAGTGTTGTACTACTCCTAGTGTAATAAAATGGTTATCTAGACCTATGCTAACATTTTCATGGGTTTTAGGGAAAGAGAGTTACAAGAAATGAAACTATACTAGGGATGGTGATGCACCAAATAAAGGGTGTTGCTAGACTTAGGAAGGGTTAATTTGAAGAGGGTGTGTGCACCATGAGTCAATTTTACCTATTGCAACTTAGAGAGGGTAACATAATACCACAGAATAGGAAGGATACATTCCCTTTGTTAAAATCAATCAAACACAACAATCTATCAATATTCCAGTAAAGAAAGATTAACTTGAGAAGGGTGAACTGGCACCAAAATTCAACTGCATGTAATACTCCACCACTTGATAAGCACAAAACTCCTAGAACCTGCAACAGAAGTGTGGACTTGCACAGTGTACCTACAAGCATGAGAAAAGGCACAAATAAGTATAGAAGGATGAAAGGACTAAGATTAGTCACAAAACACACACTTTTTATTACTTCAATAACATGCACAATACATCATACATTAAGAAGAGGCAATGGTTTCCATTATAGTCTTGGAAAGGAGGCTTGAAATTTCCCTCAACATACAAGGACAACTTACAGAAGAGAGAGGACTCTTGAAACATTTGCACTTGTCTTAGATATCTAACATTCCAACCTATATGATATGATGGAACCCCTTAGAATGAAATTACAACTTACATTTATAGAAGAATATGTGAGAGAGAATAGGAAAGGTCATAAATTTTTGCCTAAAATGAAGGCACATGATGTATTTATTAAAGTTGGTTGAACCACTTTAGAAGCTTCCATCATGTGCCATTAATACCCAGTTTGACTTAATCCTCTCAATTAATTAAATAAATATTTAAATAATAATAATAAATATTATTATTAAAATATTTAAATAAAAAATATCAATTTAATTAAAAAATAATGGTGGGACCCCTCGTTGACCGGTTTGCATTAAAGGGGGAGCGGTCCATGTGAATGGGTAAAAAAAGAACCAACTCGGTGGTTGGCTTGCTGAGCCAACTCACCAAGTTGGTCACGAGCTCCTCCATCCTTCACCACAACCGAGTTGAGCTCCTACCACTGTGACTGATCTGAGTTCCTAAATTAGAGCTCCTTTGTATACACCGAAGAGCTCCTATTCACCGAATCCCTCACATTGAATTGAGCCACCATTCTACATTGAGCTCCTCCTTTGATTCATGCATCAAGCCCATCTCTTATTCACGAATTCTATCTAATATGCATCAAGCTATCCTCATCAACGAAACTTGAAAACAAGTCACACAACACTTAACAATATTGGTCTGAACTATCCACCATTCCACTCTTTGTAGAACTCTTTACTTGTTTCAACTGAGCTCACCGAATCAAACTCTGTTCCTAACACCGACTCTTGAATCCCATGACTTGACCCTCATATCTCTTCACATCGAGCTCTTACAATCAAGCGACTATGCCAAGATGATTTCTAAGGTGGCTATGAATTTGACATATTTATCAAGCTTGATTTTGAGCCATGTTGTTCCCTATGCAGTGAGCCTCATCGATTCAACAACTCACCCTTTTAATGAGTAATTCTCTTCCAAACTCGCTTTAGTCCTTTAAACTTCATTTCATCGAGCCATCTTGGCTTGCCCCAGTGTACCCCATTGGAACAAGTTTGAGCTCGATGAGTGCCCTACCTCCAAAAGTCAATGGCTCAACCACACATTAATCCTTTGAGACGGCTCAGTTTTGTACTCCCTCCGAGCTCATTGTCTTAACTCGTGTAATGCTACTACATCTCTAGGCTCAACCTCTGTAATGACATGGTAAGCTATAATATGACCTTATGAGCTCCCACCAACACTTAACTCCACAATCTATGAGCTCTATGTGAGCTAGTTTTGGCTCGGTCTCTCCTCCTTCACGTCCCCTAATCACCATGCACTAGTTAAGGTTGACTCAGAAATCAACTCGGCCCTTTTTCATGGCACTTTGCATGAACTTGCCATGCTGCAAAATCATTACATAGGCTCTCCTGAGCCATTTCATCTGAAATTTTATGTGTTTCTTCTCTGCATGTCGATGCCTTAGCTTAGATTGTACATGCTAATATTTATTCCTATAATGAGCCAAGTCCATGAATGAATCACTTGACCCATTGAACTGAGATCACCATTAATTACAACTATGAACTTTGGAAACAACATCTTCACTATTGAGTTCGACCTAGTTCTCAACTAGGATGACTTGTGGATTCTAAAATGCCTTAGTTGAGTCCCTTTCGAGCTTGGCATGCCCTATAGATTGATCTTAGAGCCACTTGATATTCCATACCTTTGGATTGAATGCTCAAATCACTCACCTAAATTAAATCCTACAAATCATTTAACCTGTGAACTGTTTACATTGATCCTTACTTGCAAGAATTGAATCCTTCACTTCCATGTTGAACTCTCTTGTAAGTTTAGTGCACGTTCCCTATGAGGTGAGCTTAAAACTTGAGCCACATCACTCACCTGCTCATTTTTTATGACCGTCAACCAAGATCCTTTGTTGGTTCTTCTCCTTGCATTGGTCCAACACTCTTCTGCCATAGTCTATCATTGAGAGACCTACTTAGTGCTACCTGAGTTATACCATTAGCTCACCCTTTCAAGCTGTTCCATGTACTCCACCTTTGAGATAGCCATGACATAGGTCTTGAGCTCATAGTGAGCTATACCCTTAACACTTTGAGCTTCGTCATGCAAGCCTCCAAGGCATGACTGCTGAGCTTTGTTCTTCATAATATTCTTATAGCTGAGTTGGCTCCTTTGGATGACTACTGAGCCATCCTACCTCTACCTTGAAATTTTTTTCCCTACCGAGTCAAGCTCTGTATTGAAGTGACTCCACCTAGTTCAAGTCACCTTTCAAGATGAGTACACTAGCTCGACCGGGTTGATGAAATAATCGACATCGCTTTGTTATGTTTCCATAAAAAAAGGCCAACCCCTTACCACTGTCGAGCTACAAATTGACCATCCTATTCGAGATGAAAAATTAGTTGAGCTTGAGATGGGATCCAAAAAGATCTTGTTTAAAGCTAGGAGAGCTCACTTATCAATTTATTAATTATTTTAATCATTTTATCTCCATGATGACCAGAAACGGGCCCCTAAGACCATTGTCATAATTTATTCGTATTAGGACCCCGTTGTCCAATTTTTTCCTGTGTGCAAAATTGGATAACAATTATTATGCACATACCTCATCTCTTAGTCATCTCATACACACTACACTAGTCGTCATATCATCTGTGTCTATTTTTGCATCTCTTCCTTACATTCTATATTTATGCTAGGTTACATTATACATGAGTCGAACTTTACCTATCATCACTACATATTCTATCTACACCTATATCCATATATTGCATTACATAGCACATCCATCCATCCAATTCATTCTATACTACACTAGATTCCATTATATATGGGTATAGTTTCATCTATCATCCCTACATATTCTATTTCTATATACATCTATTAATGTATTCCATACATTACACATGCTACATAGCTTACAATACATTTCTTCCACCACACATTTACATCACCTATTCATCCCTTGGTCATCTATAATATGTTTTCTTCTACGCGTTGCACTCACTACCCTATTACAAACTTTAGGTCTTCGCTCCATACTCGAGTGCTGAGGGTTTCCCATTCAAATGGACCTTACATTAACCAATGCGACATTTTCCTCATGTGTCATTTCCAGCATTAGTGACATACACCTTATGTTAAAATTTCACCTATCTTATCATCTTGTAGTGGTATACGCTTTAGGATAAATCACCACCCCCATTATCATATTTTAGTGGCATACACTTAGGTTACATCAACATTCCCTCCTTGTTCATCCCATAGTAACATACACTCTAGGCTACATCATCACCCATCTTCATCCTTTCATCTTATAGTGATATACGCTTAGGGATAAATCATCACTCTTCCATTCCATAATTCGTGGTATACGTTTAGGCTATATGGTCAATGCACATCTTTCCATATGTCTCATCCCCATACACTCATTATATAGTGATATACACTTAGGTATAAACATCACTCCTCCATTCAAAAATTTGTGATATACGCTTCGACTATAGGGTTCATGCACATCTCTCCACATGTCACATTTCATCACCACTACACATACACACTAATCACAATGTGCTAGATGAAACAAACACCACTCGACATTTCCCAATGATGTAATCTCATTTATGGTTTATTCTTGACTGTTGAGGGGGAAACAAAAATGAAGCTCACTGCATACAATTCCATCCACTCGGGGGGCACATTGCTCCTATCATTCCATCTTGCATTCCATTCCATCCATCTAAAACATACTACATTGTCTTGGGTGCATTTACTCTTACTTAGTAGTGTTTTACATGATCACTTTCATACACATGTTAGATTTCTTTCTTATATGTCATTATCATACACACATGTGTATTCATGCCTTTGTTTAGTGTGATCATAGATATAGGACTCTACACGTGGCATGGATGCTTGCCATCTACCCTTCCTATACTAGTCTTTGGGGAGGATCCACATTCATCTTCTCCAAGTACTATTGTTCCGTTTTGTATTTAACATCTTATAACTACATGCTCATACATGTTTTGACATATTGATTATCACTCTAACATACTAATAGGTGTTCCACGTGCAACACTTGTTTTGCAGGATTACATGTTTCCATAACTACTTGTTTGTTTCTACTTTTCTGCTTTGTTTTCCATTATATGTGGGATTTTCCCTTTTCTTGTGCTCACACTTGTTTACTATTTGTGGCCATGATGGACTTATGTATCTTGTGACATTGTGAGTGATGTGCCATGTTTGAAACCCACTTTGTTTAGTCAGCTTGTTTTCTTGTGTATTTACACTACTTTATTTGGTAGTTTCTATATTGTCAGAGTTCTATAGATCAGAGTGTGGTTGGGTACTCTTTTGGGGCCGCATTCTCCTTTTTACAATGTTGCATGTGCCCCTAAAGAGGGCGCATCATTGATGGTTTATACTAACACAACGTATTTACACTAGCTCAGACACAACAAGTGAGTTTAAACCAATCTATGAACTCCATACACAATGGCCATAACAGGACATGGAGTCCTTCTACAATTATGCAGAGTGGTTACATGCTTGGGGGTTACAGTGGGTGTGTCTCTCTACACTTATCCATCCAGTGGTGTCAGATCGCCCCAAAAATATGGACAATACAGAGACCTCTTCACACATTTTAGCAGAAGTGGTTAAAGTTGAAGGACACAAAGTATTTACTCCATGTACTTCTTCAGCCAGGGTGTTGCGAGATCACCCAAAAAACTTGTGTCAGTATAGGATATCCTTCTACACCCTTTTTCTTGACATGGATCAGGTGCACATGTTCCATTTACACTTTTTATAGAATATTTTACATTTTCATACTTTACACATGCATATTTTACAGTGTTTTTACATACATCTTTGACTACTTGATCGTTTTCTCCTTATAGGTCCGCCATATGAGAAAAAGAAGTCAAATTGGGGGTAACAATAACAACAATGAAAATGAAAATTAAAAAAACAACACACCGCTATAGGCATCTGCCTTTACTAATAATGTAGGTACACTACACATAATAGTAGCTACACATGTGCTTTGCCCTAGGTTCACTCTCATCACTTTTTATGCACATTTTTCATCTTTAGAATCCATGATCCTCCACATTTTTAGTTTTTGTCATTCCATGCTTGATTCTAGTCCATCGGTATGTCTTTGTCTACAATCTACATGGATATCAGGTACACATCTCTATCTACTTTATGTTATTGAGCTTTTTGCTCACCAAAATAAAGTGGGAGAAAATGTAGACACAAAATCATGCACTTTAGGCATTATTTAGCCTGGTCTTATACTACTATTTAGAATTTTTTCAAGTGGATAAAGTACTAATTAATCCTACCTTTTGGTCATCTTTATTTTATATTTTATTTCATCATTCCTGCATATTTTATTGCACTTATTCATCCATTTCACAACTACCATGTCATTATAGCCCTCATAAAGATTTTTTGACACTGTCTCTAGCCATATTCAGTAGATACTTAGTCTAGATCACTCCAAGGTTACATAAAATTAGCTAAGTCATCTTCCCCTCTCATTTGCTTAGGGTTTTCACATCGTTAAATGATCATTGCTTGTGCACAATGTACATAATTATCAGAATATAATTTGTTATAGTAGTACTCTAAAATTAAGATTTAAATATGTTTATATTAAATCACTAATTCAGTGAGCAAGGGCTGAGTTGGGCCTTAATAATAATTTTCACCACCTTCCACAAATGCTTAAAACCTACATTAAAAACTAAATTTTTCCAACTGTTCCTACAACCAAAACATAAGGAACACACACACAGTAGCCATCAAACTCCAAAAACAACCAAGATTATCCCAAATCAATGCAAGTATAACACAAAATGAAAAATGGATTAAATACTTCCATAAGAAACTAATAAAATCATGAAGTTGAGTGTAGTAGAAATCAAACACTTGTGAGAGACACGATTCCCAACAACAAGCTCTGATACCTTATGAGAGAGAGTGAGGATGTAGATAAAAAAGAATACATACACATTAATGAAGTTACCCTTGAATAGAAACATGACGTAGCTCCAAATATTAAGCAAGAAATCAAGGGTAAGTGCACGGAGATAGGGCACCAAAAATGACCAATTTTCTTATTTGGAGCGAAACATAATAACACTTTGAATTACTAGGAGTGGTAATTACCAAGCCTAAAATGTGAGTACATTATAACACAAGAAAACTATAAAGAGAGCACATTATACATTCCTGTTAGTAATACAATAAACGTGAATTTGAGAGCTATATATGTACAAAAATAATTGTTTAAGTATAAGAAATAATAAAGTATAAAGATTAAATGTATAATCTTTATACTTTATTATTTCTTATACTTTAAATTTATTTTAGTAAATATAAGAAATTAGGGTCACTCTGCACCTTATGGAACTAGTATCACATCTCTCCATAAGTTATAGTTTAGAAGATAGTTTTTCACATTCTAATCTGGCTAGTACATACACATTTTAAAGGATTTCAACATTCATTCTAAATTTCTTATAATTTAAATTTTATAATCGATATCTATTTTTTTTATAATTAGGTAAAAGAGAGTAGAGGGGACCCTACCTCATACAGTATGAAACTCCTATAAAGAGCCAATAATAAGGAAAATAGTAGTCAACATAACATATAAACCTAACAAAACATTACGACAACCACCATCTGGTAAACTAACATCACATATGAAACTAACAACTAAAAACAACAAACAAGCCAAAACCTGAATTCATTCTTCTTCTTGTAGTTGGCCAAAAAATTAGCTCATTCCTTCAACATGGACTTAATGTTAGTGCCTAGACTAATGAGATCTACCTCAGATAGTCCTCTCATTCTTTTCTCAGATGTCTCTTGATCTTCTGTTGGTGATAAAATTTGTCAGGGATAAATTGGTGGATCTCTTACTAATGCTCTAGGAATCTAAGTTCCTCTACTTAACTAGTGCAGCTGTCGTATATCCATGCATGAGTAAAAAGGTGGATTTTCCTGGTGGCCTTTTGGCTAGGATCCAAATAGGGGCACTCCACTGACCCTACGACAAAAGCTTGCAGATACTCGTAAGGGAGGAATTTTCTAGGAGAGAGGGAAAGGGAGTGAGAATATTATATAAGATGAACTAATGTTGCGAGTAGAAGATCAGAGTATTGCATACATCAGTTAGAACTTTCATCACATGCAATAAAATTAGGAAGAAACAATACTGGAAAAAATAACAAGACTAATTAGAATTTAATGAACAAAAGGTATCAGAAAACCCCTTAGAAAAAAGGATAGAAACTCCTTGTATTGATGCTCAAGCAAGGTGAATTAATTTACATTATGTGACTAAGGTCACCTTTAGATTACTCAAAGGCATTTAAAAAAGTGCAAAACCCAATGAAGAATTAGAACACTTGAAGAGAGAGAAAGTTGAGGGGAACAAAGAGGAGAGAAGAAGAGAGGATGTCGCTCTTGATGAAGTTAGATGATCCTTGTTGATGGAAATATCCAATGTGGTGAAATTATGGATCTTCAAACTCTTTGCACCCTGTAAAACTCCTTCAAATTGGCTCACGAATGCTTTGGAAAGAGTGTTCAAAAACACTGTTGAATGGTTCTGCTGATGACCATGAACACGAGTCATGAAGATTCCATTAGAAGAGATAGGAGCTCAAAAATGACCCTTCTAGGATGAATGAAATATCCCACTGATGCCCACAACTTTCAACTTGTGACCTCTAACCATGAGAGTCAAAAGACACTACCAGGGTCTCCCGAGATGAGTTATGAAAGATCCATGAGAGATGCTAAAGATGCTTCTTGTAAAAATTTTGTGACACACTAACGAAGATGACATACTATGGAGATAGGAATTGAATCTTGGTGAAGGAAATATTCAATGATAACAACCATTCTATAAACTTGAGTCCTATCATCTCTTGGCACTTACTATTTCTGGAAAAAGTAACTTACTATTTTTTAGTAAGTATGAAAAATCAGATCCTCTGATCCTTGATGGGATGTTGCAACTCGAATTTATCTTTCTCCCTATGTTTCCCTTACCTTCTAGACCAATTTAATATTTTTAATAGGTGTTCATGGGACCACTTACTAATTTTAGTAAGTGTCAATTATGGACCAAGATGACCATTTTGATGAAATTTCGACTACAATACCTCTTATGTGTTCACCGTCTCCTTTGTAGGTTCTTTAGTTGATAAATTTCCCAAAATAACAGTTACCTATGAAGAAGACCTGCTATTTTTTGAAAGTAGGATTCTGGTGGTCAGATCACTTTGGAACAATTTTTTCTGATATGGGGTTTTTCCCAATATTGCCTCTCTAAAATTTTGGACTTACTCGATCAGTGGCTTGTAATATTTTAAAGTTTCAAAAATTTGACCAAATAACACTTTTTAACATGACAACCATTAATGGGCATTGAAAGTTGTAGGGCTATTTTTATTTTCTGTTTGTGAAAAAAATTACATTTTCATTATGGGTTTTTGTTTCTTATTGTATGGGTGAAATTTCTCTTCAAATTGATTACCGGTTTGATGGGAAATTCAAATTTTGTCTACGTTGAGCTAAGGGGAAGATTTATTCATTGCGAGAAATTTATGTTGTGAAAAGGAGATTTTAAGATGAGGTTTTGAAGGCATTTTAGAGAGAAGAAAACAACAACTATCAGTTCTTCATTTCATGCACCAGTTAGTAAGATACATTCAGATCTTCGTCTCATGACAATGGACTCTTTTGAAGATTTTTTTCTCTTTTCTCCTTCATTCTTCTAGCTCCTTTGATTAATCTCTCCTTCAAAAGATTTGAATTCTCATGGATTTGAGGATTTTGTTTCTGTAGTGAATCTAGTTTGAGGTATAGAAATGGTGTATTGAGCTTCTAGACAAGCTGTAGAGTAATGGTAGAGTATGGAGAGTAAGAAGTTAGAAGCGAGAAGGCTAGCTATGAATTTTTTTAAAATTTTTATTTAAGAACTTACATGTTGAGGATGAGGCAAAATTTTATGTTCCTCAAGCCTTAAGGGACACGAGGGACATCAATTTGCACACGGTGCCTCGCGATGATACTTGGAAAAGATCTGATGGTGGGGAGTTTTGGCCAAAAAGCATGCTGGAAGCTCCTGAGGGCTGGAAGATGGTTGCATGGGGGGCCCATGAACCATTCCTTGGGATGGACACATTTTTTATGTCCCTCATGTCCCCCAACACAAAGGGACATGAGGGTCATCAATTTTCATGCGGCGCCTGACAATGAGACTTGGTGGAGATCTAGCGGCTAAGGGTTTAGCTCTACTAGCTCCTGAGGGTTGAACTCACGATCTGGGAGGTTCCATGTGTGACAAAAGAGATTATAGGGGATGGGAGAATTTTATTTTCCCTCATTTCCCTTATCTTGTATGGGATGGACCAGGGAGACAAATTTTGTGCTAGGCTCCTAGAGCTAACATGTGTCCTCATCAAAATTTTGACTAACTCCTGAACTCGTTCCTTTAGGGCAACTTCAAACGACGATATATTGAGCTCCCGATGGAATTTTTTGGAAAAATTTTATATGATATTGACTGAAAATTTCCTTATTAATCCAATGGTTGGGGTCTTAGATCTTGATTCATTCCATTTAAGCCTTGAAAATCAGGATTTTTGATATGGCCCCTTACCTCTGTGCATAGAAAAAAACATGTTATAAACCTATTGCGTCCAAAGTGTTGTGAAAGATATTATTTCGACCATCATTGTATGGCTTGGAATTCTCTTTCTGAATATGTCTTGTTTGGCTCCTAACTCCATTCAGAGCTCACAGAATCACCTCTTGAAGCTCAGTAGCTCTTTTTGACCTTGTGCACTGCTTAATTTTGTGAACCCTGTTTTTGGTGAGACTGTCCCAAAATCCTCCAAATCCTTCCTGAATCTTCCTAAATAAACTTCCATGATTTTTCTAAGCATTAAATTCACCTCCATGTCAGATTTGGATCATCCATTCTGCTCCAGGGGGTTGCTCTAATCCTGGGAAGGCTAGTGATAGCCCTTCCCACAATTGCTCGAAATTTACATTTTCAAAGAAATCCTAAAATCACCTAAGGGGGCTTAAATTAAATTTCCAAAATCACCTAGAGGTACTGAGTTAATATCAACTAGGAGGTCACTGGATTGAATGGGTAGACCTGGGGTTCCTTGGAAGGGTAAAACTTGAAAGTTTCAACACAAGGGTATAGTTTTCATACTCAAACATTATCAATTTTTCTGTTGCACATTTGCATGACAACAACTGGCTCTAGCTTGGGGACATGGTGTGGACTGAGCATAATAAATACGTGACATGAAGTAAACCTATAATCTCACATTACTAATGAAAAATTACCAATGCCTTATCCATTTAGGCCCTCGGAGGTCATGTACAACTTACGAGCGAGAGGAGAGAGAGAGAGGAGAGAGATGAGAGAGAGAGAGAGAGAGAGAGAGGAGACGAGAGGAGAGAAGAGAGAGAGAGACGATGAGAGAGTAGAGAGAGAGAGAGAGAGAGAGAGAGCAGAAAGATGAGAGAGAGAGAGAGAGGAGAGAGGGCAGAGAGAGAGAGAGAGAGAGAGAGAGAGGAGAGAAGAGAGAGAGTAGAGAGAGAGAGAGAGGAGAGAGAGAGGGAGGAGAGAGAAGAGAGAGAGAGAGAGAGAGAGAGAGATATATATATATATAATATAGCGAAGATCTATATATATATATATATTATCTATCGCTATCATACGTAAGTGAGAGATATTATATATATATCGATATATGATATTATGATCATAGAGAGAGCGGAGCGAGAGATAAAACACACACACATCCAAAAAAATGATGGAAAGGAAAAAAAACAACACACAATAGGAAGGGAAACACATGGAACAAAAAGGGAAACACACCTAACAATCACCTATGATACAAGGTGGGGGACAAATCACTTTTGTTGTAGTGCTCTTCTCTTCTCAGAGGTTACCCTTGAGTGGAAAACAATGAGTGATGTTGTTCCACAAAGCCATTGACTAGTTCATGAAAGTAGCCTCCTCTCCTTAACTATTTATGAAAGCTAGGTGCATTCATGATTTTTTGTGTACTTGGTAGGAGTGAGTCTACATGAGCTTCTTGATGCTCATGCCTTTTCTTAGAAATTATTCTTTTATTTCCTTTGAAATTAGTTTCATAGTTCCAGTTGCATTCTATGTTTATCAACATAGTTGATCCTCCATTTAACATCCCATTGCTTTCCCAAAGCTAATTTTAATTCCATTTTTAAAAATATTCTAAGTTCTTTTCTTTCCTAGATCTATGCTTAGTAACCTCTTTTTCATGAGAAGCCTCACACTTATCTTTTGTCTCTACTCCATTATGAGGTTCTTGAAGATTTAAAGAAGGATAAGAAGTAACATCATGCTTGTCTTGTATATCCACGGCATGAGCTAGGAGATCAAAAATTAACATAGGGTCTTCTGTAATTTCTATTGCATCTAGGATTTCTTGCACAAAGTTATACATTATTGCTTCCTGCAATTCATCTTTGTATGTCCTTCACGAATCTTAATTTTGAAGCTCAAGGAAACTATCTAGATGGATTAATCCATTCCCATGAAACTGATTACATTCCACTACTTTTTTCTCAAGGGAATATTTGTCTTTAATAACTTCAACACCATCTATTTCAGATTTTTCATCATAGAAATATTTTACTTTTTCAAATGGGAAAGAAAATACCTCCATCTCATTGTTGTATCCATCAACTATTGTCTCAGGAGAGACATCGAATTTCTCATCTTACTTCATTTTAACATGGCCAACCTTCACACTGATTGAGGCTTCCAACTCAGATTCAAGCTTGTATTGTAGATTCATGGCTTGCATCGATAATTCAAGACTGAGCTCAAAATCTTCTATCTCTTTAGCGGCTCTTAAGAGATATTACATAAATTATTTTTTTAGACCTTTCGTGGGATCATCACAAGCTGGTATTATCCCTCCATGGATGACATGATTGAGATCATATTTATATACAAATGGGAATGAGAACATCTCCTCTTCGTGGGTAAATGTATAAGTTGGTTTCTCTTTTTGAGATTCACCAAGAACCATTTCCTCTTCTTCATGGTTTGCGTCATCTTGAAATTTTAAGCTGCCCTCTTGTAACTAGAATCTCCTAAATGTTTCTTCAAGTTCCATACATCTTTGGAAAGGAATGTATTGCCCTATCAAGATGGGAATATCCTGTTCTTCTTTATTCATTATGAAAATATTCATCCTCTTGCTATCTTGATACAAGATGTTGGTTCCTTGAATTCTGGAATTTCACAATGTGTACCTCATCTTCTTCTCTGGAAGAAATTTCTCCATGTCTCCCTTCAATGATATGGTTATAGAAGACTAATTCATCTATATTTTTCCCCCCAACTTCTGACAAATAATCCTACTTAGAAACATTTCAAATGAAGCTAGAATGTATGCTACCAAAATCATCGCTGAAACCTTCTTGTTTGGAAATTTTGTGAGAGCCACCTATGAATCTTTGACCTTCCATATAAGTGGGACCTATTTTGAATCCAAGGAGTAACAAGATCCATCAAGAGGAGTCAAGGTGAGTTTGAGAATCTTATCAACCTTTATAGGTATTACGTTTTCAGAGGAACCAAAATCTATTATGCAATTGTTTAATACATATTCTCTAATGAGAAGGGAGACATAAAAAGGTTCAACCTTATCAGTCTTGGATGCACTAAAAGAAAACATGTTTTGTGAGGGAGGTATAGGTGGGTTTGGTAGTATTCCTAGAGAAATAGGAGTTACAATGTTGGGTGCTAAATTACCACTCTTGATATATTGAACAAATATCTCAAATTGTTTGGGGTGAGTCCAAAAATATTCGGTTTAAATAATTTGCACCTTTCCTCTATTGGTATATTCTAAGAAGTCAAAGGGAGCATATGTGGACAAAGGGGATGAAGGGAATCATCTTGGACTAGGAAATTTTGAAATACTACATTTTACAGGAGTAGATTTAGATTTAGAACTGGAAGAAACATTGGAAGACTTACTTGGTATAGTGGGTGACCTCATGCTTGTTACATGATCAAGTTTCTCTAGTGTAAACTCCATACAAGGTGGGAGTGGAGATCCTCAACTGATTATTTTTTTTTGTGGAGTTGCCACATGAGGATCATCAGCCTCATCAGCCTTCTTTTTTCTTTGCAGCAGTGGAGGGAGGTTATTCTTTCTCAGGTTGAGAATGAGTGAATACCACACATGAAAAATTGGGTGCATCTTCTTCATCATCTTCATCACCTCTAGAATACTCATAGAATATGATTTGTGTATCATTCTCAAGTTCATCAACTTCTCGGAAATCACCACCTTCACTTTCTTCTTGTTTGTCTGAAAATATGTCGGGAGGGTATATCTATGGATAGAGTAGCCAACTGTGTGTAGGGCATAGCCCCTCTTTGAGACAACAAAGTGAAACTGGTTTATTGCTATTCTACCAGCAGGAATCTGTGCAAGTCCTACAGTATTCTGCCTTCAGGGGTTTCGGATCTTGTCCCAGTAGGGGTATTTTTGACTGTGGATAGAAAGGAATGAAGGGAAGGACAAAAATAGGATAGATCCGAAGGGAGAAAAGAAATGAATTCCAGAGCAGAAAGGTCAGAGGGTTTATGTTTTGGGTTGGTAGTAAACAGAGCCAAACCTACTTGCATAAACGAACAAAGCAATACTGATGAGAAAATGAAAAAAAAGTAGAGATAGACCTAACAGAAAAGCAAAAAAGATCTAACTTAAGAAATATCTAATGCACATAACACATCCATTGAGCACAAAGTCTTAATTTTTGTATTAATATTTTTTGTTATAAAAAGTACAAAGTCTTTTCCTTTTCACTTCTATTTTTCATCTAAAAAATGTCCACCACTTGAATACAATAAGTATCCAAGTATATATAGAAGGAGAAGGAGAGAGAAGGAAAAAAGGAACCAACAACTATTTACAAAATATTTACGAAAATATCTAAAAGTCAATTGTTGACTTTGGGGCAATTTGGTGGATGACAACATCTCATGGTGCAACATGGATGATGTCATCATTTATGCCAACATACTTTTAAATAATTTACAAAAATGGGAACAATCCCAGGAGGAAGGAGCCTATTCATCGTCGTCCCATGGTTGGAAAGGAGTATCCTGCTTCTACTCAGGAGGAAATGTGAAATTGAGCATGATCCTCCATGAACTTGCTAATCATCGATTGATGTTGATCCTGAGCAAGACCTTTGGTGTGATCGCCGATGACCTCGTAAGTCTCCTGTTCATCTCTGAGTCTCTCTAGGAGCTTGAAGTATTCATTACCTACCTCCATTAGGTATCCAAAAAAATCACGGTAGGCCAAAAGGTTGTTGATAGACTCTGTGTCAAAAGTGGCTTCTGACCCTAAACCTTGTGATGTGATCTCCTTGAAGAGCTAAATAGTGTCATCTACCTTCCTCAAGGCATATGATGGGGTGAGAAATCCCAGGGACATCCTTAGGATGATCAGCTCCATTTGATGAATTACATCCAAGGCTTCCTCCTTGATTCTATCAATCTTCTCCAAGATAAATTCCATCTGGTGAACCTGATAGTCCAAAGCAGCAAGGACTTTGTTGGGTGCTCTTGGGTGATCGAAGATGCCAAATTTTACTAAATCATCGACTGGGTAGCCAAGCATCTTTTGGAATGTCTCATGTTGTAACCTGGCATGGTCCAAATCTTCAGAGATAGGTCTTGCAATCGTCTTGAGTTCCTTGTCAGCTTGATCAATATTTTGATACAGCTCCGCAAACTTTATAATTACTTCCTCACTATCCTTGAGTATCTAGTCTCTCCAGGTGGATACTGCCATACCTTGCTCTCCAATCTTGGCGTACTCATTTATCTTTTCCTGACTAAGGGCCTCAAGAGTTTAAGTGGCAGCTACAGGAGGTGCACTACCCATTTTCTGCAGGGCTTGGAGAAGATGTTTGTTATGTTCTTGGAGTATCCTCTTCTCTTCCTTTGCTTCCTGAATATTTTTGCAAAGGGCATCCACTGCAGATAAAGCCTCTCCTTGCAGGATTTCTGAGGATGTCCCCATTATGACCTGTGTCACTGAGATAAGTGAAAGTGGGGAATTGCATAAATAATTCCCCCGAATTCTTTGTGGAAGTAACTACGCTCTTGGTCATTCGACTGTGAATCATATTGGGCCTCAAGGGGTAGGTGATGCTGTAGAAGAAGGCATCGTTGATTTTGTTGAATTGTGCGATGCTGTTTTCCAGTCTCAACTCTAGATAGTACTCATATATTTTTACTTGGGGCCACACCCTGCATCGACTTAGTGCTGGGTAGTCTCTTTTAGAGGTAGCAGCATATACCACATAGGAGTTCATGTAGAACCTCCCAGTTGTTGAGAGTTTTTGAAGCTACTTGGAGATAGTGCTGCTGATGATCTCTGCCCTTTCAAAATGTTGATTAGGAACATTTTTTCTCATTGTTTCTAGATATTTGAGCATCCATTTGTGAAAGTAATGGGCATCAAGAAGCTAAAACACCCTTCGTAGGAAGGTGATGGTGTCGCTCAGCTCCTCTGAGAAGTTTCTATGATGAATAACTTGTGGCCACCTGGTTATCACCTTCTTGTTTTTTAAATATACTTCATTCATAAGCTACATGCATTTGTCTTCATTTTCATTCCATGCTTTTATGTAGTCTTCTTGGCTTATTGCCACAAAATGCTAGTGGTGGGGGATACCCAACATGATTTCAAAGTGCCGGGTAGTGAGGTTGATTATTACCTCGCCCTTCTCATTCTTGACACATCTTGTGTCATTATTATAATAGTGGCCCACCACCATCATGAACTCGTTGTTTACTGTGATCATGGGAATTCCTGCAGCGAAATGTAAACCACTACCAACCAATTTGTCCATCCATGGAATTCCTATGACCTTCCTGGTTTTGGCCCAAAAGTCCTCCATATCAATGTGACCAAGTTCTGAATCCCTAATGTCTAGGTCACACTCTGCAAGGGATTCATGCATCCTGACCCTTTGGTATTTGTACTTTATTTCTTCTTCCGTGAGTTTGGCCTTACCCTTAGACTTGTTTGGCATCTTACTTAATTAAGACATGTGCGAATAAGAGTTCAACTGCTGATCTATGAGAAGAATCAGGGAAGTCCATCACAGAAGATCCATGTTAGTTGTTAAATCATCCATCAAAGCTTTACAGAATGAAAAATTATCAATTTACAAGCCTCTGGGTGCAATGCACAATTCTATTGCAAGTTGCACGGTCAAAAAGCAAGGTGCACTTTAGGAGGATGTTGCATGGAAGAAAACAACACAAAAGGGCACATGGCATGGAAAGATTACACAAAACACTCAGATGTTGGTGTCAATGTATGTGTGCCTACGCCATATGAAGGGTTTTAACTGGGTGTAGGTTTATTTAATGTTGCAAGGCTTTAGGATGCGCCATTGGCGCAGATGTGATACATGTTTCAGAACATTATGATGCGCCAAAGGGTGCAGGTTTAAAGGATGCATCATTGAGGTAATGTGCGCCAGTGTTTTAGCTTTTGACGAGGCACAGGAAAGGTCTGCACAACATTCAAATGTAGATGTAGGTGGAGTTGTGCTTGTGCCTGTGTTATGTTTTAGGAATTTTTATAAGGTGCGGGAAAGATGCATGTTGTAGGTGGGGACAGTGTGCCTCTTTGGCATGACTGTGTTTAGTGTAACAACGATGGTGTTTACACCAAAGAAAAACCGTGGTTTCTGGATTGTAATAACTTTGGATTTTTCACCCTCTTTTGATAGGTTTGGGGTCTTTTTCCTCT
Organism: Taxus chinensis; assembly: GCA_019776745.2. Lineage (NCBI taxonomy): Eukaryota > Viridiplantae > Streptophyta > Pinopsida > Cupressales > Taxaceae > Taxus > Taxus chinensis. The sequence continues at coordinate 338,726,490 of CM034151.1, forward strand.
TTCAACTAAGATTTTTCAGTGATGGGAATAGAGCAAAAAGGGTCAGGGATTCATTTTTGAGATGAGGCCCTCCAGGCTAGCAAATCTAGAAGGAGGGTAAAACTGTTTTGAAAAGTGGGTTGATTTACAAAACGGGCATGGGTTGTATTACTTCTTAGGTTCATTTTATTTGTTTTTAATAACAACCTCTCAAAAACAACATAAGAAGAGTAAGGGCCACTTACCAGGAATATATAAGATGGAGGAAATGATGTGGGGTCCACGAACGTGATGGAAAGTGACACAAGGGGGTTGACAGGAGCTCTGACAGGTGCAGAGGAATTAAATTTTTCATGTTTTTTCAATCGTGAAAATGACAGGTTAGATGCACCTATATATAGCAAAAGGTGCAATAAATGTGCCACCAACTTTTTATAAGGTGCACCTAGGCAGAAACCAACATGAAAATATTTGTGCCCTATGCGTGGATTCTGGACTGTCAACACTACTTTTTTAGCGCTTTGGCACACCATTCAGGGGTGCAACATTTTTAATGTCAACAAGATGGCACATGCACCTCGGTGCAGGCTTGAAAGGCACATCATGGGAAGGTGCAACATTTGGAATGTCGACACTCCAAAGGATGCGCCAAAGGAAAGGAGGGGGTGTAGATTCATTTGATGTTGCGTGAATAAAAACTGCGCCCAACCAAAAAAGGACCAAATGACTAAGCTCAAAAAACTAGATTCTCCAGAAAGGGCTTTTATGCCATTCCGAACGCTAAGGGACCTCGATGGGGGACCAGAATGGAAAATTTTTATGGTCACCTACAAAATTTCCCTTGTCAATTTTATAAGATAACACTTCTTCAAGCTATTGTTCATTTTGTTGAATACTACAGCTTTCATTGATGGGTGGGGTCTCAAAGGCAAGCCTTCGGGGTACTCCTACAATTTGATTTTATTCATTTCTTTGAGAAGATAATTATTCAAAAAATTCCCTCTTCAAAGATGCCATCTAGTTCACCAATTTTTGCAGCAACGGATTTATTCTCTCATCTCCAGGATTATGGGATTTAGCCTTTGAGGGATTTTTTTATCTTTCCAGAGAGGATGAGATTATCATCAAGTTCGATGGCCATCCTTTGTGCTTCTAAAATATTCCTTGGTTGAACTCTTCATAGGAAAAGTCCTACCTCTGGTGATTGAGAATTTATGAAGAACCTCTTGACATATTTTTTAGATGGCAAATCCTCTCCTAGTATCCTAAGAAGTAACCGGTCAAAATGAGCCACGAAATCTCTCATAGTTTCACTTTATCCTTTCTTCATTTGAGCTAACTGCACCAAGAGGTCCTGAAAGTCTTAAGTTGATTTAAATATTTCCCTGAAGGCAATATTGATGTCATTCTAACGAGTGATGGATCAGGCAGGTAGGAGGTAGAACCATTCAGCTATTTTTTCTTAGAGAGATTCCATAAACAATCTTACGGCAACGTCTTCGTGTTCAACTCTAAGGATCCCACATGATGTGGTGAAAGTGACAATTTGCTCTTTAGGTATCTATGTGCCATCACCTTTGAAATTTGGAAATTTCTTGTGGGAACCTGATGGTAGGTTGTGAAGAGGTGGTTTGAGAGTGAGTGGGCCAGTATTTCTTCCCCATGGAACAATGGGTTGAGATTTTTCTGCTTTGTCTGCCATCGTTGTTTCTATTTTTGATATTGCTTCTACAAATTCTTATTCCTTTGGGAAATCAATGCACAATGTTGGTTGAAAAATGGGAGAATTTGAAGGGGGAGTATTAACAATAGTTTGAATGGGTTTTCTAGGTGAACTACTTTATGACCCAGATTGGGATGGGGCTTGAGAAAAGTAGTAGGGATTATCTCTAGCTCATTGTTTCTTAGTTTGCAAAGCCTCGAAAGTGGGGTTAAAAATTCCTCTTTATCTATTCAACATGGTGTATCTTCTTTCAGCCAACTTTTGGAAATTATTGTAGTGGGAACAAAAAAGGAAACCGTGGAATATGAAAGGTCACGTGCAAGAATTGACAGCGTATCTTTTAGCGATGGATTTTCATGATTTTTTTTTTTTGTTGTTTCAACATATGATTTTTTTTTTTTGAATTTTTCGACATTGTGGTTGTATTTTGGGTGTAGATGCTACCAAGTGTACACCACAGTGGGCCCCAAAAAATGTTGGTGAGAAAATTTGCCAGGGACAAATTGGTTGATTTCCTTTTAACACTCTAGGAATCCAAGTCCTTGTACTTAATTGGTGCAACTGTTGTTTATGCACACACAAGTAAAAGTGTGAATTTTTATGGTGGCCTTTTGGTCAAGGATCTATCAGGGGCACCCCATTGACCCTATGAAAAAATATTGCAGATACTGGAAAGGGAGAAATTTTCAAGGATAGAGGGAAAGGGAGTGAGAATATTAGATAAGAGGAACTAATGTTACAAATAGAAGATCAAATTATTGCATACATCAATTATAAATTTCATCACATGCACTAAAATTAGGAAGAAACAATAATGCAAACAATAACAAGACCAATTAGATATTAATGAACAAAAAGTATCAGAAAACCCCTTAGTCAAAAATGGCTAGAAACTCCTTCTTATATTGATGTTCAAGTAGAAATTGTACATAGTATGAGAATGGAAGACATTTAGAATAAGGGGAAAATGAATAACTCTTTTCACTCATAAGTAAGAAAAATCTCTCTCATGAACTTACTAGAATACAACCAGCTAGAAGAATTTCAAAATTAGCACCCTTTGGAATGAGGAGTTCAGTACAATTTAGAGAGTGAGGAGCAACTCTTCATCTTCTTGATGACCCTCCATATGCCTTATTTATGACTTTAGACTATTCACATTCCTACCAAATATCAAGTCCCTTTTATAAAATCCAGGTGACTTAATTTACATTATGTGTCTAAGGTCAACTTTACATGACTCAAAGGCATATCAAAAAGTGCAAACCCCAATGAATATTTAGAACACTTGAAAAGAGATAAAGTTAAGGGGAAGAAAGAGAAGAGAGAGAAGAAGAGATGATTTCACTCCTAATGAATTCAGATGATCCTTGTTGATGGAAAGCTCTAATGCAGTGAAATTATGGATCTTCAAACTCTTTACAACTTGTAAAATTACTTCAAATTGGCTCACAGATGCTTTGGAAAGAGTGTTTAAAAATACTGCTGAATGGTTCTGTTGATGACCACGAATGTGACTCATGAAGATTCCATCAGAAGAGTTAGGAGCTCAAAACTGGCCTTGCCAGGCTACATGAACTGTCCCTTCGATGCCCGCAATTCAACTTGTGACCTCAAACCATTAGTGTTGAGAGACACTGCCAGGGTCTCCAAAGATGCTTCTTGTAAAAATGTTGCCACCCACTAACAAAGAGGAAATATTGTGGAGATGGGCATTAAATATCAGTGAGGGAAATATTAAGTGACAACACCCATTCTATAAACTTGAGTCCTTTCATCTCTTGATGCTTAATATTTTTGGAAAAAACAACTTACTATTTTTAGTAAGTATGAAAAATCACCTCCTCTGATCCTCGATGGGATGTTGCAATTCAAATTATTGTTTCTCCCTATGTTTCCCTCACCTTCTTGACCAATTTACTATTTTTAGTAGGTGCTCGTGGTACCATTTACTATTTTTAGTAAGTGTCAATTCTAGACCAAGATGACCATTTCAATGAAATTTCTACAGCAATACCTCTTTTGTGTTCACCGTCTCCTTCGCAGGTTCTTAAGTTGATGAATTTACCAAAATAATAGTCACCTATGCAGAATACCTACTATTTCTAGAAATTGATCTTCTAGTGGTTTGATCACTTTGGAATGAAGTTTTTTGGTATGGGGTTTTTCCCAATATTGCCTGTATGAAATTTTGGACTTACTCAATTAGTGGTTTGGGAGATTTTAAAGTTTTAAGATTTTGACTTAGCACTTCTGAACACGACAACCATTAATGGACCTTGAAAGTTACAGGTATGGTTTTACTCTTTGTTTGTGACAAAAATTACAATTTTTTGTTGTTTTTTTTCTTATTCCACCAATGAAATTTATTTTCAAACCGATTGTCGGTTTGACGGGAAATTCAAAATTTGTCTTTTTTGAGCCAAGGCAAAGCTTTCTTTTCTGTGAGAATTTTATGAAATGAAAAGGATGTTTTAAGATGAATTTTTTATGGCATTTGAGATTGAAGAAAACATCAGCAAACGGTTCTTTTTTTTGTGCACCGGTTAGCATGATACGTTCAGATCTTTGTCTTACGACAATGGACTCTTCTTAAGAATTTTTTCACTGTTCTCCTTCATTCTTAGGGCTCTTTCGATCAATATTTCCTTTTAAAAGGTTTGCATTATCAAGGATTTTAGGATTTATTTTCTGTAGTGTATCTGGTTTGAGGTGAAAAAATGGTGCATGGAGCTTCTGGATAAGTTACAGAGCAATGACAGACTATGGAGAGTAAGAAGTTAGAATCAAGAAGGTTAGCTATGAAACATATTTAAAATTTTCTATAAAAACTTGCATGCCAGGGATGAGGTGAAATTTTATGTCCCTCATGTCCCTAAAAAATTAAGGTATGTGAGGGACATCAATTTTCACACGGTGCTCATGATGAAACTTGGCGAAGATCTGACGGTGGGGGGTTTTGGCCAAAAAACATGTTGGAAGCTCTCGAGGGCTGGAAGATGGTTGCATGGGGGGAAAAAGGGTCATTCCTATTAAATGGACATGAGGGTCATCAATATGCATGGTGTGCCTCAACTTGACACTTGTCATAGAGCTGACAGTTGAGGATTTGAGCTTCCACAAACACGTGGAGGTTGAATTGATGTTCCAAGAGGTTATATGGGTGACCAAAGGAATTATAGGGGATAGGATTATTTTTATGTCCCTCATGTTCCTTTTCTTGAGGAATGAAAGAGACATGAAATTGCACTAGGATCCTAGAACTGGCATGTGTCCTCATCAAATTTTGACTAACTCCTAAACTCACTCCTAGAGGGAAACTTAGGACGGCGATATCTTGAGATCCCAATGGAATAATTTGGAAAAAAACTATATAATATTGACTGGAAATTTCCTTTGGAATCCAATGGTGGGGGCCTAGGTCTTGACTCCTCAATTTGAGCCCTGAAAAAGAGTATTTTTGATCAGGTCATTTACATGTTCCTGGATAAAACCAGTTATAAACCTATTGCACCAAAGTGTTGTGAAAAATATAATTTCACAATATTTCATGGATTTAAATTACCTTTCCAAATATTTCTTGTTTGGCTCCTAACTCCATCTAGAGCTCTTGAAATCACCTCCTGAAGCTCAATAGCTCTTTTGACCTTGTGCATTGCTTAGACATGTGAAGCTTATTTTTGGTGAAACTATCCCAACTTATAAAAATCCTTCCTAAATCATCCTAAATCACTTCCATGATGTTTCTATGTCATAAATTAAATTCCATGTCATATTTGGATCCTCTGTTCCACTCCAGGGGGTTGCTCCAGTCCTAAGAAGGCCAGTGATAACCCTTCCAATAGCTGCTTGAAATTTACATTTTCCAAGAACTCCTAAAATCACTTAAGGGGGTTAAATTGAATTTCCTAAATCACCTAGGGGACTGAGTTAACATCAAATGGGAGGTCACTAGATTGATTGGGTAGGCCTGGGGTGCCTTGGAAGGTTAAAACTTGAAAGTTTTGACACAGGGGTATAGTTTCCATGCTAAAAAATTGTCAAATTTCTTGTTGCACATTTGCATGACAACATCCTTGCACTGTCTATAAGAATTGGCCAACCGCCCTAGAGTTTGGAGGTGTTGAATAATAGTCTTGAAATTAAAAATTATCCTCACTTTAAACTGTTGGAACATAATCTTTAATAGATCCACGTCACTTTCCTAACCATTGCATTTTTCTTTCACAATTTCATTACTGCCACCATTTAGAACCTGAGCCACATCCTCTACTTTCATCTTCATGACATGCCAATCATTAAGGATGAATTAAATAGTAATTTTAGTGAGGTGGGTATCACTCTTAACATTCTCAAGATCTTCAATAAGCTTGGAAAAAACCACTCCTTGCTCAACACCCTGAGATTCAACTTGAGTTTTTCCCTGGGATTTGTCAATGACCTGTTTCTCCTTCTAGATAGTCTCACACTTCTCAACCTCTTTCACAAAAATCTCCTTAACTTATTTCTTATTAAGGTCTTGGAGTCCCTAAACATCAATTCAACCTCTTCAAAAAAAAAATCCTCCTCGTCACTCGAAGAGGGAGGTTCACTTGATTCCTCATCCTCCGAGTTGGAGTCATCGTCAACAGTATACTCTTCCAAATATTTTGACAGACACTCTCACACCCTTAAACCTTTTTGTCCATATCCATAGCAGATCTTCTTAAAATAGTGATTATAAACCCTTGGTGTAAGGGAACACTAATTTTATGTTTTGTAAAATGATCCAAAGTTGCACACAGTGAATGCAACATGTATTATGGGAAGTTTTAACTATGCACATTCCTAAGAAAATTTAACATAGGAAGATGGTATGCAAATATTAATTTATGGAGACCTTCTAAAGTGAAAAAATATATCAGGTTTAGTGTGACATCATTGAAAGGGGAGGGTAGATATTTCCTTAAGAATCTAGCAAAATGATTGGTGAGTTTTTTCCTTAAATTACAAGAAGAACTTTAACTCTTCTACAAAATACTTCTTATGTTTGTAAATTTCATGCCCATCCTTTTAAATACCCATGAAATATGTCCAACATGTTGATTGATATATCAATATTAATTCACAAAAAAAAACCACATTGCCAACTGGTCCACTTCTTTGTAGGATCCCAGGCAAGCCTCAAACTCTTTTCTAAGATGAACATTGTAGTCTTTGAAAAAAGTTCAAAAAAGTATCTGGCCATCCCAATTCTTTCAAACACATCCATAGCCTTAGGTTTAATTTAGTTGATATCCCATAGCTTTGTGTGTACCAGGGTCACCACTCCATATTCTCGAAAATACCTCTATCCCTTCACCACTGCAGAGACTAGGCTGCCAAAATTAAAATCCTTCCTTGTTGATTTTGGAAAATTTGAATAAGAAAAACATTTACATGAGTGATGCCCTCTCTTATCATGATTAAAACAGACCTTGCACATTTTACTAAATATCCTGGTAATCTTTCCCATACCAATCATACTAATTCAGTGAAATCCCTTTCTAGTCATTTCACAAACACTCAATTAATGATGTTTGTCTCACCATATTCTTTCTCTAATTTGATTTGTACAACATGATCAATATTAATATGATTAGAAATCAATTTCATGCCCTCACTCAAAACCCCTTTATTAGAAAAATGATCTATTATGTTATTAGCTTCCCTATAGATATGTTTGAAATTAATTCCTTCAAAATTAGCTACCATATCCTTAATGCTAGCAATGGAGTCATGAATAGAGATAGAGGTAGTTTCGTTATTCAAAATGCTATTTATGATATTAAGAGAGTCACCTTCTACCTCCAACCTCTGAATTTTTTTTTGAATAACAATAGTGACTCCCTAGAAGGCACCAAAAGCCTCAAAAATATGGTTGGATTGAATCACTAGATTGTAATAATAACATAGAATGAATTTTCCATTATGATCTCTAAAAACCCCCCCACAACTCACTTTCCCTTTGTTTCCTTTATAAGCCCTGTAAAAATTCAATTTAACCCAATCCTTCCTAGGATTTTTCCATCATTTCAGTCTTGGGTTTAGTTTAGGTGGCACAATTTGGGCCTTCAAAAATCCCTAATTTTAAAAAATTTTTTCTTTCAATCTCAAGAATGGTATTCTTATTGTTCTAAATAATAGCTAAAGTTAGCATTAATAAATTTGTGGCATCAAGCTACAATTCTCTTCTCTGCCTACTTCTTACCATTAAAGATTATCCTATTCCTTTCCTTCCATATTTCCCAACAAAGGTGCATGAGGGTGAGAATCCACAAGTGCTTAAGACCCTGACTTCTAAAAGGGTTGCAACACTAATTCCATAGCATTTTGAAAGAAGAAGGGAAAATCCAATTTATCTCAAATAGATTTAGTAAATTATTTTTGACCTTTTCAAGAAAAGAGCATTCTAGGAAAAAGTGAGAAAAGTCTTCAAACTCATTTTCACACATCACACACCTATTAACCATATGGAAATTCCTTTTATTGAGGTTTGCCACCATTATAATTTTGTCGTATAATACCAGCCACCAAAACATATTAAATTTTGGAATGACTTCCTTGATCCAAATTCTTTCCTATTTAAATCTTCTAGAATCAATCTCATTTTCAAAATAAGTATTATAGGAACTTTTAACCGAGAAATTATCATTTATTTCCTCTGACCAATATATATTATCTAGTTCATTTATTTTGGCCACTATAACTCCACACATAGCTACTTGTTAAGAGAAACAACATTGGTACTAATAAGACCCTCTAGATGTATGTTTTTCCGTAAACTATACCGATCCTCCAAAATTAAAATAATTGTATAGCTTTATTCCATATTTCTCAGAAGCAACCTTATGGAGATTGGGAAAGGATTATTTGAGAGTAAAATCACCCAATCATTTGTCTTCCAATAATTTAACAATGTACCCAAAAAACAATTTTCTACTTGTATCCTCTTCTGACAATGTGTTTGGCCCAATTAATAGATTTATGAGAAGGTAGATCCTTCAAAATCAGCTATACTGAATGCACCACTCAGAAACAGTAAGGTTTTTCCAATATTTATTCCTAATAATTGAGGTTCTAGACACTCACTTCCTTAATAATTCTCCACGCCATTTTTGGAAAGGAATGTTTTATTCATCTTTACCTAGTCTCTTATACCAATACCTCCTAAATTCTTAGGCTTACAAATATTCTCCTAGGAAATGAGACGTATTTTAGATTTATCTTCTAACCCACTCCACAATAACCTCTTTTGAATACTTTCTATCTTACTGGCAATTGCTCTAGGAATTCTGTAAATGCACATAGTAGAAATTGGAATATTTTGAATAGAACATTTTCAGGAGGGTGGACTTACCAACTTGAGAAAGAAGGGATCCATTCTACCCATATCCAATATTTATGATAAATATTTCAATAAGGAAGTTCATAGTCTGATTTTTTGGGTCTTTGAGTCCCAATAAGCATCCATAAATACCTTGTGGGAAAGGTATTTTCATCTCATAACCAAGGATATGTGATATCTTCAAGCATATATCCTCCAGAGTATTGAAAAAAAACACAGAGCATTTTACTGAAGTTATTAAGATCAATCTGAGACTTCTTCATAATCTAACAGACAAGATTTTTAAATTATCTAGCTTCTCCGAACTGTGGCTTCTTCAACCATTATGGTGTCATCCAGAAAGTTTTTATGAACAAACATTTTCACTATTAGTCAACAGGGGATATTTCTCTTACTCTTCCTTCATGATTTTCCTGGTTCAAATCTCTGCTCATAATGTTTCTACCATTAACATAAATAAGAAAGGGTGATATAGGATCTCCATGTCTTAACCCTCTCATGTGCTGTTAAGAAAACCACAATGTGGTGCCATTAACCAAGTCATTAAGAATTTAGTCCATGGAGATGCAAGTCTAGATTAAGCTCCTAAAGTCCTCATTGAAACCAAACCTTTCCAATTTTTTTTGAAGAAAATTCCACTGAAACTTTGTCATAAGCATTTTCCATGTCAAGCTTTGCATAGCCATAGTTTCTTTCTTATTATGCTTACCAGGATATAAAGTCTCATAGTATTGTGACTATGCTTGTCATAAATAATACTTCCCAACACAAAAACCCCCTGCTGATCTAAAATTAGGGATGGAAAGAGAAGTTCAATTCTAAGAGCCAAAATATTATAACACATCTTGTAGATGTTATTGCAGAGACTGATAGGTCTGAAGTTATTTAATAATTAGTAACATTATGACTCTTGGGGATGATATCTAAAAATTTACAATTCATATCTTTCAAAAATTTTCTTATTTCTAAAGAACTCTTGGATGTCTAAACAAACATCATTCTTTACAATTTCCCAAAAAAATTGAAAGAAAAAAACTAGGAAGGCATCCGGGCCCGATGCTTTATCTGGGCTCATAGTCTTCAACATGAATTCAATTTCCTCTATAGAAAGATCCTTAATCAACATGAAATTATCAATATTTGATACCAGTTGTGGAATGCATTCTAGAAAAGGGATTTCCTTGGTGCTATTAGAAATAATTGATGAAGATAGAAGTCTGCTATAGAAAGAAACCTCAATCTCTTGGATTTCACCATGATTAGTTAAGGTAGACCCTCCTTCTCTAGCAATGTTGGATATCCTATTAGAACCCCTTCTTTTCAATATAGACATATGGAAGAACTTTGTGTTCTTATCTCCTTCTTTGAGCCACTACACTCTTGAATTCTGTCTCCGGAATTTTTCCTCTATTAAGAGAATATTATGGTAATCAACAAACAACTCTTTCTCTTTTTTCTAACGCTCCTCAAGCCTGTCATAACTTTAATCTTCCAATGAGGCTTGTAGCACTATTATTTCACTCTCAAGAGAGCTCTTATTTTAAAAAATATTACCAAAGATAGTTTTATTCCACCCTTTCAATTTTTTCTTCACATTAGCAAGATTTTTTGAAACTATGAACATAGCGGTACCTTGAGTCTTGAGATCCCACCACTCTTTGGAAATATTTTTTATATCCTCATGTTGCAGCCACATCTTTTTAAATCTAAAAGGAGTTCTTCTTCTCTTCTTGTATTTCACTTGGAAGAGTAATGGATTGTGATCTGAGCCTATTCTTAGAAGGGAAAAGAGACATGCTTCCTTACTCAACCGTCCCTAGGAGGTGAGAGCTCTATCCAATTTGAATTGTATTAATTGATCACCTTTTCTCCTATTAGACCAAGTATATTTACCCCCTTTTAGCTCTATATCCATAAGTTTGTTTTCCATTATGAAGTTCTGAAGGTCTTCCATTCTTTAAGTAAGGTAAATATTTCCTCCTTTTTTCTTACCTGACATTAAAGGAGTGTTAAAGTCACCCATCACAATTAATTCTATCTCAGAGATAATTCCATGGAGCTTGGATAACTAATTCCAGAAGCTTTTCCTTTCCCTTTTTTGATTAGTTTCATAAATATTTGACATCACCCAAATTACCTTAGTTTTCTTATCTTTGAAAATTATGGCCAAATGATTGTATTTTCTGAGTAAGTTCCATCAATGAATTTTATTCAGATTTCATATGATGGAAACACCACCAAAATCCCCTCTGGAGCTCACCACCACCACCTCAACTTTACTCCAAAAAATGTTTTTAGCTAGAAAAAACTGCTCCTTCTCCATATTTGTTTCCTGAATAACAACAATCTTTAATAATCAATATCTATTTTGGGAATGAATATAGTAATTTTATATATTTTGGGGCCTTCTTGATTGGTTGTTGACATTTGTAAGGTTTTTAGATGCATCAAAATTATATTTTATAAAACTCACAAATCCTAAAGGTGATAATAGTTCCTCGAATATATGGACTCATGAAATGCCTTATAATACATAATAAATCAAAAAACATATTTTTTTAATCAATTTAAAAATCCTTGACAACATCTACAAATACTACTCCCACTATTGGGACTGTTACAAAAATGAATTAAAATTGTAAAACTATTGTAATGGTGTTTCTTTAGAACCCTTGACAAGTTTCACTTGTTCAACACAAATCAACTTGTCTCTCTACTCTTTACCACTCTAGTCCCTCATATGGTGGAATTGAATCACTTTATGTTTTCTTAGGTTTTAAATATTTCTGCATTAGAAGTGAGTGGGTGGTTTCTCTTCCTGACTTTTTATTGTGCTCCTCTTATATGTTTTATCAACAAATATTGTCTAGAGTTGTAATTAGCCCTAGATGAAGTAAAAATCACATTGAATAAAGTTTCAATTAGTTTCACATGTCTCAATTTTATCAATATTTCTTCTCTTATTGAAACTTTAGTAGATAGGGACTATTGGAATACAAAATTTCTAGCATGAAAAATTGAAACTTTTGATCATGACAACTAAGCCCATAATTGAAAATTCTGATACCTAGTCACTATGTATTCTTCCTCTGGCTAGCCTTTAGTATTTTCCACCCTCACCTTGTCTTAGAGGAAAGTATTACAAATTTTTAAATTGTGTTTCAATGTATACGAAAGAGTTCTTAATGCTTGATGAACTCATTGAGATTCAATGAAAGACAATTTCTTTTGAAGGCCTGAAAAGGTCATTTTTAGCCTTTTTGCAGTTGGTAAAAAATATTTGGAAGCCTTTAAGGAAAATATAAATCATCATGAGTTGGTTTAATAAATCATTAAATATGTACGAAGTGGTTTATAAATTTTTTGTACATAAAATTTGATTAAGGATCGATCTGAACAAAATCATGTCATCTGGGTGTAAGGAATGAAAGCTCGAATGGTGAAAGTTGATTTCTCTGGAAGATTTTAGGAATTATGAAAGGAGTTAGGAGACAAAAAAATAATCATATTAAATCTCTTGTAATCCAATATAATATATAAACATTAAATTTATTCCAGGGCTCAAATATTTCCTAAGGAAATTCAGAACATAATAGCTACTCCTCTCGGTTCAAGATGAAATTTGTCCTAATTTTGAAATTTTAGTAATAATTGGATCTCAAAAATTGTTTCAAAGATCTCATAAAGTGCTTAGGAGGAAAAATCATATAATATTTGACCCTAAAAATTTTTTATACGCTCTCAGAGTGAAAATATCATTTAGGGTGTCGTGATTTGGACAGAATTGGAAACCCTAGATTTCTAGAAGTGGTAAAGTTACAATTTTGACACTCATGTTTCCCATATATTCACTGAGGTCTATTGGAGTATTCATGTGTGATTCTCAATTTCACGGCCACCCACTAATGTTTTTTTCTGTATTTAATAAATAGTAACCTCCTCATTACCAAGAGGAGAGACTTAGTCCCAAAGCGTTGGTGAAAACTCACTAATTTATCCTTATGATAAATTATTTCACTAATAAGAACAAAGAAACTAAGGTTATCATATGTGTGTAAAATTATCCTTACATGATATCTCTATCATCCCGTACAGTCCTATGTAAGACCATGTTTAGGTTGATTTGAGTGAAATAACTATTAACTGGGAGTATACAAGTAAACCATCACAAAAGTCAATAGATTAGTGTAAAGTTTGTAATGAAATCAATATAACCCTATTCCCTGGAGGATAAATTCAAATAGGAACAAAATCATATTTTTTTACCAAGATTTTCATAATCTAATTACAATTTTATCATAACCCCTATTTGAATCTAATCTATTGTTTGTTGAGAGGAAGATGAATTAGAGGTTACCTCATCTAAATATATATTAAAGGTATGTGGATAATCCTCATGAAGGATGAGATAAAATTAAACCCCAAATAACATCAAAAATAAATAATTATGTGTATCCTAACTTATGTAGTGCCACAAACCCTCCTAGAATATTATCGATGACATGATAGACAAAGAGGTGAGATAACATGAATGGTAGTATCTATTCCACCATTGAGGCCATGTCAAGTGAGGCATGCCCCATAGTTGGGTGCTAGGAAGTAGTTCTATAGGGAACAATAGGATTCGAGGGAATATAGGTTATAGAGGTGGGGGAAAAACATGAGAGACAAGTTTTCGAGGATGAGAGAGTAGAGAGAAGTAGGGGATAACACCATACAAAGTAGTTACATAGACTTGGATGATCATATATTTCATCATAGATGTATATAGTATGACTTATGTGATGTAGCATCCCAATAAAAGAGTAGATAATTTGAGGGGATCATAGATGATTTGGTTCCTTTAGATAAGTTATAAAATTTGATATGATTATGTATGCATGTCGAGAGTATGATGATGATCAGAATCTCCTTCTTTTGTGAGATATGAAGTATTCTAGAGCATCAAATAAGTGTTCAAAAACACTGTTATGAAATATGCGTTATGATGGGAACATGATGATATCTTCTGATCACAAGGCAGGAGTTAGGACATGAGGATCACTTTCTTACTTCTTTAGGCTTTCAAAATTCACTTATGTGATCAAGATTCAATTCTATGATGCTCAAATGTTTTCTGATTTTATTTCACTTATTGAAATAGGCCCCCACTTTGCAGATAGAGGATTTATCACTAAATGAATTTCTTGTCTTATGAACACTTTTTGAACTCAAATTATGTGGCCACATATGTTTCTTCATTTTAGATTTGAACACACTACAAGGTGTTGTATAAGTGTTTAATAAAACTACTAAGTGAATTACAATTTGTGAAACTGAGGTGGTTTTTGATTCTTACATACATGGTTCTCATGTTGAAATAATTTATAGTGTTGCAAATTATTGGTTTCCACCAATGGTCATGGGGATAAGCCCCTCCTTATTGTGTATGGAGAGGCTCTCATTATTGAATGTAAACTAACTAAAATAAATTTGGATGACACTAAAGTGAGTTTTGGTTACAATGTTTCTTCCTTTGTGGAGTGACCACATTACCAAGTGTTTGAGTGAGTATTTAAGAACAATATTGTGAATGACATCAAATGAAATTTGGATGATTTCTCATTCTTTCATTCATGGTTCCGCACATTAATATCACCTATTTACCCTTTCCAACTCCAAATTACTTTAATGAAATCATAATTGGGATACTTACACACATTCGTGCTTAGATGTTTCTGATGGGAAGAGACGATTATTTGATTCTTCATATATGATGATGTTGAGTTCTTAGATAGCTTAATTATCTCAATTTACTTACTTCTTAGAGAGATGATGGAAGATTTAGGATGAAATGACCATCAACTTATTATAGGAGATTTACATTTCACTCTTAAACATGATGAAACCCTTTTTCACTTCATGAGTAACCTCCTGGATCAAGATAATACTTGAGTGGAAACATGCCTACAACATTTGAACACCCTTTCGATCAATTTTATCCTCATGGATGTATAAATTAAATCCAAATCACAAGTTCCCAACCTCCATAATGTATTGAGCTCTTTACGAAGCACTTATTAAGTGTTTAGAAACACTCTTGGGAGGTATGCATTTCTTGAGATTATGAGGTGATTTATAGAAGCACCTTCAATGAACTTGGATAAAAATGGATGATTCCAAAATTTAGAGGATTCTTCAATATTTCTGTTGCCTACTTTTTTTCCTCCTAATTCCTTATGAAGCTCTCGGAATCAGCCGAAGAAGTCAATGTTTATAATTTAACTGCTCATTTTTTGCACATGAAAACTAGACTTTGATAAGGCTTTCCCTGAATGATCAAAACTTTCCTAAATATTAATAAAATAATTCCAACACATTTAAGGCTCTCAAATACCACCTTTGCATACTTAATACCTTTTTATAACCCTCTCACAGGATGAACATAGGCTTTGAAATGGAAACAATTGGCCTTTTGAGGCTTATCAGAGAATTAGTTTTTTACTACACTTCACTGAATGGAATAATGGAAGTTATTACAACTATTTATAAACTTATACATTTTCAACCAATGCATTAGGACTACCTTCAAGGAAAATTTGATCATGACACAAGAGGAAGGTTGGCCTGAAGAGGGATTCAAGAAGATTTGGGAGGAAAATTTCACACCGTGGCTTGTTTGTCATGGTTTAAGTTTTACATTTTTGGGTTAGTAAATTCACATGATAAAATATCCATATGAAGATCATCCTCTTACCTTTCCTGCCTTAAAAATCCTCCTTGAATGAAATCAAATTTGGGGTTCTTATACACTTCTGCTCATATCCCTCTCATGAGAATATGTGAATTCTTGATCCTTCATGCATGATGGTCATGGATGCCTTGGTAGTTTGACTAGATCATGTTTTTTTGTTTCTTGAAGAGATTTGGAAACAATGGTAGAGTTAGAATATGATGATCATCTACTCACTCCTTGAGCCTCACATTTTGAACATGATGAGACCAAGATGTCACTTGAGTGGAATCATGATTATGATGTATGGACACCCTCTTTCTCAATTTATCCTCATGGAGATAGGTTTCCTCCTCCTGATAAAAGAATTGATCCGTGAATGAAACTTCGAGGAATGTTGTATAATGAATTCCATGTAATTGATGTCCACACTGCAATGAAACAATACAAATTACACCTCCCTCACTTGCAATATGTGAGTTCATTATGAAACATTGATTAATTTTTTCGAAATACTATCATGAAATATGTATTGTTTATGATCATAAGATGATATCCACCATCACTCATGGCGAGCTTATCTTATAATGCTCCTGATGACCATTTCCTTGATGATTTGAATCTCAATCAAGTTGTTGATGTTTTAGATCCTTATCAGACCTCATGATTTTCTTGATTACACCCATTTTACAAGTGAATATATTTCACACACATTGATGTACTATGATATAGGAAATTATATTTTGCACATAGTTTTCCATTCTGGGAAAGCATATTTTTCCTTGGATGTCCAAATTTGGAAACTAGACTTTATTTTATCACCTCAGAAGCTTAGGAAGGTTTTATGGGGTTAAAAATTATATGATTTTGACTCAAAAACAAATGATGAGATAAAAAAATCCATTATTTAGATCCAATTATACTTGAAAATAAAAATTTAGGTCCTATTCCATCTTAAATTAAGAGGGGAAGCTATAGAGTTTTGAAATATCTTAGGAAACCTTTGAACCTTGGTGTAAAGTTGATTTTTTCACCTTGTAGAGGATTCAAATAGATTTTTGATGCCTATTTAGTTTCCTCATAACTCCTTCTAGAACTCATAGAATCATCTGTAGAAGTCAACTTTCATCATTTTAGCCTTTATTCTTTATACCTTGAATTACCTGATGTTGAACAGATTGTTCATGAATCAATTTTTCTTCCATAATATTTCCTAAACTACTTCAAAAACCTTTAGTATTCTCCAAAATCACACTCATATGATTTACATTTTCCTGAATGATTCTAGAGGGTGTTCTATTAGTTGCAAAATGGTTAAAAATGGCCTTTTTTGGCCTTCAGAGGAAATAGTCTTTCATCAGATCTTTATGAGTTCATCATTCATGTTAGGTACTCTTCCCTGCACAGTGAAACATAATCAATTTTTTTTTTTTATGAATTTAATCTAAGATAGAGTGAGGCTTGAACTAAAGGAAGGATGGCTAGAGGTAGGATTCATAGTGACAGGGAAACATGATTTTCAATCATGGGCTTACCTGTCATGCTCAAAGTTTCAATTTTTCATGCTATACATTTTTCATGACAACATGGCCTTCAATTTTGTGCATGAGGAGAGTATTATTATATTTAGTTCTTGTGATATATAACCTGATAAACATCATTTGTATGTGATAAAAATAAGTAATGAGAGTAATATATTGGTATTGATATGGCTGAGTGGATTATTTTGTTGATCTCTCCCAACCTCCACTTTGATTTTATTCATATGTTGTCGATGGGTGCTACATTATTAAATAACATGCCCAAGAGCTTCAAGTCATGTGAAACATGGTTCACATATAGGAAGGTGGGGGAAATAATGGAGAGATCTGATGGAGGTGATCTCATGGATGGAATAGTTTTAGAAATATGTGGAGAAATAGAAGGGGGTAGAAGGTAGATATGTCATAATAGTTGTTGTGGGAGTAGAGAATATAATCAAGGGAGCATGTTTTGGCTCAAAAATTAGGTTTATAATAAAAGGAGTATGATTATAGAACCTAAGAAAACATAAATTAAGTCATGTCTACCATTTGAGTGGATAGAGACAATTGACCTGCATCTTCAAGATCATAAATCTGTTTTTAAATCCTTGGAATAGTCATCCTGCATGATCCAATGATTATTCATTGATTAGTGGCCTTTGGACTTTCAATCACCACTCAAACTATAGATAAATTACATACTTTACTCATAGTCCTCATGATCATGAATCTTGACTTAACTTGGTTACATATTTTCTCAAACATGATAAACATGTCACTCCATATGTATCAATGTGGCCCATATTTAAATCTCAATTTGTAGTTTATTACTCATAGTCCTGTCTTGTTATCGTTCCAGATGAATTGAATAATGCAGATCCAACTCATTTGAGTGTAACTCTAGATCAATACTACATGCTACTAGCTATGGACCAATCATACTTTCAACTCCAGACAAGAAATATTCTTAGGAAATATCTTAAAAAATTGAATACAAGCTCCTGAATACATGCATTGGTTCAAATGAGCTATTCCTAGCTCTAAATTGCCAACACTACTCTAAATTTTGGGCAATTTATACTCCTAGCTCCAAAAGAAAAACATTATGACCCAGCTCCGGACGATCTCCAATATGAGTTCCATACAAAAAGTATTGTGACTGAGCTCCAGAATGATTCAACAACAAGCTTTAGATGATGATATTTATAACCATCTTGGCTATGAATGACAGATGATGAAAATTTGACATAAATGAAAATCAATTCTACCATAAAATTTCTCTATTGTTGTTGCTAGCTTCCTTTGACATCAACGATAATTATTCCAACAACTTGTATGTGTTTTTATTTTTACATTATAAGGAGTTTTATGAGTCCATATATTCGAGAAACTATTGTTACCTTTGGGAGTTGTGAGGTTTATAAAATATAGTTTTGACACATAAAGCTCTTAAAAGAGTTAATAACTCATCAAGAAGGCCCCAAAACCTAAATAATGACTATATTCTTTCCTAAAAAAATATTGATTGTAGAATTTAAACCCTAAAATATTTAGGTTGGATGTTGAAATCCTAAAAAATACATATGTACTGACCAAATTAGAATATGAAAAATTATCTTCTAAACCGCGACTCATGGAGACACAAGAATAGTTCCATAAGGTGAAAAGTGACCCTAATTTCTTATATTTACTAAAATAGATTTAAAGTATAATATTTTCATTTATTTAATAAATGAAAATATTATACTTTAACACTTATTTTAGTAGATATATAGATCCCAAATGCACATATATAAGATTAATAATAGGAACACAAGCGTGTTATAATGCGTTTGTGTTATAGTGTTCCCACGTTATAACACTAACACGTTATAGATTTTATGGATTTGAAATTACTAATCTATAGGCTTGGATTTTCCTGGGATATCTAACCCTAAGGTTTGGACTGTGTAATCTGTGATTAAATTTGTGTTTTACAAAAAAACATAACAATCTCAAGTGTATGCCCTGATTTCTCATGGATTGTAAAAGAATATTCCAAAAAATAATATTGCAATGTCAAGCTCGGTTTTACGTTTGTGACAATATACTTCTTTCTAAAATCTGATTAGTTTGAGAGTTTTATCCTTAATTTCTTTTGGCAGTTCCTTCTTTTCTTTCCAAAATGTATGTATACTTTTTTGTAAATAATTTATGATTTTTTGATCCAAATTTATAAAAAACAATTTATCTAAAATCCATTCTACACACATTAAGGAAAACAAAAATTGATTATTTTTCTCAAAATTATGAGTGTACAGACAAATATTTCATTTTCGGGATGTGTTCACTTTGAATATTAGTAAACAATTATATATTCATCCAAAAATATGAAATGAGTGGGATTTTTTAGATGATTATATATATATTTTTACTAATTTTTCATATTTTTTGGATGAATATAAAAAACTCAAAAAATGGGGGGAGGGTTGCACATACAACACTATGTTATATTTTTTACACAAAAATAGACATAATTTGTGTGCACACCACATTTGACCTTCTTAATATCCACCATTAAAAAAATAATAGTAGTTTAGAAACTAGATTCCGAGCACTGTGATTCTTATTCTTGTCACATTGCCAAATTTTGAGCATATGCATATCAAATTATTAGTTGAAGTTTAGTTTTTTACGATTTTAGGAAAAATGTGGCCAATTTTTTCCACTTATTGGTCTTCAATTTCCATGCATTTATCCTCAACCACAAAGAAATTCTACATGCAACACAAAAGTTCTAGCTTGTCATAGATTAAGAAAAGAAGTAAAAATATGAGTGTTGTATAACTCCCAATGCATGAACTCATCATACATCCATAAGGGAGAAATGAGTTATAATTCAAAAATGGAATGTAACCCCTGTATGACACACAATAACACATGAAATATTTTATGACAAAATAATTCATGTAACTCCTAATGACAATCTGGAGACCTTTGACTCACATAAGTGATATGAATCAACATGGCTGAGGTAAATTCACCTAACAAATAAATAAAAGATAAAAAATACCCCTCACATCAATAATTTCCACATGGTGCACTTGTAATCATGTAAACCTAATCCCCGCTTGTTTTTACACTATAATGTGTCTCGATTATGAAATAGATAAGATATCACTTTCTTGTTGTGATGTTACTTCTACAAATAGGTAGTAATATTGTAAACACTTAATTTTGGCACCGATATTTTTTAGTAATATTTTTACATTTTTATGGTATTTTCTATTTATCAATTACTGGTCTTATTTTTATGGACTTTGGTTGTGTTTTATAGTGTTCTACATGTTTTTCTTTACTTTCTTAATCTCTTTCCCTTTTCACTAAAAAACATGTATACAATTGGAGAAAGGTATATCACGTGGATCCTTTTGACCTTCCCATAGATTCCCTAAATGCTTGTGGATTATTATTTATCATTTTTCCACTCATGTGTTGGTTTACATGTTAATAGGGTCATTTAAAAAAAAACCATATTTATATATGAACATAAAAGTATAAGAAATCATACAAAAACTTAGTGGATTAAATCACATTTTGAATGTCACATCGAACTAAGTCAAAAAATCTACAAATTAACTTAAATGTTAATTCATAAAATAAATTTTTAACCAAAAAATACATATTAAGGCTTGGCATTACTAGGAAATAGGGGCCATGAAAAGCATAAGAAATAGAGAAAGGGGATCATCTAGTTTTTCACTCCAACACCCCTAACCACTATTAAGGAGATCGATAACATCAGGTATGGGGTCTTAATTTGATTTGGAGAAGTCTATATATACATAAGTGTATTGGTACATTTTAGACATATTATCTATGAACGCTCCAAATTAATTCAAGAAATTAGAAAAAAATGAAAGGAAGTTAAGTAGATTGAAACATTTTCTTCTTCCATATTAATTATTCATTATAGCATATAAATTCATACAATACACACTAAATTACACTTGATTTCCGAGTTGAAGCATTACATAATACTTAGTGAATTTTTTCCTTATATTATACTTTGTTGAGGGCCTAAAAATATCAAGGAAGTTATGTCATTATTTGATGTAATGAATTCCATAAAACGAATCATTTTCCTTATAATTTTGCAAATGTAGCTACTTTACTAGGGTTTTGAGGAATGAGAAGAAATTTTGAAATATCTACATGTAATATCATAAATGTAAACAAGGTTTTCATATCCTTACACATGATGAACAAAGTTTTCAAATTATATTTTTTGTCCAATAGTTTAAAGAAGTGTGACTTGATGGTACCGATCGAGTGATTTGATAATACCAAAACAAGTGACTTGGTGGTTCCGATGATATTACCTGATGATTATTACAAGGTGGCTAGGGCATTACTTGTTTTCTAAGTTCCTACTATATCCATACAAATCTTGGTTATGTTATTTATTATGGATGACTATTTCATAATTTGCATGAAATCAAATATCCTTTTTAAACCTCATATTTTTCAATTATGATGTTGAGAATGATTTAAATAGAATGTGTAATTTTACGATGTTAGGTTTGATCATATCTACTTAAATATTTATGGATAGATGCATGGATTTTTTTATGTGAACCCACTTTCAAATTTGTTTATATTTCTCCCACATCAGGGCATATTATTCCTCATGTCATATTGTTTATATTTCACCTACATAGAGGCATATCATGCTTTGTATTTTCCCCCTATACCTATTTTAATCCCACACTTATATAATGGTCACATGGTTGTAGTTGGGGCATATTATTATTTTGTTTATATTTTTTCATGTATTTCCTAGTTAGGGGAAAATACTCGCGTATACATTGCTTATATTTTTCTCATAGTGGTGACCTTACACTTGTGTTTAAATAGATTACATTGTATACTCACGAGATGAAATTTTCCTATTACATACATTATTTAAAGATGATATCTTACTATGTTAGACATTAGTCTTAAATTAATTCCTATCTTACACAAGATATGCTTAATCTATTTATTTTAAGATATGTGCTTCTATAGTACCCTAACTTTTTTATGAGAATTTGTCAATATGAAATTTGGAACTTATTATAGTAAAAAATCCATTTACACATAGATGACCAATTAAAGGCACTTTATTTCCCTATCTCTTAGAAACTAGCAGATAACCATTCTCCATTGCCACATCACTACACATGCTATTGAACATCTGTCTAGAACTCCACCTATCACACACTTGATTTATATCACTCCCAGGAAAATTTTATAGGTCTTAGACAATATTATCCACCTCCTAAAAATTTTTCCTCATGCTTTCTAATGATAAATTTTTCAAAATTGTATCTTTGATTAGACAACCTAGGTAAGACTTTTGGGTCAGTTGAGTGAGAATAATAATAAAGGAAAACTACATATACAAACATACCCTAACCTATTAGGGGAAACTAATACAAAAAAAATAATCACCTAAGAGATATCTAAGAGAACACTCTAAGAAGGAAAATAAAAATTATTGAAGTATCTATCCCTTAGAATACACCATAACAACAAGAAGCTAGATATTTCAAGTCATCCACATTTCTGTCATAGATCAAGTGTTGAGCTAAATTTAAAGTGCAAGTGTACACTACCAAGTATGAGGTCCAAATCAAAGGCTCATTTTCTTATACATATATGTATATATATGCATGTGTGTGTGTGTGTGTGTGTGTGTGTGTGTGTGTGTGTGTGTGTGTGTGTGTGTGTGTGTGTGTGTGTGTGTGTGTGTGTGTGTTTGTGTGTGTGTATTCTACTACATCTCATCATCATAGGTATAGATAACTACAAGGGTTTGATCTCTATTTAGAGTAGTGATATGTATCACATTACTCATCACATCAATAGGATTGTGGTGAGGTATTATAGCTCAATTATTTCTAACCCCCTTTTAAAGGTTAAGGGTATAAGATTAGGATTTTAAGAAAGGAAAAATAATATTTAATTTAGAGATCATAACCACAAATTTATAGATTCAGATATATATATATATATATATATATATATATATATATAGAGAGAGAGAGAGAGAGAGAGAGAGAGAGAGAATCAAATGTGGTAACTTATTCTTTGGCAATGAAAAGTTTTCCTTTATTCATATACTAAAACAAATGCTCACATTCTAATTCTAATCAAAACATCCTTCTATCCCTCTCTTGACTTTCTCTTCCCTACACTTTTCTCTGTAATTCATCCAAGAAAAATTATTTAACCAAAGCATACATGTTTATCATGACATCAATCTCAAAAATTTGAGTTTAGATCATTGTTTACCTATCGAAAACCATATAGATTGGGTCCATAGTGGACTACAGTCTTGGCCAACATATATGGTTTAGGAACCTCTTATCTAACAACTCTATTTCCAATTTTAATATTTTATATGTGTCATTTCATCTTCATAGGGTCAACCTTAGTATGATATTTTACCTATGAAATCCTATATAAGATATTCACTATCACTTCTTAACTCACATGAAACTTTCAAAAGATCCTATTGTAAATATCAACAAAAAACACTCCAGGCTCTTCTAAATCTTCCTAAAACAGTTGGAAACTATTTAGATTACCCACTACATTAGGTCTAAAGAACTAACTAGGTCAAAGGGTATATATTCCTCCATTTCTAAGCATTCAAAGGTCCTAGACCCATGTCTTAGAAAGAACATATCACTACAAGTGTAGATACTAAAAATCAGTAACTTTTCCTTGTGCAATGCCAAGATTGACCATGTTTCCTTGTTAGGACAATTGATCATTTTGGAATCAATATCCTAATCTCTCTGGTTCTTTTAAAACTTGATTATCTTTACACTCCACTCTTTCATCAATCATGAGAATATTATTTGATCAAGGAAACATTAAAGATATAATATTCATGACACAAATTTCAGTTATAAGTTTCATCTCTCTAGTTTGAAAATAGTCAGGATGTGAGGTCCATTCTTGGTATGCATATATGGTCCTACTACTTCATATTCATCAACCCTGATTAAAATTTCAAATCATTATTTAGGTTGTTTCATCTTCCCAGAGTCAGTCTTATTAGAATATTTCACTAGTAAAGGACTATATAAACAATTCATTATCACTTTATAACTCACATGTAATTATTACAAGATCCTATTGAAAATATCATTCTAACAACACTCAAAGGGTTCCTAAATCTTCTCAAATATTTATTACATCATCTAGGGTAGTTAGTACTACAATTTAAACCACTCAACTATATCAAAGAGTCTAGCTTCATCCATTTCCAAGCATGAAAAATTCATATTTACATGTTTAGTAAGAACAAAATCAATCCAAGTATTACACAAGGGTTCAATAAAAAAAGGGTTAGATCAAATAGTTGAGGCACACACATCTCACTAGTACTATGATTTTTGAATTCTATACTATTCACGTAGCCCACTACCTTTGTGTTAAGAGACACGAGGGAACACCTACAAGTTGGCTAGCTATATACACTTACAAAATAACTTAGGAGAAATACATGAGGATTGATCCCAAAATGAGGGCATGTAGTGTAGTACTTGAATTAATTCATTAGTTGGGAGTCTAATTACTAAGGGTAGCTCAATGTCACCACACATGCACATGATTTCTAATGCTTTGATGAAGGTTTTTGTAGGTTTTTATTGTTTTCACTTTGTTGTAGGTGATTATAGGTCATCTTGAAGCTATGCGAGTAAGATTAAAATACAATGAATATCAATTCCTAACAAGTGAAGAACACATAAATTTACAGATCGAGACATTCAAATTATCCAAAACTATTTAATCCCAAGTTAGGACTGTATAGATTAGGTCTAGACTATACTAACATTGTACAGTCCTTCCCCTATTGGGTTTGCACATCCAAAATTCTCAATAAATAAAATTGAGTTTAATATCAACTTATTCCACCATCGTGCCGAATAGATGTTGCATGTGTCAGCAAGAGGCTGAAGATATAAAGCATTTATTCCTTCATTGTGAGATTGCTTCCAAAATTTAGCAGCTTGTTTTTGCAAAATTTAATCTGAGATGGATTTTTCCCCTTACCTGCCTTCAGGCTTGGGAGCAATGGAGCTCTCCGTTTAAACATTGCATGGTGAAAAGGATATGGCAACTGGTTCTGCCCCACACTATGTGGAGAATCTGGAAGGCCCATAATGATAGTATTTTCAGAAACAATAGACAGGCTTTTAACAAAGTATATAAGGAAATTATCATTGCTATGCAAGATAATATTGCTAGATTTAAACCCCCTAAAAATAGACTCTACCCGGAGAATGAAGAATGCATTCTGACTGAATGGAATATTGCCACTGTCAATAGAAATAACAATGGTACTGATAGAAACACAGTCCGATGGATTAAACCCCCCACTGATTGGCACAAGTAAAATTTTGATGGGGCCTCTAAGAATAATCCGGGTGACTCTGGAGGAGGGGGAATCATCAGGGATCAAAGAGGCTGTTATGTTGCTACTTTTTCTGGGAGAATGGGCAGACAGACTAATCATTATTCCGAAGCCATGGCGGCTCTTTGGGGTATTATACTTGCCAGAGATTGTAATATTCCAAATATCATAATTGAAGGTGATTCTCTAAATATTATCAATCTTCTGAATAAAAAGAAACACCCCAGCTAGTCTATCAGGGATTATATTGAGGAAGCTAAAGGTCCAAATCACCCACACCTATCGGGAAGGAAATAGGGTCGCTGACAGTTTGGCTAACTTTGGTGTTAATAATCCCTTTCAAACTTGGATTGGGGGGATGTTCTGCTCGCTCATGTCAATAAAGCCATTATCATTGATCTATATGGCAGTGAAAATCATAACTAACGACTGTATTTTAGACGCTAATGTGTGGATCCCCAAGTACATGATGATGACATCACAAAAGATTTGGATGATTGTTGCGTTCTGTGCGCGCTGGACTGTCATCATTTCTTGGCATAGGAGGAAAGCCGAGGAGCGGGGCAATAATAACAAGTGTAGCATAATAATTAAACCGGCTTTCATGGGAAGGAAATATTCAAATACAAAAATCAAAGTTTGGCCTATCCTGCACATTGGTAGCTATTTTACCGTTGAGAACAGGAAAAGGAGCAGAGGAAACATGGGGGGCCGCCATGCAAAACCGAACCGACCCACAATCCTGAGTGGAAAGAGAATACGGAGCTTTGGGATTACCTACAAATCGGGGGCCTATCTAATTTCATTGAAAGGATCCAAGGCTTCGACCAAGACATCTCTATCAAATTCACCCAGGGTTGGAAGAATAGAATAGTCAAATATAGTAACATGAAAATGGAAATCATGGAAGAGCTCATAGCTCAGATCACGGGCCTCAGCCTGGAAGGAACAAAATTCTTCAATAAGAAGGTAGACAGGGAGGTGGAAACCAAGAAATTTCTGGAAGAGGGGGAGAATCTTGAGTTCGTGACTACTGGCCTCAAGGTGGCATCGATCCCTGAACCTTTTGATGAACTGGCCAAAATGGTGGTAAGGTATGTTACCCTTGAAGGAAGATATGTGACTATACCTCAAAAGCATCTGATTTTTCTGAATCATTTTCGTAGAAATAACATTATCAACTTTCCTCACTATCTGATTAACTCTTTGGAGAAATCTATAAGGGAAGTTCAAAGCCACTCTAAGGCTGTCCCTTTGCACCAGGGCCTTATCCTCTTAATTCACCGCCTTTTCTCTAGCTGCCCTCCCGTGAATCCTATCCCACCTCCCTCCTCCATACCTCCACCTGCCCACACTGCTCCCACTCCCCCCTGCTAAAAAGAAAGAATGAAGATGCTGTCTCCAGCAAGAAAAGAAAGAGCCTCAAAGATAAAATCCCTACTTCCCAACGGGTCCTAAAGATCCACAAAGACTTGGAACTAGCTGAAAACATCCTGCATATTAGCAACCCGGTGGAGGAGCCCAAAGAGGAGGAATTGCTAGATAGGGTGGACAGATTAGGAAAAGGAGATACAAGAGCTCAAAGGGGCTATAAAAAACATAGAAAGAGCTAAGGGTAAAAGGATCCTTCAAAGTGAGGAGGAAGAGGGGGTTATTGGGGAAGTCTTCAAGAAACTATAGTCCTTAGATGGTAGATTGGGGAATGCTAAAAGCCGAAATGACTACATATTGTCTGCCCTCAAAAGCATTTATAATTTCATTGAACAACATGTCCACAGTGTTTGTAGTTTAAGTGGGATTAATGAGGACATATGGGGCCCTAAAGAGAAAAGAGACATTGCAATTGCCCAAGTAGATTTGCAAGACTCCTCTCAGGCCACTACCATTGCCTTCTTCATGTCACTGCAGGCTATCAAGACCAAAATTGACAGAGCCATCAAGTAACGGGCTGTTGTGATGCTATTTTTTGGCTGCGATGTGGCTGTCATCGGGCAGTTCTGGAGCTGTTTTTTGGTGGACCTCTTCATGCTGTTTCTCTTTTGGTTTCTTTTTGATCTTGCCTTCTTTTTTCTGGATCTTTGTACATTTAGATCCTTTTTTCTCCTATATTGTAATATTTGGCTGTTGAGCCTTCCTTGGTTGACTGTTTTTCCCTTCTCTGGGATGCTTCTCTCATCTTTACTATCTGGCTTTTGAGCCCTTTTGTATACAGGGTATAGTCCCTTCAAAACTATTTGCCCTTAATAAAAAAAAAACTTATTCCACCATCATGCACATATAGATCATTTTTTACCTGTCCTAAACAACTAAGTCTATTTATGCTCTTTATTATTTGAGAAAGTATTTATAATTTATAAATTATTTCAATAATTCCAAGTTTTAATGTATTATTTTTATTATGCATTATTGATGTTAGAAGTTACTTAGATTATAATATTCTAAATATTGCAAATCCTTACATCCTTTTTAGTTGTATTATAACATTCTAAAATCTAAGTTGGGTGTAAACATTTGGTGAACCTGAATTGTAAATCAAATTTATTGCCAAAAGCCTAGAGTTTTCTCCTCACTAATTGTGTTACATCAAGGTTTCCTCCTAAGGCCCTATTGTATTTGTTTGAAAGCATTTTTCTACTCACCCTGCATGTCAAAATATTATTTCACGAATGATACAAACCAAACAAGTTCATTTTAATGCAAAATGTGAATATGTGCTCTTTATGTTCACAATTTTAAATCTCATTATTGAAGCCATATCCTTTTTCCTCAAGAAGATCCCTCCATAATATGTCATTATTCATGATCTTTAATTATATGTTCAAGTCAACATACATAGTATTTTGATCAAGGAATCCCTTTTAGAAAATGGATTAAACCTGAATATTTGTAACATTTCATTTTTTCATCTTAGAATATTTGTCACCAATCTTACCCCTTATATCATGCATATCCATATATTTTAGAATACCTCGCATGAGGTACTTATAAAAATCACCATACATATTACCATGGAAATACACACTATTGATAAAATATGTCATGTCATGCCTAATCATCTTAGTTACAACATTCTTATATTTTTCCTTGGATCCATTCTTGCCTCAAGTACTCTTATCAAGGATGTTTGTACACCATTGCAGCTGAATTTACTCCATTAAAATTTTTTACTAATACTACTGATGATTATTTATCATCATGTATAATATGGTACAACTCTAAGGTTAATTAAATGCGCAACCATACCTCATTCTACTTATTATTGATATGGAATGGGTTCTTATACATATTACGTAAGGGACTTACATGATGGGGAATAATCCGATTTAGTCAAGGCATCCATGAACCTATATTACCCCATACTTACCCCTCTCGCTAAGGTCTCAATTATACTATATTGTCATTATGTACACAAGCATTGGTTGTAATGTTTCTTCCAACTTCATGGATTCAGTATTAGGAGGTTTAAATGGTAACTCCTGTTACATCCATTATGCTTGTCCACGTTGATCTCATTGATGATAGTGTATATTCTAAAATCCCTAGCTTAGATGAATTCAGTAATGAAGAATCTCTTCTTGACTATTTGGGTGCATATGAGGATCTCCCTTCTTTATTTCACAAGATTATGTTTCCTCAAAATTTACATGCACACACATATTTTGGGGAAGGTGATGCTTCTGATATCTCAGTGGATACCCCCAAAAATATTCATACACATTATTACATAGAATATATCTCTAATCTACTTAATGAAGATACTACAACTTTAAACTTTGGAATCGATACCAATCCTCACTTATTTACCTTACCATTTATCTCAACATTCATGAGTGGGAAGATCTTAAAAAAATGTAGAATTATTTTCCTAATTTCTATACTTAGAATTACATTGATATACCTATTATTGACCCCTCCATTTCCATGTATAATATCCTCTTATAGAAACATACTACACATGTATAACAACACATTCATAAGACAAAAAATTACATTGTTTTATTGGTCAAAAATGAAAAACAAAATCTCTTTGACATTGGATTTATACACAGTGTGGATTACCCATAATGGGTTTCTAATATTGTCCTAGTATTTAATCCTAATGCCAATATTTTATGCTTTACTGAAACTTAGGATTAAAATAAGGATTGTCCCAAAGATAGCTTCCCCCTCCTCACATAAATATGACCATGGATTCTACAACTAGATATGTCATGTTATCTTTTATGGATGGTTGTGAAAGATACAATTGAATAAAAATAAAGCTTGTTGATCAAGAGAAAAAATATTTTACTACCACATGGGGTTTTTTGTTATACAGTTATGCTCTTTAGATTAAAGAATTTTGGCAATGTCTATCAACATGTGATGATATAAATATTTCATGATTATATTCATAAAAAATTAACTAATATTTTAATGATTTATTAGACAAATCCATCCACCATCAAGACCATGTAGTTGATCTATACCACATCTTCAAATGATTATGAAAATACCATGTATACATGAATCTTAAAAAAATCTTGTTTAGAGTCATTTCTAGAAATTTTCTTTAGTTTTTTATCTCTCAACTTGGTATCAAGGTTGACCCCATGAATATTCAAGGTATCATTGATATGCCTCATCCACATAATTTAAAAAAAATCTAGTCACTTCAAGGAAATATTCAATCTATTCTCCATTTTATTACTTAGTTGGTAGATAATTCACACACCTACTAAAAAAAGATACTTCTTTTGAAAGGTATGTTTCTTTTCAAAATCCATTTGATGACATAAAACAATATTTAATCAATTCCCCATGTGATTGTACCACTTGTACATGATATAAATACTCTCCTATATATTTCTACTACCACCCGTGCACTTGGAGCCTTGCTAGTACAATAAAATGATAATTTCAATAAACATCTAGTCTATTATATCAGTCACACTTTGTTACCCTATGAACATAACTATATTCTTATCGAAAATATATCGTTATCTTAGATCATCATTATCGACAAGTAAATATATGACATGATCAACATAAAATTTTCTAATATCAGTAAATTCAATCCCTTACTCTTTTTACTCTTTCTCAAAAACTTATTCAACTATATTTATTGATGGGTCATGCTTCTGACTGAGTTTAACCTCAAATTTATTAATAAAAAATCCATAAAGGGACAAGTCATTTCCAATAAGCTCATTGATGCACCATTAATCAACTACTCCCCAATTAACGAAGATGTGGTATAGATATTTATGTAAAAAGAGTGTATGTGTGGTGTTTTCATTTTTTTCTAAGTTTCATTGATGTCAAAATATGAAAGAGACATGAAGGTTGATTGGTAGTGTCTCAAGTTGAGTTGTTTGGTCTTGGTGATGTCTCATGGTGTCTTGAGTGGTATAGTGACATGTAAAGGTATTTTAGTGTTGTGGTGATGTTTTTGAGGTGTCAAGAATTATGTTAAAGGCACTTTTAGGTGTGCAATAATGGAAAAGTGATGAGGAGGTTGGTTTTGGTGAAGCAAACATGTTCAAGTGGCATAATTATTTGGCCTAATTGGAATGTATGGTATGTCACGATGAAGTACAAGTATGAATGACTTGTTCGATATTTTTGAGAGCATGAGGATCATGTGGATGATGTGTAGGGACACTCACAAGTGTCTGAGAGTGAAAGTATATGGCTAAGCCATGTTTTCTAGGTTAGCACTAGACATATTCCTAAGCCTTAGGTGACCAAATGAGATTAGTTGAGTAAAATTTAGCATGGAAATGGAAAGGTAATAATTTTATAAGATGAACTAGGTTGTCATACAGGTGTGGTCCAATTTTTATGTGCTAGTTTGCAAAATTAATCAATATATGTCATTTTTACTCCTACCAAAGTTTTTAAAGTGAGAAACCAAGCTCGAATTGACCTGTTTAAGCTCATTGGCACATGGAAAGTCTACATGGGAGGATAATATATTCATGGTAGTTTGGTAAAAGTAATAGCTCAATTTATAGGTATTAGTTTATGGTTTAATGGGAAGAGATTTATGAACAATGGTCAAGAAGGTAAACGAATTTTAAACTCTCCTTAAACCCTAGTTCAAAATTGTTGGAGAAGATATTGTTCTTAGTAAAAATAATGTATTAGTTTTGAATTTTTTATTATTTGAGGTTGTAGAGGACTCACAAAAATTTCTGTAGATCCAATTTAGGTGTCATGTATGTATGTGGACCCTACTCAAAAATGGAAGTTTTTGAATAATTTCAATTTTCTCCAAAGTTGTGCACTTGACCGATTGACTAAATTAGTGTTTTAGGAATTTGGGAAGCAATAATACATGTAAATGGTGGTTTTAAATCATGGTTGAGACCTTAGGATGCTTTTTTTGGTCTATTTTGTAAGATTGATTTTTGAATAGTTTTGGATGATTTCAGGTGACCTGGTTATAGAGGCATTTTGGTGGTGTCTTAGTATTATTTGTGGTAAAATGAGAATTTTTTGATGACCATAAGGTCATGATATTTCCATTGGTATATCACACTTTCATTTTTGAGGTGATTTAATGGTGTTTTGTCTTCAATATTTGAAGACTAGCTTTGTAGGTCTTATACCTGGTGAAGAAGGTTTCTCCAAATGGTTGTGTCTTTGCATGAGTTGATGATGCAAGGTAATTCAAAATTAATTAAGGTTTATAATGTTCTTATAAAACATGTTTGAGTGGGTTTCAAGTTTTTGTGAATGTCATTTTTTCTCAAGAACATTTAGTGTTGGCGAGTGGACTACTTGAGTATATCATGGCTTCTTGTGTCCTAATGGAGGATTTGGGTATGAAGATGATATTTCCAACCTATATGGTCCATTGTGTGATGTTTATAGGATGTTATTAATATATATTAAGTGATTTTTTCCTATGATTTTCTACCTAGTTATATTAGGTATTTTAGTCATGTATAAAAGCAAGTTGTATTGCTCATTTGAGCTAGTTGTGAGAGAAAGGAAAAGTGAGAGCTATAGGGGTGATTATAAATGTGAAATATGTATTTGTGACCATCAAGAGTGGGAAGAGAGTGTGTGTGTTGGCCATTGTGTGATGTTTTTTCATTGATGTCAATCCCCATCAATGGAAAAGGTTTTCATGATGTAGTATGAGTCCCCATATGATTTTATTCATGTGTCTTGTATGAAGATCATGTGTTTTAGTGAATTGAAGGTAGTCCTGGTGAATGGTTGAGTGAGCTAAGTCACTGTTCGATATCTTATGAGGTGATTGGTTGTTGTCATGATGTAATTCACAGTCCATGAGGCATGTTTCAGATGTATATGGGGCTGTATGAGGTTACTAAGGTTAGGTAATGTGGTTTAGAAGCATATTGATAATGTACCTGATGTGTGTGATGAGTTTCAAGTTAGAATTCTGAGGTTATATGCATATTTGAGGTCCTTGGGAAGCTACAAGTGAGAAACATGTAGTTTAACACCAAGTAAGTCGATGTGGCTGGAGAATTTTAGGAATATCTAGGCTATGTGGTGATTATGGATAATTAGAGGATGTTTTCATGGAGCTTCATACCATGTTTTAGGTCAAAGTGCTGAATAAATTTTAAGTTATGCAAGTTTGGATGAAACCTGGTAATTTTGAGTGTGTCTTTATAACAAAGTTAGACCTTTTGATGCTTGCTCTGAATTTTTTGATTTGCATGAGGACCTGAGAAATTTGGTATAGATTTTTAGGTCAATTATGAATCTTTAAAAAGAATAATGAGGTGGTTTTAATGTCACATTTTTATGAATGATCGTTAAGAAGATAAAGTGGTTTGAAACCCTAACTAAACCCTAACTAAGAACAAAAGTAGCTGTGGTTTGAGTATGAGGTTGATTAAAGGATTATAAGTTTATTAGAAGTGTTATAAATTTTATGAAATTTTTATAAAGTGGTTACATTTCATGGTTTAGACATGTTGAAGTGATTTTGTGGCCTAATGAAATTTCCATTGTGCTGAAGGGTGTATGAAACAATTGTTTAGAGAAGTACAAAAAGCATTGGGCCCATTAAATGAAATAATATGATTGGTTGAGATGAATTGTGACCATGTATGAATGTTAAATGTTATTTTAAGCATGTATGATGGGTTATGGGTCATGAATAAGTATTGTTTTGATGCAATAACATTTTTATCTTTGTGCCCATGGGGTTTTTAGCCATTTTTAGAACATGTAATGAGGTGTTTTGCTAGGAATACATATTTGGGTAATATGTGACTATTATAATTAATGTATTTAAATGTTATAAATATGTATAGGTCTAATTTATCATAAAGGACCTATCTCCTTTAGGTTTATGAGAAGAAAGTTCTATAAAAGTGAAGTTTGAGCTCATTTGGTGAGCTAGTCTTGCATGGGTGAAGAGTGTGACCCATAGGTGAGTGAATTACTTGTATGAGGGTAGAGTTTTAGATTTTATCAGATGCATGAAAATTTTAGGAATGATTGAGATCATGTGTGAAAGATATTATGGGAAAGAAAAGTTGAGAAGAAAGAATATTATGTAAGACTGAAGACCTAGGGTTTGTGAGCTGAATAAGTGATCTCAATAAGTTGTGGAAGCAAAAATATCAGAAATTAAACATCTCCATATCATTGATTTAGTGCTTTGTCATCCTAGGGGGTTATATCCTCCTTTTGGAGTGGGTGATTCAATAAATTAAGGGTTTGTGTTCCTTGTAGGGTTGGTGCTCTACTAAACTAGGGATTGGTACTCCTTATGAAGTTTGTGACTCACTAAATTTATTTATTTCGTATAATATAAAAATACTTTTAGTGGATCTCTTCCCCTTGAGGGTTTCCCTCATATATTTTGTGTTCTTGTGTACTCTATTTATCTTGATCTTGTGTATGGTTTTTTATATGCTTAAGTAGACACACATATGGTTCATGGTTGAATACATGATTGAATGAATGATAATGAATAATGGACATAAAATGAAAATAATTTTTTTAGGACTATTTCACCCCCCTCTCATTCCATTTTTCCTCCAACAATGTGTATATGTTTTAGAGTGTGTGAATATGTTAGAGAGATAGGTCATTAGGCCTAATAAGCTTGGTGAAGAAGCCCATGAATGAGTTGACCTATAGAAAATATTTAAAGAATAAGGAAGGAAAGAGAGATTCATAGATTCATCATAATTTTTTGGTATAACATTTCAGATGTGACAAACATATCATGTGGATTTAGTTGGTGTTGATTCATTTAGGGGGTTGGTTCCTTTATGTAGGGTTGGTGCTCCCTATGGGGTTGGTTCCTCACTAAATGTAGGGGTTGGTGTCCCTTGTTGGGTATTTTCTTGAATAAATTTGAATCATGGATCTAATAAATATTTATTTCAATGGGTTTTCTTTCCCTTGAGGGTTTCCCACTCATATCTGGTGTTCATATGTTCTTGTGTCTCATTTGCATGCATGGATGTTGTTATGTTTTGATGATTCATGTTAAGATGGTTTCAATGATTAAAATAAATGGAATGTTTGATGAATGATAAATTAAATGTTAATGAAAGTTCTAAGGATCACTCATTCACCCCTTAGTGATTGTGCTTCCAACATATGGTATCAAAGTGGGGCCTCCGAAGAAATAAAAATAGCTTGAGGTGATTTTTGAAAAAAAAAGATGGTAAAGCTATGGAATTTTGTGGTCAAAATATTGAAGGAAAAAATAGGTTTCTCAAAGGTGGATATGGACAATAAGATCTCATATGTCAATGAGATTTCAAATAGTACAAGGTGTGTAAGTTCATTCAATTGACATTATTTTTCATGCAATGAGTTTGGTCATAGAGCTATGGACTGCATTCAACATTAATCATAGAGGCATAATAGAGGAAGGATAAAAGTATCGTGTTGCAATTGTAGGAAAATATGTTAGATTGCAAAGGGTTACATGGTAATAAATAGAAGGATTAATCAATGAAGAGAGGTTGTTTGCTATAGATGTCATAGTATGGGAAACATTACTAAATTCTATCCTAATAGAGGTAAAGGACCTAACAAGGTATATGGAGCTCCTAGAATGCATAAGAAGAATCCAACATTGGTATGGAGACCTAAGTCAGTAAGGAATGATCATGTTAATTCCAATAATTTAGATGAATCATCTGTCAAGGAAGGGAGAGGGTCTGAAAAGAAGAATGTCAAGAAATCAGATCATGCTGATATGAAGAAGGAGGAATCTAAGCCATTCAAGCATATCATGAAAGCATATCCTATTGGTGAGGTTAATAAGGAGCCTAAGAAAATTAAATTTTTCAAGAAGTTAAATCATGAAGACCTTGTTGATTAAGCTAAAATGCAAATACACAAGCCTAATCTGATGCTACAATAGTAGTAAATAAATGCAATAATGAAATATAAAAATATACCAAAGTAAGTTAAGTAATAAATAATAAAACCCTAATGTGAAAAGAAGGGTAAGATGCCTTAGTAGATTCATAGTGTTGTCAAAGGTTCATAGGAATGGAAAATAAAGAAAGATGAAGAAATAACTATCACACTAGAGCATAGGAAGATGTAGATCTAGATAAATAAGCTAGATTGGGGTGCCTGGAGAGGGACAAGGGCGGATGTGGGTGCCCGGGTACTGATTCTAGGTACCCGAGTTTGCATAAATGATTAGAAACCCTAATTTTTAGGGTTGTGAGATGCTCACTAATGCTAACATTTTGTCTCTAAGGATTCACATAATGATCATTAAGGTTGCAATAAACCCACAAATAATTATAAACCTACAAAACCCCCAAATAGACATCAACTCCCAAAAAATAAAGATGCATAATGAGGGGTTGTACTATCCTCAACCACCATAATGGTGGAATTACAAATGAGCAATACAAAACATCTCATACCCAATGTAGTTGTATGTGTGTCTGTGGAATTGTGCCCTAGGTTTCTCTTGTGCTAGTCACACTTGGATAGTGAGAAAGTAGTTAGATGTAGAATGTAATAAATGTGTGCATGGAAAAAAATGAAATTTCCTCCTATGAAGTGTATGCAGATGAACCAACCCTTATGTCCCTTGTGATGGAGCTAGATATATGAAATGGAGCTCTTAGATTCCTTTGATGGATGCAACCTTAGGTGGTGATAGCTAATGCTTAGTGCTTGGTCCTTTATTATGGTCACATAAATTTATATCTATATAATTTGTTTTCTTGAATTTCATAATTAACTTTGAAAAAGCCGACTACCAAGAATATACGATGCTTAAATGGCTAAAAAGGACCCAAAAAGTGTGACTAAAGTACAAAGAGGACATGAGTGTCGAAATTGGACAAGGGCACTTGACGTTGGCGTCTTGGTTTGGGCGTTGGTGTCCAGGATGAAAAATGCTGAAGTTTAACAGAAATACTGAGCAAGAAAAAGTTTAAGACCAAGAAAAGTGACAGAAAGGAAAGAAAGGTGGCCAAAGACATGGGTTAATTAGTACTATTCTTACTAAGGAATCATGTGAATAGTATTATGGGATCAGGACTAGATATTTATCCAAAGTGTGTGATTGTGTGTCTAAATTTTCCCCCACTTTATGTTGGTGAGTGGAAAGCTCAGTAACATAAATTATATAGAGATTTGTACCTGATAACCATGTATATGGATGTATACAATAACATGCTGAGGGACATAGACTAAGCGTGGAGTGATAAAAATGTGAAGTGTGGATGTTAAGGAGGAGAAAGTGCAAAAAAATATTGATGATGAGAATGATGAACCTAGGGTGGAAACGCATGTTGTAGATGTTGTGAATGTACTTGGTTATTGATGTTAGATGTTGATGTGATGTTGATTTATTGAATGATTGTTGTGGTGACGTTGACTACGACTTCCCATACAGATGGACATACAAAAGAGAAGAACAAAAAATTAGTCAAATTCGCATGTATCTGATCAACATATGTAAAACTTATATAAGGAAAAGTATGTATAAAATGATGAAAATGTGAAAAAGGAACATGTGCACCTAATCTATGATGAGGAAAACAGGGTGTAGAAAGGATTGAAGATGTTGTTGTAGATGAACATGTTTTTCAGGCGATCTCATTTTATTTTAATGGAAGAATTGTAGCCAGAACTATGATGTTGTTGTGGGGCGACCTCTAACTACTTCCAAGTACATGGAAGACCAGTGTAGATGGAGAAATGTATATGGTAATTACCCTCCAACCTTTAACCACTTCCTACAATGTAGAACACCATTCCTAGATGGTGTGTATAAGGACTGTAAGCCCTGATCAAGATCCTATATGCCCTATCAAAATCCACTGTGAAATTGTCCCCTGGTCTACTAGACTGTGCTAGGAAATACCAATCACTGTATAATTGCCCCTTGGTTACAGACATCGAGGAAGGGCCGCTATGTGCTAAGGACCCAAGTCTGATTCTGAGTCCCATTTGAAACTGAAACCATGAGTTATATCGAGTACCATGATGTGTTTTGTATAATGTTTTATGGGTTGACTTATCCACCCATATGATTATGCACCCCATCATTTTGGGTGACATACGAAATCGTCATTGCAGGAGTATGCAGCCCAAAGGAGGGCCGACCACTATGCTGAAATTGTGCCCTGCTGGGGGTAAGGGAATGTACAATTGGTAAAAACTCAAGGCACACACAAAAAAAAGTGGCTAGGAAAATACAAGTGTTAGTATAAGCAAATAAAAAATATGCATGTAAGAGAAATAATGTATGCTAAGCATGACAATATGTAAGGTAATATGTAGGACAGATAATGTACACAAAAAAGAAGAAAATGTAGACCATGAAAAGTGTGTTGCAAACATGGGACACCACTCACAATGTCACAAGAAAATCAATGCCATGATGAATCCTATAGTAGAAAAGTGTGTAGATAAGATAAAGGGTTAATGGTCCAAAAATAAGTAGCATAACAATGACAAACAATAACAAGACAATGTAATAAAAAACCATAGTAAGAAACTAGCCCTGTATAAAAAAATATTTCATATGAAGCACCCATTAGCATGTTAGAAAGATAAAAAGTATTTGAAAGTGACGTATAATATGATAAAAAATTAGTGTTCTATAAAACAAAATGAAACAATATCACCTGTATTATATGAAATTTGATGCCCCCAAGAGCAAATGTGGGACTGGTAATAGGTACAACACCAAACATCCCTACACCATGTAATGGATTTGGAGAATATGTGGTCATAACTAGAAAGTAAGTGAATGTGAATGTGTGTATTTAATGCCCCCTAAACCAACCCACTTGAGACCCAAGAAACAACCTAGGGTTAGTTAGGGAAAATTATGGAATATTTTTTTATATTAAAAGAATCTACAACCAGGTTACAAGACACCAATTGCCACTAAAAGGTTATGGAACAATTCCAGTCGACTAGAACATAATTTTCTTTTATTAATAATTATTAGAGGTCATAATGTCCAAAATTTAGGGTTAGAAGGTTTAACTAGGTCCAGAGGGTGATTCCTCACCATACCCACTC
Source organism: Taxus chinensis (assembly GCA_019776745.2). NCBI lineage: Eukaryota > Viridiplantae > Streptophyta > Pinopsida > Cupressales > Taxaceae > Taxus > Taxus chinensis. The sequence goes on from CM034151.1 coordinate 338,765,745, forward strand.
TCTAACAGGCTTAAAGATTCAACTTGATTTGTTTCATACTTAATGCATTCAAAATTTTCATAAACCATTCCCATGGGATAGGAAATTTCCTCACCTTTCCATTAATATAAAGAAGTCCTCCTAACTCCTCACAAAAATCAAGTTATGGGCCGACGGACCTTGGGAGGAAAATTTTCCCAAGGGCGAGCTTGCGGGCCTAGGGAAGAAAATTTTCCCATGCATGGAATGGGGATAATTTTAGCACTTTTTCCCTCTTCAAAGCAAAAGCATGTTTTTCCTCCATGCGCCCACGGGCCCGAAGAGCACACGTGTCATCTTGAGAAGCTCTAGCGGCAAGTCAGGCCATCGGAGAGATTTAAGGCTTAAGCTTTTTAGATCGCAAAACACTAAGGGATCAAATTGATCCGTGCCTCCGCCGATGCCCAAGGTTCCACATGTCAAGATCTGATTGGCAAGGGGAAAATGGACTTGCGGGGACACATCAGAATGTTAGACTTTTGGGTTTGGAAACGTAAGGGGAAAAACTTCCTGTGCGCCTTTTCCTATCCCAGATGACACGATGTGTCATCACCCTATTGGCCGCGGGCCGTCGTGGAGGCAGAGGAAACTAAGAAAAATTTCCCAAGATTTTTTTTTTAAATGATAAGTTCAAAAGAGGATCTACCCCTCCATTATCACCTCATGGTGCCACGTGGCAGCCTCTGATTAGTTACGGGCCAGCGGGGTAACAGAGAAAATTTTGAAATTTTCCCAAAAAGTTTCCTAAGTCCCAAGGGAAAAATTCAGACTGCAGGCCCGCTAAGGAAAATTTTCCCAAAATTTTAGTGCCAAATGAAGAAAACTTCAAAAGGCCATAATTTTTGATAGAAATCCCAGTTTTGGGAAAACGAGGACTTTATGGAAATATCTCAAAGCCCTATTTACACAATAAGCATTAATTTTAGATTTTGATAAAGTTTAAGGGGTTAATTTTAAGAAAACAACTTGCAGGCTTATATAGTGCGAGTTGGTAAATTTTTGACTTAAAGGATTTGTTCAAAATTTGATTCTTTCCTTCACTTATCATGCCCAATAGACATGGAGGATTGTTCTAGGACGGTTTTAGGATGAAAAACCAGATTTGATTGGTTTGATTGAGTTGCAAATCAATTTTACAACTTTTAATAGCAAAAGGGACTGCAAATGGATTGAGCACAATTTTACAAGGTCTGAAATATTTCCTTAAGTGTTTTAGTCCAATTGAGTACATTGATAACATAGCATGCTATATTTTAAGGTTTCAATGTTGATTATTGTTTGTAGGTTCGAACTGTGCATTTTAGAGAAGTATTTGCCAGTTATAAAATTTAAAACAGAGATCAGATTTAAAATGGCTATTTATCATTTTTCATCTTCCAAATATGGAGATTCATTTCCATTCTATCCTAAGACAGTTAATTGATACAAACAAAGCATTTAACAAATAAAATGCAAGGTCTGATTTCCAATTCAAAAGAACAGAGTTCCATATATTTCCTTCATACATATTCCTCTCTCAATTTTCCAAACAGAGGTGTCAAATCACAAATTGATGATCAAGTTCAATGTAACAATGCAAATTGAAGAAAAGTATTGCAATCCTTTATTGATTTCAAAAAAACAATACAACTTTACATCTTTCAATTCCTTAAATGCAAATAACATATTTCCAATTTCTTTCTTTCAGATGATCAGAACAAAGTATATCTCTTTCACAACTTGGAATACATAACTTTCATAGCTTAATAGAAAGTATCTTTCCTTTACAAATAATATATAGATAATCCACTTCAAAGTGGGAAAGGTTACAAGGAAATTTCATTTCACATGGAACTATCAAACTGCCTTGCTCCTTTGCTCCAGAACAACAACATAAATTTCTCCTTTTGGATCACACAAAAGGCAGCGGAAAGGCAATGCTCTCCACCCAAAAAAGACATCCAATGAAAAGGAGAAGCCATCCTTCTTCATTGGCCCTCGAGCCCTAACCATAACACAATAAAATATGTGATTCAACCCATGGCAACAAGGAATCCACAACACACATGTAGCATTTTCACATTTTAAACACAATTCAAAATAAAACGTAGTTTACAACTACATTAAAACATACAAACAAGACTAAGGCTCCATCAAGCAAGCCAAAGGAGTAAGGAACTATGGGGGAATTTTCTTATTCTTTCCAATGGGAATTGATTATCCACCTGTAACAAACCGCCAATATAAAACATCTCCCATATATCCTTATACCCCCCATACTCACTCCTTATGCCCCCCCACAAATTTCCTTATGCCCCCCACAAAGTAAGAAATGCAATGCCATTTCTTTTTCAAGGTAGAAACCCAATCACAACTCCCTCCACAAGAATTCCGATGCCACTGGCAGTCCCTTATACCCCCCCCCCCCATAGCCTTCTCCTACACCATTCCTAGGAAGTCTACCCAAACAACCCACAAACATGCTAAAACATTCACACAATAACATGTAAATTCATAAATAAAAAGAGTATTTCAAGAGCCAAGATCTTACCTCTCCATGAAGGAGTTATCTAAGTTCCAAAACAACAAGCTTTCCAATGCCAAAATACAGTCCAAAATCAACAACCAACAAGCATGCAAGAGTCTCCAATCTCCTTCCAAAAGCAAGAGCTCCACACAGTAAAAATTCACCCAAAAAGAAGTATGTAAAATGTTCAACAACCCAAAATAAAGCAATGAGTTCCAATTTTATAGAACAAGGAAGAGAAGAGGTGGATTCATGTAGGATTCCACATCACACATCCTCAACTCCAACAAAAAAGTTAAATTCCTTCTCCAATGCACAATAAAGAGGTGGGTGAATAATATGACAATAAACTTACTCACTCCAAAAATCCCACACCCCATAAGGACATAATTTAATAATATGTAAGACTAGTGCAATTAAAAATTACAATTAGTCATATCAAAATGCATAAATAAGGTCTAAATTCAACCCTCCAACCATAGGCATGGTTGGTAAATTAAATTAAGAGGTATGGGACAAGTTTTACTTGTCCCACAAGCCTCCAAAATCAGCCTCTAAGGAAAAATTCGAATTTCTAAGAGGGTGGAGTGTTTCACACTCAGAAGTAAACTTACACATCACTTACACATACTTACAACATTTAATACAAAATCCAACCACTTCACTAATTACTTTCTTATGACATATTGATTTGTTTACTTTAACAACATGATTATTCACAACATTAACACAACATTTAATAACTAATGAAAAAGGGTAAAAGCACCACAAAATAAACACATGCAAAAATTAATAAAATAAACCACATTAATAAATACATAAAGCCCCTTGGTCACATTCAAAGGTAATCCCCCCATGGGAATCCCTAATAAAAAAACAACACATACAGACACACACAAAACATGTTGCCATGGTGACCTTTTTGAATTCATCTAGAATTCCAATGTGGTTGGTCTCCGATCCCCCGATGTTTGTTGTGATAGTTTAACCCACAAAATACAAATACCTCCTTTGGCCTCATGGCCATATCAGAACATCCAAGATGATATAAATATAATCACAAAATCATCTATACATATGAATCACAACAACATCAAGGCAATCAAAAATATCACTTACAATTTATATCAACTATATCATCATCATATAATGTCCATTTTCTAGGTCTAATCACAATATCCAAACATCACATATCCGAACAACATTCATAATATATCCATGTAAAATAGTATATCATCATCCACATATGAAGTGTCTCTATTAATCATCATGCATCATAACTAAATCAGATCAACAATAATCCAAGGTCCAACATCTAACATTGTACTAAATCAAAACCATAATAATGTCCATAATGTAATCAACAGTATCAAGATTAGTATCAAAAGGTGTCAAAGGGAAGTGGGCACTATAATGTATGATAAAGATAATGACATACAAGATATCTAGCTAGATTTTGTAATAAGATGAATATGTATTAAGTAAATGTAAGAAAGAGTGAATGCAATAAATATATGGAGTATGTTGTGGATGAGGTGAAGTGGAATGCAGTGTGAATGATAGGAGCAACATGCCCCTTGAGTGAATGGAAATATATGCAATGAGGTTCATTTATTTATGCCCCCTCAACAGTGAAGAATGAACTCTGAACGAGAGTGTGTCATAGGGAAATGGTCTGAAATGTGTGCAGAAGAAAGATTGTAACATCCTCATTTATGAATTAGAAAATAGGGGAATTTTTTTTTGAAATAGATAATGTTCTCTGTCTAAATTTACATAATTTAGAACACACATTCCTTGCTAATCCATCACATAACAGAAAACCATATGCATCTGTAATGACTCGGTGTTATACCGATCTCTCAATTAAAAAATTAGATTTTAGACCGATCTCTCATGTTTATCTTGTTCTTGTGTATATGATGTATACTTTGGTTTCTTCATCCTCAATGGGTCATTAAAGTGTTACTGTCTAGGAATCCTATCTGAGTATCTGTTATTGATAATCATATGAAATCTTACAACCTTAGACCAAGTGATTTATGACAATGCAAACGATAGCTTGCGATAATTTGGCCAAAGTTTTAAATTTTTTTACCATGTTTATCCCTAGATGACATACTCATCGAAATAAATATGGCTTTCACCCCACTCTAACTGTTATCTAGATTATTCTTCCTAGAATTCTATCAACCAATTTTGAATCAAGTTTTTACACTAAATAGGGACGGCTCACATACACTAGTGTTACAGTCTACTCACTAAGGGTAAGTAGACATACTCAAATCAACTTACGTTGATTCGGGTGTGTTTATTCACCCTAGGTCAACATGAGTTGACTACTACACTCGACTATATGACTATCTCAGTTTAGAGTAAAACTATGAACTAAAATTCCACTTATGACAATCAAGTTAGACGAGATGAGTGGGAAAATGAGACATAACTTCTGCTTCACAGTATCTACCTAATTACTTTTGTCATTAAGTGGGTACTGCACAATAGAAACTATATTACAACAACCCACTAAGTACTATATCACGACTTTCATACTTAAGGGTCAATTGTTAATTAAATTATTCTTGTTAATTAATTTAATTTACATTACACACATATCTAAGGGATCAACTAAGTTTGAAAAGATATTTCCTTTTAATAAGGGTATCATAATGTACCCATTTCAACAAATGAGTGTATGTAGATCACTTCTACATAAGGTTATGAACTCATAATTAATTATCCATTTGTTCATTTAGACTCCCTTAACTCGATCAGATTTAAGTAGAAAATCATCATCAAGTCTTCTTTTAAAAGTTGTCTAATAGTACGCATATTGTAATATTCAAAATATTGACTTAAAGATTTCCTTTTCATTAATTTCCCTTTCTTAACATATAACAAATGTCTCCTCTCTTTTCTATTTATTGGTTCTTGTATAAAATAAATCACTTTCTTTTTAAACATTACAAATTCAAGCTATCAATATAAGTTAAGATCATAATAATATCCTTAATAATATTTCCCAATGTCAGATGTTGATTCACAAGTAAATAGATTTAATACCCATTAAGGTGTTGATTTATTCATTCACATATGATAAAAGCCATATCCTTGTCCATTATAAATGGGATAAATAAATTCCTTCTTTATTCACTTAGGATCCTATAGACTCATTTACAAGTTCCAAACACTGTTATTTGGTTCAATGCGGATAAGGAATACACTAATTACAGAATGCCTGTATCATATTATCCACTAGGTCTTAGTAAGTAACTATATTAGTCTTTTATAAATTAAGTAGTTTACTATGATAGTTTATAATAAGGACTCCATTAAATAGTTCCCCATTTGTCCCAATCAAAGCCCAAATATATCTACTATGTCTTGTGTACTTTGACATAGATTTATATATCAAGTCATCATAGAATAAAAACTAAAAAAATATCATACAACTCTTAACCAAATAGCAAGTCAATTTGACAAGGAAAAATTGGATTTCTCAAATAGCTCTAAATATTTCATAAACATATCAATAACAAAATAATATCATCTTCCAACCATTACAATTTTCCATGGCACTAGGCCTTCATGAATCATAACAAAAATCCTTTCATAGCTTTATCAAGTTCAGATATCCAATAATCGAACATCATTAGTAAAATAAATGTAAATTCCTATAAGTCTTTCTCCTTTCACTTTTCATGAAATCCATCTTCACATTGCTAACATTTGTCAGTTCACAAGAACTGAACATGATAAGATCTAACACATTAGAAAAAATAGCTACTACCCACCAATTTCATGAAAATAATTCTTTAATTTAATGAAATTGTTCTAAGCTCCCTATTTCTGTTAACATAAAGAAAGCATGCAAAAATGCCATAGTACCAATTTAGGAAAAGAAGTCAATGTACCCTTTTATGAACATTTATCCCAAACATGAAAAATTTAGATTTAATTCGAGTTTAAAATATTGGTTCCATAGTTAAACACAATGAAAAATTGTATTGGGATTTCAAACAGGTAATCATAAAAATTATGTGAAGGAAATTACAAAATCTATCTACACTACAATAATCAATTGTACCATCACTTAACTTTATATTTAAGATAATGATATCGAAGAAATTTCAAGTAGCAAATAAAACATTATCTAACGGCTGAGCCACGTGATACAACCATAAAACAATTTCATCTAAAACAGGGACTAAAATAAACAACATAATTATCCAATCATTAACTATCACACATTGAAAGGTCGGTTCACCATTCCGTATATTTTGCTAAAATAGTCAAGGTATTTTTTGTTCCTGCTTATCAAACAAGTGCTTTTATAAAAGATTGATGATTGCTATTTAGCCACACTGGGTAATCGAACAAACTAAATATGAACCAATAATTGTCCACAAGAAATCAAGTTACTAACAAGTGATTTTTCTTTGATTGAATTTAAACTATGACAAAGTAAAAACTAGTATTCCACAAAATTACAGTGGAATTCATCCAAGTAATTTTTAACAATTCCTCGACCATGTTTGTCACATAGTTAAGAAAGTATGAAAAGGTAATTAAGTTATAGAAGATGATTTTATCTAGCATAGTTAACCTCTTCAAGAGGTAAATTTTAACCCTACAGTCCTCGAATTATCGACTAAGCAGGACCTTTCAAGGTTTATATGGAAAAACTTAGTCAAAGAAATAATATCGATACTGAGGTCGATAAAACTTAAATAACAACCCAGGATACAGATACTCAAATTGAGTTTCCTGACTAAAGGACGTCCATATAAACCAAGCTGGTGAGACTTCAAGTTTATAAAAGGAAACCATACAATAAAATAAGGGTTATAGTTTTTATAACCACCACACTTAACACAATACACCAAGTAAAATTTCCTAAAGAAAGAAGTAGAAATTGACCTAGTATACCCACGAAGGGTTTATAAATAATTTGGTCTCCTTAAGATTGAAACACGACTATAGTAATATGGTGGAGAAGACTGAACAAGATACTTGCAATAAGATAATATCCGAGAAAGATGTCAAGTCACCACATTTATTGATTTTTATAATAAAAAGGTTATCGACCCAGAATCGAATCCTTTCCAAAATACAAAAGGATTTCAAAAGAACCAGATAAACCTATATGTAACCACCTTAAAGCCTTAATGCCACATAATCGCTGAAACAACCAAAACTATTTATGCTAAGGAAATGATAAGGACCCTCAATAGTCTGATTTAGAAGCAAGGTAAACATAATTTCATTTATCAAACATAATCAAATACAAACTCATGCAAAAAAAATCATCCACAACCATTTATCATATGTTCTCATAGATTATAGTTACAATAAGACACACAACAAGACTTGGTTCCCATAAATTTTTTTTAAAGAAAAACCAGAGATACTATAAGCATATATTTTACAATCACAAAAATTGACTAAGAAGCAATAATAGAAAAATGGAAGAGTTCTTTTTCTAAGATTGATAAACACAACAAGTATCATATTGGGTTAGAGCTTATCATGCCTGGTATTGCTCCTGTGAAACTCTTCTTATTTCCTTGAGTTTCCTTTCAGGTGTTTGCAATAAAATCCACAAAATATTACACTCAAATCCAAAGAAACCCATCATTCCTGCTACCCATTGCATTTATAGAACTATAATAAATTCCTTCCACTATCTCAACCATGGAATGACAACATTAAAGATGCAACCGAATCAAACTTTCAGTTCGAAAGATGGTAAAATGACATGAAGATCAAAAAGAGCTCAAATAAACAAAATGAATGGTTAACCCAAACTTCCCACTTTTCCTCCATTACATCATAGATTTTCCCAAGGTGTTTTTCCACCTTTTCTGAGATCAATAAATACCAGAAAAGACCGTAATTCATCTATTTATCTTCTCCAAACTGTTAGTTAATTTAGCAACAATTAAATGTTCACATTACATGCAAAAACCTCTATTTAACTATCTAGAATATGATGCCCACCAAATCTATTTTGGATTCCTCTAAGGGTGGCGTAAGACCCCATTTAATGTTAGTAATTTCCATAGAATAGTGTGGGTTGGCACCCAAAAAACACGCCTAAAACCTTAGGTTTTAAGTCATTAGAGTCAGTGCATAGGTTAAGTTTAAGTACCACATAGGTTTAGGTCCACATTGTTTTCAAATAGTACCAACCTTATTCTAGATTAGGATGCTTAATGGATCCCTCAAGTTAGCTTAGGAATTAAAATCCCATCAACATGAATACCTTAAATTTTATCCTAAAATAATATGTATTTAAGATAGTTAGGTTTATCACAATAATGTGATCTCTATTAGGTAACTTCCAACATGTGTGTGTAAAACTTAAAGCATGAACAAATATCTTTACCATCATATGAAACATCACGGGGTAATCAAATCTTCCTAAAATAATACAAGCACAAGATGTTGCTAGGTGCTCCCATGGCATCATTTCCTTCAAGCCAGTTGAGATTGCATGTTTACAATTATGGCAAAGTCAATTAGACTTAATAAAACAATCGTATCAATTATTGATCATAGGCATGCCTTGGATTACTGAAATTGATCCAAGGTATGACTATCCTTTCATTGAAAATGAATAAACAAATGTTCACATTAATTATGCAACTTAAGTACCTTACCAACATATTCCATTGGACAACATTTAACATAAATTTCATGATTTATACATATCATAACTCCAACATAGCTTAATGAACATATGGTTAAAATCCAACATTAGTATAATTCTGTTACAATAAGATTTCAATAAAGCTAGAAGGTAAATATTTAATCAACAACAAACATGACCAAGCTGTTAAGAGAGTAACCCGTCTCATAACTAAATTCATATATCAACATTTGCAAATTAAAGAAGCTAGTTAAGATATCATTCATGGTAGAGGCATTACATACCTCCCCCCTAAAAAGCATCATCATCCCAATGATTAAATTAGTCCACAAAAATTTTAAAATCTTATTATTTATCAAAGTTCTTAAGTAGATATCAGTTTGTAGAAATTTCAAGTTTTCTTAAACTTATTACAACATTAACTGGATGTCCCAATTCATACAAAAATAAGTATTTGCCCAAAATTGGCAAGTATAAATGATATTTTTTCAGACTTAAAAGTAAGATAAAAAAATCAGTATTAATTTTGTTAAAAAAGATGAGGAAAAACAACTTCTATGTCCTCAAGATTTTCCCAAGTTGCACTTTCTTTACTAAACTGGTCTCAATGAACCTTACATTGACTTATTTCACGATATCTCAAGTGAAAATTTCATGTTTCCATCACCCTAACGGGTTCAACCACTATTATTCCTTGGTTTTGGATCTGTGAGGAATTCCAATTTAATACATGTGACAAGTCTAAAACATATTTCTTAAGAAAAGAAATATGAAAAACATCATGCATTTGTGATAATGTGGATGATAATGCTAAGCGATAAGCTATAGGGCTAATCAATTCTAAAATATCAAAGGTCACACAAAATGAGGTGATAACTTGGCTTCTTTTCCAAAAGTAATCAAACTCTTTTAGGCTTAACACGTAAAAATACCTTTTCACCAAGTTCTAATTTCTTATTAACCCTTTTCAAGTCTGCATAATGTTTCTGCATATCAGCAGCTTCCTTTAATCGTTCATGGATTAATTTTACTTGTTGTTCCATTTTGGTAAGAATTTCAGGTGCAATTACCTCGATATCTTCAACGTTGTGCCAACTAACAGGTGTTATGAACTTCTGTATGTACAATGCTTTGAATGGTGCCATCTTAAGAGAGGAATGATAAGTCTTATTATATGTAAATTCCACTAAAGGAAGGTATTCTTCCCATTTGTACTACTGGTCTATACAGTACATTCTCAACATATCTTCCATTACCTGATTTACTCTTTCTATTTTCCCATCCGTTTCTAGATGATATGCAAAAGTAAAATTAATTTTCTTTCCCAAGGCTGCATTGAGTGTTTGTCAAAAAATTGAAGTCATTCTTGGATCTCTATTAAAAATAATCAAATCAGGGACACCATGTAATCTGAAAATTTCATGAAAAATAATTTTGCAAGTATAGGTGAATCATCTTTTAAATTTCTAGCAATGAAATGATCTACCTTTGTTAAGTTGTCAACTGCAACTAAAATAACATCATGCTTATTATTAGACATAGGAAGTCCCTAAACAAAATCTATACTAACTACTTGCCACTTATACTGTGGTATGCTATGCGGATACAGTAAATCAGCTAGATGCATATGTTTAGATTTAATACGCTGACATTCGAGGCAATGTTAGACAAATTCAGTTATGTATTTCTTAATTCCTTTCCAAAAATATTGCTCTTTTACATAAACAAGCATTTTTGTAACTCCAAGATGTCATAAGGAGAGTTATGAAATTCAATCATCAATTTCTTCCTTATCTAATTTTCTAAGGGTACATACACCCGATGTTTATACCTTAAGATTCTCTCTTTATCAAAATCGAAACCTTTGTATCTAGCATCATTAGGATCTGCAACAATCACTATTTTTATTTTCTTAAAATATAAATTAAAATTCACGGCATTCTAACTTCATCCGTAAACTAAGTTCTCAAAGTTATAAGTGCGGAAATATGTTTCCTACAACTTTGTGACTTTTCCACTCTCTTTTCTTTACCTTTAATGTAAATTATGTCAAAATTATATTGTGACAGAAACTCTAACCATGTTTGTTGTTTTGCATTCAGATTTGGCTGAGTGAAAATATACTTCAGCCATAGGTGATCAGTTTTTAACTCAAAAGGTCTACCTAAGAGATAATGTGTCCATACTTGAAGTGCATGAACTATGGCAACAATATCTAAATCATGGGGAGCAAAATTTAACTCGTGTCATTTGAGTTTTCTACTTTAATAAGCTATGACGTGATCATTCTGAAGTAATATACCTCCCAAACCTTCTCCGGAAGCATTTGTAACTACTGTAAATCTTCCATTAGGATCCGTAACAGTTAGAATAGGTGATGTAGTTAGATTTTCCTTTATAGTTTTAAATGTTGTTTCACATTGATCAATCCACACAAACTTTTTATCTTTCTTTTGTAACGAAGTAATTGTGGCAACAACCTTTGAAAAAAACTTAACAAATTTTTTTGTAATATCTTGCAAGCCCCATGAAGCTTCTAAATTCACAAACACTCTTAGGTGTTGGCCATTCAATTATGAAAACAATTCCATCTTTTCTTATAACATGTCCTAAATAATTTACTTATGTTTCATAAAAGGAACATTTTGACAATTTACCATACAGTTTTCTCTTCCTCAAATTTTAAGTACAATCCTTAAATGATTATCGTGTTCTTCTATGATTTTAGAATAGATAAGCATATCGTACAAGAATACAAGAAATTTTTTGTCCAAGTATTCATGAAATATATTGTTAATCAAATTTATAAAATTTATAGGTGCATTTTGCAAACCAAAAGGAAAAATAATGAATTCATAATGTCCATACCTTGTTCTAAAAGTTGTTTTATGAATATCCTTATCTTTAATCCTTAATTGATGGCATCCAACTCAAAGATATATCTTTGAATAAACTAAAACACCACACATCTAATCAAACATATCATCAATACTAGGAAGGGGTATTTGTTTTTGATTTTTTCTTTGTTTAACATTTGATAATCAATGTAGAATCTAAGTGTTTCATATTTCTTTTTGATAAAATTACCAGTTCTCCCCAAGGCGAGACACTTGGCCTTATCATTAGAAAAAATTTCTTGTAAATGAGCCTTGAGTTCCACTAATTTAGTTGTAGTCATGCGGTAAGGTTCCTTGGAAATAGGTTCAGTTCTAGGTTTGGTTTCGATTGTGAAGTCAAATTATCATTTTGGAAAAAGAATAGGTAATTATTCTAGAAACACATCGCTGATATCTCTTAACAATGAATATTTTTCCAAGGAATTATCATATTCTTTTGTTTTCTCATAAATTTTTACTACATATAATGTGTAGCCTTTATTATTGGCCTTCTTAAGCTGCATAGCTGACAATTTCTTGAATCACATTTCTCATTTTACCCCTTGAATGTCTATTGTTTTCTATAGATCATCAAGGCATATAATGTGTTTGTCATAACAATTTACTTTTTCTCTATGATCAACAAGCCAATTTACATTAATTATGACATCATATGACCCTAGAGGAGTAACATAAAGGTCTACCTCTGTAATAAAACTCAATAATTCTAAGGCTGCACCAAAAATACATTTACTAATAGTATGGAAAACATTATTACAATAATGAACAGTCCAATATTTTTCCATTATTCCATCTTTAAAAAAAAAAATTGCAGCTAATTTATTAGAAATGAAACATTCTTTAACACCAGTATAAAAAAATATAATAACAGGTGTACCAAATAATTTACTTGACACTTCTATGGGCATAGCTTGCTTTTCGACTTGTTTATCATCTACTGCAACATGTATCTTATGCTGCTGGTTTCTGTTATTTTTCTTTTGAGTGCAATGATTTGCATAATGATCTTTCCTATAGTTAAAAGAACCTCATTGTTTTGCTCGAAATGTTTCGGCTTCTGGGAATAGAGTTGCTTCTATCCTTTCATTCCTTTTAGAAACAGATGAGGTTAGGGTTAGGAGGAATACCTGTTGAATGTCGAGATGGTGTGCGCGTACCGTAGAGAAAGATCAGGCTGACTGCGGAGAACTCCTTTTTGTCTTGGAAGGACTACCTGCAAATAAGAACACAAGACCACAAGATTTTGATTAAACAATAAATGAGGAAACTGCCTTGGGCCCAGGAAATATAAAACTTCCTTTCGAAGGTGGTCAGTTCCCCTGCTAATATGAATTAACACAAAAGACTGCAAAATATCAATTAAATTATTTCGTTAAACTGGGTAGGGGGAAAGGCTGGTTTTCTGGTTTTGATCAGAGGAACCGATGCCGGTGCCGGTCACTGATAACTGATGGCGGTTACTGATAACCGATAGCAGTGGGTTCTAGGATCTTCTTGGTAGCTATGGTGTTTGTAATGGCTGGTTTTTGGATGGTATTAGGAAATGGGATGGTTAGAAGCAAAAGAATGACAGTTAGATGCAATGGCACGTTGGGTAGTGGATTCAGAAACGGATTTAGGAGCACTGAGATTCAAGAAGCATAAGAAATGTTATAACAAAGGACATGCAAGATGTGACTTACTGGTTTTGACCAAGATGCAAGTTGATCTCCTTGGTTGTAAACACTTCTGGTTTCTTTACTCGTCTCTGCTCTGTCAAGTGAAGATCTGGACTCTGTTCCTCGCTCGCAATGCTCTCTGTTGATCCAGAAATCCTTTGACTGATCTCCAAAATGAAATTCCGATCCGTTGTTTTGGTTTGGGGAGCCCATTTACAGGGAACCGATGGCGGTTGCGTAACCGACGGCGGTCGAGTAGGAACCGGCATCGGTCAGGAAAAAGTAGTCTATTTTTAGTAAAATAGCCCACCTTCCCTGCTTTTCTCCCGAGAGATCAGTTGCGGGCTTGGTCAAGTGGCTAGAAGGTCGGCTTTGGGTGCGAGTAAGGAGGCATTAGTTATGGATGTGAGTCTAGACCAAGTCATGGGTCTTAATTAGGTTAGTTTAGGGTTAGGGCTAGGTCATGATGAGGTGGCAAAGTGAGGTGGCGGGTAAGGTATGTGGATTTATCAATTACAAGGTAATTAATAAATAATTGTGTAAAGTTTAGGTAATGAGGTTAGGTTGCGAAATGGGATGCGGGTCACAAGGGGTCGTAAGACACGAATTTGGTGTCTACATTAGCCCCTTATTGTCGTGTAGCTTGTTCTGTAAAGCTGCGCGGACAATAATATGAAGTGGTTTCTCATGTTAAGGATATAGGTAATCCCCCTCAAATCTATCACAGATTGAGTGAACGGGAAATCAGGGATAGGGTTGATAAAGGGTATATGTTGTAGAGAGGATGGTAAGGTGGTGGGGTAGGTCCAAGGAAGCAGACGCATGTTGAAATGCAATAGTACGACTAGGGTACATGATTTGACAAGCAAACCAGCGATGTGTAGGCAAAGGTCGATAGTTTATCCAAACAAGGGTGATATAATCCTGGTATCCAAGGCATAGGAAGTAGCTCCAGGGTATATAACAGGTAAGGTACAGGAACGTTTAGGCATGTTCGGCAGTACCAAAAGGTTGGTTTGGTTGAGATAAACGTCACGGTCTAGGTCTGGGCAAAGCTGGTCGACAGATCAAGTCAAGGACCCTAATCATGCTAAAACATGAACAGGTGAGCTCGATTGAACCAAAAACTACCGGATGGGTGGATAAAGTGTATGGTGTTGATTTTGGGTAAGGTATGGAAGTGGTACGGCCGTGGGTCGGGCCAAGTGGTGAGGGCGAGGCCTTGGGTTGGGCCAATTGGTAGGTTGAGGCCTTGGGTCAGGCCAAATTGGTAGGGCGAGGCCTTGGGTCGGGCCGAATAGGTAGGTTGAGGCCTTGGGTCGGGCCGAATAGGTAGGTTGAGGCCTTGGGTCGGGCCGAATAGGTAGGTTGAGGCCTTGGGTCGGGCCGATTGGTAGGTTGAGGCCTTAGGTCGGGCCAAATGGTTAGGGTTGCGGCCTTGGGTCGGGCCGAATTGGTAGGTTGAGGCCTTGGGTCGGGCCAAATGGTTAGGGTTGAGGCCTTGGGTCGGGCCAAATGGGTAGGTTGAGGCCTTGGGTCAAGCCAAATAGGTAGGGTGAGGCCTTGGGTCGGGCCAATTGGTAGGTTGAGGCCTTGGGTCGGGCCGAATAGGTAGGTTGAGGCCTTAGGTCGGGCCGAATGGTAGGTTGAGGTCGTAGGTCAGGCTGGACAAGTATGAGAGGATTCCTATAGATCGCGTGCGGCGACAATTTAGATTTGTGCAGGATATACCCCTAGATTATAGACCATATATGAGGATCGACGCCGAGGTAGCATTCTCACCTCCCCGGCCAACACCTCCAGAAGGGCCTGAAGAGGTAGCAGCCGATCGCAGGGTAATGGATGCGGGAACGACAGAGGCCTATAGATTATGGTGGGTAGTAGAACTGCGAGTTGTACATGAGCATCCTGACATAGTGGTGATTACAGTAGAGAGGGATCGTCTGCAGCGTTTGGTTCAGCAGCTCCAAACGCAGGTGAATGAGACAAGAGGATTGTTAGTGGTTGCGGAGTCACGGGCGGGGAGACTAGAGGCTGGAGTCCTCCATGCGAGAGGGCGTATTCATATGTTACAGGAGAGATTGGCAGATCAGTGGGTGGTACCAATAGCCATGGTACCCTTGAGGACAGAGAGGCCCAGCGAGAGGGGTCGACGATCACGATCATCACCTAGTTCGGGATGAGGCGTGAGGGTCTGAGTAAATGTTAGCAAGGTATAAGAATAAATAAGGATGCCGACCTGCGTGTCGATGATAGAGAAGATGTATTTGTTTAACATCTAAATAAAACTGAATATGTATGTTGATTTGAGTTGCGGATAATAATAAGATTGGTTTGTGTTTTGATTTTCGGTGTTTTGAAAAAGGATAAAGAGGACTGTGATTAAATAAAATACACAAAAATATTTATATTCACCACACAGGATAGGTTATGGTAGGGGATGGTCGAGCTAACCTTGGGAGACCCCATGTCTCCGAAGTGCTGCCTACATAGCCCATTGCACAAAGCAAGGAGGGGCCTCAGACCGATGTAGTTCTCCCTTAGGACCAGGGAGAGGTGAATTCAGGCAATTTGGGTATGGTTAGGCAATTTGTTGGTTGATAAGAATTTGATGTTGATAGGGTAATGTTGTTGGTGTTGGTAAGGTATGGGCGATGTTGATGTAGGTATAGGTAAAGCGAAAGTTAGCTTACCCAAATAGTAGGGAACCGTATCCTGATTAAGGTCAACACACAATCCTAGAGTCGAGCAAAAGAGGCAAAAGTGTCCCGTAGTTGAGAAGAGCTAAACAAACCACATATTAACATAGGATGAGCTTGAATCCCTAGGTACCTTGCATAGGCGAGAAGTCGATAGGTGAAAAGAGTTGTATAATCACAATATATCGGATATACGTCACGTCCCTTGAGTTTTGTTGCTTTGACAAAGGGTGAGGTGAGGTGGTTGATATAGGCGGGGGTGCTGAGAGCTTGTTACAAGGTGATTATTCTGACGAAAGAGAAACTACCCTAAATAGACAAGTCCATGACTCAAAAGTGCTTTTGAATACGGCTTCTTTTTTTTTGCTGAATGCAGACTGATCGATGCGGGAAGTCTACAAGGGATATTGATTGTATTATTCTTGAGGTCTTCACGAAGCTGATCAATGCGAGAAGCTTCTGATAAAGGCTGACTGTGTATAGCTGTCCTTCGAGGGAGCAGTCTATTTATAGTAGCAGATATGATTGTAATGCATAGCTGTCCTTCGGGGGAGCAGTCTATATATAATAGCAGCAATAGTTCGGCATATAGCTGTCCTTCGAGGGAGCAGTCTATATTTAATTTAGATGACTAGATGTTCATTTGGCGTGAAGCATCTAGTTTAGTAGGAAGTTTGACTCAAGAAAATCCCATAAGAATACGGCTTATTTTAATATTTTGAAGTCATGGACTAGACTAAAAAGGGGAAGGCATCATCAAGGGGAGGTGAGGATCAAACTATGTGAGCTTGATTGTTATTATGAAGTGTAGGAAACAGAGTGTATGTAGTGGTAAGTGAGCTCAAGGGACGAGCGGCAGGTAGATAAGAAGTGATATAACACTAATTTCAATAGTAGAATGGTCGAAGATGCAAGGCATTAAGGGGTTCAGGCTCAGGTTTACCATTAAGCGAAGCTAAACGATAAGTACCAGATCCATAGGTATGAGTGATTATATAAGGCCCAATCCAATTGGGAGCAAATTTTCCACGTTTGCTCTTTTCTAGTTTGGTTACATGTTGATTCTCTTTGAGAACAAGATCACCAACCTTAAAGGTACGCTCATGAAGTCGCTTATCATAAGCACGTTTAATGCGTTTTTGATAGATTTGAAGGTGATCAAGAGCTGTAAGACGGCGTTCGTCAAGAAGCTCCAATTGGGCTAACCGCTCTTGGCGGAAATCATCGTTGGTGAGAATATCCTGAAGAGATATTCTAAGGGAGGGTATTTGTATTTCGAGAGGCAAAACAGCCTCGGTACCGTATACCAAAGAAAAAGGTGTGGCATTAGTAGAGGTACGAATGCTAGTACGATAAGCCCAAAGGGCAAAGGGAATGTGATCGTGCCAATTTCTTCCGGATTCATTGACAACTTTCATGAGGATTTTGGTTAGTGTTTTATTAGAGGACTCGGCTTGCCCATTGGCTTGTGGATAGTAAGGTGATGAGAAACTAAGTTTGATACCAAAGTTGTCACAAAGGTCTTGCAACAACTTGTTTTTGAAAGATTTTCCATTATCTGTTATCAGGCGATGAGGAACACCAAAACGACAGATAATGTGGTGGTTAATGAACTCGACAATTTTTTCTTTTTTGATTGAAATGAGTGGAATAGCCTCCACCCATTTTGTGTAATATTCGGTCGCTGTGATTATCCAACGGTGACGTTGTGAAGAGGTTGGATGAATCTCACCAATAAGGTCTAAACCCCATTGTGAGAAGGGCCAAAGATCTCGAGCGATCTGGAGCGGGTGGCTAGGAGTATGTTGAAGGTTGGCATGTTGCTGACACATAACACAACGCTTAACATATTCGTAGCAGTCGTTATTGAGAGTAGGCCAATAATAACCAAGGCGAAGGATTCGTTTGGCCACGGCAAGGCCGCTAAAATGTCCACCACAAATACCGTCATGGACCTGTTGGATGGTATGAGTGGCCTCCGCGCCAGTTAGACAGCGAAGGAGGATGCCATCAAAGCCACGTTTATAGAGGAGTCCCCCCATGACAACATAACGTGAAACACTTTTAAGAAAAGCACGTTTGCCGTTACTAGTAAGGTCAGGTGGGAGGACAGAGATTGTAAGGTAGTCGTGAAATTGGTGGTACCAGGTATCCTGTGAATTAGTAGACACAGTATTTATCATACAAACTACCGGGGTTGAATAGGATGGGGCAAAAAGTTGTTGGACCACGACGAATAATTCAGAGTCAGTTGGCGCGGCGGGAATTTGCGAGGCTAAGCAAGCCATAGTATCCGCAAATTTGTTAGTGGAGCGGGGAATGGTTTGTATAGAATAGTGGGTAAATAAGGCTAGAAGTGAATCCACGTAGTGTTTGTATTTTTGAAGTTCCTCATTTTTGCATTGGTAGACGCCCATAACTTGATTGACTACCAATTGAGAGTCGCCAAAAATGTTGATAGATTTGATACCTAAGTGTAACGCAACTTGGAGACCCAGAACAAGGGCCTCGTATTCCGCTGTATTATTAGTGCAAGGGAAATCAAGTCAGAATGAAAGAGGCATAGGTTCAGCGTTGAGAGGAATGAGAACAACGCCGGCTCCTCCGCCGCGCTGGCATTTAGATCCGTCGAAGAAGAGGGTCATTGGGTACGACTCCTCCGTGAGGGAAAGAGTAGCGATGAGTTCGTCGGGAAATGTGAAATTGGTAAATTGTTCCCCAGGTAAAGGAGCTTCTGCAAGTTGGTCTGCGATGGTTTGTCCTTTGATTGATTTCTGGTGGACAAACTCAAGGTCGAGGTCGGCGAGAAGCATGAGCCATCTAGCAATGCGTTGGTTCAGATGAGGTTTGGCATACATGTAATGGATGGGGTCTGTATTGGTGATGACGAAAGTCTTGTGATTTAGAAGGTAGTGTCGGAGTTTGGTGGCCACGAATGATAGGGCAAGGCACAATTTTTCTACATGTGTGTACCTAGTCTCATAGTCCACCAAAGTACGACTTATATAATAAACGGCTTGTTCGTGATTCTCAGAGTCACGATGTGCAAGCATGGCTCCTACAGCGTGGTCGGTGGCGGAAAGGTAAAGGTAGAAAGGGCGGTCGTCTTGGGGTGGGATAAGCACGGGTGGCTGCAAGAGATAGGATTTGAGAGCTTCGAAGGCTTGGTGACATTCTTCACTCCATTGGAATGCAATATCCTTTTTAAGGAGGTGATGGAAAGGTTGACACCGATCCGAGAGTTGGGAGATGAAACGTCGGATAGATTGGAGCTTACCTTGTAAACTACGCAATTGTTTGAGATTTTTGGGTGGGGGCATTTCTAGGATAGCTTTGACTTTAGATGGATCGACCTCAATGCCACGCAAAGAGACGATAAAGCCAAGAAGTTTTCCCGAAAGAACACCAAAGACACATTTCTTCGGTTGAAGGCGGACAGAATATTGTAACAGGCGATCAAAAATAATGGTTAAAACATCGAGATGTTCACTACGATGTTTAGACTTGCCGAGAAGATCGTCGACATAGTCTTCAAGGATAGTGTGCATAATGTCATGAAAAATGTAGGTCATAGCCCACTGATAGGTAGCACCAGCATTCTTAAGGCCAAATGGCATGACACGATAACAGAAGGTTCCCCAAGGAGTTATGAAGGCAGTTTTGTGTTGATCGGCAGGGGCAACCAAAATTTGGTTGTATCCTGAAAAGCCATCCATGAGAGAGAGCATCTCATGACCTGCAGTTAGATCAACAAGTTGGTCAATGCTAGGTAAGGGGAAGTCATCCTTAGGGCAAGCGAGGTTAAGATCCCAGAAATCTGTGCATATCCGAAGTCCCCCTGTCGCTTTAGTGACAGGTACGATGTTAGAAATCCATTGAGGATAGTCAATAGGCAAGATGAAGGAAACAGAAAGGAGTCGTTGGAGCTCCTCTTTGACCAAGAGAGCAATGCGTGGATGCATTTTTCTCAATTTCTGTTTGACTGGTTTGGAATCGGGGTTTAGGGTGATGTTATGGACGGCGATGGTAGGATCAATTCCTGGCATGTCAGCGTAAGACCATGCGAAAGCTTGGTTGCGAGCACGGAGAAAGGTAGTAAAGGCGGCTTGTTCTGATGTGTTAAGGGATTGTCCAATCTTCACAATGTGAGGATCCTCCTCCGTGTGGATATTGATTTCTATGGTAGATTCGTTCAGCATAGTTTGGGTTTCAGATGGTAAGGCTCGTTGAATATAAGAATCATCCGCGCCAAGGTAAGTGAGGATGGAGTCGTCATCCTGGCATTCAACAACATTAATCAAAGGCGAATCCTCTTCGATCATGTCTGGATAAAGAAGGGGCAAAGAAGATGGGTCGTCATTATCACGTTGATACGTGAGAGGACCTATGAAGATAGCATTTATGAAAAAAAAAAGTTAGGAGGGATGGATTCAGGGTCTATAGATTCTGCGGGTGATGATGGCAAAGTGGGTGATGATGATTTGGTAGGGGCGACGTCTTCTTCTTCCAGGATACAGCTGACAGGAGGTGTCTCTTGTGTAGGTGTTTCGGGAAAACCGAGACCACTGCGATCATTATGTTTACGGGTAGTCACGGGAATGAGTGTATGTCGGCCTTGTTCGTAAAGGCCAAAACCAAAGCCTTTCCATGCACAGCGAGTCAAGAAGGTGAGGGTGAAACGACGATTTGTCAAGTATTGAAAATCGGATTGGAAGGGAACCACACCAAGAGGAGGTTCAGGGGTAATGGAGGATGCGTCAACACCCCCATACGTTAGGTTAGTGCGGCAATGGGGTGGTCCGTAAGAGATTATCTCCCCCACGCGACAGTCGTAGGTGGGATGTGCATGTAATTGTCCGTACTCCTGCGGGGTAGGGAAAGAACTAACGTTATATAGGCGGTACTCCCCCAGCGTAAGGCGCTGAAAAACATCTACTAAGGGGTCAGAGGTTGGAATGTTAGCTGCGGGAAGGGAAGTGGATTTTGCGATGGTGGTTTCATCAATTGAAGGCGTAGGCGCGGTTGAGGTGGATGGTTGAGGTACATTTGAGGAGGATGGTTGGGTTGAATGTATGGGTGTCTTGATTGGTATAAGCACATCGTTAGGGTGGTATAACATATTGTAGGTTTTAAAGGGGGGAGGGTCAGCTTTTATGGTGTAAGACTTCCCCTCATACTCAAATTTTATGCATCTATGTAATGTTGAGGGAACGCATCCCAAGGCTCGGATCCAAGGACGACCCAGCAATATATTATATTGGAACTCTCCCTCAAGGACATAGAAGAGTTCGGGTAAAGTACGTGGTCCTACGCGAATGTTGAGGATCACGGTGCCTAAGGTAGAAGTAATAGCGTCATTGAATGACCGCAACATGATGGGGTTGGCACACATGCAACTAGAAGGGATGTTCATCTGTTGGAAGGCTTTTGAAGAGATGATGTTTAGGCTAGCGCCCCCGTCAATCATAACCCGACATACTCGAATGTCTCAGACGTAAGCGGAGATGAAAAGGGCAGGGTCAGGGTCTTCTGTACCGAAGTCGACAATTTCATCTTCAGAGAAACTGACTGCAGTAGCTTGTTGTACAGGGACAGAAGTGGTTGGGGCAGTGGGTTGTTTGGTGAGAGAAGCAACATGATTGGGTGTTAGAATGGAGGCGACAGGTAAGGTTTCATTAGGTAAAACCTCTATCCCTTGAAGGATCTCAACGAGAGCTTGTCGATGAGATTCAGAAGTCTGAATGAGATCATACAATGTCATTTTTATGGGCGATTGGTGAAGCTGTTTAATCATATTTCGGTGGGCAATGCCATTAGAGACGGGATAGGTGGGTCCGCGAATGACCACTTTAGGTGGTGGTGCAATGGGGATGTTTGACGGAGAAAGAGATGCCGCAGGTGTGTTTTCTTTTGCTTTCCCATTGTTTTTCTACCCTTGAGTAGCGACACTAATCATATTAATCTCGTAGACCTGAGATGAGGAAGATGGTTGGGATAACTCATGGTCTTCAAGAGGTGGGGTTGTAATAATGACAGATCTTGGTGAGGCGGGGATAGATGGTATAGGAGAGGGAATGGAAACTAAAGGTCTCTCCCTTCATAAGTTGTCTTTCTTAATCTTTCTATCCTGGAGAGGTGACTGGCGAAGGATGGTTTTTAGAGCTTTGCATCCCTCCACATCATGTCCTGGTGTACGGTGATAGGCGCAGATTTTAGACTCATCATAACTTATCGGTCGAGGTTTAGACGGGTCATAAGGTCTAAGTGGGGGTAGGGAAATGGTTGCATTCTCCACCAACATAGCAAGGATTTTGGCGTAAGATCCTTTGAGTGGGTCAAAATCGGAAGAGGATGAGGGTATTGGTTGTGCAGGTTTTGGTAATGTTTGGGCATGATTGGTTTGTGGTGGTTTAGCCGAGGGGTGTTGATACATGGTTTTTACTAAACGTGATTTCTTTGGCGTAGAAGCTATGTTGGATGATGAGGCCGCAGATGACGTGGTATCAGAAAACAACCACGGGGAAATAGGAGTGACTGAAAACAAATATTTTGATGATGAAATTTGTTTAGGGTTGATAGGTGGACAGGATACGCGGAGTGACGGTGTTGCTATACCCTGGAATTTCTGTATAGGTGCGGAAGGCGTAGGTTGTTCTAAAGAAAACGCAGGAGGTATGATATATTGATGTAAGGTAGAGGGATGGGGTCCCAATATGGAAGGTAGGTATGACGACGATGGTTTTGATTGTGATAGGGGCACGGATTGAGTTTGTCTCCTAGGTGGCGGAACGGATTTATTTTTGGATAGATCGAGTCGCTTAGGCGGGTGCGTTAGACTGGGCATTGGTGAGGTCCCAAGCGTAGGGGAAGATCTGGTTAAGTTGATAGAAGTGGACGAGGCATTTGGTAGAGGTGAGGGGGGTGAAGGTGAGAACAGGGGCATTTTAAGCTTCTGTAAGCACTTCGGGTATATGGTGGAGACATCAGGATCAGTCATTTGCATTTGAGTAGAAAAAGGGGTACTCAAACGTTCCCATAGGGCCTGTCTATCTTCTGTGGAATGACAGTCTCCAGGTGAGATTTGTAATTTTTGTACGGGAGAAAGGTGGGTTGTAATTCCAGTCCACTGCGGGTGTGACACAGGAGGTAGATGAGGCACTGTATCAATAGATGTTAAGAGGTCAACCAGTCGTTGAAAAGATTTAGGCGATGAGGGACTAATAGGTAAGAGGGCGTGTTCGAGGGGATCTATCACGTTTAAAGAATGTGGTGATGTTAGTGTAAGAGATTTCTCAGCTAAGGATGTCAAAAGGAGTGGAGAGCCTTCCTCTTGTGTAGCAAGAGTGGTAGAAGGGGACGTTTGGGAAATAGACAAATTAGATAGCATCCGCTCACAGTCTTGTAGGGATGTGGTGTAAGAAGACTTGTCTATGAGAAGAGAAGTCCAGACAGTTAACTCTTCTATGGGTAAAGGAATGATTTCACTTTGGCTTGATGGTGGTGAAGGAGGTTCAAACTCCTGTGTTGGTGGAGAGGCTTGATTTAAAAAATTTTCAATAGAGGCTTTTGGCTGAGAATCGAAGACTGCATGGATCTCATGAACACTCTCCTTGGCTAAGATATCTTGGTTCACGTTACCATTGGACGAGTGATTCGGGAATGGCTTGTTGAAAATTTTCAGATTTCGGTAAGCAGGGGCGTTAGGATTATCGAGGGTTATATCCCCTGTGTCAACCATTTCCTGTACTATATTTTTCAACATCTTGCAGTTTTCATGACTATGTCCTTTTACGCGGTGAAAGTTACAAAAGTCATTTTCTTTGTACCAGGAAGGTATTGCGCGGGTGGAGTCAAACCCAGAGTGAGGTTTAACAGGGGGCAAGGTGATAGCCCCAGCTTTGAGCAATTTCTCCAGGATGATGCCATAAGTTTCTCCCAAGGGAGTGTAATTGGTGGGCTCGGCTTTGTACTTATAAGTGGTTTTCGGCGGAGTATTGGACGGTGTTTGAGATTTGACCATTACCGCGTGGACAGCTCCTTTTGATTTAGAAGAAGTGGACGCGTGAGGAGTGGTGGTGTTTGGCTTGTTGGTAGAATCAGGCGTTCGGAAATTGGGGTTTTTGTTACGCAACCACAATTTCTCTTCTTCTAAGGCTCGAATTTCAAGTTTCCGAGCCATGGTAAAGGCCTCGTCGAATGTGCGGAAAGTTTGAATTTTGAGGGTAGGGGAGATGTGCTTAGCGCAGGCCCGCGTAAATAGTTCAATGAGTTCGGTTTGAGGCAAGGCATACGTAAGTTGGTTGATAAGGCCCCGCCATCGTCCAACGAAATCTGCGATAGATTCGTCTTCAAATTGTCAGATGGCATAGAGGTTAGTGATAGATACTTTCTTGGCAATGTTAATGGAGAAATGATCCAAGAAAGATTGGGCTAGTTGGTTAAAAGAGAAGATCGAATGCTGGGCTAAAGCACTGTACCACTCCAAGGTGGGTCCAGATAAGGACATGGGGAAGGTGTGGAGTAACAAGGCATCATCATGGGCAATCAAATAACAAGCATGTCTAAATGATCGCAAGTGTTGTTGAGGATCCTCTTTACTGTTGAAACGAGTAAACTTTGGCAACTCCCATTGAGGAGGGTATGAATGAAGGGTGACAGAAGGGTGAATGGGCTCCTGACAAACTTGCTCGTATGTCAAGGCGCTATGACTTCCTGAAACGGAAGCCTCCAGGTTTTGCATTTTGTCCATCATTTGTTTGATGAAATCTGTGGTTGGATGAGATGATGATGCCACAGAATAGGGATGTCCCATATAAGGTGTTGAGGTTACTGGATACGTGTATGGGAATGAAAAGGTAGGCGGAGCTTGAGAAGGAAAGCTCGTGTGAATAGGTGGCAGAGAGTAAGTCATGAATGGAGTGGTCTGAAAGAGAGATGAGATAGGGGCAGTTGGTGGTAATGATACGTGGGGTCCAAGGTTAACCAAAGGAAAGCTAATCGGGGTCGTATGAACCTCTGAAGCTGTCAGATTGGGAGACGGGGCTAGAGATGCAGGAAGTAAGGCATTGTTATCAGGAGGAGTGGGAGCTAAATGAGCAGCTATACTAATAGGCATGCCAATAAGGAGCTGACCATCAGGCGTACGGTCCGGGGGCATGAGACAAATAGTATTGTACAGCGCTGGGATTAGCATCCAGAAATTTGGCAAAGTCCTTGTCTCCTACAGGAATTTGGGGGATCTCACTAGTGTCTGTAGGGTTCCCTATAGAATGTGAAGGGGGTGATTCAGGAAAAGACACAGAGTAGGCATGTGAAACCATGGCGGCGGCTTGCTTCCGAGTGATGACAACCATAGACAAGAACACACAGGAAAGTTTTAATCTATCAAGAACAAAAAAAACCTCAGAATGATGAATTTGGCAAGTTGCTGGTTTGTCAGGGGCTGATGAAGACAGTAACTGATATCGGTTTACTAACCGGTGTCGGTCACAGAGAAAACGACGTCGGTCCCTTAACCGATGCCGGTGTCAAAAGTCTAGGATAAGAAGATATAAAAGGCTGCTAATTTGATTTTTAGCAACGTTGAGTATATTTATCAACTTATTGATCACAGAAGACAAAGTATGATAGAGAAAACAGAATTTGGAAACAAGCAAGAGGCACACGCAAATCTAGAGATTAATCTGAGGGTTAATTTTAGTTATCGTGGGCTTATGCCTTTAGACGTAAGATGATGTCAGAATCCTAAACAACAAGACCAAGGGGAAATGTCAAGTTTGTTTTGGCTTATAAGGTTACCTCAATCGGGCAGAGGAATACCGCGGAAAAGGGGGGATGCTTGAGCTGTTGTGTTAATTGTGAAGTGATTCGGTATGTGTTGTGCAGTGAAACTAAGGTTAATTTCCTGTCAATACCGTGGATATTACCCCCACGTGTATGACCTGTTACTTAATCTATGTTCACTAGAATTGAAGAACAACAAGCAGGAATGCAATGCATGCGTTTTAAACCCAAATCGAAAATTATATTCGATGAAGCAAGAGAGATGACTTTCACTAATGCGAAACTAGGAAAGCAAGACAAATTCTTTACGAAATATATAACAAAAAGCAGCAACAACAAATATGCTTCCTAAAATGAAAATAAGCAAGAGAAAGAAACCCAAAATGGGTCCCACCGGGCGTGCCAAAATGTTTCGCTCGGAATGTTTCAGCTTCTGGGAATAGAGTTGCTTCTATCCTTTCATTCCTTTTAGAAACAGATGAGGTTAGGGTTAGGAGGAATACCTGTTGAATGTCGAGATGGTGTGCGCGTACCATAGAGAAAGATCAGGATGACTGCGGAGAACTCCTTTTTGTCTTGGAAGGACTACCTACAAATAAGAACACAAGGCCACAAGATTTTGATTAAACAATAAATGAGGAAACTGCCTTGGGCCCAGGAAATATAAAACTTCCTTTCGAAGGTGGTCAGTTCCCCTGCTAATATGAATTAACACAAAAGACTGCAAAATATCAATTAAATTATTTTGTTGAACTGGGTAGGGGGAAAGGCTGGTTTTCTGGTTTTGATCAGAGGAACCGATGCCGGTTACTGATAACCGATGCCGGTCACTGATAACCGATGGCGGTTACTGATAACTGATAGCAGTGGGTTCTACGGTCTTCTTGGCAGCTATGGTGTTTGTAATGGCTGGTTTTTGGATGGTATTAGGAAATGGGATGGTTAGAAGCAAAAGAATGACAGTTAGATGCAATGGCACGTTGGGTGGTGGATTCAGAAATGGATTTAGGAGCACTGAGATTTAAGAAGCATAAGAAATGTTATAACAAAGGACATGCAAGATGTGACTTACTGGTTTTGGCACAGATGCAAGTTGATCTCCTTGGTTGTAAACACTTCTGGTTTCTTTACTCGTCTCTGCTCTGTCAAGTGAAGATCTGGACTCTGTTCCTCGCTCGCAATGCTCTCTGTTGATCCAGAAATCCTTTGACTGATCTCCAAAAATGAAATTCCGATCCGTTGTTTTGGTTTGGGGAGCCCATTTACAGGGAACCGATGGCGGTTGCATAACCGACGGCGGTCGAGTAGGAACTGGCATCGGTCAGGAAAAAGTAGTCTATTTTTAGTAAAATAGCCCACCTTCCCTGCTTTTCTCCCGAGAGATCAGTTGCAGGCTTGGTCAAGTGGCTAGAAGGTCAGCTTTGGGTGCGAGTAAGGAGGCATTAGTTATGGATGTGAGTCTAGACCAAGTCATGGGTCTTAATTAGGTTAGTTTAGGGTTAGGGCTAGGTCATGATGAGGTGGCAAAGTGAGGTGGCGGGTAAGGTATGTGGATTTATCAATTACAAGGTAATTAATAAATAATTGTGTAAAGTTTAGGTAATGAGGTTAGGTTGTGAAATGGGATGCGGGTCACAAGGGGTCGTAAGACACGAATTTGGTGTCTACACTCATACAAGTCCTCTTTTTGGTTTAAACTTATTTTCATTTTTGAAATTATTGTTTTGATTGCCATATGTTTTTTGTCCATTCTGTTTATTCCTTACAAAATTATTTTTGTTATTTGCTATAGGTTTGTTTGTTGTTGTTTTCTTACTGTTATCAGCCACAAACTTGCTTTTAGTGCCAAAAATTTTCCAGGACACCTTTTTAGGTGCAAGTGATGAAGTAGAGTTTGAGATTTTCTTCCTAATATCATCTTTGTGCATAGGAAGTGCATTCAATTTATTTTCTTTCCTTATCACTTTTTCCATAACTCCTTCCATGGTGGTTGGGCTATGTACAACTACTTCTTCATCAATGACATGATTCAATCCCATAATAAACTTGCATATCCTGAAATTTTCGTCAGTTTGGTACTGTGGGACATACTTGAGAAGTTTTTAAAACTTCTCCTAGTATTTAGTTACAGTTAACTTTTCTTGTACTAAATTCTAAAATTTTGTCATTTTTTTATTTATCAAAATAGAGTTGTGGTAACTAGCGCTGCCTGAAATAGCCCTTAGATTGATCCCATGTAATGCTTTCTTCTTCATATTAAGTTCAACCTTACGACTATCCCACCAAGAGGATGCTTCATGGGAAACCTTATAAGCCTCTTATATTAATTTGGTTTCTTTCGAGAAGTTCCTTATTGCAAAGTAATTCTCCATTTTGCTAAGCCAATTTTCAGCCCCATTCCCAAGTGTAGTGCCATAAAAATTTGGTGGACTTATCCTTTTTATGTCATTAGTGAGTTCAATTTCCAATCTTTACCTTTTATTTTTAGGATGTTTAGGTGCATTTGCGTTTGTAGCATTATTATTGGAATTTTCAGCATTGTTATTTGTTTCATTATTGTTATCAACACCAAGATTTCTAGCATTAGTGTTGTTTCCTGGTGGTGGCTGATTTTTATTATCAACATCATCTTCCTCCTCTTCATTTTCCATTATTTGTTATTCAAGTACAACAAGATGATCTCTTATGTCTGACAAGGAAGCAAGGATCTCATCAAGTTTTTTTTCTGTAGCTTCCTCTCCACATGGAGGTAGATTATTTACAACACCTCCCCTTGTTCTAACCATTTTCTGTTAACAATAAATTAAGTTTTAATCAGTTATGGACTCAATAGGCCCAAGCGATGCAACCTTCAACTATGATACCAAAATGCAACATCCTCATTTATGAATTAGGAAACAGGGGATTTTGTTGAAACACATAATGTTCTCTATTCTAAATTTACATAATTTAGAACACACATTCCTTGCTAATCCATCACATAATAGAAAAATATATGCAGCTGTAATGACTCGGTATTATACCGATCTCTCATTTCATGACTCCTATTTTAGACCAATCTCTCATGTCTATCTTGTTCTTTTGTATACGATGTATATTGTAGTTTCTTCACCCTCAATGAGTCATTCAAAATACTCATCCTATTTGGGTATTTTTTTGCCAATACTCATCCAAAATATCACAACTTTAGACTAGGTGATATAAGACAATGCAACCGGCAGTTGCAATACTTTTTCCAAAGGTTTAAACATGTTTACCATGATTACATACCTAGATAACATACTCATCGAAAGGAATATGTCTTTTACCCAACTCTACTTATTATCTAGATTAGTCTTCCTTCACTTCCATTGACCAATTTTGAATCAAGTTTTAACACTAAATAGGGACAAATCACATACACTAGTGTTATAGTCTACTGTAGTCATTTTTACTCCTATCATAAAAGGAAGAAATCCCATGTGTGCCAGCCTATCACCTAATAGAAGCTGAGTGCTTACCTAAGGCATGTGCGGGTAAGAAGTCTCTCTTTTATGTGAGTTTAGTGGGAAGCATTATCTATGATTACTGTAAGAGTATTTAGGAAAGAATTTTAGACATACAAGAACAATACGGCTCAGAACAGCCTCCAAATCCTTGTAGTCACTTCAGACCAAGTGCTTTAACAGATTCTAGAACATATACTATTACAGAAAGAAAGATACAACCATTCATTTGTAGCATGAAAGGAAAGAGTACTCATATGAATGAAATATACATTAAACCCATTGATATTCATATCTATTTATAACAGGTAACCTCAATATATTCATTGGTTCATTACAAAGTGTCATAAAGAGCAGACCGCAGTCATGTGCATCATTGGATGTATGTAGCTAAGCTAACATAAAAGAAGAATAACAAATCCATGTTTAGTACATCCTTTCCTGAACCAGAATATCCACTTGCAGAAATTCTGCAGAGCTTCACTTACACTCTAACCCGTTATTCTCTATGTATATCCAGATGCTATATCTCTTTGTGTGTGTATATATATTTTCTGTGGTAGACACTTGTATTTATCACTTTCCCAGGATACAAACTCACCTTTCTGTACCCTCAGATCTGTCTCCAAGTGTCGAATGTGGTCCTCCATGTGAGCATGTTCCTTCAGGCTTGAGCTCTCCACTCCATCTTATGATGATCTTCTATAATATTCCATCCAGGGCATGCTCTTTCCTGGGTAAACCTGTTGCCAGACTGACATCTTATCCACACGTAACTGATCACGCTTTTCATGTGTTCTACCTTGGGTACTCAAATTGGCTAAGTCCCAAACCTCCTTTCGTATGTCGCGTGCTCTATTTACTTCCTTAAGCCTTTCTCTTGTGAACTTTTTTTTGGCGTGCCATTCTAGGGGCCCAACATCACCCCACACTACGCTTGTTCTCTGTCCTTAGAAAAATTTTACTTGACCAAGATGCAAGTTGTTTTATGGAACCAATATGTAGACTTATACTTTACAAAATGAATAAGGAATGAAAGAATAGGGGAAATAATGAAGAATAGGGGGGAACATCAATTGAATAGGTTGGGAAAGTCCTTTTGCAGATCTACCTCCAGCTTGTTCCAAACTTCAACCTTGCCCTTCACCTTCTGGCATAGGTTGCCCACCAGGGTGCTCACTTCATCAAAGCTTAGGCCAATTCCCTGGGTGCCCAAAGTGTCCACAATCTTTTCCATCTATTTGCCTAGGTCTTCAAGTGTGTCCATCCTTTTGGTGATTTGAGTGTATAACTCCTTTTGTCATGTTTTGATTGAGCCCCTTAGTGCCTCAATCTCCTCTGATCTTCTTTCAACTTCTGCTAGGACTTTATCCCTCTCCACCCTGTTTCCTTTATTTTTCTCCTGGAACTCTTTCAACTCTACTTCATGGGTAGCGACCAAGGAACTTGCTACCTTATCCCTATCCGTGCATGTTTCATATGTGGCTTCTACAGACTGGGCAGTGATCTTAATATCCATGAGTACTTGGGTGTACTTAGGAACAAGTGTTACCTCCTTCAAGCACGCAACTACTTCTTTTGCAGATTCCAGTGCTAAGGGTTACCTCTCCATAGTAAGGACACACAATAATTCTTCTAAGCATTCCAAAGTTGATGCATACCTCTGAGGGATTGGTGTTAGGTCTGGGTGCTTTAATATGATGGTGCCCTTGATTGAATCCACCTTCTTGTATACCTCATGCACCTTTACTTTTTCTTCCTTTAACCTGTGCCTTAACTGTGCGCTGAATAATTACTCTTGTTTTAAACTCTTGGCCTTCTCCGCTAGTTCTTCCTCCTTTTTACCCAACTTCACCTCCAACGCTCTGATTCTGTCATTTTACATGAATAGCATAACCTTGGTCTTGACCACGAATTTTTTTATAGCATTACATACTTGCTCGTCTGAAAGTTCCTCAGAATTTACTAAGTGGTTATCTCCCTTAGACTCTGGCAACATGATGAGCACTTTCTGGTAGACTTCAAAGTCTAGCTCATCAATGTGTGACTCGAACACCTAAGAGAGAATCTTCTTAGTCCTGGGGTACACGCCATATTTTTCAAAAGACCCCATGGCTAGGAGATTTTCCAAGGGAACAGTGCTCTGAAACCATGCACGTAACACCTTTTTCATGTCATCCACATAGCCCATTACCTATCTCTGTTTTGTATCCATAGTTCTTCTACCTGAGCACACACCTTTGGGTAAGCTAATTGTTAGAGCAGGGTCTCCTAGGATGTCATGTTCCTTTTCAACGCTCTCCTCCTTCCCTTCCTTAAGCACTATGTCCGCATTGTGCTCTAACTCTTGGTCTACAAGGGCTTCAAGCATCTTTTTCACTTCTCACTCTATTACCTCAGTAATATGCTCTTTCGTAAAACTTATGGCTCCCTGCTTCTCCTTAGCATCCTTCTCATCTACCTTTGTGTCTTCAGTGCCTTCCTCATCTTGTGTACCCTTACGCTACATAAATACAAACTCTTGCTTCTTCTCTCAACTCTCTTTCTCCGAGTCATAGACACTAAACACATGTGGTTCCTTGTCTTTCTTAGGCTCTTCTTCCTTGTCGTCATCTCCTTCACTCTCATCTTCTCCTTCTCCCAAGTATTTATCCAAGCTATCAGTCACCTCCAAGTCAGCTTCTTCATCCACCCTCAACTTCTTCCTGAGAGGTGGCTTTTGATTAGGAGATTCAGCCTTCTCTTCTTCCTTTGGTGATTCTTCCATGGTGGTGGGTTACTCGGGCGCCTCTACTTCTGGCATCTTCTCCTTCACTAGAGACTTCTTTCTCTGTATGTAGGTGCTTTGTTTGGTGCTTGTAGATGGAATGCTCACTGTCTGAGCAGTCGACACACTTGGTGCTACTTACTCTCCTCTGCCTCTATTCTTAGACGCTGGCTTCTTCTTCCCCAAGGGGTCTTTAGGTATGGAAATTTTGTCCTCCAAATATGTTCCCTTTTTTAACTTCATCCTTGTAAGCATGTACATGTACGCCGTAGATCCTCCAATGATGGGAAGCGTCATCAGCATAGTCATTTGGATCTCGTGCGACATGTACTTCACCATGTACATGCTCTTACCACCGGGGTAATTCAACTTCTTCCTCATCTCCCTGTTCTCCCGGTCCAACCTTCCTTGTTCTAGCCTTAGCTTCTTTGGCTGTTTACTCTAGGTTGGAAGTATTCGGTAGTGAATGTGAAAGGAAGCTTACACTAAGGTCTCCATGATTTATCAATAAGCTTGAATCTACCCAAGTAGTAGTGCTGGTACAATGTGAACTCAACTTCTCCCTCAGTAGCTACTAGGAGTTATTTAGGGATCCTCCACTCTACCCTGAATGCATTCCTAAAGTGCATATACCAATTTTCCAGCCGTGCTTTGTGGGGAGCCATTATTGTATCATAAGCATACTTCTCAAACCTCTTCGTGGGTGAAGGGTCTTTAGCTAGGTACTCCCACACGAACTTGTCCGATGCATATGGCACTCCTATTTCTACAAGCACTATGGTGAGTAAGACATTACCAAAGAGGATCTTTTCCCCTTCCTTCATGCACTTAGCAATATCCTCTGTAATGTGCATGGATAAGTTGTATATCTTCCCCTCTGCAATCTTCCTGTAGACATGTAGCCAAGGTTATTTGACCTACATCCATCTTTCTTGGCCATTAAACTTAGTCACCAGATGCGCGGTCATCTTCATAACAAGGTCCTTGATGTCTGAAATATCATGGTACCACAACCCTTTCTTACAGGCATACTCAGTGACGGTCTCTTGAATAGCCTCCTTGTCACCAAGGTCATCTTCTAGGCTATCTCCCTCACATATGAGGTCTATGAATTATGAAATAAATTCTGGAGTCATGCATATCTTGCACCCAACAAAGTGGAAATAGTCTTCGTGCACCCGAGATATCAACTACTGGTACAAGCGATCTGGCTTCCCAAAATAAGGAAACCCATAGAGTTGTAATAGCCCTGTCTTTGCCAATTTGACCTTAGCATCATCGTCATATATGGGAAATACTTAAGGTGTTCACTTGTTGGTGAGGCGTACCAATTCCAATGCCATTTCTTTCTCTATGGTGTTTGTGCAGTGATTATAGTCACTAATAGGTATGCTTCTCAAGTGGGATTCCCATTCCTTTCCCATCATCACCTCATCTTGGTATTGCATCTCTACATACCATTCTTCATTTGTGTCTACTTCGGGTTTTCTTTGTTTAGCCTTGGATTTGCCCTTTCTATTCTTAGGTGCCATGGTCAAGGTATTTTTATCACTCCTACCCTCTCTTTGTTACTATGTCTTTCTTCTCCCAACCTTCGATCTAAGATCCATGATATAACTCTTCTAAACCCATGCCCTAGTTTGTCAAACCCTAACTTGGATAAACTCTTCACAAGACAATGCCTTTTCAACTCCTTCCATGCCCGTGTAATTCCTTATGGTCCACAATCTCAAACCGGCTCTTTGTGTTTTAATAACATAGATCTTCCACTTGATCAAATATGAAAACCTTAGTTTATAACACTCGCTTATATCTCCAACTCTTCATTTTTGCAAAGTAAAAATGAGAGTGCCCTGACCCTTTATTTATAGTTTTTCCTTTTTTTGATCATTAAATGCTACTTTACCTATCCCCGTACTTTGTTCATTTAATGTGGCTTTTTCAAACAAAGGTCATCTTTAGCACCTTCACTTACATGCCCTTCCTGCGTGAAAACTCCTCTAACCTTCTGGCGTGCAACCCAACCAACCTGACAGGAGAGTCTTGAGCATGCTTAACCTGTGCTGAAGGCACTTCTTCTGTATAGATTACTGCTTTCACCTACCTCATGTTACTTTAACTGTGCTTCCTTTTCCTTTATACGTGGGATCTACCATTAGCTTTATCCTGGCACTAACCATTCTATCTTTACTCTTCATCTACCTCTTTCAACTGGGCTACACAACAAGGCTCTTCAACACAACTTCCTTGGTACTTTTAATCACGTGATTATTCACTTTTCTCCACCCCACACTTAAACAATTCATGGTCCTCTGCGCACTCACAAATTATCCAAAAATAGCAATAAGGTTATTGGAACCCAAGGCACAAAACAAAAACAACAACGTGAAAGGGAAACACAAGAAAGCGAAAACTACATAAAGGAAACTTCTAAACTAACTAGCAAAACTACCTTATTTACATACACCAAGAAGACTTATTTATAGTAGGGCTTCAACCTACTACCATTGAAGTTTCCAGGAAACTTCATCCCATCTAATGCTTGTAACTGACACACGCCTGAATCAAGGATGTAAGAAATTTTTTACGGGCCCAACTAATGGACTTTCAACTTTCCAGGATGGCACAGAAAATTGGAATCATATAGTAACACCAATTTCCCAACCTCAAACTTCTTGTTTCTAATGTGGCAATCATGTCAAGCCTTTTTCTTTTCCTTTTCCACTGTCTGGCTCCATCGGGTAAGTGGTCGTCTCTCATCTAGTTTCATTAGCTCATTAATCCTTTCTTCCAGCACTTGTTCATCGGCTAATCCTCTTGTGCGTGTTATTCAAAGAGAAGGTAATATAAATTCAATTGGTAAAATGACTTCTGCACCAAACACCAATTGAAAATGTCTGGCTTTATTTAGTATTTTATACGTTGTTCTGTAAGCCCATAACACTACTGATAATTTTTTATCCCAATCAATTCTTCCAACATCACAAATCTTGGTCAAGGTATGACTCAGTATCTTGTTGAATGCTTCCATGGTACCATTAGCTTGTGGGTGATAGGGCGTAGTCTTGTGATGAACCACCATGAACTCTGATAACAAGATCCTTACGGTCTCATTCAGAAAATGTGTACCCCTATCACTGGTAAAACTCAATGGGCATCCATACCTTGTGATAATGTTCTCCCATAAGAACCTTACCGCTGTTGCTGCCATGTAATATTTAGTTGGGGCTGCCTCTGCCCACCTTGCGAGATAATGCATATAAGTGATGACATAATGTGACCGAGTCATATGCACTGTTGGTGCAATAGGTCCCACAAGATATATCACCCATTTTTCAAAAGGATCCATGCTAGGGATAGGGCATAAAGGCATTTCATCTCTCCTTCCTGGTTTTCCAATGTGCTGATAGTGGTCACACGATTTACAATAATCTCTACAATCCCTATACAAAATTTCCCACCATAATCATGCCATTAATATCTTACGTGCGGTGGCATCACTTGCGTAATGCCGACCCGCACTTCCTCCGTGTGATTATTCCATAATGGCCAAGCACTCATGCTCTAATACACACTTGCGCAAAACTTCATCTTGTCCCAACTTGTATAAGTCTCCAGTAATCAACATGTAGGGCATGACACGTATGGCCAACTACTTCTTCTCCAATGCCTTCATTCCATTAGGTACCACACCTTCTTTTAAGAATACTACAATCTCCTCCAAATATGAGGGCGCACACTGTAATCTAAATAGTTGGGCATCTGGCATTACTTCCTTAATACTATGCGCATCCTCTCCTGAATCAATCCTTGACAGATTATCAGGCCCATAGTTGCTTTTTCCAGGCTTCACTAAAATGGTGAATTAGAACTCTTGAAACAACAACACCCATCGACATATGTACCCTTGAAGAATGGGCTTGTTTACTAAATACTTTAATGCCATGTGGTCGGTGTAGAATATAAAGGGTTTTGCTAGTAGCTACTGTCTAAACTTGAAGAGCGCGTAGATAATCGATAATGCCTCACACTCGGTTGTGGTATAATTCTGCTCTGCTGGTGTCAGCTTCTTGCTTGCAAAACTGAGAGGATGATCAACAATCCCTTCACTTGGTTGTGTAAGTACTGCTCCAATGGTGGTCCCTAAGGCATCTACATGGACAAGGAAGGGCTTGTCCCAAGAGGGAAAATGTAACATAGGTGCGGTAATAAGCCTATCTTTTAATGTATCAAATGTCCTTTACTGCGCCTCTTCCCAATGGAAGGCACTTTTGTGTCTAAGAAGCTCCTCTAAAGGCACGAAGATCTTGGCATATCCCTTAATAAATTTTCTGTAATACCCCGTATGCCCAAGGAATCCGTGCACTATGCTCTAGATAGTAGGCTCCCTTAACCCCACAATAACTACAACCTTAGTGGGATCTACCAGTAAGCCCTCCTTACATATGATATGCCCCAATAAGGTCCCAAAGGGTGTAGCAAACACACACTTCTTAATGTTGAGGGATATCCTCAACTACCTACACCTCTCAAACATTAATCTAAAGTTGTCACAATGTTCCTTAACTAGACCATATACTGTCCAATCATCCAAATAGACCTAAAGAAATTTATGGATGAAGTCCTAGCATGCTTGCACTACTATGCAAAAAAAAATAGTAGGCACATTCTTCAACCCAAAGGGCATGACCGTATATGCAAAACTTCCCCATTCGGTGGAGAAAGGTGTCTTCTTCTAGTCTTCCTTTGTAATCTAGACTTGGTACCCTGAAAATCCATCCATAAAGGAGTAGATTTCACGCCTAATGACTCCTTCCAAAATTTCTTCAGTGAAGGGGGTTGGAAATGGATCAATGAAACAAATTCCATTTAATTCCCTATAGTCCACACAAATCCTAATTCACCCATCGGACTTATCCACTCTGATTCTTCCACTTCCTTAATGATCCCAAAAGCTATCATCTTGTCTATCTCCTCCGTAACCTTCACACACAAATTGGGATTCATCTGGTAGGGCCTTTTTCTAACCGAGCACACACCCTCCTTCTATTTTATCTTCATCTCCCCCAAGGAATGGTGAATGCCTTTGAGCTCATGGTACCCACGAGGAAATAAATCCTCGAATTCACGTAACAGATGAATGATATTTGATACTTCCTTCTCTTTCCAGTAATCTCCAGTAATAACTTCCTTAGGTTCTTCTCCTGAACCAATTTTAACTTTCTTTATCTTTAACGGATCATGGTAGGCATGTGTGCGAGCATCTATACTATCCACTACCTTGTGGATTCCTACAGAATGGCTAACATCTAAGCTATTTGATTCCTCTCCATCAATCACATATACTAACTTTCCCTTCTCTTTTTCCACACATGTGCACTCAAGCTGTAACTCTTCTAATTCCTCAATTTCTTCAAAACATGCCTCTAATCTTGGTTCACCTAGTAATTCCAACAACATATCTTCCATTCTGGAACTATCCCCCATGGTAAGGTTCTTGATACCTTGCAAGGCCTTATCAATCGATGGCTTGGTACTCTAATACTCAAATGTTTGAATAAGGTCAGCCACGAGCTCTTTCCAATTCCTTGTTTGGTGGCGTGTCTCTGAATGAATTTACCATGCACGCGCACAACCCTACAGTGTAGAATACAACTTGTGGACCCAGAGGGATGGTGGCAAAGCTTCCGTGCCTTCTCTCTAGACTCGTTCACACTCCTGGATATGGAAAGAGGCAGGCTCCTTCCCATGGTACTCCTTGATGATGGTAGGTACATTACCCCTAGAAAATCTGACAGAGAGAGAAATTCTTACCTCATGCAACTCTAAAAGGATCTCCTGATGTGTGGCCCACCACCTAGCTACTGTACTGAGCAATACATAACTAAACATCTCCCACCGTTCCTTCTCATTCTTCCACTAAGCTTCTACCTCATGCAAAAAGATATCAAGGAAGGCTCCTCCTAAATACTTGGGTAGTTCTTTTCCTCCAAGGCGCCTAACAGTGCAAACCTTTGTTACCTTGGTCACCGACCCTCTCAATTGCCATCCCATTAATTCATAAGTTCCATGTGCCCAATTGTCAAAATCTAGAATGATGGTATCACTTACTGACTGAGCATCTTCAAACTAGATAACTCCATTAGTAGGGTGTACCATCTCAGGGTCTCTAATTGAGCACACATAAATATTGTCCAGAACTTCTTCTCCCAATGGTTCAATATAGGGCGTCGACATCCCATCAACTAGGGGTATAATGACCTGTTCCTCTTTGCTCTCAAAATTGATGTACCCTTTGTTGAACCAAAGGTCCACATTATTCTTGTAGCACCAAGGGTGCCCAAGTAGTGCTAGGAAATTGTCTTCCTCAGTGAGTGCCAAGACTTCAAAGTCCCTAATAAACTTCACTCCCTGAATAGTAATAGCTGCATCCTTCAAGACACCGATGGGCATTACCTTAGTCATGTTTGCCACATACAACACATTCAAAGATGGATGTAATGCAAGTCTTCCCATCTGATGTCATGCATCCAAAGTCAGAACATTAAATTCTGTGCCATTATCAATGAGTATATTACTGAGGAGCCATCCATCTACAACTGCATTCAATGTGATCTCCTTGTCATAGTTGAGGCTGTGAGGGGGAAGGTTTGTGTGCAAGACCCGTCTCTCATGCTCTTCTCCGGTGCGTGGTAACTTCTCTCTCAACCATGATCCTAGCAAAGGAATAATGTTCTCCTTAGCATTTTACACACCACCTTGACCTCATCCAGGTCATCCTTTTGCACCTCGAGTCTCCTTCCTTATTCCTCCTTTCTAGATTGATCCTGTAGACATTGGATCTCCCATTGTAAGCTTCGAATAACATCCATGGTGTCCTGATATTTCTCCTTCTAATACACGAGGTCTGGATATTTTCCATGAATGACTTCCTCCCTTGTAACTAGGGTCTTCTTTCTTGGTACCTCTCTTACGTGTGTGAATTATGCCCTTGTTGTTACCAAGACAGGCTCCAAATCTTCATCCCATGTTACCCAAGGCATCCATTATATGTCTTTCTTCTTGATGTTGACCATCACAACGCCCTTGTCTTTCCAGTGCTACTGATTCATATGCTCAAATAACTCTAGGCACTCCTCATACTTATGATTTTTTCCGTACCACGAGCATTGCAACAAGTCTGGGCACTCATGCTTGTAATGTTCTATAGATCCACAATTGAAACATGTTTCATGTAGGAAATCACTACTTCCTCCACAGTTACCCTAACCACAGAATCCTCCTTGAAATCCTCTTCCACACGGGCCTCCATTTACGCACTCCTCATAACGGCGATCATCATTTTTAGAACCACTAGTAATTCTGGTTTGGCATACCCCATGATCAATGGCCGCATGGATCTAGTCAATGAGCCTACATTCTTTAGTATCATGGGTTGTGGAGGTGCAAATATTGCATTAAAAAGATACATTCTTCCTTATCATGTGTTGTAGCAAGGGACATCTACTTGCATCGTGGTCCCCATGACAAATCTCACAATCTACTATCACAGTGCGTATTATCCTCTGGGGGAAATTATCCTTAACGTGCCCCTCTATTTCACAATCCGTGCACCACAAACCACTGCGAGTCTCATGGACTAAGTTTGTATACAATTTTTCTAACTATTTAGCCATAGGAGCAATCTGAGCCTCCAAGAATGGGCTAACACCAGTTAATACTACCAACATCCTCGGCACGTAAGATAGCTTCCAATGCTTTGCACGGATATATAAAATTTTTATGAGACAAGGCCCTTCTAAAAGGGGTGATCAATCCTCTAAAAAACCATTATGCGTGCTGTGACGGGTGAATATCATATGATAATTTAGACAAGAGAGTTTTAAAATGTGTATCATACTCCCACACGCTCTCTACCATTCCTTGCTGAATCTCCTTCAAAGCACTGATGTTTTTTTGCTCAAACTCAGGAATGTGGAACTCCGACAAGAATGCGTTCTTTAAAGTAGAGTAGTCTTCCACCGTTTGATGAGGGTCATACTTTCTATACCAGCTATGTGCTCACCCTTGCAATGTGGTCACAAATTAACTAGCCTTTTATTATGGTGTTGTGATACCCTTCGCGCACCATAGTAGTTCACAATTGTGAACATGTTTCACAACATCCTCAATGCCCCTATAATCTAGTAAATGTAGAGACATTTTAAAGAATACTTGAGGTGGTGGCTGTGGTTCTTATCCTGAACCAGAGCCTTGGTTCACTCTGGTTTTTCCTCCACCACCTGATCCACTAGGTCCACCGGGTCTTGTACCTCCTGAGCCACCAAATCCACTAGAACCACTGGGTCCAATAGGGCCTATAGGAGTTGTGTCAAGCACCCCCATGGTCCCACTAAACTATGCATCGAACATCTGTGATAGCACCCCACTACCACTAATTTTTCCTGTGCCACTCCTTGATGCGAGCCCAAAAGCTTGTACACTCGCCCCTTGTCCAAAAACTCCTCCGAATATTAGAACACGTGAAACTATAGAAGAAGGAAATGAAAAATTGTACCTCCTAAGCATGGATCCGTCTCTTCCACTTATATCAACTGGGTCAATAACACTTCTTCCTGGATTGGGAAAAATAAGTGCAAGGGCTCGATCACTGGGTGAGTTTAGATATACACCAATGACTCTCCTCTCTCCATGTGAAGAACTCTCACCAGAAGCTGAAGGGGTCTCCCTCAAGAACTTGCCAAGATGGGGTAGCACAGACTGCTTAGGTTCCACATCCTCCATGTGAACCTTAACTCCTTCCCGTAACGTATGTCTCCATAGATCCATCACACTAGCAGCCTTACGTCATCTAGTAATGTCCCTTTCTCACACTTCGCTATACTTGAGCCATCTTTCTTCCCTCTCCTTCTCTGTCATGATATTTTCCATCTTCCTCCACCTAATTTCCCTTACCCAACACTTATAACAGTTTATCTGGCCATTGGGAGCACCTCTAAAATCATGGTAACCATCAATATCTTCATAGCTAGAGGAATAACACATAGGAACGTTCATCTAGGTTGTCGGAAAAATTCAAACTCAACAACCTCTAGACAAGAATACATAGAGATGGCATACT
The DNA here is from genome assembly GCA_019776745.2 of Taxus chinensis. Taxonomy (NCBI): domain Eukaryota; kingdom Viridiplantae; phylum Streptophyta; class Pinopsida; order Cupressales; family Taxaceae; genus Taxus; species Taxus chinensis. The sequence goes on from CM034151.1 coordinate 338,807,331, forward strand.
CTAGAGTGTAGCTAGCTAGTAATCCTCTCCACCAATGATCTACAACATGGGTCCATGTCATATCTGCACCCTGCAACCTTTGGTAGTCTTCTTCAGTCCACACATGTGATCTATAACGCCAGCTTGATCTAGACACATAGGCTGAAATCCATTCATATAACTCTACTAGGAAGCAACAGAAAAAAGTCTCATACAAATCATGGTAGAGGTTCTCTTCTACCCATTTACATGTATTAAACTTAGGTCAAGTGCTAAATCTCTGAGAAAATTCATCCTCCATGCTCTTGAACCACGATTCAACATTTTTCAATGTTAACCGATCCATCATTACTCTTTACACAGATCATGATGCATGATATATCCCACTACAACTTCGAAAAGAGGTCCCGGAAATGGAACCAAGATGTAGTCATTTTTACTCCTATCACAAAAGGAAGAAATCCCATGCATGCTGACCTATCACCCAACAGAAGCTAAGCACTCACCCGAGGCATGTGTGGGTACCGAGTCTCTATTTTATGTGATTTTAGTGGGAAGCATTATCTATGATTAGTGTAAGAGTATTTAGGAAAGAAGTTGAGACATACAAGAACCATAGGGATTAGAACGGCCTCCAGATCGTTGCAGTCACTTCAGACCGAGTGCTTTAACAAATTCTAGAACATATACTATAACAGAAAGAAAGATATAACCATTCATTCATAACATGAAAGGAAAGAGTACTCATATGAATGAAATATATAATAAACCCATTGATATTCATATCTATTTATAATAGGTAACCTCAATATATTTATTGGTTCATTACAGAGTGTCACAGAGAGCAAACCGCTATCATGTGCATCACTGGATGTATGTAGCTAAGCTAATAGAAAAGAAGAATAACAACTCCATGCTTAGTATATCCTTTCCTAAACCAAAATATCCACTCGCAACAATTCTACAGAGCTTCGCTTACTCTCTAACCCACTATTCCCTATTTATATCCAGATGATATATCTTTCTTTGTGTGTGTATATATCTTTTCCATGGCAGGAACTTGTATTTATCACTTTCCAGAGCTACCAACTTGCCTTTCCGCACCCTTAGATCCGTCGCCAAGTGTTGAATGTGGTCCTTCATGTGAGAATGTTCCTTCAGGTCTGAGTTGTCCACTCCATCTCATGATGATCTTCTAGAAGATTCTATCTGGGTCATGCTCTTTCCTCGGCCAACCTGTTGTAAGGATGACATCTTATCTATGCACAACCGATCATGATTTTCACATGTTCTACCTTGGGTGCTCAAATTGGCTAAGTCCCAAACCTCCTTTCACACGTCATGCACAGTATTTACTTCCTTAAGCCTTTCTCTTGTGTGCTTTTTCCTTGCGCACCATTCTATAACTGGAATCCCGCGTGTCTAAGCACCTTCATACTTGGTCAATATTCTAGGGGCCCAACATCTACTCATGGTGAATAAGGGTAATTAGACATACTCGAATCAACTTAGTGTGTTTATTAACCCTAGGTCAATATGAGTTAACTACAACACTCGACTATATGCCTATCTCAGTTTAGAGTAAAACTATGAACTGAAATTCCACTTATGACAATCAAGTTAGAGGAGCTGAGAGGGAAAATGAGGCATAGTGGTTGTTTCACAGTATCAAACCTAATGACTTTCACCATTAAGTGGGTACCACGCAGCAATAACTATACTACAACATCCCACTAAGTACTATAACTTGAATTTCATACTTAAGGGTCAATTATTAATTAACTTATTCTTGATAATAAATTTAATTTACATTACACATCTATATAAGGGATCAACTAATTTTGACAATATGTTTCCTTTTCATAAGGGTATTGTAATGTACCCCTTTCAATAATTGAGTATATGCGGATCAATTTTGCATAAGGTTATGAACTCATAATTAATTATCTATTCATTCATTAGATTCCCTTAACTCGATCAGATTTAAGTAGAAGATCATCATCAACTCTTTATTTATAAGTTGTCTAATAGTAAACATATTGTATTATTCAAAAGATTGACTTAAAGATTTTCTTTTCATTAATTTCCCTTTCTTAACATATAAAAAATGTCTCATCTCTTTTCTATTTATTGGTTCCAGTATAAAATAAATCACTTTCTTTTTAAACATTACAAATTCAAGTTATCAATATAAGTTAAGATCATAATAATATCCTTAATAATATTTCCCAATGTCAGATGTTGATTCATAAGTAAATACATTTAATACCCATTAAGGTGTTGATTTTATCATTCACATATGATAAAGGACATATCCTTGTCCATTATAAATGAGATAAAACAATTCCTTCTTTATTCACTAAGGATTCTATAGAATAATTTACAAGTTCTAAACACTTTTATTTGTTTTAATACTGATAAGGAATATACTAATCACAAAATTCTTGTATCATATTATCCACTCAGTCTTAGTAAGTAACTATATCATAATTTTATAATTTAAGTAGTTTACTATGATAGTTCATAATAAGGACTCCATTAGATAGTTCCCCATTTATTCACCTCATAACCCCAAGTTATCTACTATGTAATGTGTACTTTGACATAGATTTATATATCAATCATCATAGAATAAAAACTAAGACATTATCATATAACTCTTAACCAAATAACAAGTCACTTTGATGAGGTAGAATTCGATTAATCAAATAGCTCTAAGTATTTAATAAACATTTCAATAAAAAAATAATAACATCTTCCAACCATTACAGTTTGCAATGGAACTAGGCCTTCATGACTCATAACTAAAATCCTTCCATAAATTTATCAATTTTGGATATCCAATATTTGAACATCATTATTAAAATAAATGCAAATTCCTATAAGTCTTTCTCCTTTCACTTTTCACAAAATCTATTTGCACAATATTATCATGTGTCAATTCACAAAAAATGAGCATGATAAGATCTAACACATTGGAAAAACATGTTATTATCTATAAATTTCATGAAAATAATCATTTTATTTAATGAAATTGTTCTAAGTTCCCCATTTCTGTTAACATAAAGAAAGCATGCCAAAATGCGACAATGCCAATTCAGGAAAACAATTTTATGAACCCTTTCCATGAACCTTTATCCGAAATATGAAAAAAGTTAGATTTCATTTGTGTTTAAAATATTGGTTTGATAGTCAAACAGAATGACAAATTGTTTTGGAATTTCAATCAGGTAATCATAAAGATTACATGATTGAAATTTAAAATTCTATTTTCCCTACAATAATAAATTCTACCATCACTTAACTTCATACTTTAAGATAATGATATCAAAGACATTTAAAGTATCAAACAAAACATTATCTAATGGATGAGCCACTTGATATAACCATAAAACAATTCCATCTGAAATAGGGACTGAAATAAACACCGTAATTATCCTATCATTAACTATCACATAGTCAAAGGTTGGTTTACTTTTGCATGTATTTTGCTAAAATAATCAAGGTATTTTTGTTTCCTGCCTATCAAAAAATTTCTTTTATCAAATACTAATGATTGTTATTTAGTCACACAGGGTAATCAAAAAAATCAAATACAAACCAATAATTGTCCACAAGAAATCAAGTCACTAACAAGTGATTTTTCATCAACTGAACTCAAACTATGACCAATTAAGAACTAGTATTCCACCAAATTATAGTGGACTTCGTCCAATTCATTTTTAACATTTCCTTGACCACATTGGTAATAGATTTAAGACTGTAAAGAAAGGTAATTTAGTTGCAAAAGATGATTTAACCTAGCACATTCAACCTCATCAAGAGGTAAGTATTAACCATAAAGTCCTTGAATTACTGACTAAGCTGAACCTTTCAAGGTTTAGAGATGAAAAATCAGTCAAAGAAATAATATCGACATAAAGGTCGATAAAACTTAAATAATAACCTAGGATACAGATACTTAAACTGAGTTTTCTGACTAAAGTTTGTCCATCTCAACCAAGCTAATAAGACTTAAAGTTTCAAAAAGGAAACCACAAAATAAAACAAGGGTTACAGTTCCTATAACCATATAGCTTAACAAAATACTCCAAGTAAGATTTCCTAAATAAAGAAGAAAAAATCGACCTAGTAAACCCACGAAGGGTTTATAAATAATTTTGTCTCCTTAAGCTTGAAACATGACTATAAACGTATATGCAACCACCTTAAAGCCTTAATGCCACAGATTCACTAAAATGACCAAAACCATTTATGCTAAGGAAATGATAAGGAACCTCAATGGTTACATTCATAAGCAGGGTAAAAATATTTTCATCTATCAAACATAATCACACACCAATTCATACAAATAGAATAATCCACAACCATTTATCATACATTCTCATAGATCATAGTTACAATAAGAATGGAATAAATCCACAAAACCGGACTTGGTTCCCATAAATGTTTTGAAAGAAAAAGTAGAGATACAACAACCATATATTTTACAATCACAAAAATTGACTCAAAAATAATAATAGAAAAATGGAAGATTTCTTTTTATAAGATTGATAAACACAATAAGTATCATATTAGGTTAGAGCCTATCATTCTTGGTAGTGCTCCTGTGAAACTCTTCTTGTTTCCTTGAGTTTCCCTTCAGGCATTTGCAATAAAATCCAAAAAATCTCTTACACTCAAATCCACAGAAAGCAATCATTCCTTCTGCCCATTTAATTTATAGAACTATCATAAATTCCTTCCACTATCTCATCCATGCAATGGAAACATTAAAAATGCAACTGAATTAAAATTTCAGTTCGAAAGATGGTAAACTGACATGCAAAGAAAATGAGATTGAATAAACAAAATGAATGGTTAATCCAAACTTCCCTCTTTTCCTCCATTCCATATCAGAATTTCCCAAGGTGGTTTTCCACCTTTACCGAGATCAATAAATTCAAGGAAAAACTGTAATTCATCCATTAATCTTCTCCAAACCATCAATTAATTTAGCAAAAACTAAATTTTCCCATTACATGTAAAAACCTCTATTTAGCTATCTAGAATATAATGCCTACAAAATCTGTTTTTGCTTCCTCTAAGGGTGGTGCAGGCCCCCATTCAAGGTTATTAATTTCCTTAGAATAGTGTGGGTTGGCACACAAAAACCATGCCTAAACCCTTAGGTTTTAAGTCACTAGAGTCAGTGCATAGGTTAAGTTTAACTCCCCCATAGGTTTATGTCCACGTTGTTTTAAAATAGTACCAATCTTGTTCTAGATTAGGATGCTTAATGGATCCCTCAAGTTAGCTTAGGAATTAAAATACTATTAGCATGAATTACTTAAATCTTATACTAAAATAATATGTTTTTAGGATAGTTAGGATTAAACCAAATAATTATCACAATAATGTGATCTCTATTAGTTAATTAACTACGAGCACACACGCGCGTGTGTATGCACATCATAGGGTAATCAAATCTTCCAGAAATAATATAAGCACAAGATGTTTCTAGGTGCTTCCATGACATTATTTCCTTCTAGCCAACTGAGATGACATGTTTGCAATTACGGTAAAGTCAATAAGACTTAATAAAATGATCATATCACTTATTCATAGTAGGCATGCCTTGGATAACTGAAATTGATCTAAGGTATGACTATCCTTTCATTAGCAATGAATAAAATAAGGTTCATATTGGGTAAGTGCAGGAAGTTGATGGACAAATATAGGGTCATCCGTGGACATCATATTGCAAATAACAACATAATATCAACTTGTAGGGATTATTAGCAATACATACACTCAAAATTAGAAAAAATTATATTAATATGAATCATAGCATCCGGAATCTAGTTTCTAAAATACTAATTTTTGTAAAAAATGGACAAGATTAGATATATTAAACACTCAAAATTCAATGACTTGGTAATTTTTTTAAAAAACGACGATAAGATTATAGTCCGTTTGCCCACAATTTGAATGACCAAAAATTGATATATATATTTTTCCTTTGGTGAGAAGTTATATGCCACTATCTATCTTGGGACAGATTTTATTTTGTATTTTTTTGAGTAATATTTTATTTTTTATGATTTTTTCTGTGAAAGTGGTATGAAAACATAAAGAAAACAGAGCACTTTCTGTTTGCCCGCCATAACTTCATCAAAAAATATTGAAATAAAATAAATTTTTTTTTGAACTTGTACATAATTTCACCACGGTTGGGATGATATAATTTTTATTACATTCTGATAAGTGAAACAAATTTTGCAGTCTTAAACGTAGACATAAACATTCACAGGAAAAAGTGTCTTAAAGACCTACTATTAGTAAAAAAATTATAAAATGATATTTATCCTCTTCTATTCACTTTAAAATCAGTATTTCTACAAAGCTAATAGTCTTCCCTACGCAATGGTACCATTTTTATGACATATTTTTTACTTTTTGGCATGGTTCAAGTCCGCAGAAGACTAAATTTGATGTTTTGTTGTTTTTAATGTAAAATTCAGGATTTGATGTCCACTTAATTGTCCCCCAACTTGGTGCACTTACCCTATTAATTAATTCCACTTAAGTATCTTACCAGCATAGTCCATTGGACAATATTTAACTTAAATTACCTGATTTATACAGATCATATCTCCAACATAGCTTAATGAACATATGGTTGAAATCCAAAATTAGTATAATTCCGTTATAGTAATATTTAAATAGAGTTAGAAGGTAAATATTTAATCAACAACAAACATGACCAATATGTCAAGAGAGTAACCTATTTTAAAACTAAAGTCATATATCAATGTTAGCAAATTAAATAAACTAGTTAAGATATCATTCACAATAGAGGGATTACATACCCCCCTAAAAACCATCATTGTTCCGATGATTAAATTACACATTTTTTAAAATCTTAGGAATAAATACAACATATTATTCATCATATTTCTAAAACAAATACCAGTTTACAAAAAATTCAAGTTTCCTTAAACTTATTAAAAACTCAATTGGCTGTCCCATTTGATACAAAAATAAGTATTTGCCCAAAAATGGAAAATATTAATGATAGTTTTCAGACTTAAAAGTCATATATTAAATAAAATTAGTATTAATTCTGTTTGAAAATATGAGGAAAAATAGATTTTATGTCCTCAAGATTTTCCTAAGTTGCACTTTCTTAACTAAACTGGTCCCATTTAACCTTACATTGACTTATTTCATGATTTTGCAAGTGCAATTTACATGTTTCCAGCACCCTAACAAATTCCTCCATGATTATTCCTGGGTCTTGGACATGTGGGGAATTCCAATTTAATACATATGACAAGTCTTAAATGTATTTCTTAATCAAAGAAATATGAAAAACATCATGCATTCATGATAATGTGAGTGGTAATGTTAAGAGATAATCTACAGGGCTAATCAATTCTACAATATTAAAAGGTCCCACAAAATGAGGTGATAACTTGGCTACTTTACCAAAAGTAATTGAACTCTTTTTATGATTAACACGTAAAAATACCTTTTCACCAAGTTCAAATTTCTTATCGACCTTTTTCAAGTTTGCATAACTTTTCTATCTATCAGCAGCTTCCTTTAATTGTTTACGAATTAATTTTACTTGTTCCATTTCGTTAAGAATTTCATGTCCAATTACCTCTCTATCTTCAATGTTATCCCAACTAATAGGGGTTCTGCACTTTCATCCATAAAATGCTTCAAATGGTGCCATCTTAAGAGAGGAATGATAAGTATTATTATATGCAAATTCCACTAAAGGAAGGTATTCTTCCCTTTTGTACTGCTGGTCCATATAGTACAGTCTCAACATATCTTCCATTACTTGATTTACTCTTTCTATTTTCCCACCTGTTTCTAGATGATATGTGAAACTAAATTTCAGTTTCGTTCCCAAGGCTACATTTAGTTTTTGCCAAAAAAAGTGAAGTCATTCTTGGATCTCTATTAGAAATAATAAATTCAGGTATGCCCTGTAATTTGAAATTTTCATGAACAAATATTTTTGGAAGTACAGGTGAATCATCTTTTAAATTTACAACAATGAAATGAGCTACCTTTGTTAACTTTTCAACCACAACAAAAATAATATCATGCTTATTCTTAGACATAGGAAGTCCCTGAATAAAATCCATACTAACTACTTGCCACTTATACTGTGATATGCTATGCGGATATAGTAAAAAAGAAAGATACATATGTTCAAAATTTAACATGCATGGACATTCCGAGACAAGGAGACAAATTAGTTAGTCTTTCTTAATCCCTTTCAAAAATATTTCTTTTTTACATCAACCCAAGCATTTTTGTAACGTCAGTATGTCCGAGTAAGGAGAGGTATGAAAATTCAATCATCAAATTTCTTCCTAACTCATTTTCTGGAGGGTACATAACTTGCTGTTCATCAGGATATTCCTTCATTATGAAAAATGCAACCTTGGATCTAGCATCATTAGGATCTGCAACAGGCAATTTTCCTGCTAAAAATATAAATCCGGAATTCATTGCTTCTTAACTTCTCCTTAAAATGAGTCTACAGTGACAAGCTGAAGATATATGTTTCCTACGAATTAGTGCATCTTACACTCTATTTTATTACCTTCGTAACTAAAGTCAAAATCATACGTATGCCAAAAACTTAACCATTCTTCACTATCTGCATTCAAATGTGGAAAAAGGGAAATATACTTTAGCCCCAGGTGGTCGTTTTTAATCAAAGGTCTAACTAAGAGATGACGTCTCCATAATTGAAGTGCTTTGAACTATGGAAATCAGATATACCTTATGTGTAATTAATTCAACTCATATAACTTGCGTTTTCTAATTCATAAGCTAGGACGTATTCAGTCTGAGTAATATACCTCTCCAATCCTTCTTCAGAAGCATCATAACTACTATAAAGCTTCCATTTGATGCCAAAACAGTCAGAATAGTGTTATAGTTACCGTTCCTTTATATTTTTAAATGTTTTTTGCATTTATCACTCCACACAAAATTCTTATCTTTCTTTGGTAACAAGTAATTGGGGCAGAAACCATTTGAAAAATTCTTACAAAACTTTGTAAGATCATACAAGCCCACATTAAGCTTTGAATTATGAAAATTCTTAGGTGTTTTGGCCATTCAATTATGGTCGAAATATTTGATGGACTCAATACTATTCAATATTTTCTTAAACATTTCCATAAATAATGTACTTTGTGTCATAAAAGGAAAATTTTTGCAAACTATACCATGATAGTTTTCCTTCCTAAATTTCAAGGACAATCCTTGAGCTCATTGTGTTCTCCTATTTATTTTGAAATATTAAGCATATCAGCCAAGAATACCCAGCATTTTTTTCCAAGTATTCTTGAAAGATTATTTTTCATCACATTCATAAAATTTGCAGGTGCATTGGTGCAACAAAAGGCAGACTAGTGAATTTAAATGTTAATAACTGTTCTAAAATGGTTTATGAATATCATCCTCCCACTTCTTAATTAATGGATCCAGAGCAAACATCTATCTTTGAATAAATGTAGGCACCACCCACATCTGATCAAACAGATCCTGCCATCCTAGGAAGAGAGTTTTGTTTCCTTTGTTTAACAAATCAATAATCAATGCCATAGTCTTAAGTGTTTCCTTTTCTTTTTGACAAAAATTACTGCTCTCCATACGGTGCGACACTCAGTCGTATCAAACCCTTAGGACAAAATTATGCCAAATGAGACTAAGTTAACTATTGAGTTTTATAGTCATGTGTAGGTGCCTTGGAATAGGTTCCATTATCGGTTTGGTTTTCGATTTTGATTATGACGTCACTATCTCATTTTTGGTTGGAAAGACACATAAGTATTCGGAAAGTACATCACTAAAATATATTAACCAATGAATATTTTCCAAGGAAATTATCACCTTCTTTTGCTTGTCTCAGGAATTTACTCCATATACGTTGCAACCTTTACGTTGTGGCCGTATTAAGTTACATAGTGATGTTCCTAGCTGAATTTTCTCATTTTCCCCTGAACTGTCTTGTTTCTGCTAGATAATCAACTTTTGTATCCAATGGGTTTCTCATAAACAATTCTTTTCTTTTTCTCTTGATTTAGAAAGCAAATTTTACACCAAACTTGACATTATAGGACCCTAGAGGAGAAAACATAAAAGGTCACTTCTGTAGTAAAACTTGGTACATTCTAAGCGCTTGCGACAATAATACTTCTAATCGATGAACAAAACATTATTACCATAGTGAAAAATCCAAAATTTTCCCTTATTCAAGATTTTTATTTTATTTGCAGCTAGCTAATTTATGGAAATGAAACATCCGTAGACCAGTATAAAAAAAATATAGTAAACCAGTGTACAAAAGAATGTACTTGGAATATTATGGAGTGTAGCTGTTTTTCAGCTTGTTTAGCAGCTACACAACATGTATCTATGCAATGGTTCATCATTTTTCTTTAGAGGGACTAATTCGATAATGATCTTTCCCATACTTAAAACAACCTCTTACAAGTCCTATTTTTAGTTCAAACTTATTTTCAGATTTTAAATTATTGTTTTGAATGCGATACATTTTATTTCCATTGTTGTCATTTCTTACAAAATTCTTTATGTTATTTCCAAATGTTATTGCCTCTTGTTTCTTAAGTTATCATCAAGAGAACCTGTTTTCGTGCCAAAATTTTTGGCCATCTTTTTTAGGTGCAAGGATGAAGTCGAGTTTGAGATTTTCTTTCAATTCGCGATCTTTATGCACAAAAAAATGCCCTTCAATTTAGTGTTCCCGGCCTTATGGCTTTTTTCCATAAAACTCCTTCCATGGTGGTTGGGATTGTACATCGACATCTCCACCAATGATAGGTCCAGTCCCCTAATATAAACTACGATCCTAAATTTTTTGTCAGTTTGGTACTTTAGGACATACTTGAGAAGTTTTGTAAACTTCTCCTAGTATTCAGTTACAATAAACTGTCCTTGTACTAAATTCTAAAATTTTGTCATTTTTTTAATCATATTAGAGCTGTGGAAACTAGCATTTCTTGAATTAGCCCTTAAATTGATCCCATGTAATGCTTTTGCTCTTCAAATGTTCGTCATCCTTACGAATGTCCCACCGGAGGAGGTTCATGGGAAAGTTGGTAAGCCCCCGTATTATTGGGTTTATTTGGCAGTTCATATTGTCAGTCATCTCCATTTCAATGAAGCCAATTTTCAGCCCCATCCCCCTGTGTTTAGTGCCATCAAATGGTGTGGACGTAAACCTTTTTGTTATAGTAAGTTCAGCTACCAGAGCTTCCTTAATTGTTTAGAATTAATTTAGTTCCCTTGCGTTAAGAATTTCATGTCCATTAACTCTTATCTCAATGTATCCCAACTAATAGGGGTTCTTGCACTTTTCATCCATAACATGCTTCAAATGGTGCCAGCTTAAGAGAGGATATGATAAGTATTATTATATGCAAATTCCCTAAAGGAAGGTTATTTCCCTTTTGTCCTGCTGGTCCATATCGTACAGTCAATCAACATATCTTCCTTACTTGATTTACTCTGCTATTTTCCCACCCTGTTTCTAGATGATAGGGAAACTAAATTTCGTTCGTTCCCAAGGCTACACATTCTCCTACGATTTTGCCAACAAACCAGACACTGAGTTCCCCCCCCCCCCCCCATTTCACATCCCGCGATATCTCTATTAGAAATAATCAATTCAGGCCCACTCACAGGACTCCCAGCCCCCTGTGCCATAATTTGAAATTTTACGAACAATATTTTTGGAAGTACAGGTGATATCTTTTAAATTTACAACAATGAAATGAGCTACCTTTGTTAACTTTTCAACCACAACAAAAATAATATCATGCTTATTCTTAGACATAGGAAGTCCCTGAATAAAATCCATACTAACTACTTGCCACTTATACTGTGATATGCTATGCGGATATAGTAAAAAAGAAAGATACATATGTTCAAATTTAACATGCTGACATTCGAGACAATGTGAGACAAATTCAGTTATGTCTTTCTTCATCCCTTTCAAAAAATATTTCTTTTTTACATCAACAAGCATTTTTGTAACTCTAGGATGTCCCGAGTAAGGAGAGTTATGAAATTCAATCATCAATTTCTTCCTTAACTCATTTTCTGAGGGTACATAAACTTGATGTTCATACGTTAATATTCCTTCATTATGAAAAATGAAACCTTTGTATCTAGCATCATTAGGATCTGCAACAAGCACTATTTTTACTTGCTAAAAATATAAATCAGAATTCATTGCATTCTTAACTTCATCCTTAAAATGAGTTCTCAAAGTTACAAGTGCAGATATATGTTTCCTACGAATTAGTGCATCTTCCACTCTATTTTATTTACCTTTAATGTAACTCAAGTCAAAATCATACTATGCCAAAAACTCTAACCATATTCACTATCTTGCATTCAAATTTGGAAAAGTGAAAATATACTTTAGCCCCAGGTGGTCAGTTTTTAACTCAAAAGGTCTACCTAAGAGATGACGTCTCCATAATTGAAGTGCTTGAACTATGGAAATAAGATCTAAATTATGTGTAGCATAATTCAACTCATATAACTTGAGTTTTCTAATTTCATAAGCTAGGACGTGATCATTCTGAAGTAATATACCTCTCAAACCTTCTTCAGAAGCATCATAACTACTATAAAGCTTCCATTTGGATCCAAAACAGTCAGAATAGGTGTTATAGTTAACTGTTCCTTTATATTTTTAAATGTTTCTTTGCATTTATCACTCCACACAAAATTCTTATCTTTCTTTTGTAACAAAGTAATTGGGGCAGAAACATTTGAAAAATTCTTAACAAAATTTTCGTAATATCCTACAAGCCACATTAAGCTTCTGAATTCATGAACATTCTTAGGTGTTGGCCATTCAATTATGGTAGAAATATTTGATGGATCAACTACTATTCAATATTTTCTTATAAAATTTCCTAAATAATGTACTTCTGTTTCATAAAAGGAACATTTTGACAATATACCATATAGTTTTCTCTTCCTCAAAATTTCAAGTACAATCCTTAGATGCTCATTGTGTTCTCCTATTATTTTAGAATATATAAGAATATCATCCAAGAATACAAGAATTTTTTTTCCAAGTATTCTTGAAAGATATTTTTCATCAAATTCATAAAATTTGCAGGTGCATTTGTGAAACCAAAAGGCAGAATAGTGAATTCATAATGTTCATACCTTGTTCTAAAAGATGGTTTATGAATATCATCATCCTAAATTCTTAATTAATGGTATCCAGATCAAACATCTATCTTTGAATAAATTTATGCACCACACATCTGATCAAACAGATCATCAATCCTAGGAAGAGAGTTTTTTTGTTACTTTGTTTAACATTCAATAATCAATGCATAGTCTAAGTGTTCCATTTTTCTTTTTGACAAAAATTACTGATGCTCCCTAAGGTGAGACACTCAGTCTTATCAAACCCTTAGACAAAATTTATTGCAACTGAGCCTTAAGTTACACTAATTGAGTTATAGTCATGTAGTAAGGTGCCTTGGAAATAGGTTCAATTCTAGGTTTGATTTTGATTATGAAGTCAATATCTCATTTTGGTGAAAGACCACATAATTATTCTGGAAATACATCACTAAAATATCTTAACAATGAATATTTTTCCAAGGAATTATCACCTTCTTTTGCTGTCTCAGAAATTTTTACTCCATATAATGTGCAACCTTTATTTTTGGCCTTCTTAAGTTACATAGCTGATAGTTTCCTAGCTGAAATTTCTCATTTTACCCCTTGAATGTCTGTTGTTTTCTGTAGATAATCAATGTATCCAATGTGTTTCTCATAACAATCTTCTTTTTCTCTATGATTAGCAAGCCAATTTACACCAACTATGACATTATATGACCCTAGAGGAGCAACATAAAGGTCTACCTCTGTAGTAAAACTCGATAATTCTAAGGTTACACCAAAAAGGCATTTACTAATAGTATGGACAACATTATTACCATACTGAAGAGTCCAATATTTTTCCATTATTACAACTTTTCTTTTTAATTTTATAGCTAATTTATTGGAAATGAAACATTCTGTAACACCAGTATCAAAAATTATAGTAACAGTAGTACCAAATAATTTACCTGACACTTTTATGGGTGTAGCCTGCTTTTCAGCTTATTTATCAACTATTATAGCATGTATCAAATGCTGCTAGTTGTTTTCATTTTTCTTCAGAGGGCACTGATTCACATAATGATCTTTCTCGTGATTAAAACAACCTCCTATAGGTCCTCTTTTTGGTTCAAATTTATTTTCAACTTTGAAATTATTTTTTTGATTGTCATATGTTTTCTATCCATTGTTGTTATTCCTTACAAAATTGTTTATGTTATCCACACCAGGTTTATTTTATGTTGTTTTCTTACTGTTATCAGCCAAAAATGTTTTTTTAGTTCCAAATTTTTTCCAAGCCACCTTTTTTAGGTGCAAGTGATGAAGTAGAGTTTGAGATTTTCTTCCTAATCTCATCTTTATGCACAAAAATTGCCTTTAATTTATGTTCCTTATGGATTTTTCATAGCTCCTTCCATGGTGGTTGGGATGTGTACATCTACCTCTCCACCAATGACAAGATTCAGTCCCATAATAAACTTGCATATCCTGAAATTTTTCGTCAATTTGGTACTATGGGACATACTTAGAATTTTTATAAACTTCTCTCAGTATTCAATTACAGTTAAATTTCCTTGTACTAAATTATGAAATTCTATCTTTTTTTTAATCATAATAGAGTTTTGGAAACCATCGTTTTCTGAAGTATCCCTTAAATTGATTCCATATAATGCTTGCTTCTTCAATGTTTAGTTTAGCATTAGGGTTGTCCCACCAAGAGGATGTTTCATGGAAAATTTGGTAAGCCCCCTATATTCATTTGGTTTCTTCCAAGAAGTCCCTTATTGCAAAGTACTTCTCCATTTCATTGAGCCAATTTTCAGCCACATCCCCCAATGTAGTGCCGTCAAAATTTGGTGGACTTATCCTTTTTATGTCATTAGTAAGTTCAACTGTCAATCTTGGATTTTTATTTTTAGGTTGATTGGATGCATTCGCATTTGCATTTGTAGCATTATTATTAGCATTTGTAGCATTTTTATTTGTTACATTATTGTTATCAATGCCAAGATTTCCATCATTAGCATTGTTTCCTAGAGGTGGTTGATTATTATTATCAGCATCATCTTCCTCTTCTTCATTACCCATTACTTGTTATTCAAGTACAACATGATGATCTCTTGTGTCTAACAGGGGAGCAAGGATCTCATCAAATTTTTATGCATTAGCTGCCTCTCCACCTGGTAGAAGATTATTTGCAGCACCTCCCCTTGTTCTAACCATTTTCTGTTAACAAGAAATTAATTTTTTATCAAATATGGACTTAATAGATCCAAGAGCTACAACCTTCAGCTCTGATACCAAAATGTAACATCCTCATTTATGACTTAGAAAATAGGGGAATTTTTTTTTTAAACACATAATGTTCTCTATTCTAAATTTACATAATTTAGAACACACATTCCATTGTTAATCCATCACATAAGAAAACCATATGTAGTTGTAATGACTTAGTGTTATACCAATCTCTTATTTCATGACTCAGATTTTAGATCGATATCTCATGTTTATCTTGTTATTGTGTATATGATGTATACTTTTGTTTCTTTAGCCTCAATGGGTCATTCAAGTTTTACTGTCTAGGAAGCCTATCTTAGTATCTGTTACAGATACTCATATGAAATATCGCAACCTTAGACCAGGTGATATAAGACAACGCTACCAGTAGTTTGCAATACTTTTGCCAAAGTTTTAAACATGTTTACCATGTTTACATCCCTAGACGCCATACTCATTGAAAGGAATATGTCTTTCACCCCACTCTAACTATTATCTAGATTAGGCTTCCTTGACTTCCGTCAACCAATTTTGAATCAAATTTTTGCACTAAATAGGGACATCTCACATACACTAGTGTTACAGTCTACTCATGGTGACTAAGGGTAAGTAGACATACTCGAATCAACTTACGTTGATTCAAGTATGTTTATTCACCCTAGGTCAATACGAGTTGACTACAACACTCGACTATATGCCTAGCTCAATTTAGAGTAAAACTATGAATTGAAATTCCACTTATGAAAATCAAGTTAGAGGATCTAACTAGGAAAATGAGGCATAATGGTTGCTTCACAGTATCCACCTAATGACTTTCATCATAAAGTGGGTATTGCGCAATAGTAGCTATACTACAGCATCCCACTAAGTACTATAGCTTGACTTTCATACTCAAGGTTCAATTATTAATTAACTTATTATTTTTAATTAATTTAATTTACATTACGCACGTATCTAAGGGATCAACTAAGTTTGACAAGATGTTTCCTTTTAAGAAAGGTATTGTAATGTGCCCCTTCAACAATTGAGTATATGCAAATCAATTTTGCAATAGGTTATGAACTCATAATTAATTATCCATTCATTCATTAGATTCCCTTAACTCGATCAGATTTAAGTAAAAGATCATCATCAAGTCTTATTTTATAAGTTGTTTAATAGTATGCATATTGTATTATTCAAAAGATTGACTTAAAGATTTCTTTTTCATTAATTTCCGTTTCTTAACATATAGTAAATGTCTCCTCTCTTTTCTATTTATTGATTCATGTATAAAATAAATCACTTTCTTTTTCAACATTACAAATTCAACTTATCAATATAATTTAAAATCATAACATTATCCTTATTAATCTTTCTCAATGTCAGATGTTGATTCACAAGTAAATAGATTGAATACCCATTAAGGTGTTAATTTAATCATTCACAAATGATAAAGGCCATATCCTTGTCCATTATAAATGAGATAAATAAATTCCTTCTTTATTCACTTAGGATCCTATAGACTCATTTACAAGTTCTAAACACTTTTATTTGGTTCAATGTTGATAAGGAATACACTAATTATAGAATTCTTGTAGCATATTATCCACTCAGTCTTAGTAAGTAACTATATCATAATTTATAATTTAAGCAGTTTACTATGATAGTTTATAATAAGGACTCCGTTAGATAGTTCCCCATTTATTCCCCTCATAACCCCAAGTTATCTACTATGTTATGCGTACTTTGACATAGATTTATATATCAATCATCATAGAATAAAAAATAAGACATTATCATACAGATCTTAACCAAATAACAAGTAAATTTGACAAGGAATAATTTGATTACTCAAATAGCTTTAATTATTTCATAAACATTTCAATAACAAAATAATAACATTTTCCAACCATTACAGTTTTCCATAGCACTAGGCCTTCATGACTCATAACAGAAATATTTTCATAACTTTATCAATTTCTGATATCCAATAGTCAAACATCATTAGTAAAATAAATGCAAAATCCTATAAGTCTTTTTCCTTTCACTTTTCATGAAATCCATTTGCACATTGTTAGCATGTGTCAATTCATAAGAACTAAGCATGATAGGATCTAACACATTAGAAAAACATGCTACTATCTATCAAATTCATCAAAAGAATCCTTCTATTTAATGAAATTGTTCTAAGTTCCCTATTTTTGTTAACATAAATAAAGCATGCAAAAATGCCACAATGCCAATTTAGGAAAAGAAGTCAATGTACCCTTTTTATGAACCTTTATCCCAAATATGAAAAAAGCTAGATTTCATTCTATTTTAAAACATTGGTTCCATAGTAAAAAAAGAATGACAAATTGTTTTGGGATTTCAATCAGGTAATCATAAAGATTATGTGATTCAAATTCAAAACTTTATCTTCCCTACAATAATCAATTATACCATCACTTAACTTCATAGTTTAAGATAATGATATCAAAGACATTTCAAGTAGCAAACAAAACATTGTCTAACGGCCGAACCACTTAATATAACCATAAAACAATTCCATCTGAAACAGGGACTGAAATAAACACCATAATTATCCAATCATTAACTATCACATTGTCAAAGGTCAGTTTACCATTTCGTGTATTTTTCTAAAACAGTCAAGGTATTTTGGTTTCCTGCCTATCAAACAAGTTCTTTTATCAAAGACTAATGATTGTTATTTAGTCACACAAGGTAATCGAACAAACCGAATACAAACCAATAATTGTCCATAAGAAATCAAGTCACTAACAAGTGATTGTTTTTCGACTGAACTTGAACTATGACCAAGTTAGAACTAGTATTCCACATAATTATAGTGGACTTCATCCAAGTAATTTTTAGCAATTCCTCCACCATGTTGGTCACAGAGTCAAGACAGTAAAAAAAGATAATTAAGTTGCAGAAGATGATTTAACCTAGCAGATTCAACCTCTTTAAGAGGTCAATGTTAACCCTACATTCCTCAAATTTCTGACTAAGATAAACCTTTCAAGGTTTAGATATGAAAACTTAGTCACAAAAATAATATCAACACAGAGGTCAATAAAATTTAAACAACAACCCAAGCTACAGATACTCAAATTGAGTTTGTCAACTAAATTTCATCCATCTCAACCAAGATGGTGAGACTTAACGTTTCAAAAAGGAAACCACATAATAAAACAAGGGTTACAGTTCCTATAACCACCCAGCTTAATACCACCCCCAAGTAATATTTCCTAAAGTAAGAAGCAGAAATTGACCTAGTATACCCACGAAGGGTTTATAAATAATTTTATCTCCTTAAGCTTGAAATGTGACTACAATAATATGGTTGAGAAGGCTGAACAAGAGACCTGCAATCAGATAATAGCTGAGAAAGATGTCAAGTCACCACGTTTAATGATTTTTATAACCACAATGTTATTGACCCAGAATTAACTCCTTTCCAAAATCTGAAAGGATTGCAACAGACCCAGATAAAACTATATGCAACCACCTTAAATCCTTAATGCCACAGAGTTGCTGAAATGACCACAATCATTTATGCTAAGGAAACAATAAGGACCATCAATAGTCACATTCAAAAGCAAGGTAAAAATAATGTCGTCTATCAAACATAATCACAGACTAACTCATGCAAATAGAATCATCCATAACCATCTATCATATGTTCTCATAGATCATAGTTACAATAAAAATAGAATAGTTCCACACAATCAGACTTGGTTCCCATTAATTTTTTAAAAGAAAAACTAGAGATAGAACAACCATATATTGTCCAATCACAAAAATCAACTCAGAAGTAATAACAAAAAATAGAATATTTCTTTTTATAAGATTTATAAACACAACAAGTATCATATTGGGTTAGAGCCTATCATGCCTGGTAGAGCTCTTGCGACACTCTTCTTGTTTCCTTGAGTTTCCTTTCAAGTGTTTGCAATAAAATCCACAAAAAAATCTTACACTCAAATCCATAGAAACAAATCATTCCTTCTTCTCATTTCATTTATAGAACTATAATAAATTACTTACGCTATCTCAGCCATGTAATGGCAACATTAAAAATGCAACTGAATCAAACTTTCAGTTCGAAAAATGGTAAAATGACATGTAGAGAAAATGAGCTTGAATAAACAAAATGAGTGGCTAACCCAAACTTCCCACTTTTCCTCCATTCCATCTTAGAGTTTCCCAAAGTGAATTTTCATCTTTACAAAAATCAATAAATGTCAAGGCAGACCGTAAGTCATCCATTAATCTTCTCCAAACCGCCAGTTAATTTAGCAACAACTAAATGTTCACATTACATGTAAAAACCTCTATTTATCTATCTAGATTATGATGCCCTCCAAAAAAAATTTGGCTTCCTCTAACAGTGGCGTAGGCCCCCATTCAATGTTATTAATTTCCTTAGTACACTGTGGGTTGGCACCCAAAAACCACGCCTAAACCCTTAGGTTTTAAGTCACTAGAGTTAGTGCATAGGTTAAGTCCCTCATTGGTTTAGGTCCACTTTGTTTTAAAATAGTACCAACCTTATTCTAGATTAGGATGCTTAATGGATCCCTCAAGTTAGCTTAGGAATTAAAATCCCATTAACATGAATACCTTAAATCTTATCCTAAAATAATATGTATTTAAGATAGTTAGGTTTATGCAAAATAATTATCACAATAATGTGATCTCTATTAGGTAACTACCCACGTGTGTGTGTGTGTGTGTGTGTGTGTGTGTGTGTGTGTGTGTGTGTGTGTGTGTGTAAAATTTAAAGCATTAACCAAGATCTTTACCATCATATGCAACATCACAGGGTAATCATATCTTCATGAAAGAATATAAGCACAAGATGTTGTTATGTGCTCTCATGGCATCATTTCCTTCAAGCCAGTTGAGATGGCATGTTTGTAATTATGCTAAAGTCAATTAGACTTAATAAAATTATCATATCACTTATTGATCATAGGCATGCCTTGGATCACTGAAATTGATCCAAGGTATGACTATCCCTTCATTGGCAATGAATAAACTAAGGTTCACATTAATTAATGTAACTTAAGTACCTTACCAACACAGTCTATTAGACAACATTTAACTTAAATTACTTGATTTATACAGATCATACCTCCAACATAGCTTAGTGAACATATAGTTAAAATTCAACATTAGTATAATTATGTTACAATAAGATTTCAATAGAGTTAGAAGGTAAATATTTAATCAACAAAAAACATGACTAATTTGTCAAGAGAGTAATCCGTCTCATAACTAAAGTCATATATCAACGTTTGCAAATTAAAGAAGCTGGTTAAGATATCATTCACGTTAGAGGAATTACAAACATGGTGATGGTAAGTTGTCCTGTGGTGGTGTAAATTAACTTGTAGCAATTAATATGTTATTCATTAATCTACAGTAATTTAATTATCAAACATAGCAACATAAAATTTCAATATTTCTAGTGTTGTATGCATATTTATAGATGTTTGAGGAGTGTAAAGGTAAATTTCTGTCACTATAATTAGGAAATAACAATGATAGAAATGAACTAAAATAAGACTAGAAGTAAATACTATGGCTATGGACAAAGTATGTAAAAACAAAATACAGCATAAAGAAAGGAACTGTTGCAATTCTAATAATGCAATGAATTAAAACAAAAAACAAAAAGGGGAGGATTAATGAAACCACAAGTGGGCCCTAGCCTTGGGTGCTAATCCCTCCTAAGGCTTGTGTCTATAACAAATTAGACAGAAACTTGGATTCTTATTTCATCATCATGAAGATTAAAAATGGAAGAATACAACAAAATTCTCTATCTTATGGATCAATCTAATTCCCTCTATATTAATACTACTTACATCATTAATCTTTCCCTTTTTTATATCCTTCATTACAAAATTGGTGTGAAGAGATACATACATACTAGGATTTACATTTGGCTTGAGTAAAATATCCTAACCAAGCAAACCTGAAGATTTGCATATAAAAAAACTATTTAAAAGATGTTCTCATACAATCACATAACCTAAGTAACTGATCATTTGAACAACCAATTATTAAATTATAAATTTAATCAATTAGTTCCTTATTTGAGTTGCAATGCATAATCAGGTGATGGACGTTGAATCTTCTCCTCACTCGCACATAATGCATCTTCTCAGTCAACATGTGCAAGCTCATTCAGGAAAAGTGTCCACGTTGTTCAAGCTCCTCAGAATCGAAGACTTTACATCTGTGTGTGACCTCCTGTGGCTATAGCGTGCATGTATATGTGAATGGGTCCCTTTAGCTACATATTAGTTGTTGCAGACGACCTCTACGCTATGAATGAATTCTTTTGGCTTACATGTTGGTGGATACACATAACAAATTATTTGGCAATCAAGGATGATACTTATTCAAAGCACTATTTAACATCACATTACATC
Organism: Taxus chinensis; assembly: GCA_019776745.2. Lineage (NCBI taxonomy): Eukaryota > Viridiplantae > Streptophyta > Pinopsida > Cupressales > Taxaceae > Taxus > Taxus chinensis. The sequence continues at coordinate 338,829,191 of CM034151.1, forward strand.
CATAAGAATAAATGCATAACATAATCCACAAAATAAAGTAAACTTAGTAATAATCATATTAACTAAGATATGTACAATAAGTTCAAGATATAGTGGAAATGTTTCAACAGTATCATTCAGGAAATATAAGTTCAAGGGTTCACATGGATTAAACAAAATACAAGAGATGAGATGTCTAAAACAAGAAATAAAATGAATTCATCATACCCCGCAGACTTGATTTCTTGAATTTCCTCATTCAAGATTATTTGGGTTCCTCATCTAGCTTAGGATCTATCCTGAATGATGTTGCAGAGGTGCCTTAAGTCAGTGGGTATAGAATGTTCCTTATGAGATCTCACTGAAGAAGTACCCTACATTCATCCTATATATTTCCATTATCATGTCCAGTGTGTCCTCATTCAATTCTCTATTTCCAGACAATGTGGTATATGATAGTGGAAAATTGGTGGATAATAACCAATAGGAAACCAAGTTTTTCCACACCCCTTAGAGACTTCAATATATGCATTTATCCTCCTGAAAGTGGGGATAATATTATGATAAGAATGAATTTCCTTTGTCTACATCTCTTGTGAAATTTCCTCCCATCTTGCCTTGCAGGCCTGTACTATTTCCATTCATATTAAATTTAATGTAGTTTCTAGCTTCATCACGAGTTTCCTGTCTCATCCAATAAACCCTCTGTTTTTTCCTGAACTTACATATAGTTTGCATATTATTCAATCATGGATTTGGTATTTCCTACCTCTTCCCTTATCATTAATGATTTCACTTTACATAAGTTCCTGTCGTCAACCATTTGCTTCTCTCTATATAGCTCATTTTTAAAATAGGAACACAATGCCCTAATTTGCACATCCCTAATGTAGAGTATAGGGATCCAGTCTTTATCATACTCCAAAGCATAACTATACATATATACCTCACATAGAAACAACTCGATCTCATGGGACATTTTCATATATATCCTAAAGAAAGGTCTAGATCCACTAATATCAAATGGGATATCATTGTTGATACAAGTATAATTCAATTGTAACATTTGTTCTTTCAAGAAGACAACATAAATATTAGACGGTGGTCTACATTTAAACATTCCATTTGTTACTTGTACCTGTATCTTCTTATTTCTTCTTAATTTTACAATTTGATTATCTTTGGGCCTGAGCTATCTATATTTTTCTTCAAGACCTTGTTGATGTTAGAAGAGTAACTCTTCCTTCTCCCTATTCCATCTACTATGCAGCCTAACAACATAGTCTTCAAATTGTTGCACCCAATAATCTAAAAAAGTTGTTTGAGTGCCTATGCTTTTGCAAAAGGGTTTCGGGATTTTTTGAAAACTTCTATGATAATAACCTATGGTTACAGGCTATCTAATGGAAGTGTTGGGGAAACAGGGTCTACAAATTCATGATTTGTATCTTGGATAACTGCAGGACTATTTACTTATATGGTCTCAATATTATCATATTGGGGTTATGTATCAAGTTCATTAACAATATTTTATATTATTTCCTCAAAATGTGGTGGAAAATCATCCACAATATCAATGTCAATAATATGTGGTCTCCAACACTGCATGATCGAGGGCTTCCTCTTTATGTTCTTCATTATTAATAGAAAAATGTGTGGCACCTCCAATTTATTTTTCAATGCTTCACCTTCATGTTGTTTATGGGTTTCCCCAACATGAAAAGCCTCTGCCTGAACCCCAATTGATTCAGCAGGGATCTCATGAACAAGTTATTCATCATATTTCTCCTCCCTTGTTTCTTCCATTTCCTTAGTGGTGCCTTCCATATCCTATTTTTCACATGCAATTTCAGGACCACCTTGCTCCATATCTATTTGTTTAGGTTCCTTGGTCTGTTCAACATCCTCTACATCATTTTCCAATGAGATTATAAAATTCTTCATATGATTTGAGGTTTTGGGATTTTTAGTTTGAATCCTATGGGATCTCTGAGATGGTTCAGGGGATTTGCTTGAGGAATTTCATTTTCCCTTAGAGGAAGAGGACTCATGTGTAGATATATTTAGCATATTTTCAACATCAAGAATCCTGTTAGGGGAGATGGGTCTAGGGTCTTGCTATGGAGAAGGAGGTTTTTCATGAACAAGTGTCCTCTGTAGGTATAGGAAGTTTCTGTAGGAATTGGGGTTTTGAAGGAATAGGGTTTTATGTAGGATTTTTCTAGAGGTAGAGGTAAAAGCTATGGTTCCAAGTAGAGGTGTGGAACAACTAACTGTGGTTTCCCTCTTTTTATTCCTTTTTCCAAACAAATCATCAATGTGTTTTTCCCTAGAAAACTCTCCCCATTTTATTGTATGGTTCTCCCTCTCTAATGCATTTTTGACAATCAAGGTAATAAGATAGTGATGAGATAATGTAAACCTCCCCCTCTTGAGACTCCTTACTCATTTTCTTTGAGGATCTCATGTAAGAAATTAGGGACATTAACATGTCTTGTCATTCTTTAAATGATTAAGAAATTTAAAATGCACAATATTTAATCTTGAGTAGCTAACCTCATAGGTGAAGTAATTTATAATGTATTTTGCAACATCAGCCCAAAAAGGTTTCAGGGAAGTGCGCAATGTACCTTGTCTGTCACTTACAAAAAATTGTCATCATCATCACCAAATTCTATTCGAGCCTCATCTGGATTTTCCTTTGCAGGAAATAACTCACCTTCTGCCAAAAGTCCTATTATAGCAGCTAGAATTTCCTCATCCACCTTAATTGTCAAACTCTTAATAGTGGCATTTCCATCCTTGAATGTGGTAGTAAAATCTATCACCATGGACTCGTTGAATCCCTGAAACTTATTAATATAGCCCATCTATCCACTATCATGGAAATATTGTAATATTTGTGGCTGACTACGAAGGTGTGAGTGGTTGTAGGCTCTTTTCGAATCAGGTCTCCTCCCATTTCGAATTTGGAAAACTTCTTGAACTCTGAGAGGAAAAATCTTGTAGTTTACCGTGATTATGAAAAAAATGGGTAAGTGTAAGGCTGTAAAGTAGTTGATGTTTTCAAATTTTACAACCGACTCACATGCAACATGAAAAAACATGCATTAATTTCATTTGAGGGGTGCAAAAGTGTGATGTGAGGTCATGTGATGAAGTGAGGAAAAACTTATATGATGAAAGGAGGAAGAATCTTATGTTTTATAAATTCACTTATGACATGACATAAATATTAATAACATATAATTATTCTATCGCTACTTATTAAATTGAATTAAGTGCACTTATCTCGAGATGTACGTTAGATGATGGTGACATGTGCTTCGTCATAATTTGTTCCTTTGGCTATATGTAAAGTCATCACGACGCTGGAGGTTGAGATGCCATGATGTTGTAGATGTTGTTGCTACAAGTGTGTATAAAATTAATACTGTAGGATCCTTACTGAAATCAAATAATTCCCAGAGAGGGAATATTGACTTGCTCTGGTACTAGTCATCTTCATCACTACTAGCTCGTACAAAATTTTCCTTTTATTTCCTTTGTGCAATCATAAGTTCTAAAAATAGGAAAATAAAGAAGGGATTTGTTGCATGCTGATACAAGTGGACCTTTAGTCTTTACACCATCTCCTTCTGTCAGATACCATGCACTTTTTACAACAAATACAAAAAATCCTATAAAATAGAAATTCTAAGAAAATAAAACATGTTAGTTGAGTGGTGTTGATCACCAAGAAGGATGATCACATCACTTTTACTCACATTTGGAGTATTCAGCAAGGTGAATAAACACAGGTCACTAAAATTCTCATTCTTCAGCAACTTCAAAAGATCAACCAATAGGTTCAACTTTTGATCTTAACTTTGATGTTCTCATCTCCATTCTGCTTTGACCTCCTTTAAATTGCTATATGAAGGTGCTCCTGTCAGTTGTCTTTTTGTACAACCTCAACCTATGACCATTCACTAGTCGTTTGAATCTCACAGGATCTATGGTAGTGAGTTTCACAGCTCCATTGAGAAATATTTTCTCAATCTCATATGGTCCTAGCCACCTTGTCCTAATTTTCCCATGTGGTCCTTATACTTGGAGTCAAATAAGATAGCCCAATCACCTTCTTGAAATTGTATTTTCGTGATTAATCTTTCATTCCATTTGATCCTTTGCTTTTGTACCACTTCTATATTATGCACAACCTATCTCCTCATTTCATCCAACTCATTGAGTTGGAGAATCCTCTACCTTTGAGATTTAGACAAATCTATGCCTAGTTCAAGTGCAGTCCTTAATGTCTTATGCTCAAATTCAATAGGGAGAACAACAATATTACCGTACAAAATATCGAATGGTGTAAAGATTGTTGTTGTCTTTAAAGTTGTGTTGAATGCCCAAATTGACTCTTGAAGTCTGTCTTCCCAATCTCTCATGTGGAGTGCAATAGTTTTTGTCAAGATGGATTCTATTTCCCTATTTGTTACCTCAACTTGACCATTAGATTGGGGGTGATAAGGTGTAGACTTCCTATGTCTGATTTCATATTCCTTAGCTAGATTAGAAATAACTTCAACAATGAAGTGTGTACCTTGATCTGTGACTATTTCTCTTGGCACTCCATACCTCATGAAAATGTGGTCATATAAGAGATTTAGCAACTTTCTCACTCTTATGATTTGGCAGTGCTTTCACTTCTATCCATTTAGTGAGGTAGTCTGTACACACAAAAAAGTACTCTTTCTGCTGAGATTTAGGATCTATTGGACCAATGAAGTCCAAACCCCATTTGTCAAATGGCTACAATACTAATTAGAGGCTATAGTGGAATTTAATTTGACTTGGTAGGCCTACCCATTCTTTGGCACTTATCACACCTTCTTGTCTACAATGATGCATCCTTATGTAGTTGTAGGCCGGTAATACCTTGTTGTCAATAATTTTTGTGTTGTTATTTTTGTAGAAAAATGCCCTCTACATGGTTCATTATGGAAGGATTTGAGGACATCCTAAATTTATTGATCATCTATGCATCTCCTCCTAAATTATCCCGCCCTATGTGAAATAGGAAACCAATTATCCAAGAAAAATTCACACTTTTCTCATCAATGTATTTCTTCTCAGAATATAAATAGTGTGGTGGTGTTTTACCTGAGACTAAATAATTGGCGTTATCAACATACTAGGGTGTTCTAGTAGAAATGGGAAATAGGTGCTAATTTGGAAAAGAGTCATCCACCACTTGTTCCTAATTATTGTTATCCATTCTTAAAATAAAGTTAGCTATAATGATTATCCTTACCCTGAAACGATGGGGATAGTCAAACTCTTGCAAGCTGTAGCAAATCTGATGTTTTGTTAGCTTACAACTTATGTTGATCAAATAGTTTGCCATCTACTTCTGATCATATAAATGAATACCCATAACCTTGATGTAGTGCAATACGTTAGAAAGAATAACATCTTCTTCCTGCCCTTCAATTGTGCATGTAATTCTTCAACATCATGAGCTGTTACTAAAATAATAGATTACATGGTCTTAGAATTCCGACTCTTTCAACCTAGAACAATCTCTAATGGTCTGATCTACATTAAACAATATGAATGTGAGGGGGGTAAAGCACGAGTTTTTTGGTGCCACTTAACATTATAGATGAATCAATATTACTTCAGATCTGGAATGCAATCTCATATTTCTAAATGCACTTAATGGTTTCTAACCATGGTCTTCCTAGGACAAATGATAGGGTATCCTCCCAGGCTTGGTTTTAGTTGAATTTAACAATAAAATCAAGAGTCCACCACCACTAACTATGTCCTTCCATCTTTTTTCTTCTTTGGTGTTGGCATATTTATACTGTGGATATGTCTACAAGATGTACCTAGACTGTGGTAGCAGTTGGTCTTAGTCCCTCTAGTCCTTCAAGTCATCCATAATGTTTATTTTTCATTCATTACATTTAGTTATTTTCCTTACATATTCAATCAATGTGTTCTTGATCACTGTGTCATTGATTGTGACATTTACCATATAGTTTAAAATCATCCATATGGATCTATGTATTTGGGTAGAATTGAGTTCCCAAGCATAATATCAGCTAACTGTTTAATGACATGCATAAAGTAGTTCAGTCTTTCCTCTTTATGCCTGACTTGTATCTATAGATGGGCATGTTATTAATAGCTTGAATCAATGGAATTTTGAAAAAATGTCTTTTAGTTGATTGAAAAAGTTAGAATCAGATTTTGACTTGAGGTCAATCTTAGTTTCTTATAAATTTTTAGGAAATGGTGGCTCATTACCCTATGTTTTACCTTTGCTAGAATTTTGCTTAGGTTAGTGAAGATTAACATGTAACATCTTCTGTTGTTGCTGTCAGATTTTCATGTGGTGTTGTATTGCTTTATTGAGGATCATCCTATAACATCTATAGTTCCTTAGTGATCTCAATAATGATGGGTCCAGCTGGTGGAGGTATCCCATGCATCTCTCCAGAGTCCCAGATGAATATTGTCTGATATTAACATAATAGGTAGAGGTATTAACAGATGCTCTTGTTGCATGCTCAACGTTTTGTTCATGTTAAATATCTTTCCGAGAGCAATTTTCACTTCCTTAGGGTTAGGTGTGTAGATGGAGCATATACAGTTGGGTAGCATTTTGGTTAAGATCCTAGCATGTGGAAGAGGTTGGTGGAGGATAAGCAACTTGTTACATTGGATAAAGATGTTGCTGATAGTGCTTTATTGGTAATTTAGAGGTGGGTTATTCCACTTATTGTTCTCCTCTCCAAGGCTGACTGCCATGATTGAGGAGGTTGTTTCCATTGTTGTTGTGGTTGACCTTGGAACTGAGATTGCCACTATTGTTTGTTGATATTGGTTAGGATATGGGGTCTCAACCTTGAGGGTTAGCCTAAGGTGGGCGCTACATATATGAATTATTAGACCAATTTTAAAATGAATGCATAGGGTCTTATGTCATACCTCATTTCCTTGATGACCATTGTTTTATTTGAGAATCATAGAAATCTTGGCCATCCTCTATCTCCAACATCTTAAAACAAGGTGAAGCCTCCCTTTCTTGAACAATGCTAGCCAATTCTCTGCACGTATAGTTAGATTTCCTCCTTCTACATGCATGGTAGTACTCTGTGAGTTCTACTTCTAGATCTTCCTTTTTCTTTTTGGCATGTAGAGCATCTAATTGATTGGTCATGTCATTGACAATTTCATGCTTCATGTTTTTGAACTTGCTAAAAATATAAGAATTGGATATGTCCCCCATTGTTTTGGTATCTAATCCACCTCTTGATCTTACATTTCTTACCCTCTTCATCAGTAGCTCTTGAGTAAATTTTTACAAGCCTCACATATTTATGCAAAATTAGCTTTTGAAATGTCCCCTGCTCTCTATCAAATTTAGAGAATCCATGTCCTCCCCATTGAGTCCCTTTAAAAAGAGTAATTTGAGAGAGTCAGGTGGTAGTTTGGTGGTGTGTCCTTGAATTCTGAACACGTAGAACATGAACCTTTCCAAATATTATTCTAATGGTTCATTCTCTTTTTGTGCCATTTTGTAGATCTATATCACCTCCTTTGTTGCCTGGTCTGTAATAATCCTAGTACTTATCGATGTAATTTCTCCTTCATTTGTGCCCACGTGGTTACAACATTTCTTTCCAAATCCCATGAACCACCTACAATGCTGTAGTCCTTGAGTGTAGTAGGAAACAAATTTAATTTATGTGCATTAGTAGTATAATAATAAATCATGCACATAGCATCAAACTCAAAAAGAAAGGTGTCTGGGTCTTCTGACACAGATCCATGAAAGTTGGGAAAAGATGATGGAGAAATATTCTTCATGCCAATAACTGCATTGTTATCACTAATGGGGAAATCAAAGGTGGTTGTCCCATTTTGAGAATTCTGATTTACTTCTGCTACCATCTCTACTACTTAATAGGAGCTACAGAGCCTTCACTTGGAGGATTATCTTTGAACAACAAACTGAGTACAAAGTTTTTCTTCTTCAAAATCCACAAAGGTATATGAAGATATCTATGCTACTTGTGGAATAGGTAAAAATATACCATGGGCATCCCTTGGGTGGTGCATACATCAACCACTCAACTCTATTAATGGAAAATTAGTTGGGGGGTTGGAAGTGAACTTCCTAAAATCTAAACTACTCTAAGAAATGAAAAAATTCTTCAAAAAACTTATAACTTGGTAGTATCCCTGGAAATTCTACCAAAAAAGGTGGTGCAAATTAACTTGCAATAATTAATATGTTGTTCATTAATCTACAATCATTTAATTATATGACCTAGGGACATAAAATTTCAATACTACCAGTGTTTTATGCACAGTTTCATATGTTTGACGAGTGTAAAGGTAAATTATTGTCACTACAATTAAGAAATGACAATACTAGAAGTGGACTAAACTACGACTAGTAGTAAATACTATGGATATGGAAAAGCATGCAAAAACATAATAACCGATAAAGGAAGGAATTACTACAATTCTAACAATGTAATGAATTAAAACAATAAACAAAAGGGGAGGATTAAGAAACTGCAAGTGGGCCCTACCTTGGGTGCTAATCTCTCTAAAGGCCCATGTCTACAAAAAATTAACAAAACTTAGATTCTTATTTCATCATCATGAAGATTACAAATGGAAGAATACAAAAAAATATCTACCTATGGATCTAATTCCCTTTGTATTACTACTCCTTACAACATTAATCTTTCCCTTTTTATATCCTTCATTACAACATTGGCGTAAAGAGATAGATTTATATTAGGAGTTACATTTGGATTCATTATAAGATCTTAACCAAGCAATCCAAAAAATTTCATGCAACAGAACTATTTATGATATGTTCTAATACAATCACATAACTTAACTAACTGATTAATTGAATAACTAGTTCTTTGTTTGAGTTGCAATGCATAATTAAGTGATGGCATTGAATCTTCTTCTTGTTCACATAACTACTTCTCTATCAACTTGTGAAATCTTAGGAAAAGTGTCCACATTGTTCAAGCTTATAAGAATCATGACTTTATATATGTGTGCGACCTTCAAGGGCTGCAGTCGTGTGTTTGCAAATGGGTCCCCTTAACTACATGTCTACTACTATGGATGACCTCTACACTATGAATGAGTTCTTTTAGCTATATGTTAGTGGATACACATAACAAATATTTGGAAATCAAGGATGATACCTATTCCAAGCACTATTTAACATCACATTACATCCAAAATAATAAATACATACCATAATCCACAAAATAGAGTAAACTTATTAATAGTCATATTAACTAATATATGTGCCATAAGTTCAAGATATAGTGGAAATTTTTAGTTGGATAGATGGAAAGTACAAGTTCAGGGGTACACATCGGTTAAAAAAAATATATGAGATGACGTGTTTAAACAAGAAATAAAATAACTCCTCATCATGTGATGTCTAGGATTGAATGCGACAATGTAAAATTGATGATGTGGTAGAATGTGTGATGATTTATCCTAAATCCTATATCGATAAACATGTTAGGAAGATGTCCAGAAAGTGTGATGATGTAGCATAAAGTGTATATCACAATATATATGGATAAGGTGCTAGAAAGAGGTGATGATTTAACCTAAAAGCGTATATCACCAAATGTATGAATAAGGTTATGGTTAATAATGACACATGGTACAATAAGAATATTGCTTGGTCAAATGTGTGGGTGTGATAAGGTCCATTTGATTGGTAAAACCTTAGGAGTTGAGTATGGATTGAGGGACTAAAGTGTGTCATCGGGTAGTGAGTGCAACACATAAAAAGGAGGTGAGTAAAATGTGTAATATGCGTAATAGTTGTCATGGTGATAGAATGTCATGTGATGTGTAAGGTACAAGGTGCATAATGTAAGCTATGTAGATTATATAAGTGTGAATGATGTAAAATGTATTCGAATGTATTGTGGAGAATGTCTATGATGTATAGGTGTATAAAGCACAAAATGCGAATGATGCATAATAGATGTAAGAGGAAAATTATCTATATGTAATAATGTGTAAAACATGTGAGGATGTGTAACATGTGGTGTTTACTATGCAGCGTGTGAGCTTCATGTGTATAGTATGACCTCAATAGTTAAGTGTGAACAAAAGTACCAAAGTGCGTCATAGGGTAATGTCGATGCAAATGTATGTGTGGATGCAGGATGAATGTAAAAAGACTAGATGTGATGTGTGTAAGATGTATGGTAGTTAATAAGGTGAAAAAGGTGTCAGGGGAAGATAATAGGTGCGATTCCCCCAAGCATGCAATGGAGCATGCACTATCTGATAAAAGTGAAAGGTGGGGAGTCTCCACCCGATAGTGGTGGAGATGAAGGTGTGTGATTATTCTCTAAGAGTGGTGGTTTATGAAATAGATTTTGTATAGGTGAGTGAAGTCTATATGCATGAGAATGATGATAATATTTTGGGCATCGTGGTGTGAATAAATATGTAGGTGATGGAGAACTATGTGTAACATAACATGGCGGTCATGGACATTGGTGTGGAATAAATTGAGGCGGTGACTTGTATCTAGATGTGGGAGATTTCCTAGCGAGGGATCTAGACTGATGTAAATGAATAGCAGAGTGATGAGACCACATAGGTCATGTGCAAGTAGGTGAGATAGGAGAATATTGTGCCTTAAGAGCAATAAATCATGGAGAACTAGATATATTAGGTGATTCATTAGCAACTACAAGAGGAGAGTGAAACCATGGAGTAGATGAAGGTACAACATTGATAGAAATGAATTGATTTTTGCGAATGAATTTTAGACATAAATGATTCACAGAGATGATAGATTAAGACCAATAAATCCAATTGAGACCTAAGAGCATGTAAAACCCATCGACTACTTGGCCCAAAAGGAAGGGCACCAACATAGTAAGAGGACAAACTATAACGCAATGGTTGACAACACCATAGGATTTATTCATTGGATATGAAATTTGTGAAATTAGATAGCCAATAGAAACAAGAAGTGGATTATAACACACACTAATGGACCATGAGGGATCAACCTTAGTATTATTGATAGAGGTAGATCTAATAAAGGTACTGGTGTGTAAGTGATTAAAAGAGAATTCTGTATGATAATCGTGGTAAGATAAAGAAATAATTGGTGGAGAAGTGACAATATGAGTAACTAGGAAATCAAGAGTCCCTAATGTAGGAGGAGGCACTGCGTGATATGTATGATTAGCTGAAGGTTCAACCAATTTTTTTTCATTTCTTGCAAGAAGATTATTGAATATTTTAAATGAAGGCTTTAGAATCTCAAGTTTGTCGTCATCGATAAGATCTTAGATGATGGTGTGAATTTTGAAACACCTATTTATAGAGTGTCACACGCATTGTTTATAGTCGCATCGAAATTTCTCATTGTAATTTTGACCTTTTGGATGAGATGGGTCTAATTTAAGAGGAAATAGTGTAATAAGATTATTCTCAAGCAGTTGTAATATAATTCATGGAACAATGGTTAACTTTGGAAATGTAAACCTAGGCAGTTGTGATTTAAGGTCTTTGGTGGTGGATACTGCATTGACAGTGATTTTTGTGTAAGTTGGATTAGCTATTGATGTTTTGAATGTTGATTTATTTTGAAAATGTGTAGAAGATGAGGCTTGCTCTTGATATTTAAGCTTTCCTATAGATAAGAGCTTAGTTTCATGAAGCTTACGAGTATGACATAGTTGATTGAATGAGGGAGATGTATAAAAAAGAAAACTCGCATGGAGAGGTCGTAATATACTTTGAATGAATAAGTCCCAAAGCTTAGAGTCTGCAAGTACATTTCACATCTTAGCTAAGTTGTTTTTGTATCTTAAAACATAGTCCACTAAGTTTTTCATTAGATCCTTGTTTTAGTTGGAAATTTTAAGCATAAGAGATCTTAGAGAAAATTTTGATAAAGAAGTGAGTGAGAAATGCATCAGCCAAATGCATGAAATATGTTAATGAGTGAATAGGAAGGTCATAAAACTGAACAATCACATAATCTTTAAGATTGCAAAGAAAAAGATTTTTTTATATTGTGTAATCATCTGCATAGTCAAGTAATGTGACATAAAAGTCTCAAATATTCTCTTGTGGGTCACCATGGACTTTGAAGATTGACAACGTAGGAGATTTGAAGTTTGCTGGTAGCAGATACATGAAAATTACGGGTGTAAATGGAGTGTGAAGAAGTGAAGTGGAATCAAGAGATGGAGAAACATAAGAAGTGGTAAGCTGTTGTTGGTGAAATTTTGTCTATAGATCCTAATGTAAAGAAGTTAAATTAAGAGTATTTGAAGAGGATCCAGGTTGTGCATTGGGAGTATTAGGTGGTAGGATCAATAGTGGTAGTAATGGATACTAGAGCGAGAGGCTGAGTGGGGACCATGGGAGACAAAGAATTAGAAATAAGTGAAGCTACAACAACATCATAAGTATTTTTAGTAGTGACCAAAACATGTAGAATATGTGGAAGATGGGTGGAATTATTACGTAAATCTTGTTAGAAATCAATAAGTGTGTTCAATTGTACTTGATTGAAATTAGTATCCTCATCGTATGACTTATCACTATCAAATGCTTTGATTTCGTGAAGGGGAACGTTATGAGAGTTAGAAAAGGGATTTTTCAATTGTAGCCATTGATGTAGAGACCTCAGCCATTGATTTAGAAACCCTACCAGAGGAGGGAGGAATCTCAAGATTCTTAAGAGACCCAAATCGACCAGTACAGGTGAAGGGGCATAAGAAGAAAACCTTGGAAAGAAGGTGGATTTGAGTGTGGGGTTCACCAAAATGATTATGCTAAACTATAAATACACAAGGATAAATTGATGTTATATTATTCGTAAATAAATGTAATAATGAAATACAACAATATATAAAATCAAGATAAGTAATAAATAATAAAAACTTTATGTGTAAAGAAGGGTAAGATGCCTTAGCTGATTCGTAGTGTTGTCGAAGGTGTACAAGATGGGAAACTGAAGAAAGCCGAAGCACTGAGCATCACACCGGAGCACATGAAAATGGATATGTGGATAAATAAGCTATACTAGGGCACCTGGAGAGGGATAAGGGATCCTAGGTGCTATTTCTGGGTCCTTGGGTCTACAGAAATGATTAGAAACCCCAATTCTATGGGTTGCAAGATGTTCGTTGATGCTCTCCTTTTGTTGCTATAGATTTGCATAAGGATTTACGAGGTCACAAAAACCCTAAAAAAAGTATAAACATGCAAAACCCTCAAATAAACATCAAATCCTAAAAATGAAAGATGCAGAATGAGGGTTTGGATTGTCCTCATCCACCAAAATGGTGGACTTACAACTGAGCACTACACTACATATGAGATCCACTATAGTTTTGTGTGTGGATTTTTTTCCCTAGGGTGCTCTTGTTCCAATTGCACTTGGATAGTGAGTAAATAGATAGATATAGAATGTGATAAATTTGTGCATGGAATAAAATGAACTTCTCTCTTATGAAGTGTATGCAGATGAACTAGCCCTTATGTCCCTTGTCATGGAGCTAGATGGATGAAAACTTAGGTGGTGATAGCTATTGCTTAGTGTTTGGTACCTTATTATTATCACATAACTTTATATCTATATGATTCCTATAATTGAATTTTGTAATTAGCTTCAAAAAGGTAGACTACCAAAAATATAAGATGCTTAAATTACTATAAAGGACCAAAAAAGTGTGAGTAAAGTACAAATAGGATAGGTGCGCCCATATTGGGTGAGGGTGTTAGACACTGACATCCTGGTCTAGGTGCTACTGTCCAGGATGACAAATTTCGAAGTATGAATAGATAGAATGAGAAAGAAGAAGTGTGAGACCAAGAAACATGATAGAAAGGAAAGAAATTTGTCCAAATACATGGGTTAATTAGTACCATTCTTAATTAGGAATCATATGAATAAAGTTATGTGATTATGACTAGATATTTACCCAAAGTGCATGATTTTTTGTCTACACTTGTGAAGAAGGATCAAGAAATAATCAAAATGAGTCCTAATCTATCTAAAAGTGCTAGTGGACTATTTTCCATGAAAGAGAAAAAATCATATGTCATAGAGCTCTAAGAGTACATGTTGTGAGCTCATGTAGAGAAAGAAAATGATGCGTTCATCAATCCTCGAGTGACTAAGAATACCGGGAGAATACTAAAGCTATTCAATCACTCTCATGGTTGTGATTTGGATGAGAAGAATATGGATATTTGGAATCTCTCAAGTTCATGGTGTTTTAGAGCCCTAAGTGATATGTTGTGTCTTCATTATGTTTCTTTAAGGCATTCATTATCCAAGTGAAGTAATAGTAAGGTGTGTTGTAGGTATTTTGGTCATGTTGAGGAATTGGTCAATATGTTTGAGGTACATGTTTTCATGATATGCTTAGTTTCTATGAAACAGATGTGTGTTAGTATCCTATGATCCTAGAAGATGTTTGAAAGAATCTATAGTTAAGTATGAAGGATTTTCATTACATGAAAAATGTAGTTTACATGTTTAAAGCATTAGGGTAAGTCATGAATCTAGGTATGAAGCTTGAAAAGATCATTATAAGGTGTAATTTCATTGATATGAAAAGGTTTATAAGTTTATGGAGACACAAGAATACTGTGAGAGCTCATAAGAAGAGGTTTGAAGAGTAAAATATGCTTTGATGGGAAGAAAATTGTGCTTAGTAACCTAACTCAGGTTTGTGGTAAGAATCTTATGAGCATTAAGAAGACTTGTGTAGGTTTTAAAACTTTGAAGGATTCTAGAAAACTTGGAAAATACATAGTGCTATGTGTTTTTAATATTTATCTTCACATTTAAGGTCATAATCAATATTAAAAATAGTGTTCCAAGGTGTATGCTTAAATATATTATTTTGAAGACCTGACATATCTATGAAAAATGCATGAAGAAGACTTATGATGAGCGAGAAGGAAAATTGTTGTGTATAATCATGTTGCTAGAAGGTTCTTATCAAGAATTATGAGTTATGGTAGCCCTAGAGGTAGAATAACATGTAACAACTCCTGGTATAACTATGAGATCGATAATAAAGATGTTTAAGGTATGATTGAAAGGATTGAGACTGGTGTAAGAAGATGGTTACCTTACTAGTGACATGTTTAATGGTATGTTAGGTATAACTGAATTATATTATACATTTTTGATCTTTGGAGAACCTTCTTAGGATTATTAAAAGCTTAGAGGTATGTTGCAAAGTATTTGCAAGCATTTTTTCTATTTTTTCATAATTTTATATTTCCTTATAAGGTGCATCAAAGGTGTATAGGTAGTGTTATATAATTTCCTCTAGTGGAGAAAATTAGATAACAAGAATATTACTGTTGTGATTAATCAAGTTAGTCTCGAGAATCTTGAACCGATACAAAAGAGTCAAGCTTTTGGAAATATGGGGAAAGACTTAGCCAAATCACGATGAAAAAACAAAAAAGGGAAGCCTGAAGCGAGTCAACATAGGAAAATTAGAAGAGTCACGGAAGGTGCCACGTGTCATCTCGGTGCAATTCCAAAGAGAGAGGAAAATATGAAACTCCAAACTCTTGTGGGACTTCTGCTTGGAGTTAGTGGTGAGGGGCCCGCAAAAGAAAGGGTTTTTGTGTTAATATACAATGAGTCCCATTACAAAATCAAGAAAGAAAAAGGGACCTGCGGAATTTGCCACGTGTCATCTCGATGCACTTTCAAAAGCCAAGAAAATTGGAAGATGCTAGAGATGCGCTTGGCCTACACGTGGAACTCAACACGGATAGAAACCAAACCCAATCACCCAACCCCAAAGTTCAAATGAGCATACCTTTTGACCAAGAACTTTGATTTTCAAAAAATTGGACTTTTCAGAAAGCTCTTGACATCCTCTATGCCATAAAAAGAAGATTTCTTATTTTTAGTAAGGGTAGATAGGTGAAAATAAAAGAAGCATCTCCAGCTCCAATAACTGAGCACGATGCACAACAATCAAGAAATGTAGAAACTGATGGAGCTTTAATGGTGATTTTTTAAGGAAAACATGCCCAGGTCAAAGAAGCAGTTGGGAAGTGGTTGGGAATGTAATTAATGAGCATCACAATCACTTTCTCTAGCTATAGTTGATGGGGTAGTGTGAGGGGGATTTTAGAAATATATTTTCCATCATTTCATCCCATTTATTACATCTTACAGGTGGTTGAAAAATCAATTTTGGGATTGGAATCTTCTCTTTTCCTCATTCTATATATTATAATCTGGGTCTCATCTAGGATAGAAGTTTTGGGGAGTTAATTGGTTTTCTTCTCTTTCTTAGTCCCTCTTCTGTAAAAGGTAGAGACATGGAGCTCTAACCTTTTTCCTGGGTTTTGTAATAGAAATTTGGCCTCTCTT
The DNA here is from genome assembly GCA_019776745.2 of Taxus chinensis. Lineage (NCBI taxonomy): Eukaryota > Viridiplantae > Streptophyta > Pinopsida > Cupressales > Taxaceae > Taxus > Taxus chinensis. Next base: position 338,845,623 of record CM034151.1, read on the forward strand.
CTATTGTAATACTATGCACAATTTTTGGAGTAATATAATATGCCCTGTGGAGCATTTTGTCCATCCTTCACATATCTGTGTTGTCTCTAATCGACTTTATTTGCAAATAGAAACTGTACATCTCTTAATGTTATTAATATCCTTGAAGTTGTGCTTATTTAGTTTGAGGTAGTGTTCTGTGTGATCTTCTCTAGCCCATGGTGTAATTTCATCCACCCTTTTTAGTTACTCACCTTTTCCTTATTTTAGGCAGTTGTGTTCTGATTTGACTCCTTCACTTTTCGGCGCATCGCTCCCATTAATTTTTATGTTTTGTTTCATTTTTTCTGACCCTCATCTCATACCACAGAGAAGATCCAGATTATTTAAAATATAGAGGCCACCTTAGGGTGCGCGTCTCACAAACCTAAGGTTTCCTATGACTCTGACAGTTTATCAGTTAAGGATAATCGTCAATAGTTTTCTTGGCACGCCCGATGGGACGGTTTGAAGAAACTTATAATTTTATTTCATCAAGTTGGTGTGTTCTTGGTGATATTCAGCCTTAGGAGGAACATACAAATCACATTTGGTGAGTTCATTTGGTCTAAACAACCCATTCTATGTTTGCAAACCTTTTCTTCCGTCCATTTCCATTTGTATCTCTTCCATCCCTCTCATTTTATTTCATTTTATGAAGTTGTGTAATCATGGCATCACTCCCACAGTGGAATTCACAATTTCTATAGTATAATCAACCTCTAATGAGATTCACAACTCCTCTAGATCAAAAATATGACCAGATTTAGAACAACTATGCTTACCCATATGGGCTATGCCAAAATTAGTTTGGATTCAGAACTTATCAAGAACACAGGTAGGCATAAGAAAACAATAATCAAATGGAAAATCCTATCATACTAGAGAATCTCCAAAGAATGAAGGCTGGCATAGGCTAAGCTTAGGCTACGAAACACATGAAAGCATCTAGGATTGGTTGTAGGGCACCTTGTCCATGGGAAGACCCTTTTCCAAAACACTATAACCCGCAGGACAAGCTTGATTTCTTGGATGAAATCTTGCCTCAAATTACACAATGGATCGAGGGTATTAAAACATATGAGAAAAGTATGAGACATCCTTGCCAATGGGTAAGTCAATCACCAACTCTTTTTTCTTCTTTCTCTCCTTTTCAATCTTTATCATTTCAACATTGTCAGGATTCAAGCCCATTATATACTTTTCCAAATGTTGAGTTCCCTTCCCCATTTCCTAGTCTTCCATCCCATCTCAATTCTTCTACCTTTTTTCCTTCAAAACCGTCACTCCCTCCATGCAAACAAAAACTTCCACTTCCTTCTCCACTACAAATGGTTACAAAATATGCAGTAAATCAACCCAACCCTCCTCTTGTTGTCACAAGCTTATCTTGGGAAGAAAGTTGTACTAAAACCAGTGAAGAAAAACCAGAAGGATGGTCCAGTCAAGAAGAAATAACTAAATATTGGAAAATATGGGCTCATATTTTTGGGATTGATAAGATCCCCTTGCTTGTTAAACGCAAGGAAGAGGATCATGTGCAGACAAAAGAGGAAAATCTCCCTAAAGTGCAAGATGTTTTAATGGAATGCAATGACCCTAATTATCTTGCATGCCTAGAGCTAACTGTACTATTAGAAGGTTGCATTGAGCCACCAAAATCATCATCATCAGTTGCAACCAACCATGGAGAACTTTATGTAGAGTAGGAGAACAAATCATATTTTGGATCCTTGAATGAAGAATAAATCATAGGGAGCTTCTTGCTTTCTTTTAATGATACATTTTTAGATTCTTCTTCTATCACATCTTTGCAGGAATATGATTTTGTGGAATAGTTTGATCTCTCAAACTTTATGATTAATGAGGAAGAAAAATATGATTACGACAAGATCAAATCAGTCATCATGGAAAGGGTAGTTTTGGAAGAAGTAGAATTGTTTATAGAGGAGAAGCAACATTCAAATCAGCCTGCAAGCAATCACCTTCTTCCAGAAAGTCTGCAAAATATCCCCATTCATAAGGATGAGATTCAAAGGAATGGGAAAATCAAAAGGATCAGCCCATTGGTTCCTAGGGTCATATTCCCAATCAAATATATAGCAGTATGGAAGCCAATGGAGAAGTAAACACTGGTCATGCTCACTTCAGAGCATGAGGATGATCTTCAATACACAAAGGGTCGGCCGCAACATCTCCAACTAAAAGATTAAAATCTTGAGGAGGTATTCTTTTTGTTTATTACCTTATTTAGAAGGTTGGAAAGTATAATTTCACTCTTGTTATAGGCCATAACCATTGTTAAATTAATTACATGGCCACACTTTTTAAAGAAGGGAAGCTATTTCTCCCTGCATGTAGCGGGTTTTATTTAGATTTCCTTTGTTTTGGCTAGTGTAGGAGTAGGAGTAGATTTGCTTTCAGTAGGATAAATTCTTCTACACACTCTGCATGACTCATTCGAGGCATGTATAATTTTTATCTTTTGTATAGATATTTGTTTGTATTTCTCTAGGTGGTGCAATGCACCAGGCTTTTTAGTTAATACAACAAGCTTCTACACCCGTACAAGTAGTCAAGAGTTCAGCTAGTAGCTCAAGAAAGTGATTGGATCTATCAAAGAAACATTCAACATTCCAAAGAAGAAAGGAAGTCAAAGCTTAATAGAGTTCTATGATGTCCAAATTAATGAGTGATCATCCCCCAACCTCAATGGATTGTAGCTGCATGAATGAATGAAATTCAATGTCAAAAACAATTTTCTACTATCACGATTTTTTTTTTAGAGTTTCCTTATGAGAGTTGAAAATTGCAAGGATCAGCTAGCAGCTACAGAAGCAAGAAATGTCACTTCAAATACGCTAGAATCAATGTTCAAATCAGCTTAGGATGATGATGTAGACTTCATGCCCAATGGACAGATACAGAAAGTTGGTTCGTTCCATTTAGTAGGCTAATGGTCCCCCGTCAGTCGCCAAAACTATTATCTAATTTCCTCAAAAGGAGTAAATTAGATAACAAGTAGATTACTATTGTGATTAATCAAGTTAGTCCCGATAATATTGAACCAATACAAAAGAGTCAAGCTTCTGACAATATGGGGAAATACTTAGCCAAATCATGATGAAAAAAGCAAAGCCCAGAGCAAGTCAACTCAAAAAAATTAGAAGAGTCATGGAAAGTGCCACATGTCATCTCAGTACAATTCCAAAGAGAGAGGAAAAATTGAAACTCCAAACTCCTATGGGACTTCCACATGGAGTTAGTGGTGAGGGGCCCACCAAAGAAAGGGTCTTCGTGTTAATATATAGCAAGTCCCATTACAAACTCAAGAAAGAAAAAGGGACCTGCAAAAGTTACCATGTGTCATCTTGACACACTTTCAAAATCCAAGAAAAGTGGAATAATATGGAGATGCACTTGGCCTTCATGTGGAGCTCAGCATGGATAGACTCCAAACCCAAATGCCCAACCCCAGAGTTTAAATGAGCATAACGTTTGACCCAAAACTCTAATTTTCACAAAATTGGACTATTTGGAAATCTCTTGACATCCTCTATGCCAAAAAAAAGGGGATTTCATATTTTTAGTAATGGTAGGTGGGTTAAAATACAAGAAGCATCTCTAACTCCAATAATTGATCACGATGCACAACAATCAAGAAATGTAGAAACTGATGGAGCTTTAATGGTGATTTTTAAGGAAAATAAGCCCAGATAAAAGAAGCAGTTGGGAATGTAATTAATGAGAATGGCCATCACGTTCTTTGGATACAGTTCATGGGGCAATGTGAAGGGGATTTTATAAATCTATTTTCCATCATTTAACCTCATTTATTGCATCTTATAGGTGGTTGAAATATCAATTTCGGGATTGGACTCTTCTCTCTTCCCCATTCTATATATTATAATATGGGTCTCATCTAGGATACAAGTTCTGGGGAGTCAGTCAATTTTCTTCTTTGTCTCAGTCCCTCTTCTGTAAAAGGAAGAGGCCTAGAGCTCTATCCTTCTTCATGAGTTTCGTAATAGCAATCTGGCCTTTTTTCTATTGTAATAGTGTGAACAATTTTTGGAGAAATATGATATGCCTTGTGGTGCATTTTGTCCATCATTCGCATATTTGTGTTGTCTCTGATTGAGTTTATTTACAAATATAAATTGTGTATCCATTAACATTATTACTATATTTGAATCTATGCTGAAGTAGTTTGAGGTAGTGTTCTGTGTGATCTTCTCTGGCCCGTGGTGCAATTTCTTCCACCCTTTTCAGTTGCTCACCTTTTCCCTATTTCAGGAAGTTATATTCTGAGTTGACTCCTTCACTTTTTAGCACATCACTCCCCTTAAGTTTTATGTTTTGTTTCATTTTTTCTGACCCTCATCTCATACCATAGAGAAGATACAACTTCTTTAAAATCTGGAGGTCACTTTAGGGCACACATCTCACCAACCTAAGGTTTCCTATGACTCTAGTGGTTCATTAGTTAAGGATAATCGTCAATAGGTAGTTTGAAGAGTGAGCATGCATGTATGAGCCTAGGGTTTGTGTCTTGAGATATGATATAGGTCAGTAAATCTTGAGTTGAATTTTTTTTGGATAAGACCAATATGATCTTGCCATTATGGAGACCTAGATGGACCTATATATGTGTGTTATTGAAGGCATGATCTAGAGATTGACATGGCATGATGAGATTTGGAAATTTTTTCATAGTAAAAGCATGTAGATTCAAACCTATTGGACAATATTACGAAGGTTTACTGATCCAGGAAGATTGATTTTTGTGTTGGGGTCAAAAATGAAAGCATGGTGTTAATAGGAGCTTGGTGACCCTAAGTATTTGATTTCATAATTTTCTTGTTGGCTCTATGATTAAATCGATACAAGAAGGTTGCATGTTTTGTCTTGGAGTATTATGAAAGTTATTTTAAGGAAAATTTAATGTGGTTTTGAGAATCAAAGGAGTATGAAATGTTGCAAATAAGGAGCATCAAGGTGGTTTAATAAGATATTAAGTGATGAATGAAGGTATAACAATATTAAAAACATAGATAACATGAAACAAGATAGAAAAATCTTGTCATTGATATGAATACCTACTTGACAAGATTACAAAGTCTATTGGTGCATTTAATGAGACCTTATCATAGAAAATTTCCTTTGTTATGTTAGAACCATGGTTATTTCGTCGTGTTCAAGGTGTGTTGGTCCAAGAATTTTTGTAGGATCTTGAAGTAGGTTTATGATAGGTTGTGGTATATATATTTGAGGCATAAGAAAGTGACCATGAGTTTGAAAGATATACAAAGAAATATACCATGATTGTTGTAAGTAAAATCTAGGTTTGATTGGTTATAAATTTGAAGGTACAATATGTGTGATCCAAGAGTATTATGATTTTAGAGCCATAACGAAGATTGTAAAAAGTTCTTGTTATTATTGTATAAGGAGTGAATGATCATGTTCAAGACAGATGTTCTTGTAGATGATGTAGTCTTGTGTCATAGTAAACAAGGTTGTTTGAAGAGTTGGATAATTTATATAAGGATTAGGTTTAGTCGTGAAGGTTTGGAGAGACTCAAAATAGTTCTGGAGTGGAAAGAAGGCATGGGAGTTTTGAAAAGTCTAAAAAAGTTGGTATAGATAACTCAAGAACAAGGTCTGAATATATGCTTCAGAGCTCAAGTGAAGTGAGAATATGGCCTCAAATGGAGCTTGATTGTTTCATACAAGGTATGTAAAGTTTTCTTGATACAATTGATAAATACATGTTCCTAGTGTTGGTTGAGAGGTTCTATCTAGAGCATGAAAGGGACTTTTCATGAAGATGTTTGGTAGTATAGTTTCATGAGATAGAAATATCATCCAAGAATGATTGAAGCATTAAGAAGGGTGTCTTGATATATGTGTATTATCTCAGGGTGAGATTTCTAGTTCATTATGCATGGATCAAAAGTTAAGTTATCTAGCTCTATCTTAAAGGTTTGGTTGGTATGTGTCTATTAAGAATCAAGGGGGATATGAGAAAAATATGCATGAGTAGGAGAGTTCTTTCAAGAAGATTTACAATGTCTAGAAGGAATGAAAACTACTTGGTGCATGTTTTCAGAGTGTTAAAAAGGTAAGCATGATGTTTCTTGTCTTAGTAGAATTTGAGAACTTTCATTGTGCATTAATTAAATTTGGTATCTAGTTGTCATGATTAATATGCCTAAAATATCAAGAGGAACTATTCAATTGTGAAAAAGATAGAGGGAACTGTTAAGTTTGATTAACATTTCTTGTTTTAAGTTCTTATTACAAAATGTGTGTTACCAACATGTCAAAGACTCATGGGAGTCCATTAGGCATGTTCTCAGCTCATGAAGGAAACAAATGGAAGTCAAGATAGTCGTAAAGTACAAGATGTATTCAAGTTTTCTACATAAGCAAGGTATGAGACAAATTATGCCATTTAGCTCTTTATATTTGTCATATGGTGTTTCATTAAGGTCTAAGTTATATTTGAAAGGAATGCATCTATGAATGATTTTTTTGGTGTGCAAGAGCGGAAAAGGTGATGAGGAGGTCGGTTTTTTTAAGCAAGCATGTTTAAGTGGTCTAATTAAAAGGCCTAATCAACACGTATTGTATATCATGGTGAATTACATGTATGAACGAGACATTTGAGCTTGGTGAGAGAATGGGGATAATGTGGATGATGTGTAAGGAAACTCAAAAGTGTCTCAGAGTGCAAATATAAGGCTAAGTAGTGTTTTCTTGGTCAACACTAGACCTATTCTTAAGCCCTAGGTGACCAAATGAGATTGGTTGAGAATATTTAAGAATGGAAATGAAAAAGTGAGAATTGTTGAAGGTGAAGTAGGTTGTCATAGAGGTGTAATATAAATTTTAGGTGCTAGTTTGCAAGATTAAGCAATATATGTCAATGTTTCTCTTATCGAGTTTTTGAAAGTGAGAAACCAAGCTTGGATTGGCCTGTTTGATGCTCATTGGCACATGGGAAGCATGCATGGGAGGATAATATCTTCATGGTTTTTGGGGAAGGGTCCTAGAAAAATTTTCTAGGCATTAGTTTTTGGTTCAAGGGGTATAAATTTATGAACAATATTTAAAAGGTAAACAAAGTTTAAACCCTCCTAAAACCCTACTTCAAAAGTGATGGAGAATGTCTTGTTCCTAGTGGCCCAAAATATATTTTTTGTGTAATTTTAATGATTGGATGTTGTAAGGGACTCCTTCATATTTCTCTAGGTGTAAGTTTTTCCTAGTTTCTCATTCCTAATGAAGTTGATGCACTAGCTACTGAAGAAACTAGCAAAACTCAAAAATTATGGAGGGTTTATATTACCTCGAATACGATGTGATGGATACAGACACTAAGTAAGTGATGGATCCTTGCTACAAGATGAAGAAGACCTGTGAAAAAAATGAAAATGATATTGATTAGATAGATTTATGTGGGGGAGTCCTGGAAAATTTCTTATCCCAAAATATTTTGGATTCCTTTCATGAATGTCAACCCCTGTTATTTAGAAAGAGTGAAATAAGGCAAGAAAAAAAGATAACATGCAGAAACAAAAATAGTATTGAATCTGAGAAATGATTGAAACTGATCTAGAAGATGATATGACTGAAATAACTACAAATTACATGTTACCTAGTCTGGGTGGACGGCGACCCAGATTGTGCGTAGCAAGGTCGTCGATGAACTGGGAGGATGGATCTGAACCTATAGATGAAATATGTAGACCTGTAAGGTCTGAGTGCAATCTTAAAGATGATAAAGGTATGAGTGTTATAAGAGGATCTATAGAAATGAACTAAAGATAAAGGGGTGGGAAAAAGGATAGGGAAGAACAATTTGGATAGATTATTGGATGAATAGGGCCCTAATTGATAGCGATTAGGAGGGATCGACGAAGACTGTATCAGAGAAATATAAAGCCAAGGATAAGTGGATGAATATAGAAAATTATAGGGAAAGGGGCTATAGGAGAAGGTTGTTGATTGTTCCTTAGATGTTTCAGAAGTTAATCTATACCTGCAAAAGGTTAGGAACGAAGAATATATGATAATATGATAGATATACCAAAGGAAATATATAGATGATGGAAAATATCACAAAGGATGATTGTGAGTGATGCAGAATGCCGAAGGGATGTCTAGAAAGTCTGTAAATGTCTCAAGTGCTCAAGCATGAGGAAGGATGCTTAGTTCACAAGAAGGATACAAAGTGCATGCATCTGATCTTAGAATAGAAAGGAAGGATTCAATTTTATAGGGGCGATGACGACTGGGCTTGGTCGTAACCAACTGTGGGAAAGTTTACCCAATGGGATAGATTCTATGTTTTCTGGCATGATTTCCCATTTTTGAGAGTTGGAAGGGTGCTTTAAATCACGTAGGTGGGATTAGATTTCTTTGGGATAAATCATGGGTAGTTAGGGCATACAAATAAATAGGAAGAAAGCTAGGAAAAAGTGAAGGGATAAGCATTTAGGATGAAAGCATCCTAAATAGAAAGCAAATTAGGGAATGGGTGAAGATTACTAGTTAATTAATTAATTGATAGGGACTAATTAATTAATAGGAGTTAAATGGGCATGGTATGGTTTGGATATTAATTAATTATTTATTTAAACTTATATAGATGGCATAAAAGGGAGTTGAGTTGAATAAATATAGACACGTGGGTGATTATGGGGATAGATACTAAATTTAGGTGTCTAGATTTTTCCACTTTTTGTTGAGTGGTTTGAGATAACAAGCCATGAGAAAAAAAATATCAGATTTTGTAGAGAATTAAAAGTATTGATGATGAGATCCTCCTCAAATGAGGGATCAATGACGTCAAGGGAAATTGATGACACATTTGAAAAAGGTAATTGATGAAGGGTGGGTGGGTGAAGAAAATATGGGCCCTAGGAAAAAAGGTTTGCAATAATAATAAAAACTATTGCGGTGACTCCAATATCACCTTAGTAGAGGACAATTGCAGTCTCAACAGAGATGGGCTACAACATTCTATGGACAAGTGAGTAGGTGAAGATATCTGCAGTATGGATGTAAGTTGGGATGACCAATAGGTCATAGGAAAGTCATAAAAATATGTGTAACTAAATGCAAAAGGTATGTGAAATCCTGTGTACATGAGGAATCAAGAAAATAGGTATGCATCCACAAGGGATGAGGATAAAAGGTATGGTGCCTAATGGGACACAAAAAATGGCCAAGAAGGAAAAATTACAAAGAGGGTGGTGAAATAATTATGCCCCAAAGAGGAAAGAAGTATGGCCACAATGTGGACATTGTGTGTAGATTGGATAATATTGTGGGGTAAAATTCTCGGAGGAAAAATAAGTATGGCCACGAAAGGTGGAATTTGAGCTCACAAAAAGATAAGATCAAAATACTCAAATAGGATGCCCTAAAGGAAAATAAATATTGCCAAAAAGGTGGAATTTGAAGAATTCCTCAGAAGAGGATGAGGGAAAGTTCAAAAATAATTTATTGGAAAGGTTAATCGATAGTGGCTGAGGCAAATCGATGGTGACCCAAGGGTTTGATGAGGACAAGGTTTTAGGGGCAATATAGGCTTCAAATTCGGCTAACAAAACTCATTTTTGTACATTCCCTTGAGAAGAGAGCTTAGAGAGATTGAAGAGAGGAGTGAAAAATAGAGGGCACAAGAGCTATGGAGGATGGTAAGTAACAAAAGAAAAACTTGTTTTTTATTAAATTTTATGTTTTATTAAATTTTTGGCATGTTTTTGTAAAAAAATGGATGACGTCAGGGACGGTCGGTGGAGACCCAGGCGGTTCACTCTAAGGCATGTCGATCTACCCCAAAATATGTCGACACGACTTGGGTCACATTCGACTATGGTTATATTGGATATTCTTAGGATACAATGGATTTTTAATGAATTTAGATTAGATTTTGAATAGTTGATCTGATGTTTGCATATTTTATTTGTGATTACAAACCAGGGAGACCTTATACTTAAGATATTGGGTGCATGATCTATATAAGTAGATTAGAGGAGATGTGCTAGATGTTGAGTGGGATCACTTGGATTCAGTGGGGTTAGGTGGCTTCAAATACTATCAAAAGATCCCGTGAGATGTGGGGCTGATGATCACTTTAGTGGATAGATGGGATTGTTAGAATTTGCACATTTTGCTTCAGCATAGGAGAGATGATAGTCACCCTGGAGGATGTGTATCATATTTAGATATTGCCAATAAAGGTGGAGCAGGTAGTTCCCATTACTAGTGATGACATATTGGAAATGTTGACGTGGATATTTCGAATCGATGTGCGCCACATTAGATTTTACCTATGCATTTTCTCATATGAGGTGAGGTATGAGGCTAGCGTACCACAAAGTCATTTGATATATATGGTGATGATGGTTATGTCTTGTTATTCATTGCTAGACTCTGTTGGATCTTAGTTTCCATGGGCATTGGCTAGTGTAGTGGTAGACATAGTGGACCACCAGACAATATTTTATTTTGGGACTACTATGCTAGCACAAGTTTACCATGATATTTTGATGCATAGGTCAGGCAGGAGGTCAGGACTGGATGTTGGTTTCTTATTGAACTATGGTCTGACTACCAGGGATCCCATGGGTCATTGGGGATCACATAGAGATGGAAGTTGGATTTATAAGGAGGGATAATCAGGACTTTAGGGATAGGATTGAGAGGAGCGTGGAATGGTAAATGGATAGGTTTATAGAGCTCGAGATAGAGCACATAAAATGACATTTGTGTATGGAATTTTCCTTATGGGCTGGAGTGGATGCAGAGTTGGCTAGGATAAGGAAGACACTGTGGATTCAGGGGGAGATGACCGGAGATGATAGAGGCCATGTAGTTTTATTGAGTATGGAAAATTTTTGACATCATCTAGATGGCTCCTAGGGATCCTATTTTATATATGAGGGAGGAGATAGAGAGGGATTTTCTCATGTCACATGTGGCAGATCCATTAGAGGAAGTGACACCACCTTAGGATGAGGATGATGATGTGGAAGTTAGATAAAATTTCACCGATTAGATGACCATGGCTTGGGAAGCTCGGGTTTCCGGGGAGAGCGGAGATGAGGAGGAGGAGGAGATAGAGGAGATGGAGGTTGATATAGAGGTAGCTTCAAGCAACAAAAGATATTGAGGAGAGCCCACCAAGGGGGCTCAATTTTTCATAGAGCTATAGAAGATGAAAATTAAGAGAGATATTACAGTCCAATAGAGGGACACAATAACATAGAATAGGGACTAGTACCACTGGTAGAGGGAGGCCTACAGGGTCCATTTCAGAGATCTTGTTACCATATTGGTTGCCAAGGTTGTAAGTGGAGGCCATGCTATAGTGAAGGGAGGAGGAGAGATGAAACCTCCTAGAATGATTTACATAGATAGATATAGACCCTTATCAACAAAGGCTAAGTATTATGAGGGGATCATGATCAAGAAGCTGCTAAGGACACTCTGATACTAGGATTATCTATAGAGGAGAGCAGTTGGTGGAGTTGGGCCATCTGGGAGCACAATGAGTGTATCATAGCCATTTTGAGGAGACGGCTAGGTCAAAGGCGCCGAGGATGAAAGATAGACATAGTGACTTGTTTCAAAGGGGAAAGATTTTAGGCTTTTGGATGTTAACTTTACTAATTTTTGATAACATTTATGCTTTGAGAGAGCATCGTTAGATGGTGTATCAATGTATTAGTTAGCTATGTAAATGGAATTTACTAGTTTCAAAACATGAACTAACTACCTGAAATATCATCATTCTAAGAGCTAAACAAGACTAAATACCAAAATTATGCATTAAAATTTTGAAATAGAAATCAAACTAATATGCTAAACATTATAATCTCTACTCTCTAGATCACCAAAATACTAAATGAACCTAGATAGATCCATGACAATCAATGTTGATTGTTTGATCTTCAAGGGTTTGGGAATGAAATCTCATCAAAGTATGGCTATAAGACCATTTTGATTATCTCCATATGACCCAAAATATTGGATGGATGAAATGCAAAAATGAGGTTATTAGCTCAAATGAAAGATGCTCTAAGATGAAATGCCTATAAATTAGCTATAAACATGTAAGGTGTAAGAAGAAAGGTAGGAGGAGGGCTCTTTATATAGCCCAATGAATAAAAGAATCTCTACATCCATTTACATGTGGGATAATAGAGAGGTGGGGTTAGTTGTGGATATAGATGGTTGAAAGGGGGTTGAGTCAACCTTAGGAGAGTTTATTTTGTCCTTTAGTGACTCATGGGTTTGAGGGGATTTACTAATTAACCAAAGTGATTAATTAATAGGTGTGCAAGCTTATAGAATAATTTAAAAGGAATAATTAGCATGATTTAGACTATGGGAGGAATTTAATCAAATAAATGATGGTTTATTGATTTAATGGAAGACGAAGCTAATTAATTAATAATAATTAATTAGTCTAGATAGAACGTGGGATTAATTAATGGAAGGTAGTTAATTGGCGTATTTTATGGATAGAAGAGTTAATTAATTAATGTAATGTAATTAATTAATAGTGATAGAAGAAAACATTAGCATTTATTGTGATATGTTGTCAATTTGTGGGAAAGTATATAATTAGTGCAATTTATTTAAATTTCTCGAGCTAAATTATAGGTGTCTATATTTTCCCCTCTTTGGGGTGGTGTAAGTGATGCCACTTCAAAGATAGTAGAACGGTAAACTTTTGAAGGGGTAGAAGAAAAAATAGCAATAGTAAGAGATGCCCCCTCGAGTGTTAATAGGCTGATGAAAGAAGGTGATCGATGATTGAAAAAGGTGAGAGAAATGGATAGAAGAATGGGTAGGGGCAGGATTGCCCAAGTGAATCAAAAGAATAATGTTGATAGGAGAATGATATAGAAGAGGAATGAACATGGAAATAAAAGAGAAATATTTCATCTAGTGTATTGAAACAAGAATAGTGTCATCATATTGCCAAAGATCTATGTCATCAGTCCTTATTAAAAATATAAACATTTGATAAAAGAAGAATGACATGAAAAACAATAATACAAATAATTGTCCATTGCTGAAAATACCAATTCCATGCTACATAAAAAATGCAATGCAATACAAGAAAGTAAAATATGCCTAAATCCTTGCAACATACATAATGTAACGTAATACGAGAAAGTAAACAAGCTCATTTAATAGGGAAAACAAGTACAGACATGCATATTCAAACCAACAACGGTCAAGACGGTTGTACACATTTTTTGTTATCAAGCTGAAGATCCTCAAATGTTTGTGAGTGATGACAAGGGTTAAAAATGACACCCCTATTACAGATACATGCAAGGGAAGATGATGAAGGATGTCAGGTCCAATGATAAAACATTATACACAATGAAATAGTATCAGGCAACCAGATGTGCCCTAGAATACCGACGAAGTAAGCAGGATAGATTTGTAAATGGTTGTAAATCGGATGATCCACAAGTCATTTGATCTATGAACACATGAATCCAGCAAGATATGGAATGAATACCATGCACAAGACACAAGCTTTAGCCGTTATGAGATGGTTTACCCAGTTTTGTAAATTTTAAATTTTCTAATATTTTTGAAAAAGTTTTGATTTTTTTTGGATTTTGAATTGATTATTTTAAATGTTTTTAGACTTTTTATGGTTTAGATAGAGAATAAATTAGAAGAATCCAAAAGAATCTCCCAGGAGAAAAATAAATTCCCCAGGGAGAAGAAAGAAGCAATAGGCGGAAAATAATGCCCCAGCACAATGGAAAGATTAAAAAATAATTATTTGATGGAGTGTGCAGAAGAAGTGACATTGCTTAGGAGAAATAAAATTGTCCTGGTGAGAATAAATGAGTACCATGTGGCAAATAATGCCCCAATAAGGTGAAAAGTTAAATAAAATAATTATTCACAACGAGTAGATGAAAAATTAGAGTGTGATGTTATATGGTTTGATTTCACACTTTGTATGTATCATGATCATAGTTGAGATGTTTTTACCACATGTGTTTGATTTTTACATGATAGATCCATAAATGATATCAATTGTATTATACATGTGATGCTCTAGATTATTGGATGGGATGGCACGATGATATTTGTGTGGGGGGATAGATTTTGATATTTGCAATCCCTCTTGCCCCCATTTGATGATTAGTTTAGCATTCATGTATGATGTATATTTTTATTTATATATGATGTATAGATGATGTTAAATGTGATGATATTGATGCAGATATGATGATGTGACAAAAAAAACTATGTACATGTGATAAGCAGACATAAGCAGATGTTAACAAACCTAACCAAATATACTGTGCTAACCAAAATGAATTAACACAAATATGTACAATTATTTACAAGCATGAAAAAACACACTTCATATGTACAAGTAAGAATGAATCTAATCTAAGAAAGAAAAGATGAATCTTATCAAATTATGTCTAAGAAACAAACTATACAAATGTACAAACAAACATCAACTATACAAGCAAACAATGTACACAAACAAAGTAAGAAACAAGATAAAGTAAGTAAACTAAAGTTATGTTTTTGTAAGATTGTTTTGTGAATCACTTTTCTATTTTTTTTTATGTTTTGTGTTTATCTATTATTTTTAATTTTTATCATATTTGAATGTTTTTATGATTTTCGAACATATTTGAATGTTTTTGCGATTTTCTAAGGTTTTACGAAGCTCTTCACAGGTAACCAAAAAACATGGATGCCCCCAGTGTTAGATGGATAATATACAAGGGCAGGCATCACATGTTTATAAACATGAAGGTGAAGTCGTGGAAGTGCCCCCAGCATTAGATGGGGAATATAAAAATACCATCCCTTCACCGATTTATAAGAGGAAGAAAAAACCGGATCAAGGCTTGACATGATAGGGACATAGGGAATTTCAAATACAGGTGCGGGACTAGCCCTAGGCAAAGTAAAAGTACCCTCTTGATGCAAGATTCTTGTGAACAACGAATCCTCCCAAGGCACCGAAAACTGGTTTTCACCAAAGGACCCATCCAAAGTGCCACAATTGCGTGGTTTTCACATATGGATGACCTACTTTCTCTTTATCTTTTTCTCCTATTTTAATTTTTTATATTTTGATCATTTTTACTTTTTGTTGTTGTTTTGTTTTTTTTAATTTTTGCACCATGTTTAAGCATAAAACTGCTTGAGGTGCATGACATTCATAAGATCATGGAGCTCATTGCCATTGGGATGGAAAAGTTTATATGCTCCTGTTCTATATTTTTTCACAATGACGTAAGGTCCTAACCATTGTGGTTCAAACTTTCCTTTCTTCTCTCTTTCCACCCTTGTGTTGAACTAATTTTCTTTCATGACCAAATCTCTGACCTTAAATTGATGAGGTATGATCCTTTTATTATAATTTCTAAAGAACTGATTCTGATACACCTTTAGATGGTTAAGGGCACAGATTCCCTTTTCATCCAAGAGTTCTAATTCTACCATCCTAGCCACTCTCTAATCCTCAACCTTATCTATATAATCCCTAAGAGATATTCTCAGGGAAGAAATATCTATTTCCAATGGGATGATAGATTTTGTCCTAAAAACTAGGGAATATGGTGTTGCACCAGTAGGGGTGTGAATGGAGGTTCTGTAAGCCCAAAGGGATGGGTAAATTTCTAAATGCCAATTGCGACCTATATTAATCACCATATTTTCCATGATCTGGACTAATGTTTTGTTAGTGGCTTCAACTTTCTCATTACCTTGAGGATAATGTGGTGTAGACCACTTCAATTATATTTGAAATCGATGACAAATATCTTTCACTGTCTTATTTTTGAAATATTTTCCATTGTCAGTAACTATGGCCACCAGAATGACATACCTACAAATAAGGTGATTTATGATAAACACTAAAATCTAAACACCCGTAACATAAGTCAAAGGAATGACTTCCACCCACTTAGTAAAATATTCCGTAGTTGTGATTATATGGGTATGTTCATTAGATGAGGTGGGGGTGAGTTTTCTTATCAAATCTAGTCCCCATTTAGAAAATGGCCATGGGGTTGGCATCCACTGTAATGGATGCGATGGTGCATGGATGAAATTTTTTATACTTTTAACATAACAATCATTTCCTCACATAATTATAGCAATCTATTTCCATAGTAGGTAAATAGTAGCCTAATATTAGTAATTTCTTTGCTAAAACCATTCCATTTGTATGGGAACTATATAGCCCATCATGTACCTCTTTGATTGCTTAGATTGATTCTGTTACATCTAAATAATGTAACCGATTCCCATTGTAGCCATGATAGTAGAGCGTACCTCCCAACAGGGTGTAACAGGATATCTGGTGGATAAGGATTTATTTTTCGGAGTGGGAGATGTCAGGAGGAAAGCTATTGTGTTTAAGATATGCATAGATGTGCACATACCACGAGGAATAGGAACCATTAACTTCACAAGCCAAGCAGGATTCCAACATGTCATATGTAGGCTGGTGTAGATTCTAAAAAAAAATGCAATATCATTTCTCTTTGGTGGAATTCATAGCATCAAACCCATGGTTTTCATTACATTTATGGAGCGATTTTTTGCTCTTTGAATTTGTTCAAATGTAAAATGTACAAAGTATTATTTCATAGTTTACACCAGTTTCTTATAGGAGATGATCTTTTCATCTTGGAATTTGTATTCATTTTTGACTTGTTTGATGATAAATTGTGAGTCTCCAATGACCTTGACATGGTGGATATCCTATTTGACTGGTAGCTTCATCCCAGCGATGAGAACTTCATATTCTTCAATATTATTTGTAAAAGGAAAACTTAAATGGAAGGGTTGCGGTATAGGGTCTCCGAAAGGGGTAATTATCACTACACCTACTCTCGAGCCATGGAAAGTGAAAGATCCATCAAAGTGAACTTGCCACATGAAAAATTCCTCAATATACATTAATGGTGTGTCTGAAAAATCTAGACTCATGGATTTTGTTCCCGATAACGGTGATTTTGATTGATCGACAAGAACTTTTCCTTTAACCAATTTTTGGTGTACATACTCAATGTCAAATTTGCTTGGCATAATGATCCAATTAGCAATTATGCCAGTAAGTGTGGGTTTTGATAATAGATAATTGAGTGGGTCAACCTTGGATATAATCTTGGTTTTAGTACTCAATAGGTAATGCCGAAGTTTTTGGAAGGTAAAAAAATACAGCCAAACAAGATTTTTTGATATGAGGGTAGTTGAGCTCATAATAAATTAGAATATGACTGAGATAGTACATGAGTTTTTATTTATTTCCAAGGTCATATTGGGTGAGAAACACACCAATACCAAATTGAGTAGTAGAAATATACATCAAGAGTGGCTCACCAGGATTTGAAGGCACGAGGACAGGCGGATCGACTAAGTATTGCTTAAGTAATCCGAAGGCCTACTATTTCTATGGTCCCCAAATAAGTCAACATCCTTTTTAAGTAGATGGGTGAATGAATGACATTTTTTCAGCAAGTTGGGAAATGAAGTGGTAGATGGCTTGTATCTTTCCTTGCAAGTTGCGCATTTTTTTTATGTTTTTGGGAGGAGGCATTTTAGTAATGGTGGTAACTTTAGGTGGGTATACATCAATCCCTCTTTATGATAAAATGAATCCAAGAAACTTTCCTGACAATATGCCAAAAAAACACTTCTTTGGATTCAATCTAACCTTGTATTCCCATAGGAACTTGAAGATATGTCGTAAAATATCAGGGTGATCTATTCTCATCTTTGATTTTCCTATGATATCATCCATATAGTCCTCCATGATGTCATGAATCATATCATGGAAAATCATGGTCATTGCCCTTTGATAGGTTCCACCTACATTTTTAAGGCCAAAGGGCATTATATGATAACATATAGTCCCCCAAGGTGTTGTGAAGGTTGTCTTGGCCCTGTCTTCTTTTGCCACTTCAATTTGATTATACCCTAAGAATTCATTGCGAAATGAGAAAATTTTATACCCTGTGACCACTTGCAAGATATGATCCATGATTGGAAGTAGGTAGTTATATTTCAAGGAGGATTGGTTCAAGTTATGAATGTCCACACAAATCCTTATTCCCCTATTTTTCTTGTACACTGGGAAAATGTTCGCTACCCACATGGAATAGTGGATAAGAAAGATGATCATTACATTCAACATATTTAATACCTCATCCTTGATGGTATCCAATATCTTTGGATTGTAGGTCTGTTTATTTCACCTAAAATACTTGGCTTCCGGATTTAGTGGAGTGGAGTGGTGCATTTCCTTTGGATAAAAAGATTTGAGTTCATCATAAGAATATGATAAGACGCTAGAATACTTCCTCAATAGTGAGATGAAACTTATTTTTTCTTCAGGAGAGCAACACTTGCCAATATTCACCATTTCGGGTTACTCTGCAGTATCAATGTTTTCTTTCTCAAACTCAGTAGTACATCATAATGACTCATTCAATTTTTCTTTGATGAACCTATAATGATTGTCAAAAAAGGCCTCCAATGACATCGAGCCTTTCAGAATCTTGTTTCCTTTTAGCTTGATTACTCCTTCCACATCAACTTCTTCTATTATTTCCTTGTCCTCCTCTTTTAATGACTCCAGGTGTGGATTTTCACTTCCATCATAGTAGAGATTATTGTAGTTGTCTCTTTTCTCTAAGAAAGTGAGGAGATAACTGTTGTCATTAAATAATTGCAAATGGTTTTCATTGTTCGACACACTTGGTTTGAAAACCATTTCAACAGTCAATTTGTCCTTACTAAAGGACAGGTGGGGAGTCACCAAAAAATATGATACTGCAAGCAAGTCATCCTTTTCATTCTGATCATGAGGAATGGATTAAATGGATAAAGCATCGAAAGATTCAATGTAATCCCAAACTCTTTTTTATAGTGCTTGAGCCTTGGGCTTTTGACTTGATACTGATCTCTCACTAGCTTGGAAATTACTTCAACCTCATCAAGACATTGTAGCCTTTTAATACCCATATAATTAGTGGCATTCATTCCGAAATGAGGAGGGCCTCATAATATGTAGTGTTATTGGTATTTTCAAATTGCATCTTGTATGCAAATTCAAACAATTCATTTGAGGGAGAGGTCAATACAATACTACCTTCTGAACATGCACTTGCATGAATTCCATCAAATTCCATGGTCCATAGATGATATTATTCATCTTCAGTAAGGAGAGGAAAATTTTCATCACTTTTAGATGTGAGGAAGTAGTTACCCATCCCATTGTCTTAGAACAGGATGTTAGTTATAGGGTCCTTTGACTTATGGACTGTGTACTTTATTTTTCACACGGGAAACAACTTCTTCATTTCCCCTTTCACTAGAATGGTCATGGAGGATCAATCCATTTGTATTTCACCACCCAGGTCCCTACATAAGCTCATACTTAACAACATACCAAATGATGCTAGGATATCCACCACCAAGATTGTGAGAAACACCTTCTTATCTGAGAATTCATTTGCACATGTTAGAGTAAGTTCTAAGGCATTGGAAACTTTTATGGGCATGACATTATCAGATGCTCCTGAGTTTATGATGTAATTTCTTAGCTCGTAGCCTTTGATAAAGAGGGGTAGGTAGAAGGGTTCCACCTTATTGGTTTAGATGCACTCAGTGAAAACGTGTCATGTATAGGAGGGCATGGGTAATGTTGGCAACAAACCCTTAGGATTGGGATTTGTAGTGTTGGATTTTTGGCTACCATCCTTGATAAATTTGAAAAAAAATTCAAATTACTTCGAGTGTGTTTGCAAAAAATTAGTTTTGGACATATGAACTTTAGTTTTATTTACATGTTCGATGCAATCGAATGGAGTTGAGGCTGGTGGACTTGATGTCTTGGGGATAGTGGAAGTTTTGCATTGTGGAGGCGGGTACTACCTTGGAAGATTGAAGACTTTTAGTGAATGAGGTAGTTGGTTTGGAAAGAGTGGTTGACCTCAATTAAGCGTTAGGGGATTTTTTAGGACTAACATTAGGTGAAGTATTATCCTTATATGTAGATTTTGAGCTAGGGGAAATACGAGAGGAATTACTTGTCATGAAATCTATCTTCTTGCTTGCTATTGGATCTAGTTTCTCCTTTGTTGACTCATTTGATGGTGGAAGGGGAGATCCTCTACTGATTATTTTTTTCTATGGGACTAATGCTTGAGGATCCTCCTTTTTCTTCTTTACAGAGATTACCGAGGAGGAGTCTCCCTTTTGAGACTAGGAGCAGGTAAACATGACACACGAAAAGATCGGTGCATCTTCATCATCATCATACTTATATGTAAAGTAGTAATTAATAAGACCATTTTGAGAATCACCTTAAACCTCCTCAATCTCAATAATATTTCCATCTTTGTTTTCTTCTTCTTCTGGATCCTCCACTTCTTATTCTTCTTCTGCTTCTTCTGCATCACAAGTTGCATTGATCAAATGAGCCTCAAGGGAAATTATGTGAGGAGGAGCTATCTTTGGCCTGTTCGAGAGATTGGTCTTATTTGGAACATTTTTCATAGTGCTTTGAGTGAGTTTCTTTTTTAGAGAATTATATCATTGACCATATTTTGAACTATATGATATGTGGGAATGGAGCTAGAACTTTGACCCTTTTTCTTACCATTGGGATTATTCTTCTTACCAGACAGAATTAGATCATCCTTTATCTCAATGGTGTGGTCTTGTGCTTCCTTTAGAGTTAAAGGTCGGGACCTTATGAGAATGAACCCAACTTTGGAAGATGATCCTTTATGAAGAAAATGTTTATGTTATCAACTAAGGTCATAACTTCAAAAAGTATCCTCTTGATCAATATATTATATCTAGCCACAAAATCCATCACGTCTTCATTGGAATATTTCTTCATATGCACCAATTACATCAAGATGTCTTAGAATTATTTAGTGGAATTAATCTATCTTCGATTTTTTTTTTGATATCATCCCAGTAGGTGATTAATCTTGCTATTAGGAGATAGAACCATTAGGTTGCCTTGTTTTATACAGATTCCACAAACAATATGACATACAAATATTCATGTTCAAATCTAAGCATACCACAGGGTGATAAACGCTACCACATATTCCTCTGGGAGTTGTGAACCATCTCCTCTAAACATGAGAAAGCTTTTTAAAGCCTCACAACAATTCTTAAATAGGTTGCGGGAGTGAAAGAGCACGTGTTCCTACCCCATGACATGATAGGATGTGGTCTATCTTCATCACCCATTATGGCTTCAACTTCTGCTTTGGCCCTTACTATTGCTTCTACTCTAACCGTAGCTCTTTCTTCTTCTCTCTCTTTAGCTCTTTCTTATGCTTTAGATTATGCTAGTTATTTTTCTTTGGCTTCTTCTCTAGCTTTAGTTTCTACTTCATATTCTACATCAGTAAATCTTTCAAAATATTTTTTGAGGTTTGGGAACTCTATGTCTAATGGGTTAACACCGCTTGGACCACCAGTGAGAGAAATTCCAGGACGTGGTGAGTGCCTTAAATCTCTGATTATTTCTTTCCTTCTTTGGAGCTTTTAAAATATCAGGTCAATATTTCCTCCTTGTCTTTGTGACATGGTGTATGTGTGATCAACTAGCTAGTAGACTATTGAGATGGACTTAAGCGCTTCTTCATTGCAGTTAGGATTGTCTCACTCTTTCACCTTTTTCAGAATGTTTTTATTCAATATCTAACACCATGGTAGCTATGAAGTAGTGTGAAAATTTTTATTTGTTGTGTTAGACAACTTCCCTCAAGCCAAATACAATATCTTCTTAGATGTGGAAAATTAATTTAGGTCTCTATACAAGAGGGTTACAGAGAATATCCATTGATACGAGACATAAGGCTCCGCGACTCTTTAAATTACATTAAAAAAAAAAAAAATATATTATTGTGATTCATATTCAGGCGCATAATTTTCCAAGTCTTCCCCCATGGTGGGCACCAAAAACTGTTGGCAAGAAAATTTGTTAGGTAGAAAAATTGGAGTGTATCTGCCAACGTTTTGAGACTATAGGTCCCTCTGCTTAAATGGTATAGGTCCATTTATTATGTGTGAATGAAAATAATTTTTTTGGGTGTCCTAATGACGAAGGATCTAACAGGGAAACTCCACTAAACTTGTGGAAAATATATTGTAATTTCTTGCAAGGGAGGAATTTGCTGAGAAGGCAGGAAAGGGAGTGGGAAAAATGAAGGGGGTGTTAGGTTGTGGAGCTTATTTTCATGTGAGAAAGTGATGAAGACTATACACTAAGAGTACTGTACACTTTCCACAGTTGTCTCGCCGGGGTTCGGGGCTGGGTTGGGCCCCGAGCGGGGGTCCAGGGGCGGCAGCCCCTGGTAGCAGGGGTTCGGGGGCATAGACCCCAAGAAATTGTTTTTCACCTTAAAACATGCCTGATAAACAGGGTAACACATTTTTCTCATATGGGCGAGATTTTTACCCATAGGTTTATGGGATGGTTTTGGCCCATGGTTTTGATATCCACAGTTTTGTAAAACTACTTAAGTAGTTGTTTACTTATATGGTTTAATGCATATGGTAGGGATGATGTAAGATTACATATGTGTTTTTAATTCGGGTGTGAATTCTGTAGAGTTTGTTGAGCATAGCTCCAAACATATCTGGGTATTGTATTGAGAGAGCGGTGGCTTGTAATAAAATCTAAGAAAGTGATTCTTGGTGGACGTAGCCTAAATTGGGTGAACCATGTTGAATATTGTCTCTTTGTGTTGTGTTATTTTATTCTACACTTCTATTTAAGATTTGTAATATTTTCTACATATTAGTTTCTACTGTTGCAATTCTGTGAGGGATTATTCCGCATATTTTATCCCTTATTTCCTAACAATTGGTATCAGAGCCTGGTTTGGTTTGTTGAAGTGTTGAATCATAGGGAAATTTTTATCTTGAGTGGGAGCTATGGTAGATGATGGAAATCAAGGGTTGATAAATTCAATGGGAAAAATTTCAATCTTTGGAAGATGCAGATGGAAGATTACCTTTATCAGAAGGATCTTTATATTTCACTGTCTGAGAAGGTGAACAAACCCTCGAGCATGACAGATGCGGAATGGGATTCGCTGGATAGGAAGGCACTTGGGACAATCCGGTTGTGTCTTACATCTTCAGTATTATTTAATGTTTCAAAGGAAAAGACTACAAAAGAACTAATGGATGCATTAAGGAAGTTGTATGAAAAACCCTCTACCTCTAATAAGATATTTTTAATGAAAAATTTGTTTAATATGAAGATGTCTGAGAATGGTTCAGTAACAGATCATTTAAATGATTTTAATATGGTTGTAAATATGCTAGCTTTGGTTACAATAGAATTTGATGAAGAAGTTAGGGATTTATTAGTTCTGTGCTCTTTACCTGAGAGTTGGAATAGCTTGGTAATGGCGGTAAGCAACTCGGTTCCAGCTAACTCAAATTTGAAGTTTGAGGATGTTGTAGGGGTGATTCTAAGTGAGGAAATGTAAAGAAAAATCTCTGGTGAATCTTCTACTTCAGGGAATGCTTTGATAGTGGAAACTAGAGGGAGACAGAAGAATAGAGGAAGCTGTGGAAAATCAAAGGATCGGGTAAGGTCAAAATCCAAAAGCAAGATAGTATGTTGGCACTATGGAAAGTCTGGGCATGCAAAGAAGGATTGTTGGGAGCTTCGGGACAAGAAGAAACAACATGAAGAAAACAAGGAGGAAAATGTGGCAATGGGTAATGTATGTCAGGATGCTTTGATTCTTTCTTTGCACAATATTATTGAATCTTGGGTTTTAGATTCGGGGGCTTCTTTCCATGCTACTCCACATAGGAATTATTTTGTTGATTATGTTCAAGGAGATTTTGGGCATGTTTTTCTTGGTGATGATGAGCCTTGCAACATAGTTGGAAAAAGGTTTATGGTCAGGTTAAGATGTAGAATGGGAATACTTGGCTATTGAAGGATGTCATACATGTGCCTATATTAAGATGAAATTTGATATCGACAGGGAAGTTGGGAAGTGATGGTTGTACTGTGATATTTACAACTGGACTCTTGGAAGGTTACTAAGGGTGCTCTTGTGGTGGCAAGAGGTAATAAGGTTGGAACCTTGTATTTAACCACTTATAGCACTAATGTTTGTAATCTTGTGGCTTCAGAAGTAGATACAACATTGTGGCACTATAGGCTCGGTCATATGAGCCATAAGGGCATGGAGATCATAAATAAGGATTTTCCTGGATATACAAAAAATAGGTTTGGAGTTCTGTGAGGACTGCATATATGGGAAAATAGAAGTGAGTAAGGTTTCTCAAGGTTGGACCTACAAAGAAAGAGAGTAAGTTAGAGTTGGTGCATTTTGATGTGTGGGGGTCGGCTCAAGTATCATCTCTTGGGGGTTCAAGTTATTATGTTACTTTTATTGATGATGCAACAAGGAAATTTTGGGTTTATTTTATTAGAAACAAATATGATGTATTTGACACTTTTGTTAAATGGAAAGCCTTGGTAGAGAATGAAACAAGTCTTAAGCTAAAATGTCTCAGGTCAGATAATGGAGGGGAGTATTACAACAACGAATTTGATAATTATTGTTCTAAGAATGGAATCCATAGGAAAAAGATGGTTCCAGGAACTCCGCAACAGAATGAGGTGTCAGAAAGGATGAACAGAAACAATAATGGAATGTGCTAGGAGCATGAGGTTACATGCAGGACTGCCTCTTTCTTTTTGGGCAGAAGCAGTGAGCACAACTGTGTACTTGATAAACAGAGGACCCTCAAGTTCCTTGGATGGAGGCATACCTTAGGAGATTTGGTATGGTAAAAAATTTGATTATTCATTTCTTAGAGTCTTTGGATGTGAGGTGTTTGTCCATATAGACAAGGATGATAGGACCAAGCTAGAGGCTAAATCAGAAAAATGTACTTTCATTGGTTATGGTGGTGATGACTTTGGATATAAATGTTGGAGTATTAAGGACAAGAAAATCATTCGATATAGGGATGTGGTCTTTAATGAGAAAGTCATGTATAAGCAACAGTTGCAGGAAAATAGGGAAGAATCCAAGAAAGAATATGCAATGGTAGAGGATCGTTTGGATGGGAAAGTGACACATGAATTAGTTTAGGAACCTCCTTAAACAGGAACCCCAAAATTTTATATTGAGGAGGTATTCTAGGGTAAGAAGAGAACCTGAACATTTTTCTCCTTCTCTTTATTATTTATTACTCACTGATAGTGGAGAGCCAGAGAGCTTTGAAAAAGGAATGCAAGTAGATGTCAGGAAGAAGTGGGAACAAGCCATTAATGAGGAGCACCAGACTCTCATGGAGAACTAGACATGGGATTTGGTGAAGCTACCTGAAGGAAAAAGAGCATTACAGAAAAAGTGGGTGTTCATAGTGAAAGAGGAAGGAGGAAAGAAAAGATACAAGGCCCGGTTGGTGGTCAAGGGGTTTGCATAGAAAAAAGGTATAGATTTTGATGATATTTTTTCTCCTGTAGTAAAAATGACTTCTATTAGAACTGTTCTAGGAATAGTTTTAGCAGAATACTTACACTTAGAATAGCTTGATGTAAAGACTTCATTTCTCCATGGTGATTTGGAGGAAGAACTATATATGCAACAACCAGAGGGCTATGAGGTCAAAGGTAAAGAGGAGATGGTGTGCAAACTGAAGAAGAGCTTGTATGGCTTGAAACAAGCTCCACGTCAATGGTATAAGAAATTTGATAGCTTCATGATGGAGCAAGGTTATATTAGATGTCATTCTGACCATTGCATGTATACAAAGAAATTTGAGGATGCCAGTTATATTATTCTTTGTCTGTATGTGGATGACATGTTGGTTGCAGGTAAAAACATGCAGGAAATAAAATTACTCAAGAAGCAGCTAAGTGAATCCTTTGCTATGAAGGATTTGGGGGTAGCCAAACAAATCCTTGGTATGAGGATATCTCGGGATAGGAAGGAATGGAAGCTGACTTTATCTCAGGAAGAGTACATTAAGAAGGTCTTGGAGAGGTTTAATATATAGGATGCTAAACCGGTTGGGACTCCTTTGGCAGGCCATTTCAAGTTATCAAAGGAGCAATGTCCCAAGACAGAGCAGGAGAGAAACTAGATGTCCAAGGTACCTTACTCATCAGTGGTTGGAAGTTTGATGTATGCCATGGTGTGCACCAGGCCTGATATTGCCCATGCAGTGGGAGCAGTGAGTAGATTTATGAGTGATCCAGGTAGAGATCACTGATAGGCATTAAAGTGGATCCTTCGGTATTTGAGAGGGACCATGGGGATAGTTTTGTGCTACAGTGGATCAGACACCACTTTGTGTGGTTATGTAGATTAAGATATGGTTGGAGATGTAGACAGTAGGAGGAACACAATAGGTTATGTTTACACTGTAGGTGGAACAACAGTAAGTTGGATTTCACGACTACATAATTTGGTGGCTTTGTCAACCACGGAGGCTAAGTATGTTACTGCCACAGAGGAAAGTAAGGAAATGATTTGGTTACATCAATTACTTGAGGAGTTGGGGCATAAGCAGGAGGAAGGAAAGTTACATAGTGATAGTCATAGTGTTATACACCTAGCTAAGAACTCTTCTTTCCACTCTAGGATGAAGCATATACAGTTAAGGTACCATTTGAAAGCTTTGGAGGAAGAGAAGTTGAAGTTGGAAAAGATTAATACCAGTCAAAATCCTGCAGACATGATGACCAAGGTGGTCACAAGGGAAAAATTGAAGTTATTTTTTAGCTTTGGTTGCTCTTCACAGAAACTAGTGAAGGGTTGAGAAGCTTGCTCAGAGGAAAACTAGTCTCCAAGTGGGAGATTGTTAAGTTGTGGAGCCTGTTTTCATGTGAGAAAGTGTTGAAGACTATACACTAAGAGTACTGTACACTTTCCACATATGAGTGGGTGTCAGGGGGCGGCAACCCCCGGTAGCAAGGGTTCAGGGGCGCAACCCCTGAAAATTTGATTTTGGCCTTTGCCCGATATACCAATAAATGTTATTTTCTCATATGGGTGGGCCCATAGGTTTATGGGACAGTTTTGGCCCATGGTTTTGATACACGGTTTTGT
Organism: Taxus chinensis; assembly: GCA_019776745.2. NCBI lineage: Eukaryota > Viridiplantae > Streptophyta > Pinopsida > Cupressales > Taxaceae > Taxus > Taxus chinensis. The sequence continues at coordinate 338,872,802 of CM034151.1, forward strand.
AGAACTGCTTAAGAAGTTGTCTATTTATATATGTTTGTGCATATGGTAGATATAATGAAAACATTACATATGTGTTTTGAATTCGGGTGTGAATTCTGTAGAGTTTGTTGAGCATAGCTTTAAAAAGATATGGGTATTGTATTGAGAGAGTGGTGGCTTGTAATAAAATATGAGAAAGTGATTCTTGGTGGACATAGCCCAAATTTGGTGAACCACGTTAAATATTGTCTCTTTGTGTTGTGTTATTTTATTATGTAATTTTATTTCAGATCCGTAATATTTTCAACATATTAGTTTCTATTTTTTTGATTTTGTGAGGGATTATTCCGCATATTTTATCCCTTATATCATAATAATGGGGGAGTTCCTAATGCTCAGATTTCATGTCTTCTGTGTGAAGTTTGAATCCTTCCCGAACTATCTTTTTCCACAACACAATTTTCTCTATAACTTCCCGCTACTTCCCTACCTCCCTCTCATTCACCTTATTATACTTAATATGTCTTTCCTCTCTCTCTACCTCTCTTATATTAGGTATGCCATCTTTCACCAAGCCTAATCCTACCCCTGCACGTGGTGGTTTTTAATTATCCATCAATTTACTCTCTAATTTTTGGGTTTACCATCATAATTTTGATCTGCAGTGGAATGCCTTGTAGGTAAGTTCCTTTGGGATATCACAAAAATTAGAATTTAGCTACCTCTGGGCATGAATACATGGAAATTGAGTACTCCAAGATATAGATGTTCAAAACACCATTGAACCATGTATCCATAGTGCGAGTCCAAATTAGATCAGCATCATAAAGGGCCTGAAATTCTTCATGTGTCTAGACAAGTGTGTGATACCTTCAATTCCATTTATACGCATATGTAACTAGTCACTCGTATAGTTCTACTAGAAAGATAGGGAAGAAGCTCTTGTACAAACAATCATATAAATTCTGCTCCACCCCACATGCGTGTGTTAAACTCATATCCACTATTGAATCTCTGTGTATTCTTATTTTTAGGTCATGTATCCAATCTGCAACACTTGTTAGGGTCAACCGGGTACGTCTTTATTATGAACCATCTTGAAAAAAAACTGAAAAAGAGGTCCCCAACAACAAAACCAATGATGTAACCTAGAATTCACTAGTAAAATCCAAAGTGTGTTGGCACATCACTCAACCTAGACTGAGCGCTCACCCAAGGCGTGTAAAGGTACTAGGCCCATCTTTAGGGTTATTATTGTAGGTGGTTATCATGATGAAGACTTAAAGCATTTTAGATACATGACTAATATATATCATTATACAGTGCATTTTCAGATCTAGATCTTAAAGACTCATGAATCCCATGATAAACATAATGAGATCATTCATGTAGTAATAAACTAATAACTATGATTAACACCTTGATTCAATCAATAACCTCCATTATATAAAATGTAGTAATACACATAAGCTTCTTACAATAATGGCATCATCTACTCATGCACGTACAGATCTGATAGTGTAATCTCATAGTAATCCAATCCTTACATACTATTCTCACACACACTTATACCACGCAGTTCATTACATATTTATAAGGGTGAGGACTTTACCTTCACCTTTTTATCTATTCCTAAAATAGGTCGCATGCTATTATTAGCCACACATGCAAGTGCATTAACAACAGACTTCTTCAAGTCAATCTATCAGTAGTAAATATATTCTCAGCCTATACTCATGTAAAGTGATTTATAGCCAATCCTCCAAAAATATCCAATGCATGTCACCCAAGTTTCTAACCAGTCTGTGTGTTCCACACGCCATCTTCCAAAAATAGATCCTCATGGTGTAAAATAACTATGTCCTGAATTTGCCTCATTCCTCAATGCGTGATTCCTTCCTGATCCTCCTATGCTTTTGAATACACTCTTCTCTTCCACGTGAACCTTCTGTATGTTTTTTTGTAATCGCCATATTTTTACTGACCAACATTTTGACCGTGCACTACACTACATCCTAGAATCCATGTAGTTATGTGTATATGTGTGTGTAATGATACCCTAGGTTTCTCTTATGCAAGTTGCACTATGATAGCGGGATAGATCTAAATTGCTCCAAGTATGCAAATGTGTGTCATGCAATAGAATGAACCTTCCCCTCCTATGTTGTGTATTCATAGTGATGTAAGCCCTTGTCCCTTGTATGAGTGTGCTAGATGAATGCCTTTGAAATGCTTTTGTGCCTTTATGCAAGCTTAGGTGATGATAACTAATGCTTATAGTGTTTGGTCCATTATTTGAGAGAAATGAAAGACTATATTTATGAAAGGCAAACCCAAAGATTTAAAAGGTGACAAAGAAGTAAAAGAGAAACAAAATAAGTAAGAAGAAGATAAATAAGGCCAAGATCTTATCTATAAACTTCTACTTTGGAACTCTACGAATCACATAATTATGATGTCCTACTTTTGACTTTGGAAAATGACAGTTTTGCTTGAAAGATTAGAACTTAGTGAGTGATTATCTAGTGCTATAGAAAGGAAATTGCAGAGTAGGAAAGAATTCAAACTAAAATACCAACAATTTTATCCTAGAAACCTTCAATGGAGGAAAACCAGTCAGGAAGGGAGTAAATTATCTTTCCTCCCACTTTTATTGGTCTAATATATATAATTACAGATTACAATAACTATGGAAAGAAACAACAATGTAAACCTTCTCTCCAATTACTTGCTTTCTTTGTTTCTACACCTTGCTCCTATAATTTCAGTCCAGCACTGAAGATCTTCCTCACTGCTCCCATTATACTTTAATTCTTGATATCTCTTGATCTCTGAATGTTATTATCTTGCTCCTTTCATGCATTTATAGACCTTCCCATGTCCTCCCGTGCAATGGAGGATGTGAATGGGCATGGAAGGGAGGAGATGTAACTGGGCATTTCAAATTCGTTTCCATTTGTGCTTCATTTTGTTTTCTGTCTAGAAATGACAGGACCATCGCCCTATGCAGACTAGTAGTCCCCAAGGACTACCACCTTGGCTAGGTGGTCGTTTTAGGACCGCCGCCCTGTAGGGCGGCAAGAATTCTAATATTTACCACCACTCTACAAAACTAGCAGTGGCGATTCTTGAAAAAGTAACCTTCGTTTACCTTCTTTTGTTCACTTTACCTACTTCTTCTTGGTGTTGATGTACCTGATGAAGTGGTGTGCTTTTCTAGATCCATATGCATCAGGAGCACCCAGTTAAGGGATAATGAGTGCCTGTCATATTCTATCCTAACTGGGCGCTAGTGTCTGAGGTCATACCAAAGATTGAAATCAATCAAGTGTCGATAGAGTTGTAAGATATGTAAGTGCTAATAAAAGTGACAATGAGAGTAAAGTCAAAAGACCTGAAAGAAGCTGTCTGAATGTGCCTAAGATTTTTGCTTAAGCTAAGTCAGATAGAATTAGAACTACCACGTAAATAGTTCTATAACAAAGCTAAGTCAAAATATAGGCACCATCAAGATAAGAGCTTAAACAAGATCTAATACTACCAGCATCCTTGCATTAAAACTTTCAACATAGAGATCAAACTAGCATGCTAAAGTATTCAGAATACCTCTACTTCTCTAGATTACCAACAAAAGCAAATGGACCTATATAGACTCCATGGCAATCGAAGTTGATTTTTTTGATCTTCAATGAACTTAGGAATGGGAGCTCATCAAAGACATGGTTATAAGACCACTTTCGATTATTCTCCATATCACCCCAAGCATCTTGGCTGGATGAAATGCAAGAAATGAGGCTATTAGCTCTTCAAATGGTGAATATTCTCAAAAATAAAAAAAGGCTTATAGTGTATTTTCTATATGCTTTGATTTTATCTTCTCAAGGAATGTAAGGTGTAAGTAAGAAAGGTAGGAGGAGGGCTCTTTATATAGCCCAATGGATGAAAGTAGATCTCTACATCCCTTTGCATGTGGGATAATAGAGATGTTGAGTTAGTTGTGGATAATGGGGGTTTAGATAGGGGTCGAGTTAACTTTAGGAGAGTTTAGCTTGTCCTTTAGTGACTCATGTGGATAAAGGGGGTTTATTAATTGATCCAGAGTGATTAATTAATAGATGTGTAAGCTTATAAAATCTTTTTAGAGGAACAATTAGCATGATTTAGACCATAGAAGGAGGAATCAAATCAATTAAATGTTGATTTATTGATTTAATGGAAGAGGAAACTAATTAATTAATAATAATCAATTAGTCTAGATAGAAAGGGGGATTAATTAATGGTAGGTTGTTAATTGGCGTATATACTCGATAGAAGAGTTAATTAATTAATGTTATGTAACTAATTAATGGTGATGGAATAGAAAATGAACATTTATTGACGATATGTTGTCAATTTGCGGGAAAGGATATAATCAGTGCAATTTAAGTATTTAAATTTCTCGGGATAAATTATAGGTGTCTAGAGATGGAAATGATGTATTGATAATATATATATATATATATTGTTTTGTCATGGATCATTATGTGTTTATTATGTAATGTGATGAATTAGATTTGCTGTGGTAATGATGGTTTTAGATTATATTTTATAATGATGGATTTTAGATTAGATGTTATGATGTTGTGATATGATTATGATGTAATGGAAAACATATTTGTTTTATATTTGATGATGATGGTGAAATAAACTATGATTAGATGGTTATTTAAGATGTGCATGTGTATGGATAAAATGATGATGTAAATGTGTGATGTATTAATGAGGATTAGGACTATATATTTTTTGTTTGATTTTGATCATGTGATTATAATGTCTATGGATACCATTTGAGGAAAAAAAATTTAGAATGGATGTGATTAATGATGAATATAGGTAAGAGTAAGTGTGTTGTAAGATAGATAGATAACACATGGGTGATTGAGATAAAAAAAAGGTATGTGTTGCAACAAAACAAAATAGGGATGAAAGATAGATGTGATAGGATTAAGGATGAAACATAATGCAATGGTGGTGACCCATGTAAAAATATACGCCACATAAGAGAACATGTGAGGAAAATATTCCTCCAACTGTATTAGAGGTAAACAAGAGGGGATCCAAGTAACAAAAGGCACATGCAACCAAACCAAATGCTAGTAAGTAATCAATGATAGTTAGTTATATCAACGATCATAAGGAAGAAATAGATGAAATGAACTCATATACCTAGTGTTGAAAAAACAAAGGGAATTTTAAATGTACTTGTATAAGGGAAGAGGGTTCTCCAAAAGTGGTGTTCTCTAAGACTATGCCCCAACTCTAGGAAGGAGAAAGAGCAAACTGATCAATGCGGGAAGATTTCTTAGGATGCTAATAAAATGGAAGATTGATCAATGCAGGAAGCCTTAAATGCCATAAAAAAGAGTATCCATCCTTTAAGGGTATGGTATACTTTATACATGATATAGATGGTAGAAATAATATATGATAGTTTTCCTTCGAGGGATCGGTCTATTATTTTTCATTCTTTTTTACATGTTTTTTTTTTTGTGAACATCTGTCCTTTGAGGGATCAATCTATTTTTTATAACTTTGATTTTGACAAGAGAATCCATGAATTTTGATTTTACATGGGGAAGATTTGGGATTATCTAGGTATACCATTGAGGAGGGAATAATAAGTGTACAAGAGACACCCCTGAACCCTTTGCATGGTTCCAATAGGTGAATAAGAGGGTCATGAATGTAATGCTCATAAAGTTCTCACCAAATGAGAGAACCTATCCATAATGAATGTGCTACGGGTAGAGCCACGGTTCCCATATTTAAGGTCACATGTATGAAGTGACGGAAGACCACATAGTTCCAAATTACCACAATGAGAGATGGAAGGGGCTAAGATGGAGGAATGATTAAAGGATATGACTAAGGAAAAATTGGTAAATGTGCCAATAGTAGAATGAACAAAATTACAATGCGTTAATAGGTTCCACTTCCAGTATACCATAAAAGGGAGGCCAAACTATAGGCTCCCGACCCATAATTATGTGTGATAATGTATGGTCCAATCCAGTTAGGGAAAAAATTTCCACGGTTTCTCCTTTCAAGAGTGGTAGCATTCTAATTTTAGTCATGATAGGATAGGATGAAAGATGGGATGAGATAGAAAAGAAAATAATGAAAAACTATACGCTTAAAAAAGCAACAAATTATGCGTCCCTGATGAGACAAAGAGATGGTCCCCCAAGGGAGAGATGAATATGACCATAACAATGGATTTTGGATGAGAATAAATGATCCCTTAATAGAGAGAAGAATATGGCCACAAAAGTGGAATTAAAATGTGAATATATGGATCATATAAAATTGAATCAGATAACTAAGGTAATGTCAAGAAAATTTGCTAATTGGATAGCCAAATGATTCTAAAGTGAAGTCTCCTAACATCCATGAAGTTGTCTGATGGATCAGAGGATGAATGGATGTGCTTAGGATGTGAGGATGTAAGGTGGCTAAAAGCGAGGGATAGATGGTCTTCCAATGAGAGATGCAACATCACATTAAGTAACTTGAATGTGGATGTAGATAGATTGATGAATGTGGATGATGGAGTAATATTTTTAAGATCACCAATGATAAATTTGAATTTTGATGAGACAAATGATCAAGGATCGTAGGGATGATTGGTTGTAGGAAAAATAGCAGATGGAGAAGGATGATTCTCTTTGATGATAAAGTCATCCCTCTCAATAAGATCATGAATGATAACTTGGAGGGTATTACAATGCTAAGTGTTATGGCCCGAGGTACGATGATAGGCACAAAACTGATTGGGATTGAACCATGATGGTTTCTTACTATTAGGGTTAAAATCTTTGATAGGTGGAAACATGATGGCAAATGTCTTGATTAAATGTCTAAGGATATTTGTGTAACATCAAACAAAAGTAATGAACGGAAGATTAATCTTATGAATTTGGGTAAGAGACTTTGGCTTGGATTTAGGGGAAGGAGTGGATGCAGATTGAATGTGTGAATTAGATATCTCAAAAGATGGATGAAATTTGGGAAGAGAGTTAGATTTATAGGATTAGAATTTATTATTACGAGGTGTCTTAGATGAAGGGACTAGTCTTGAAACAAATGAGGGGGTGATTGGGATGGATTTTGTAATGTTGGATCACTGAGGAGAGATAAAGTTTAATTTCTTATGAGGGCGCATGGGAGATTTGTGGGGATGCCTACCACAAGTTGTAGATCTTGATTAAGATGACTTAGCATAGGCAGGGATAACTGCAATTTTAATTGGTGGATTTGAATATGTAAGTGTAGGTATGGGATTGGTTAGTGTGGAAGAAGTTAATTTTTTGAAGGGAGAATGAAAATCCTTTGTGTTTGTATTTTTCGTCGAAGGAGAGGTGGATGTATAAGATAATAAATTTTGAGTATGTTGATGTCTTGCTGGTCTAGGTATAGTTATGACATAGGTTAATGTCTTAGTATTGGATGAATTTAATTTAGGTTGATGAAATGTTGTTGATGAAGAGGTCTTCATGTTGGATGGTTTAGAGGTGGAAATGTCAAGTTTTTTGAAGAAATGTACAAGATATTTTTGAGGTAATGTACTAATGGTTTTAGGATTTATTTGTAATGTTGTGTCCTTAGGAGGAGCATCAACAATTTCTTTTGGAGGACTTGGAGGTGGTGTCACAGTTGGTGTAGATGTAGGAAGCAATATTTTTTTAGGGTATTTTATTGCGTCTATGAGATACAAGGGTCACTTGAGGTTTTTTAAAATTGAAATGTTTTCAAATATAATTTGAGTGATAAAGGTGACATTGAAGAAGAAATTTGTGTGAATGCACCTTCAACAGTTGATGTAGTTAAAGGCTCTGAAATAGGTACTGAACTTAATTATGAGGTTGGTATAGTAGGTAGAAGTGGGGTGAAAGTAGGAGAGGTAGTTAGATCTAGTGAAGTGGATTTGGTGGATAATGAAGTGAATATAAAAGGTACCATAATAGGAGTGGAGCCAATATAAACTATGGAAGAAGGTGGGAATGTTTATTTCATAAATACTTCTAGGGGCAATAATTATATGTGTGTGAATGGAATCCTAGTGGTAAGAATGGATGCCGAGGTAGATGTAGATATGATTGTTGAGGTTGTTTGGGACAAGTGTTAATGATATTACAGATGTGGGAATCATATTGATGGGGATCGATGTGATTAGTGATGAAGGAGGAGAATTTGTAGGTTCTTTATCAAAGGTGTTTAAAGTGTTTATAGTATGAGCATCGAGTTTTTTGATCATGGGAGTGGTGGGGGCTTGGCTTGTTGGTGAAGCAGTGGAGCTGTCTATTTCGATAGCCCCCTAATTTATAAGTTTTTGGATGTGATATTTTAAGGATAAACACTTCTCAATGTTGTGACCTTTGACTTGATGATATTTAAAATTGTGGGCTTCATGTTAATAAATGGGCTTGAGTCATGAGTCATCTATGGTTTGTATGGGAGGTAGTTGGATGGATTGGACTACCATCAACTTGTCAAATACTGAGCTATAGGATTTACCCAAGGGGGTATAATTGGGCATAGGTCTAAGGGTTTGTTGTTGAGTCCCTGTACTAGATGTGGGTGCAGCTAGAGACTTTGTGACCATGACATTGGCTGCACTCTTATATTTATTGGTGTGTTCAGATGGTTTGTTGAACTTGACTTTGGGTTTGTTTGATTTAGGTTTGAATTGGCCTTAGTCAAGGGCACGAGTCTTAATTTTGTGATCCATGGTGAAGGATTCTTCAAATTTTTGGAAAGATTGGATATGCAATGTAGGGGAAATAGGTTTTTCACAAAAAAATGAAAAGAGTTTGATGAGTTCAGTTTGTGGAAGAGTAAATGATAGTTAGATTATAATTCCATGCCATCATGTAACAAAATATATCATAGACTCATCATCAAACTGTTTAATGGCGTATAAGTCATTGATAGTGATTTTACATGCAATGTTAATAAAAAAATTCTCTAGGAACAATTATGTCAGTTGGGTAAAGGAAAATAAGGAATGTTGAGGAATCATGTTATAACAATCTAGTCCTGGAATGACCAAGGAATAGGGAGGTACGAAGCATAAGTTCCTAATTAGATGCGATAAGGAAACATTCATGTTTAAATGTGAGGAGATTTTGTTGGGGATATTCCTTGTTGTTGAACTTAGTAAACTTAGGAAGGTCCCAATGAGGATGGTAAGGGTTAATTGGAACCTACAGATGAATGGGTTCATTACAATTTTTTTGTAAGATAATGTAACCTTGGGTCCTAAGATAGTGACCTCTAGACTAGCCAACCTATTCATTAAGGCATGCATATAATCGTTTGATGTGATGATAGGTTAGGATTATGGTTGTGTGGTATGAAAGTATCTTGATAAGGTGGTTGATAAGTTTGTGGATGTGTAGGTGTTTGGGGAATTTGGTGGGGGTGAGGGTAATTTATGGGTTGTGATTGAAGGGATGGTGGTTGAAAGAATTTTTTTAGGAGATAGGCACATGATATGACTGTTGAGATGGGGCAAGTTTTTGTGGTAAATGATGAGTGGGAATATGAGTGTTAATAGGTTGAGACAGTTGGATAGGCATACTAGTAGTGGATGGAATAGAAATAGATGTGATATACATTGACGTGAGTAGAATATGATCCACCAAATAAATATATTGATAAGATCGAAAGGTCATTGGAGATTTACGAAGTGAAAATTCATAAATAGGGCTAGAAGGAGGTTGAATTGCCTCTGAAGGAGTGACAGATGGGAGTGTAGTTAGTCTAGAAAGTTTGGATTGATAAGAGACATGAGGATTGGTTTCAAGATAAGAATAATTTTGGATGACATGGTCCTCAGGAAGGAAAGCCATGTTGAAAAGGGGTTTGACAACCAAAGATATCATCTCAAGCTTAATAGCTTTTGGGAAATATCATTAAAGTAAGGGATGTCATTGGATAGAGTGGATTGTTGTGTTGCCTCAACTTGAGGAAGGATACAAATAGGTATGAAAAATTTTAACATTTGTTTATGTAATTTGTTAACAAAAAAATGAAAAAACAATTTTTTTATCAACATGATTAATTGAGAAAATGCGAGAAAAATAAAAAGGGAGGTGGATAGTGAAGGTTCCTAAGAATGGCAGTCTAAGGCTGATTTCAAGATTATTTTGGCTTCGGAGAGTCTTGAGAGATTTCTTGTTGGGTAATGAAATCCTAATTAGTCTATCAGGTAAGAGGATGTTTAGACGTGTTAATTTAGATGAATGGGTTTAGGTTATGTGTAAAAATGTGTGATGTAGCAATTTAAACCCATACTTAGACTATGTGAGAAAGTAAGATGAATAAGGAAAGGTTATTTTTAAAACCAAAATGAAGTGTGAAATTTGATGAGGATATAGTAAAGAATGGAATATTACGATGTAAAAAAGAAGCAAATAGGGAAAAAAAATGAATACCTGGATAACACTTTTCCTATTTGTCTACACTCTTGAGCGATGAGTGATCTTGGCCACAAACCCAACACGAGAAAGAAATAAAGTGGAGCCTCATGTTTCAGTGTTAGTGGAAGACGATAAAACCAAAATATAGATAGAAAAGAAAGATATCACCAAAAGGGAATTCCCACTGAGCATTTTAGGAATGTTTTCCAAGTTTCCCGTTCTTAATGAAGTTGATCCACTAGCTACTAAAGAAACTAGAAAAACTAAAAAATGATGGAGGGTTTATGTTACCTTAGATGTGATGTGATGGATACATGTGTTAACTAATTGATGTATCCTTGCTATGAGATGAAGGATACCTATGAATAGACTGAAAATGATATTGATTAGATAGAGTTATGTGGGGACTTCCTGAAAAATTCCTGCTCCAAAAAGTTTTTGGATTCCTTTCGTGTATGTCAACCCCTGTTGTTTAGAATGAGTGAAATAAATCAAGAACAATAGATAAAATGCAGAAACAGATTAGAACTTAATATGAGAAATGATTAAAACTGATCTATAAGCTAATATGCCCAGAATAACTGTAAATTAAATGTTACCTAGTCTGGGTAGATGATGACCCAGAATGTGTGTAGGTAGGTTGACGGTGACCTGAGAGAATAGATTTGAACATGTAGATGAAATACGCAGACCTGCAAGGTTTGAGTGCAATCTGAAAGTTGATAAAGGTGTGTGTGATGTAAGAGGATCTATAGAAATGAACCAAAGATAAATAGGTGGGAAAAAAGGATAGGAAAGGACAGTTTGGATAGATTATTAGATGAATAGGGCCCTAGTCGATGGTGACCAGGAGGGATCAAAGATGATTATATCAGAGACATATAAATCTGAGGATAAGTGGATGAATATGGAAACTTACAAGAAGTATTTAATTTTATAGGGGTGACAACGACTGGGCTAGGTCACCACCAACTATGGGGAAAGTTTCCGCATTAGCCTAGATTTTTTGTTTTCTTGCATGATTTCCCATTTTTAAGATTTGGAAGGGTTCTTTAAAGCATGTAGGTGAGTTTAGATTGCTTTGGGATAAATCATGGGTAGTTCGGGCATAAAAATAAATAGGAAGAAAGCTAGGAAAAATATAGGGGTTAAGGATTTAGGATGAAATCATCCTAAATAGAAAGTGAATTATGGAATGGATGAAGATTAATGCTTAATTAATTAAGTAATAGGAACTAATTAATTAATAGGAGTTAAATCGGAATGATATGGTGTGGATATTACTTAATTAATTAATAGGAATTAATTAATTAAACTTAATATGGATGGGATAAAATAGAATTTAATTAAACAAGGGGGATGCATTAAATAAATATTTTCACATGGGTAATCACGGGGAGAGATACCAAATTTAGGTGTCTACAGTAATTTAGGTGTCATGAATGTATGTGGACCCCATTCAAAAATACAAGTTTAAGAAGAATTTCATTTTTATCAAAATTTATACACTATAACTATTGACTAAATTAATTTTTGAAGAATTTGTGAAGACATAATACATGTCCATGTTGGTTTCATATCATGGTTGACCCCTTAGGATGTTTTTTAGGTCTATTTCGTATGACTTGTTTTGAGTTGTTTTGGGCTGTTTGAAGTGACCTCGTTATAAAGGAATTTTGGTGGTGTCTCAGTATGATTTTTAGTATTATGATAATTTGGTGATGACCCCGAGGTCATGATATTTCCATTTTTATATCACACTTTAATATTTGAGGTGATTTGACAAGGTTTTGGCTTCAATCTCTGAAGACTAGTTTTGTAGGTCTTAGACGTAGTGAAGAAGGTTGTTCCAAATAGCGGTGTCTTTGCATGATTTGATGATAAAGGGTGATTCAATATTTCTGAAGGTTACTAATGTTCTTATACAACATATTTAATTTTTTTCCAAGCTATGGTGAAGGTCATTTTTTCTTAAGAACATTCAGTTTTGGCGAGTGGAATACTTGAGGGTATTAGGGATTCTTGTGTCCTAATAAAGGATTTCGGTATGAAGATGATATTTCTGACCTATATGGTCCATTGCAAGATATTTATAGGATTTTATTAATATTTATTAAGTTAATTTTTCCTATGACTGATGATCTATTTGTATTAAGTTCTTTAGTCATGTATAAAAGTAAGTTGTATTGCTCATTTAAGGTAGTTGTGAGAGAAAGGGAAAGTACAAGCTAGAGGGTTACTTCTAAAGGTGAAAGAGGTATTTGCAAACATCAAGAGTGGGAAGATTGTGTTTTGAGATAATATATAGTGTATGAAAATATTGGAGAGATATGTCATTATGCCTAATCAACTTGGTGAAGAATCCCATGCGCGAGTGTACCTAGAGAGCATATTTGAAGAAGGGAATAGAGCTTTGTATAGTCATCATCATATTTTGGAGAAAAAATTAAGAGGTGAAAAACATATCAAGTGGGTTTATTTTACATTGAGTGATCTAAGGGGTTGGTTCCTCCATGTAGGGTTGGTGTTATATTAAATCTAGGGGTTAGTGATCCTTGTGGGGTTAGTGCCTCACTAAACCTAGGGGTTGGTGCTCCTTGTTAGGTTGATTCTCAACTAAATTCGAATCATGGATCTATTAAATATATTTTTAATGGGTTTTCTTCCCCTTTAGGTTTTCCCACTCATATCTAGTGTTTGAAAGAGTGTGCAAAAATGTGAAGCATGAAGATCACAAGGGATAATGTGATCATCGGAGGACATGAAAATGATAGTGTGGTGAGATATTAAGAAGAGTGAGCATCAACTGAAATTGCATGCAAGTTTGGAAAAAAGGGAAAAACATTTTTAAGGAAAAAATATCCTCTAATATCATAGATCTAAAAGGGTGTACATATAGAGGGTGTTGAGTAATCCCAGTGCCATAATGACGACCTCTTAAGTGGAGAGGGGGAGTTACATTCCCAAAATGGGAAGTAACTCCCAATGATGCTATTGATGCACTGATGCATAACAGAATCTCATACGGACCCCTAAATGACACACATACTTATGAGATAAATTTAATGAGATGAATCACCTGATGATGTCGAATATGAATCACACTAACACCCACCTTCATTGTAACTTAGGATGAGGAAGCAATTAATGAAAGAGAAATGGGTCCCACACAAAAGAATGATGAGGTACCCATGCACAACAAGGGGATCCTAAGTAGTGAAGGAAAACCTAGTGGGAAAAACATCCACCATAAGAGAAAAAAATCTCTAATCTAAGAAAGATACCAAGGAAGGGTCCCAGCCACTGAGGATCCTGATAAGATATCCATGTACAAAAGGGAAATATCTCAAAAATAAGAAGAGAGAAAAAGAGGGAGAGGAGAGGAACGCAACAGATTCCATGGATGGATATAAACTCTATATCTCTAGGAAGTTTCCCAGAAGAGTGCCAATGATGTAGTCATCTACCTCTAGATTGAAGAAGAGCCACCCACATTGAACTATGTGCCTTACATTAGGAAGGACATAAATAGAGTGTTGGAAGTCTGCCCACTCCATGAAGGAAATCAAAGGAAGAAGCATACAGATCTCTGAGTCTGGTCCATGGAAGTGTGACATAGGTCTAGAAATAAGGTTCCAAGGAACCAAAGGTAATGCCACATGTGTAGAATTGTAAATGTGAAGAAGGAAACACCCTTAGAAAGGATGTCCAAGTGATGTGTAGGCAATGAAACAACCCCCATAACAGAAAAATGGATCCACTAGCAACGGTAGAACAATGAAGGTATCCTAAAAAGTAGAAGCGATAATATTCCCAGAAGGGGAACTCCCAGAAAAGGAGATAATTAACTTCTTGGAAACACCTATAGAGGGATGTGGAACTTGTAGTGCATCACAAGTGGACTCTATGAAAATATGACCAAGGTCGGGTAGATACTCGACTTAATGAGGGGGATCAACAAATGGAAGAGAGATGTTAGATAGTTATAAGTCACCCATGTATGAAGGAAGATGAGTGAAAGGGGCCTCAAACACTGGAAGTGGAAAGGAGGCTAGTGAAATGACAATATGAGGCTGAGTAGGAGATTACTCAATGTTTAATGAGATGTGGGAAGTGTTAACACTCTTTGGAGTAGGGAGAGGAGAGGAGTCCTCAGTGGTAATCTCGACATCAAAACTAGGATAATAATCCTCTTCATCAGAAGAAGAATCAAGTGAGTCTATGTTAGTGGAACTGTCATCACATGAAGAAGAAGAGTATACAACTAGATAAAATTGTTGTGGAGAGCTACTGGAAAGCCAAGGTGAAGTAACGTGGCACTCAATGGCAGAAACAAGTGTAGGGAGAGTTTCGTCAATATAGAAATTAAGATGTGAGGGAGCATAAGGGGAAATATGTCACATTTGTCTTAGAGAAAGGGTCTCCAATGGAAAACAAGTAAAAAGAGTGAATGGAATTGGGAATATGGTCAACAATGTGGTATGTAGTGGAAATAATAGGCAAAGGGTCTCCAAATAGGGACTAAAATATGCCCCAGATGAACTGGGGAGGATCTAAGTCGGCCATGTGAATGCAAATAGGTTTGGTGATGGAAAACATAGAGTGACCAAAAACATGGTCGTAATTTTCAAAAAATTTCTCAAGATGATTGGAATATGTGGGTGTAGGAATTGGCCCAAACAAGAACTATGTAAGACCTTCATACAAAAAGTAACGTTCCATGGAAGCATGCCATGATGTATAGTTATCTCTCTAAATAAGAAGTTTTTGAATTTGTAATGTGATCTTGTGACACTCAACTCTTGAAAGAGCATCCTCTATGATGCACAAGCAGAAACAAGAAGTATAAGGTTTATAAGAAGAAGGGTGCGAGACATCAGACTTAGCCGATAATACATCTACAAATAACATGACACTCAAGAAGAACAATGATAACCCCCCTATCTATGGCATGTTATAAGATAGTGTGTGACTACAATAGGGTGCATTTATACAATGTTAGATAGTTGACTACTCACCTTGTGGTAGGTGAAAATTCATGAGAGAGTGGATGCTAAAATTAAGTACTAGTTGAAAGTAGAGGAACACACACAATAAAGCACAAAAGGAGAAGAGACAAAATAGGGCACAATACTCAATGTGAGAAAAAGGGTGTCTCATGGAAAAAAAAAAAGAAGGTTCTCTTGTTGCAAGGTTGTGGTGCACACATGTACTAGCCACAAGCACAAAGGAGCACTAAAATGTAACGAGCTATAAAAAGTGGCCCAAAAATCCCAATAACCCTATATGCAGAGCCCAGAAAAATAAATACTCCCCTTGTATATAATGATTTTTTTTTAATTTTCCCCATTTTCAATGTGGTACAATGCATAAAGAGGTAGGAAAAGGTGACAAAAATAAAAAAGGGTCAAAGGGGTCATCATAGCTCAAGGGGTGAAATTGTCTGGCAAACTCGGTGGTAGCTTAATGAGAATCTTGGTGAGCTAGATGAGCTAGGAGAGGGGCAAGCTAGGAGCTAGTTCAGTGGGTGAGGTGAGTTGGCTCGTAAGGTCAACTTGGTGGGAATTCATAGGGGCAAGTCGGGCTAGTGGATGGGACTGGGAGGGTGATTCAGGTCATTGGTCGAGAGTTATGTCAGGGAGGATCCCGAGGTTACCAGGGTAGGTTACTTTGGGAGGTCCACGTGGTCTATGTTGAGTTGTTCGTAGTTTTCTATACACCAAGCCATGCAACGAGATACTCGAGGAGGATGTTTGAGAGAGCATCGAGGCAGGTCATTGAGACATCTGGGGATAGAAAATGAAATGGGAGCAAGTAGAGGAAATGATGAGGATTAGAGTTCCAATTGATGGTGGGGGAGAAATGAAGTAGCTAGAAATAACATAAGTCTAGGAAGATTACAAAGTTCATGTTGTAGGAAGAAAAAAGAAAACTAGGAAGCACTCAAAGTAGAGGCAAGAAAATACCCAAATACACCACAACTCCACAATGCAAACAAAATTACTTGCATGAAACACAAATATTATGAACTCACTGAGATACACACACGCAATAAAAAATGAGCCAAATAATGCATGAGAAGGGGTGTGTATGAACCATACGAGAGTGGATGAGCTAGAATATTGAATATCCAAGATATTAGGGGAATAATACAAATATTTAGAAAAGTTCGAGTGAGCATGAATTCACTGAGCCAGGAATTTGAGTCGATCTACCAATGATCCAAAGCATAAAGGTGGAAAACAATACAAAGGGACAAAAATGTGCATCGAATATTTATAAGAAAACCCATGTAGAGAAGACAATGTAGTTTGAGTAATGCATGTAAGGTGAGTTATGAAAGATGAAGGCAAGCTAGGGAGACCAGCACATTTCCCAACTTGATGATCTGGGGCTAACTTGGGCCACAAGAGACACCTTCCACCACATAGAGCCCAAAAAACCCAGTACTTTGAAAACACTCAGATATGTAACATGGAGCTGAAAACACCTCCAAGGCTGCATGAAAAACTAGAGAACACAAGAAAATAAGAAATAATTAACCAGTGAACCATGAACACACAAACAAGGAAACCAAAAGTCACCAATAACCCTAAACAATGATTTTGATCTAGGAATAAATGCACTAAACACACAAACTGAATAAATATTACGGTGAATGTTGAAAAAGACGTGTATATCATGACAAAAAACTAAAAAACATGAAAAAACTAAATATTTTAATGGACCCACACAACATACGCTCTTATACAATGAAAGAGTTCATGAAAAACATGAAACAAGAAGATCACAAGGGGTAACTGTTAGTGTAAATCAGCAGCACCCTTTGGATGTTCCATCAGATTTCTAGTTTGACATTTTAACATCCAGTGTGATTGCACGACATTAAATCTTTTCCCCCAAGTGTGGGAATTGTAAGAAGTGGGAAAAGAATCTCTAGATTAGAGGCTGGTTCCTCAACTCCTCTGTTCAAGTGTGCATGACATTCTACAGAGGGTTTACCTATAACATAATCAAATTTTGCCAAGGAGACAGGGTTGAGAAAACGCAAAAATAAAACTAGTCTAAGTAAGTTGATGCACCAAAGGAGTATTAGACACCTGCTGCTATAAAACATACACAATCCATAAGAAAATACAACATAAAACATGCACAAATTTTCAAAATGTAATAAAAGATCAGGAAGCAATGATGAACATATGAAAGGATTAAGAAGATTTAATCACAAAGCATATATCATCATTTCAGGTCCAATACAATGCACTACAATGACCAAGAGGAAAAAAGAAGTGCATTATTTGCATGGAAAGGTAAAAAACTCCACAAATCTGCCTGATTATTAAGAAAAGGGAAGTTGCAGAGCTAAAAAAATGACTAACTTTTTGAAAATGAGCCCATCTAGATTTTTACAATGCAAAAAATGAGCTCATGAGAGAGAAATGTGAGAAAACGTGAGAGGAGATTCAAACACCGACCAAATGGTATTAAAACAACTTGGGAAACCTCAAAAGTCCATTACCTGACATTTTTAACCATGTTAGGAGAGAATGTGAGCCATTCTTCGTTAAAAATGGTGGTTAAAACATCATTTCTGTTGATTTCCATGTGCTAGAGGTGTTTTCCAATTTTCTCTCTCCAAAATCCACCAAAACAAAAAATTGACCCCATAATCATGTAGATAATTTCACCAGCTTTCCATTGATATAAATAATGCAAAAAACTAAGCTCCGGATCGAAAGTTATGCTCATTTGAAAATTTATGGAAAAAGAGGGCCAAAATGGGTTGGCGGGGCCGAAAATTTGAAATTTTCCCACTTTTTGCATTTGGGAAAACTTCCCCAAAAATCTCCGTGCCCCACTGCTCTAGTGCCATGTGGCACGTTCTGATTGGTTGTGGGCTTTTCCAGCTTTAATTTCATTGTTTCGGCTTTTGGAAAATTTTCCAAAAATTCTCTGCCAACCGAAGCTCCGAGGCCATGTGGCATGATGCGATTCATCGCGGGCCTCTGCTCTTAAATTTTCCATCGCTATTGACCATATTCTCTGAGTTGGACATGTGGCACAACCCCATTAGATGTGGGCTTGTCTTCTTCATTTTTCTCTGTGGGCCTGTCTTGCATTTTTTGCCACCACGTGGACACATGGCATAATTCCTTTGGCTCGGGCCTTAGGAGGCGGGACTTCCGTTTTTAAAATTTCCTTTGATTTTGCTTTGGGAAAATTTCCCAATTTTCCCCCCACTCCCCCTAGTTGAAGACACATGGCAGGTTTCTATTGGCTTGTGGGACTACAGGCCAAAATTTCTCCTTAGCATCCCTACCAAACACTTTGGCAATTTTTTCCTATTTCCTCCGCCTCTCTGACATTCCTTCGGCCTAAGGACACATGGTGCAATGCCATTGGATGTGGGCCTTAGGGCTGAAAATTTTTTTGCGCCAACTTTATAAAAAAATTCCTAACTCCCTCCACCTGGACACGTGGCAGCATCTTATTTGTCAGCGGGTCCTCGAGGCAAAATTTCTTCTTTTGAACCCTTCCAAACACTTAGTGAAAATTCCAAGTTTCCCCCCGACTCCACCCTTCCGAGGACACGTGGCCTCCTTCCATTGGCTTAGGATTTCTATGGGAAAATTTCCCATTGCACCAACACTTAGAAACTTTTCCAAAAAAATTATCCCACCTCCCGATTGCTCCGATGCCAATGTGGCGACTTTTGATTGGCCGGCGGGGTTGTCTTGGGAAAATTTCCCACAAAAACTCTACCAAGCCATAACTTCAAAAATACATGGAGTTAGGAAGAAAACTTTACCTTTCTAGAAAGCTGAGAAAAATATCTATCCAATGGTGCCATTTCTTGAATTTTTTGAGTGCCTAAAAGATAAAAAATTATGACTGAGGCACAAGGGAGGAAAGAATGAAGGGAGTTAGCCAAAAAAAAGAGCAAGGGGCTCATTTTGGATAACAATTTTGGCGACTCAGAGGGGTCATCTACTTGCTGGATGAAGTTACCAGTTACCTAAAGTGATCCATTGGGCATGGAGTCATCAAATCTCTACTTGGTACCCCAATTTATTAGAATAATTCAAGGAGGAAGATGGAGGGCAAAAAATCATCTGATGGAGCAAAACTTGCTAAACACATTTCCTGGAACAACAAGCTTGTGCCAAAGCACTTAGGGAAAGAAAAGCTAATCTACAACAAAAAAATGTGCATAAGCACTTGGAGGAATGAAAACCTAGGCTAACATGTACAAGGTGGAGAATTTCCTTCAGTAGCAATGCTTAAGATGGATTCCATTGATTGGAATTTGTAATTCTTCACCATCCAATGTAGACAATTGGAAGGCATTGCTGTCCTTACACTTTATGACCATGTAGGGGCCACTCCAAATGGCATCAAATTTTGAATGCCTCCCCGGTTTTTCTCTGACTGCATCCCATTTTAACACTAGATCTCCAACTTGGAAAGATCTATCCTTGGCCTTTCTGTCAAAGGTCTTCTTGATCAAAGCTTGATCCTTCTCCATTGCTTGGGATGCCTAATTTTTGATTTCTTCGAGCTCCATCAATTCTACATACCTAACCTCCATGGGCCCAAACTCCAACAACTCCAACTGCTTCATGAATTCCAATGTTGGCGACTCAAGTGACATGGGAAAAACTACCTCTCTTCCATAAACAAGCTTGAATCGAGAATTACCTGTAGATCTCTTGGGGGTTATCCTATCATCCCACAAGGCTGATTTCAATTTTGTATGCCAAGACCTCTAATTTTCATCAATAGTCCTCTTGATGATCCTTAACAAATTCTTGTTTGTAGATTCAGCTTGGCCATTACCCTGAGGATAATAATTTGATTAATTGCTTAGGTAGATCCCATTCTTAACAGCCCATTCAGTTACCTTGGATCTAATGAATGCCAATGCATTATCTGATATTATTGTAGCACGTATGCCAAATCTGGTTGCTATCCTTTCATAGAAGTCTAGGATGCTTGATTCATTTGCTTCCTTGAGTGTTATTGCCTCAGTCCACTTGGTGAAGTAATCTATTTCTATTATAATCCACTTGTGTCCTTGGCTTGAATTTGGGTTAATGAATCCAATGAAGTCCAAACCCCATTGCATGAATGGCTGGTCCACTGAAATTGGATGCAATGGAAGTGAAGCTAGTCTCTCCTTACCTTTGAAGAATGCACAATTCTTACACCTCTTGATCCATGCTTAATAATCACTAAAAATCTTGGGCCAATAATAGCCAGCCCTCATGATCTTTAGAGCTGTCACTCTTGGTGAAAAATAACCACCAACTGATCTACTATGGAACTCTTCCATCCAATACTCTGTGAATCTAATTTGTACCAATGCATCTCAGATGCACTCCATTCACATCCTTTTTGAAAAAAACATCATCAACAAGGGCATATGGGACAACCTGCAATATAAAGTGTCTCCTTTTAGTTTTATTCATCTCTGGAGGGAATAGGCCTATGTGTAGAAAGTGCATTATGTCTTGGGTCTAGCAAGGAGTGAGAACACCATCATTTTCTTCTTGAGTGTTTCCTTGTTCATGGTTGTCTTGCAACGTCAAAACAACCTCTTTCTCATTGCATGCTTCCACTTGTTTGTTCAAGAATAGCTTCTCACACAATCCCTTTCCTTTGACCAACTTGGTGACCTTGACCTCAATGTCATACTCCATGACACGAGTAATCCACCCTACTCTCTTTTCATTCAGGTCTTTATTGAGGAGGAAGTCTTTAACTCCCACATGAGAAACCAGCAGTTGAACCTTGTTGTTTAAAACTAAATTCTTAAATTTATTCAAACTTTTAATCACTACCAGAACATTCTTCTCAATGAAAAAATATCTCACCTCATAGTCCTCCAGGATTTGGCTGAAGAAAGCAATTGGCTACTCATCATTATCTTTGTTCTGTTGTACCAAAATTGCAGAAATAGTATCATCACTTCCAAATGCATAGAGGATGAAATCCTTGGAGAAATATGGGTTAATGAAGGTTGGAGCTTGTGAGATAGCTTATTTGATTGCTTCAAAACTTTCCTTTCCCTCTGCTATCCATTTGAAAGCTATGATTTTCTTTAACATCTTGGTGATAGGCTTGACTAGGGCTGCAAAATTTGGGACAAACCTCCAAACAAAATTTATCCTTCCCAAGAAACTTTGAAGGGATTTCTTGTGACTTGGAAATGGTAGTGCCCTTATGGCTTCAACTCTTTCTGGATCAATTGCTAATCCTTCTTTGTAGACAATGTGGCCAAGGATATTTCCTTCATGAGCTAGAAAAATACAATTTTTGGGATTCAAAGATACCCCAAATCTTCTTCACCTTTGAAACACTTGTCTCAAATGAAAAAGATGGTCTGTTGCATTTTTTTAAAAAAACACTGATATCATCTAGATATATCAACACCATTTTGTTAATCAAATCTTTAAACACCATGTCCATTGCCCTTTGGAATTTAACTCCAGTGTTGGACAACCCAAATGGAATTTTTCTATATGCATAAGTCCCCCATTTGGTTTTGAAGGATGTCTTGAATTGATCCTCTTCCTTCACCATAACCTGATTGTACCCTGAATAGCCATCAAGTAATAAAAACATCTCAGAGCCAGCAACAACTTGTAAAATCTACTCCATAGAAGGAAGTGGATAATGATCCTTGAGAGATTCTCTATTCAAATCTCTAAATTCAACACACAATCTGATTTCTCCACTCTTCTTTCTAACTGGAACCAAGTTGGAAACCCAACTGGAATGATTGATAGGAAATATGATACTTGCCTCTATCAACTTATTCAATTCTTTTCTCATGATAGGCTCTAGGTGCAGATTGACTGGCCTTATTTTTTGCCTGATGGGTTTAGCACTTGGGTCCAACTCAATAGTGTGTTGAGCTAACATGGAATTGAAGCCTTTCAAATCTTCATTTCTCCAAGAAAAAACATCAGGGAATTCTCGGCAAAGCTATATGAACTCATTCCTTTCTTACTCAGTTGTCACTTTACCAACTTGGATTGACTTGCCTTCTTCCACCAAAATGGGCACTGAATCTTCTCCCTTGACTTGGATGTTTTCTTTATTTTTCTTAAACTGGTCATTAGGATTGGAAATGGACTCCAAAGTGACAAGTCCCTTTGGTAGTTTGTTGGTTCTCAGTTGTACCACTTGATCACCATACTGTTGTTCTAACTTTTCTTGACTTTTAGCTGAGAACTCAGCCTCTTCTTGTAAGAAATGGATGATTTGTTGATCATTTTCAAACACTTTCCAACTTACATTCTTATCTGGCACTGAAGGCCTTACAATCACATGAATGCTTTCTTGTACTTTATCTTTCTTGATGCTTTCAACAACATCAAAGGCTACTCCAACTGCTGGGTAAGTGCAGCAAGTTGAGGGACAAAAAAGGGGTCATAGTGATGGACGTCATGATTGCTAAATAACAACATAATATTCAACTTGTAGGGATTATTAGCAATACATACACTCAAAAATGTAGCAAAAACTTGAGTATGAATCATGAATTGGTAGCATGCTAGAATCTTAAGTTGGTCTGAAAATCAACTCATTTTTTTACCAAAAAATGGACAAGATTAGCTATATTAAACACTCAAAATTGACCAATGACTTGGTTTTTTTTTAAAACGCTTCATATTAAGCAGTGTATAGTTCGAATTTGCCCATGATTTGGATGATCCAAAAATTGATATATATACTTTACTCCTTGAGGTGAAAGAAGCATAGATGCCACTATCTACATCTTGTGATGACTTTTTGATCCATTGTATTTTTTTTAGCATACCTCATTGTTATCCTTGTGGTATGGATTGGTGATGTTCCATGGAAGTAGGTATGATTTCCATCAAACATACAACAGAGCTCCTTTCTCAGATTGCCTGCCATAACTTCATCAAAAATTATTGAAATCAAATGCAATTTTTTTTTAACATCTCATCATAGATTTCACCATGGTTGGGATGGTATCCAATATTGGTATCAGCATTATGATAAGTGAAACTTGGAAAATTTAGTCTTGATCAAACGTAGAACAGTAAACATTCATTTGTCTTGGAAAAAGTGTTTTAAAGACCTACTATTAGTAAAAAATTATGCAAAATGATCATTTATCCTAATTCTGGCATTCACTTTAAAATCAATATGTTCTGACAAAGCTAATAGTCTCCCCTACATCGGTAGATAAGTAACCTCCAATCTTAGTTATGACATATCCCTTTACAAACATTTGGCAATGAGTGGCAGAAGATCTATCACTGAGACATCTTACTAAACAACAATGTTGGGGCATGTTTTTAATGTAAGGATTCAGGATTTCAATCACTCCCACTATAATTATTGCTATCCCAACTAATGGTGCACTTACCCCTGCTGCATATGCCTATCAGTAGCTTGGTTCTCTTACTCATAAGCTATTGGATCTGGGAATTGCTGAACTAGCTTGCCTCAAAATCATTCAATGCAGTTGTCCCACTACCTTGGTTTCCAATGTAGCACTTGAGTAGATCATATCTTGGCAGCATGTTGTCAACATTTTAACTTGGTTGACAATCATCTCACTGATTCAACTCAAGACTGGGCAGAGTTATTTAGCACCTTCTCTTGTATTTGGACCTGTTGATTTGCAATCCTTGTATCAAAGCTTCATGGCAGCTTGTAGCAAGTGTCTATTAGAACTGGGATGCATACTGAAATCTAAAAGTTGAATATGTTTACATTTAACTCCTTGAGGTGATTACAAGAATAGCTCCCCCTGGGGATGCACCTTTCCTACTTCTAATGATCCATCAAAGAAAAACTACACATACCTCATTCCTTGCACCCTTGTGGTTTGGCTTGGTGATGCTAGGAATAGGCTGAGTTGGTCTTCATGCATGCAATAGACTCCTAGCTCAGATTCTTGCTATTTATTGATAAGGATCAAAAGCATGCACCTTGTTTGCCCATAGTCATCAAGAGTGGTAGAAGGTATGTGGATTGCTTCCAACCAATGGCTGTCAGCTTCACCCAATTTTGCTCGGGTAGTCCTTGTCTTGGCCGCAAAACGTCGAACAGATTGGTATTGATTTATGGCACAAAAGTCTTGAGGCTACAATGTTGATAAGTTTGCAATCAGGCTTAGATCTGATTGTGGCTGGGGATGTTCCATACTCTTGGTTCTGTCCTTAAAACATGTGTGACCAATCCAGCACCAATTTAAGTAACCATCCAATGCTTAACTGTAGGAAATCCATTTAAGCACATAGACTAGTTATGAGGTTCAAAGAGTGGTGGAAGCATCTATCACTGAGACATCTTGCAAAACAAAAAAATCCCATCTAATTGCACTACCCCTTTAGAGGTATATGAAGCATTCATATTAGAGCCCCAAATGATCATCTATTGGTATCAGGCATTATTGCCAACTACTTTCCCCAGTAATCTAGATCAGGTGGTCAATTGTGTAGGCCAATATGGCTTCCTGTTAGGATGAGCATGAGGCAGATATGAAGGCCTGAAACTTTGGGCTTGCCACCTCTTGAGTGTAACCAGCTCATTACCTAAACTTTGCAATTTCTTCATGACTTCTTGAAGTTCATTTAAGGCACTAGAAGATGAAGTAGAAGCTTCACTTGAATTATGATTTCTAGGAGTGGGGATAGGAGCTAAAATAGACACTTGATTAGTACTTGGACTCTCTAAATTTGGTTACAATGGCATTGGAGGCCTAGGAGCTAGCTTACCAGCTTGAATCAAACAATTTTCACCTCTAATGGCAATGCTCTAAGCAGAAGGGATAGTTGTGCCTCCCATGGATTGAATTAACATAGAAATATTAGAATTTAAAGCTTTAAGGTAATATAGAAAAGCAGGGTAAGTGCAGGAAGTTGATGGACAAATATAGGGTCATCTGTGGACATCATATTGCAAATAACAACATAATATCAACTTGTAGGGATTATTAGCAATACATACACTCAAAATTAGACAAAATTATATTAATATGAATCGTAGAATCCGGAATATAGTTTCTAAAATACTAATTTTTGTAAAAAATGGACAAGATTAGCTATATTAAACAATCAAAATTCAATGACTTGGTATTTTTTTTTAAAATACCGATAAGATTATAGTCCGTTTGCCCACAATTTGGATGACCAAAAATTGATATATATTTTTTTCCTTTGGTGAGAAGTTATATGCCACTATCTATCTTGGGATGGATTTTATTTTGTATTTTTTTGAGTAATATTTTATTTTTTATGATTTTTTCCGTGAAAGTGGTATGAAAACATAAAGAAAACAGAGCACTTTCCGTTTGCCCCGCCATAACTTCATCAAAAAATAGTGAAATCAAATAATTTTTTTTTTTAACATGTATATAATTTCACCATGGTTGGGATGGTATAAGTTTTATCACATTCTGATAAGTGAAACAAATTTTGCAATCTTAAACGTAGACATAAACATTCACAAGAAAAAGTGTCTTAAAGACCTACTATTAGTAAAAAATTATAAAATGATATTTATCCTCTTCTATTCACTTTAAAATCAGTATTTCTACAAAGCTAATAGTCTCCCCTACGCAATGGTACCATTTTTATGACATATTTTTTACTTTTCGGTATGGTTCAAGTCCGCGGAAGACTAAATTTGATGTTTTGCTGTTTTTAATGTAAAATTCAGGATTTGATGTCCACTTAATTGTCCCCCAACTTGGTGCACTTACCCAGCACCTTCTTCTGTTGGCCTTACTTCCATTAGAGTTCTCTCCCAAGTCCTTTGAAATCTGAAGTTGAAGTCAGTCAGCTACTCATTGGGAGCTCTCTTGATAGTTGTCAATTGTTCCGAAAGGGAAAAGTTATCTCCCTTTTCTCCAAACTACTATTGGAGAGCTATACATAGCTGGTTCCAATTTTCGATAGAACCTGAAGCAAGGCTCCTGAACCATTACAAATCCTTCCCTTTGAATGAAGATGCCAACAGTTTAATCGTAACTTACATCACATCAATCTCATGGATTACACTAATATTAGCAATATCCTTGACATGATCACCAAGAGTGGTCTGATTCTCTCTAGTAAAGTATGGGATGTTCTTCAGTGCTGCAACTGGGATTGGATTTTGTGCATTGAGAGTAAGTGGGCTGCTACCAGTGAAATTGAAATAAGGGTTGTGTTGTGCCATTCTGACTGGCCTTAGAACCCTTGTTGATTGGATGAAAGGTCTACCAGGTGGAGGAGTTGATAGAGTTATTTTTGGTGGAGATGGAGACCTTTGAATTATCCTCCCTCTTTGTCTTCCTCTTGGAGATAATTACAGATACTCAAACAATACTTCTTCTTCTCTAACTCTTGACCTTGTGCTGATTCTTCTCATGAGTTTTCAGATCTGTACTGTTAAAACTAGTTGATTCTTCTTCCTTTGAGTCACCAGATGTGTAATTCAGGGATCTTTTAAGCAAGAAACTTGCAACAAATACACATAAATTTTGTTGCAATGGAGATGAAGACCTCTAAGGTCCCACTGGGCATGCCAAAACCGTTAGTGCAAATCAACAACACCCTCTAGATGCTCCATCAGATTTCTAGTTTGAAATTTTAACATCTAGTATGATTGCACAACATTGAATCTTTTCCCCCAAGTGTGGGACATGTAAAAAGTGGGAAAATAATCTCTAGATTAGAGGTTGGTTCCTCAACTCCTCTATTCAAGTGTGCATGACATTCTACCAAGGGTTTACCTATAACTTAATCAAATTTTTTCAAGGAGACAAGGTTGAGAAAATGCAAAAATAAACCTAGTCTAAGTAAGGTGATGCACCAAAGGAGTATTAGACACCTAATTCTGTAAAACATACACAATCCACAAGAAAATACAACATAAAACATGCACAATTTTTCAAAATGTAATGAAATATCAGGAAGCAATGATGAACATATGAAAGGATTGAGAAGATTTAATCACAGAGCATATATCATTATTCCAGGTCCAATACAGTGCACTACAATGACCAAGAGGCAAAAAGAAGTGTAGTATTTGCATGGAAAGGTAAAAAACTCCATAAATCTTCTTGATTAGGAACAAAATGGAAGTTGCAAAGCTAAAAGAATGTCTAACTTTTTAAAAATGAGCCCATCTGGCTTTTTACAATGAAAAAAATGAGCTCAGGAGAGAGAAACATGTGAAAACATGAGAGGAGCTTCAACCACCAACTGAATGGTATTAAAACAGCATGGGAACCCTCAAAAGTCCATTCCCTGACATTTTTAACCATGTTGGGAGAGAATGCGAGCCATTCTTCATTAAAAATGGTGCTTGAAGCGTCATTTCTATTGATTTCCACGTGCGAGAGGTGTTTTCCAATTTTATCTCTCTAACCTTCACCAAAACAAAAAATTGGCCTCAAAATCATGTAGAGAATTTCACCATCTTTCCATTGATATAAAGAACGCAAAAAACCAAGCGTTGGATCGAAAGTTATGCTCATTTGAATTTTTAGGGCAAAACAGGGCCAAAATGGGTTGGCGGGCCGAAAATTTGAAATTTTCCCACTTTTTGCATTTGGGAAAATTTCCCTGAAAATATTCATGCCCCGCTGCTCTAGTGCCATGTGGCAGATTCTAATTGGTTGCGGGATTTTCCTGCTTTAATTTCATCGTTTCAGCTTTTGGAAAATTTTCCAAAAATTCTCCATCGGCCGAAGCTCCGAGGCCACGTGGCATGAACTGATTCATCACGGGCCTCTAATCTTAAATTTTCTGTCACTGTTGACCATCTTCTTTGAGATGGACATGTGGCACAACCCCATTAGACGTGGGCCTATCTTCTTCATTTTTCTTTCAGGGCCTGTCTTGTATTTTTTGCCGCCATGTGGACATGTGGCATAATTCCATTGGCTCGGGCCTTGGGAGGCGGGACTTCCCTTTTTAACATTTCCTTTGATTTTTCTTTTGGAGAATTTCCCAATTTTCCCCCCGCTCCCCCTGGTTGAAGACACATGGCAGGTTTCTATTAGCTTGTGGGCCTGCAGGCCAAAATTTCTCCTTAGCATCCCCACCAAACACTTTGGTAATTTTTTCCTATTTCCTCCGCCGCTCTGACATTCCTTTATCCTAAGGACACGTGGTGCAATGCCATTGGATTTGGGCCTCAGGGCCAAAAATTTGTTTGTGCCAACTTTAGAAAAATTTTCCTAACTCCCTCCATCTGGACACGTGGCAGCATCTTATTCGTCGGTGGGCCCTCGTGGAAAAATTTCTTCTTTTGAACCCCACCAAACACTTAGTGAAAATTCCAAGTTTTCCTCCACCTCCGCCCTTCTGAGGACACGTGGCCTCCTTCCATTGGCTTGGGATTTCTATGGGAAAATTTCCCATTGCGCCAACACTTAGAAAATTTTCTAAAATTTTTCTCCCACTTCCTGATTGCTCCGATGCCAACGTGGCGACTTCTGATTGGCTGGCGAGGTTGTCTTGGGAAAATTTCCCACAAAAATTCCACCGAGCCTTAACTTCAAAAATACATGGAGTTAGGAAGAAACATTTACCTTTCTGGAAAGCTGAGAAAAAACTCTATCCAATGATACCATTTCCAAAAGGTTTTGAGTGCCTGAAAGATAAAAAATTATGACTGAGGCACAAGAGAGGAAATAATGAAGGGAGTTAGCCAAAAAAAAGAGCAAGGGGCTCATTTTGGATAATAGTAACGTAAACATCGATGGATGTGCAGACAAAAATGTGCCGATATCTTGAGAAGAGTGAGCATCAACTAAAAGTGCATGCAAGATTCAAAAAAATGGAAGAACCTTGTTAAAGAAAACATCTCCTCTAATCTTATAGATCTGAAGGGGTGTACATATTGAGGGTGTTGAGTAACCCCCATGTTTGTAATGATAACCTCTCAAGTGGAGAGGGGGAGTTACATTCCTAGAATGGGTAGTAACTCCCAGTGATGTAACTGAAGTAATGATGCATAAGGAAATATCATTATGACCCCTAAATGACATGCAGACCTACAATCTCACCTAAGTGAGATGACTCATCTGATGATGTGGAATATGACTCAAACCAACAATGTTTATATATTCTTATATCTCATTTACGTGTATGGATGTTGTTATTTTTTCATGATTCATGTTAAGATGGTTTGAATGATTAAACTAAATAGAATGGTTGATGAATTCTAAAGTAAATGTTAATGAAAATTTTAAGGATCATTGATTCACCCCCTAGTGATTGTGATTCCAACAATGGTAAACAAGTCCCCACAAGATAACCGATAACTGCAACATGAGGCTATGTGGTATAACCTTATTGGTGGATCTTAGTTCAAATTAAATTTGTATAGAAGTTTACTAAGATGCATAAGAACTAATGACACATAATTGGACCTCTCATAGATACACAATAACAAGTTTGGGGGTCATTTTAATGGAAAAACTATGACTCAAAAGTTACTTTTCTATGGGTATTGTTGGCCCACCATGAAACATGATTATAATTAATATGAAGAGTGATGTGATCAGTGTCAAAAAAACATCAATTTCAATCACACTCCATCACATAAGTTATAACATATTGCCTCCCCATGGACATTTTCACTATGGGGATTCGACCTTGTCATTAATCTTAATCTATAATCCACATAAGGACATAAATTCATTCTTACTACCACATAATACTTTAATACATTATTTTAAGTAATCCCTCTCGAGTCAAGTAAAGGTGAAGACATATGTAATTTCTTAATCTCAAATATTGTTACACATTTTGGGGCACCTTCGGTGACTGTTACTAATAACATATTTTCCTTCAAAATATGACATCTAAGAAGTTTTTTTCCAAGTTCATAATTAAACATACATTATCCACTCCTTATTACCCTTAGGGAAATGGTCAATTTCAGACCAATTAATAATACCATCGTCAAGATTCTATGAAAAATAATGGAAAAGTATGGAACCTACTGGAACATAAAATTATATATTCCATTTTTCTTATCATACTAGTATTCACACACCCATGAATGTAAACACTTTTACTTTAGTATATGGAATGGAACTTATTCACCACCTTGAACTTTAAACTCCCTCACTATGAGATGTACTTAAATATATTGTCAAGGAAAATGATTATTGTGAAAATATATTACATGAACTATAAATGCTCAAATCTCTACTCTTATAAGCCCTTGAGAATATTTACATTTTATAGGATCATATCAAATGAGATTAAAATAAGAAGGTTCATGCTTGAGTGTTTCATGTGCATGATCTTGTCCTTAAATAAAATTAGATAAATTCTAATTCCGATACTTCCCTCAAGGGTATTAGAAGCACAATGGACTGAGAGGGGGGGTGAATCAGTCCTTACAAAACTTAATCTCATATAACACATTTTCATACTAAAATAAATTCAAACATTCAACCATCCATATATGTGTGCATACAATCAATAATTACATGTGCAAGAAACCATAAGCTAGATATCAATATAAAACACAATATATAATTGGGAAACCCTCAAGGGAAATAAAACACACTGAAAAAAAAATTATATTTATATGTTTTGAAATTTAGTGAGGAACCAACCCCATAAGGAGAACCAACCCCTAGTTCAGTAGAGCTAAAACCCTACAAGGAGCACCAACCCCTAATTTTGTAAAGCACCAAATCCACAAGGAGGATACAAAACCCTAAGATGATCAAGGACCCACTCAACCACATTATTATGATCTTATATCTTATTTTTTCTTCCGTAAATGATGGAGATTACTTGATTAAGATCGCACTTCTCGAAACCCTCATAAAAACCCTAGGTGTTCAAACATTCAAAAACTAGCTCTTCCTTCACTTCTAAAACCTTTAATCACTTGAACACATAATTTTTGATCTTACTCAACCTAAAAAAAAATTTATCTGATCTAAATTCATTGTCATACACTTGAAAAAATTGCACACCTAAGTCAAACTTCTTGCACACACAAAACTAGCTTGTAAAAACACCTAAAAAAATGATTTCATAAGCTTCTCTTCATTTAAAATTCAAACTAAAAATATTTCCATCCTTTGGCTCGACCCATGAATCATTAAAAAATCATAAATTTAAATCATAATAGTCCTAAGTGACCTACATAGGTCGTCCTGGCTAAAAACCTCATTACATGCTCCAAAAATGACTCAAATCCCCATAAACACTAAGATAAAAATTCCCTAACATTAAAACCATAAATCATTACACATTCTTAAAATAAAATTTAACATTCATAAATGGTTGGAATTTAACCCAAACAATAAAATTATTTCATTTAATGGTCCTAGTGCTCTTTGTACTTGTCAAAACAGTTGTTTCCTAGATCCTTTATGGCCCTAAAAAAATCATTATGCCACTAAATCACTTTTAAAAAAATAAAAAATTCCATGTAACCACTTGATTTAAATGAAATAACCTTTAAAACACATCTAAGTAAGTTATAACCCTTGAAAGACTCACCTGCTAAAACCATAGTCACTTTTGTCTTCACCCAACCAACCTTCCCAAAAATATGTTTTTAAAGATCAGCTAATAAAAACATTTCTAGGAACATTCAATACCTATGAGTGGATTCATTGGATGAAAAATTAATATATATTCATAATTATAGATGATATAAAGCATAACTTAATCCATCTTATGCTTCAAATAACTAAAAAAATTCCACCAGATCATGTCCTGTCCTGCATTCAAAAAAATATTTGTCCAAATATTGACTTGAAAAACACATAAGATCTCATCACCATGATACAAAAATAATATAAATATAAATATATCTTAATCCCATTTCCAACACAACTGTAATCATCTCAAATATCCTCTTGTAGCTCTAGTTATGCCCATTTTATTGAACACTGCTTTATATGCTCTCAAAATTGCCCTTTGAACAACCAACCTAAATGGACCTCATTTGACCATGTACCTAAATAAAAATGTACTAATAAATATTTTTAAATAAATACAAACTCACATAAATTCAACAATATCAATTTATCATGCTACTCCTTTGGACAACCTTGTCCCAAAAAACTCTTCTTCAGAAACTGACTTGTTTGAGTGGGGCCCACTCATCATCATAACCTCTACCATACCTTTATGGAAATATTGAGTACTATAAATGTTAAATTTTAATCCATGTACTAGGAACCTAAAATTTTCACTTAGGAATCATTCCTCTCATACCTCTCTCAAGCTAGGGTTTCAAACCCACAACTAGTTGTTTACCTTAACATTCGTTCATAAAAACCTAATGATGAAATGACCTAATTATTTTTGTGAAACCTTATAGAATCAATGTAGAAACATCCCTGGTATACCATAATACACCCAAATACATGCATCCATGAGCTCATATATCTCTGAAGCTCAATCTCATACCTCCTAGCATGTACCTACTCCAAATGAGCACCTGAAATATAGTCAAGCACCTATATCTACACCCTGCAACTGATGTGAGTGCCCAAGAACTATCCAAACCTATTATCCATCATGCAAACATACTTCTCAAAAATCCAATAATCTCATACCATCATGTAGCTTCACCAAATGGGTTTGGAAGAACAAGCCATCCTTACTAATTCTCATTATATCATCATGATATCAACTAAAATATCATGTCAACACCATTTACATTATCATCTAACCCTATACCATCATCCACTTTTTCATTAATGTGGTTTTGTATCAATGAAAATACCTATAGGACCACATGCCAACAAAGGTTAGGTTCAAACCTAATTGGTTTTATACCTATGTAGTCATCAAACATCTAATATTTAGTGTTGGTGTCATGCTAAATGTCTAGCATGAAAAATTGCAAAATTTGGACATGGCAACTTAGCCCACCATTTGAAAACCTCTTTTTTGATCACTATGAACCCATCCTCTAACTATCCCATTAGTTCACACAACCCCTTTAGGTCGACGTAATCTTAATTTTGGATAAGTGGAAATTTATAACATGGGTTTTAAGTGTGTTTTATGTGTAGGGGAATGGATCCAAGTTGATTTCACAGTGATACTAAGCTCTGAGGTGGAAAAATGCTCTCTAGAGCACTAAATTAGCTATTTAGCCATATTGCAATATGAGGACATTCTTTGAAATCTAATTGGAAAGGATTAACCCATTTGGGAGTTGTGTAAGATAATAATGAAATTATCCAAGGTAGTTTAGGGAAAATATATGGAGGCGATTAATGTCGGGATGAACTTAATAAAAAATAGGTCATTTCAAGCATGGGAATGAAGGATCCAATGAAGAAAGTAACCTTTTTTTAAAGATTATGGGAATTCTAAGAGGAATTAGAAGCTTAAAAAAAGTAATTAGAAATCTCTTTGAATCCTCCACATGATGGAAACATCAATATTTTTCTAAATCTTCAAGATCTCCTATGATAGCTCAAGTCACTACTATTTATCCTTCATGCCAAAAGGGTGAATGGTGCCATAAATAAAAATTTAAAGATGAAACAAGGATTTAAATTTTTTAAAATGTACTCATTATATTATTTAGAGTCTAAATCATATAATATTTCACCTCTGAACTCTAACTTTCACTCCCGAGGTAGAAAAGGTAAGCTACACATTCTAATTTCACGTTGGGATGATGACATCAACATCACTTAAAGTATTGAGCACAATTTTCAAGGTTGTATGTCCCCTTTCACTTGTCCCAAGGTTCAAAGGGACATGAGGGAAACCAAATTTTTCTCCCCTATGCATTTTTTTTGTCACTTAAAATTTGTAACTTTAGTGGATAGGTGAACTCAATGAAAAAGGGACACGAGGTACATTTTTCAAGGTAATATGTATCATTACACTTGTGATAAAGTAACTAAAAATAAAATACATCGCTACTTACACATCAATAAAATACAAAAGTGTCAAATTCAATAGCAGGTAACTAAAAATAAACTTCCTCTATTAAGGCTTACTAAAAAAAGTAAGTTTCAAAACATTGGTCAAGAAACACAGATGTTGAGTCACTTATGATGATGAAATAGAACCTATATGTGATTGAGATAGTTTCAAGACGTTATGGTGGCTAGAAAAACTCAAGGTTTCATAATACACACTTTTAGTTGAGAATGGGAGTAATTATTTTATCTAGAAAAGAAGATCTTTTCTAATGAGTAACAGATGAGAAATAAGGTATTTGAGCATATTGATATTGATTCCATCAAAAAAGGATTCATTTTTATCATGAAGGTGAATCTTGAAGTCAAGAGGAGTAAGGCGATGATCTTCATATCCGAACTATGAGCTTCTATTCAAAGAGGATCATCATGTTTGCAAGAATGGGAAATCATCTCAAGTTCACATGGTGCAAGTCACTTAATAGTGTTTTTGAACACTTATGCAATGATTTGGAGTGTTTCCACATCTCACAGAAGAAGGATATTGTAACCAAAATGTTTCAATCCAACAAAAGGTCAGAGGAAAAGAATTTTATTTAGGGATCATTTCATCAAAGTCCATCGGAAGAATATTAGTCATCAAAAAAGGCTTCTTTGTCTTTGGATTTTCACTTTTATCTCTTCTTCTCTCTCCCCCTTCATCTCTTTAATGTTTAATTTCTTCATTAGGAATTTACTTTTTCACTTTTTTTCTTATTCCATTAAGTTACTTAATATTCTATTGTAAAATCCCCTTTTCAAAAAGAATAAAAGGACTTAATTTCATTCCTAGGGAATGTGAAATTTCACAAGTGGTGGTTAGATGAAAAGTCACATGGGGGGAGAGTAGGAGACATTTTTTATGCTATAAATTTTAATGTCCTCTCCATTCCAAAGGGTTAACATTTATCAGTTGTTGTTAGTTGTTGGCTTTCGTTCACTACTAATACAAGTAATAAGTTATATTCTTCTATCTCCTTTCCTATGTTATTTTAATCTCTCTACTTTCCAACTTTGCAAAGATTGTAATATTGTAAACCAAGAAGAAAGTTTGTGTCTTTTATTGATTAATCCATAGAAATTTGTATCTCTGATTTATTAGTCTTGCTATTTATTACATGATTGATTTCTTTGGATTGAATATGGATCTACTCTGGTTAATTTTGGTGAGAATTTGCAAGTACCTACCAAAAATCTTAAGCCAAATTTTCTATTTCCTACTTCCCTTTATGTATATCAAAGAAAATTCCTACCTTGTACACTATACAAGCACTTTTCCAAAGTTTAGTGGAGTATTCTTGTGTGAACCCCCTCCTAATGGACACCCTAAAATTTTATTTAGTCCTTGCATTCAATAAATGGGAGCCTCCCCATACCCAATAAGGAGGGGCCTAACCCCGTAGCCATTGGTGAAAACCACTAATCCATCCCTCAAAAAAATATTTTACCAATATCTGTTTATCACTTGGCTTCCATTGAAGGTAAACATGTCAAAAATACCATGAACATCATTCACTTACAACAATATTATACTTGAAATTCCTTTTAAAATACTTCATAAACATTTAAATAATCATATAATATAAAAGTATTTAAATATTAAAAAATAGGACTCATTATAGTTTTCTTGGCCAGCTTGTTACATTATACATGATGTTTGTCACATTGATTTTATAGGTGGCATATATATTATTTACACACCTGATTTCACATTACATCTTGAGCATGATGTAGGAAATTCATAAATTGTTACACGATGATAGAATCCTTCTTTTTTCCTTACACTTCTCTCTTGGGGAATTTTCTCATGGTATACAATTGATTTTATTTAATTAAATATTATTTTACACATTCCTCATCGTGTTTGATTACATACATATTTTATATCTCTACCTATTGTATTAATAGGAGTAACACATGTGTCTTGTGTTGAGTTAACTTATATCAATATCTCTATTGTTACTATTATTGTTTTCAACACTTGATTTTGATACTATTGTCACTACTTATTTGTGCACTTTCATTCCTTGATTTATTACTATCTAGATTTATGTGATTTTCTTATTTCATTATGGTATTATTATTGTTCAATTTATATGGCCCAAGGACCTCACTTATCTTGTGACACCATGAGTTTCCCATGTTTTTGGATCCAAGCCTATTTTACATGTATGAAATTTATATTCTAAATATGGCACATTATGCCTCCTATTATCATTACATTTTGACACTATGAGTGTCCCATGTTTGCAACTCTATGCCTACATATGAATTGTTTTCATATTATATGACTTACTTGAATTTACACTTCTATTTATGCTATTTCATATGATATATTTACTATTGTTGAGATGTTTCTATACTTTTTCCATCATGGAGTAGGACATGATTTTTGTTTTTATCTACTATTACTGTAGACAAAAAAAATGCACTTTAGAAACTATTTAGTCTTTGTCTCATACTACTATTTAGAAGGTTTTTGAGTGAAGAAAGTACTAATCAATCCCCATCTTTTGGCCATCTTCTCTTATTTTATTTTTTCATTCTTGAACTTTTACACCTACACTCCCAATAAGATTTCACACCTTTACATTATTTTAGCCTTGACTGTGGCACCCAGGCTAGTACTGGGGTACCCATCAGCTCCCTAGTCCCACAAAGGGTGCCCCAATCCTTCTCACACTTTCCTACCACTTTTTGGGATCTTTCTAGGCATTTGAGATCTTTATCTTTTTTGTCATCGATCAATTTGGGGTTAATTATGAAATTAGATCAAGAGAGACCTATAAATATAAATTTATGAGACCATAATGAGGGACCAAGAACTAGTCACTACTATTATCAATCTAGATTTGCATCCATCTATTGCATTGGAGATCACTTGCATCCACATAGCTCTGTGAAAAGGGACAAGGCTATGAAATCTGCATCACACAAGCATAGAGGGAGGATTATATTCTATTCCATGCACACATTCTATTACATTTTCTACATCTAGTTATTGCTCGCTACTTCACAAATTGCAACTAGCATACAAGAACTTAGGGCACATTATTCACACATTGAATAGAACTACATATAGGTCCGAAATGTAGTGCATTGCTTAGTTAGTATGCTCACTCTTATGACATGTGATGTTACTCTGAACCATTCATTTACATTTTTATTTTTTAGGTATTGATGTTTTTTAGGGTTTTCTAGGTATTTTTATTCATCTTGGGATATTGGCAACATCTAGAGCAGTACAATGAATCTGGTGTGATAAATAACAAGGACTTCAGACCATCTGCTGAACTTGTAAAAACCATTTTTTGATCTTTTTCATAGAATACAGAGCCCATTTTACAGAGAAGAGCACACCTAGGTGCCCTAGTACCTCTCCAGGCACTGTAGTCTAGATAGACAGTCTAGATCCATCATTTTTAGGACTTCTACACATTTTTTCCTGCTTCCATATTCTCTAGTCACCTCTACAAAATAGTCCCACAAGAATCTCCTATTCAGTTGATTTCTCTCCTATTTTCTCTTTCACATCAGGGTTTCAATTTTTGTTAGATTAGTTTCTTAAGTAATTTATGTACTTCTTTACTGCATTGACGGATGTTCATAGCTTAGATTAACTATAGGGAATATTCTACATTTTAGTTAATCATTTTTTGAACCCCACATTTTAAATATTTCCTTCATTCATAATTTTAGGTTCTTCATTCATTGGATTATCATTCTAGGGTTATTTTCATCTCTATTTCATCCTTTATCCTAGAGTCAGCTCATCATGAACATCTCTATTCACACTTATCTACAAAATCACCTTGATTGTATCAATAAGCTTAAGAAGTACTTGGCTACTAATTACATTCCTCCTCATACTTCACCCAAATATGTACATCATAAGTTCACTTCAGCACTATCCCTTAATGAGGATCAAATAAATTTCAAAACAGGTGATCTACCTTCTCAAGTGATACATTAACATGACCATCTCGTGTATATCTAGGTTTGTGCTAACAAATTCGGAGTCAAACGTGCTTTAGTCGACAATGGATTTGACCTTAAAATTTGTAACATAAATTTTATTCAACATATAGGAATGTTGGAAACATATTTATCCCCTTCGTCCATCTCTATTCATGGATTTGATAACATCCCCAAGCATTTCTTAGGCATTGTTCATCTACTAGTCACTATTGGTGCATGTATAATTGATATTCCTTATCATGTCATGCCTAATAAAATTAACTATATTATTATTCTTGGGAGACCTTGGATCCATGATATGTATGTGGTCTACTCTACACTACATTTACATATAAAATTATGTAATCAAGGAACTATTTACGATGTGTTGACGGATCCATCACCTTTTGAGTATTATAGCTCTATTGAATAAACTAGTGATATCCCTACTTCCTCTGATACTACTCCGTACTTTTATAGGTACGGTTTAGGGTATAAATATTTCCTCTACTTTTGATACATAGTTAGATCAACAAGAACATAAAATCACATATATTTGGTACCTCCTCTCCTGATCACACAAGTTTTGGATAGGGTATCAACCTCCTTCTACACATCCTATAGATACTTATACCACTTTTCATGTTACTTCACTTCCCTTTCTAAATCCGAATCTCATTAGTGATGATCATCTTCCCTCTTTCCACCATAAGAGGCATCATCCTTCATCTCTCAATAATATGGTTTACCTCAGAGAATCTGATGTCACCATTAACAACACTGATTCACCCGAAACTATTCCTACTGATCTATATATTGAAGATAGTTCATCCCTTCTCAATGAAGAAACAATTAAATACAACTTGGGCACATATGAAAATACATGAATAGTTTTTCCAGCTGCCTCTCTCACCCTATTGAGTAAAAGGATATCAAGCAAGTCCTTCATGATTTCTTAGATATTTTTACATGGGATTATAGTGATATGTTAGGTATCGATACATCTATGGATATGCATAATATTTTACTTAACCTGTGTGCCAAACTTATCCAATAGAAAATTTGTAAGATGCACCCCAAAGTAGCCCTCTTAGTCAAAGAGGAAATTCAAAAGATTCTACACGTAGGTTTTATTCACATTGTTGACTATCCTGAATGGGTATCTAATATTTTCTCAGTAATGAAACCAGATGGTCAAGTTTTTTGTTACATTGATTTTCATGATTTAAAAAAATATTTACCTAAGGATAGTTTTCCTTTGGCACACATCGACACTATTGTCAATTCTATAACCAGATATGATATTATTTCCTTTATGGATGGATTTGTGGGTTACAATCAAATCAAGATTAACCCATTTGACCAAGAAAAAACCTCCTTCACCATGCCATGGGGTACATTTTTATATATATTTATGACCTTTGGCCTTAAAAATTCCTGAGATACTTATCAATGAGAAATGATACATATATTCCATGACCACATTCAAAAGAATATCAAGGATTATGTAGACAAAATCTTGAAAAAATATTGATAACATATAGGAAAATATCTTCCCATGCAAAGGATCTACAAATACTAGTTGATCGATTATGAAAATATCGTGTGTATTTAAATCCCAAAAAATGTGTTTTTGGGGTCACAACAAATAAACTTCTTGGATATATTATCTCCTAACATGGCATTGAGATTGATCTTAACAAAGTTAAATCCATTGTCGATATGCCTCCACCTAAGAGCCTACATCAATTACACGCATTACAAAGTAAAATTCAAGGTATCCAATGCTTTATTGCACAACTTGCTGATAAGACCCAAACATTCATGTGACTCATCAAGAAAGATACCAAGTTTTTTAGGGATGATCAATGTAAACAAAAATTCAACCATATAAAAGACTACTTGTTAAATCCACTTGTTCTAGTACCTCCCATAGTTGATCGATCTTTATTGTTGTATATCTCTACTATGTTTCATGCCTTGGGCACTTTATTGGCACAAAATGATGATTCCCAACCTGAAAGAGCCATATACTAAATCAGTCATACTCTACTCTCTTACGAATGTAACTATAGGTACATTTAAAAACTATGCCTCGGTCTTGTATTTGTTGCAAACAAATTGTGACATTATCTCCTTAACAATGAGGTAAAAATTATAACAAAAGTCAACCCATTACGTTACCTCCTATCTAGCACACATCTATTAGGACGTTTAGCATGTTGGGTCATGCTCCTCACCAAATTTTATTTTAAGTTCATACCACAAAAATAAATCAAAGGATAGGTTATGGATGATAAATTAGCCATGGCATCCCTCTCAGATGTATCACCCATTTTTTATTCCTTTCATAATGATTTCACTACCTATACCATTGAGCCACATACATGGACAATGTACATTGATGAATCTCATTATCACTCTGGCACTGGGGATAGGATAGTCTTCATTACCCCACACAGTGACCCACTCCCCTTCGCATATCAATTAGGATTTTTTATACAAACAAAATTTTTGAGTACGAGGATCGCATTTTAAGATTTCTTACCGATCAAAATATTCTCATTCAAAAATTATGTATACACGACGATTCTCAATTAGTAATGAATCATGTTAATGATACATATAATACAAAGGAGGAGCATTTCATTCCATACAACACCCTTGTAAAGTATCTTTTATATAATTTTGAGTCCTACTTCATTACTACTATTCCTCGCAAGGATAATCAACATGTAGATGTTATGGCTAGTGCAATGTCTCTCATCCTACAAGAAATCACCGAAAAATAAGATACTTTCATAATTAAGTATTTACGACATCCATTTATTGCTGCATTAACTCTTACAACTTACGTCATCACACACAGTTAAGACAATGCTAAATGGATCACACCTATTTATAATCACTTATATACGTAAAATATCCACGACACTCTATAGCCTCATGAAGCTCTTAGGCTATGTTGTGAGGCTACTCGTTATGTTATCATTGGGACTGAATTATTCAAGCGTCCTATAAATGGATGTCTTCTCCATTTCCTTTCGTTCCTTGATATTCCCACAACCATCTCGCAAATTCATGATAACATATGTGGTGGTCACTTCTCGGGTGAAGCTATGTCACAAAAATTGTTACGCCAAGGGTATTATTTTCCTACAATGGAAAAATATTTTTTTGAATATGTTTCTCATTGTGAAAAATTTCAAAAATATGGTGATCTCAATCATGCACCTACATACGACCTCCAGCCCGTTGTGCCTACTTGGCATGACTAATCCTGAATTGACATACAAACATAAATACATCATTACAGTTATTGAATACTTTATAATGCGGGTCAAGGTAGATCCTTTACGAAAAACCACTTGGTCATACATCTGTAACTTCCTCACCACACATATTATCACACATTTTGTGGTTCCTTCTTCTTTAATCACCGATAATGGAACCTCCTTCAAAAATAAAGATGTTAATAATTTATGTGCTAAATTAAAAATTAAAATATCATTCTCCATACCTTACTATCTATAAGCTAATGGCCAAGATGAGGTCACTAAAAAAACTATTTTCAAAATATTACTCAAGATTATTGACTCTAGTGGCATCGATTTACATA
This sequence comes from Taxus chinensis, assembly GCA_019776745.2. Lineage (NCBI taxonomy): Eukaryota > Viridiplantae > Streptophyta > Pinopsida > Cupressales > Taxaceae > Taxus > Taxus chinensis. The sequence goes on from CM034151.1 coordinate 338,914,764, forward strand.
ACCAACTATTCTCCACACTATGGGCTTATTGTACTAGCATTTGTATACCTACTAATGCTACCTTTTTTCCTTTGTTTATAGTGATGAGACTATTATCCCACTCAATATTGAGATACCTTCCTTGTGGATCTCTCTCACATAAATCCTTAAAGACAATGCATATCCTAAAAAATAATTACATGAACTATAAATGTTGGAATTGCATCATGTCTAAGCACACGAACATCTCTATACATATCAATCTTGCATTGCTCATGCCTATAATCGAAAAATTTATCTCAAGAGTTCAATATGGGTGACCTCTTCTTAAAGGAAAATAAAAAAATAACAAATTCCGAGGAACCTCTCAAACTAAAATTTAAGCCCCAACTGGATTGGTCCATTCATTATCATAGATAAACTTGGTGTTGGATTATATTGCCTCTCCACCCTTTTAGGTAAACCACTTAAAAATCCTCTCAACATAATGCATCTTAATAAATACTATGCTTAGATTATGAAAATGTGACCGTCACCCAATGACACACTCTTGTGCTTCGTTTCACACTCAACTGTTGAGGGATTACTAAACATGTACCCCACACATTATACTATAGGAATTACACATTGTGTTCTATCACACATCATGCGTCATACATCATACATCATATTAGTAATAATTTTGTATATATCATACTTATATTATCTAGCATTGCATACTATTCATCATACTCTCCATTATACATATCACACATTTCATACTATTGGGTCATCTACACATATTTCATTTAGCATCTCTACACTACATATTATGACATATGCCTTGCATCATACACTATGCATCTCTATGTACCACATATTCTACATATATGAGTCTAGCATTACATTATCTTACTTTTAGCATATGGATTTGCACACATGCAAATGACTTGCAATAGTAAGGGAATGAAGTCCATCCTCAATGAAGATGAGGCTTCCTTTATTGAAAACCAAAACAATATTTACATATGTACATTCAAAATTGTATGTGGGGGGTGTTTTCGAATGTCAATGGAAAGAAAAGTGAATGAGGGAGATGGAATGGAATGAATTGAAGGAACATTAAAGAGTTATGTAAAATAAGAGCTTAATATTTCACGAAGAAGAATGATGAATAACTAACAAAAATAAAATGTAGTTTGAGTTAGATAAACAAGAATGAGTAAAAGGGAACACACATGAGCAAGTAGATAATTAGAGCTTGGTCATTATAAACTAGAACAACATATTCATATAGTTGAAAATAAGATCCAAGAAAATATTTAAATGCAAGATTCAAACGCTAAAATCTAATGAACATAAGAACACCAAATGTTACAAGAGATAATGAATGGGACACAAAGTTCATATTTCATTAACTCCAAAATGTCTTCTCAAAATAACACAAAGTTTCTTTCCTTGAAGTAAATCTTGCATACACAAGTATTTTCTTCTCCTCTCTCAAATTCCACCTTAAAAATGAGCCTCCAACTTCCTTTTCTAACCCAAAATTTGGTTACAAAGTAGTTAGGGTTTACATGAACATTAAATAGGTCATCTTAAATGAATTTGAATTTTTTAACCAACTTATAACAAACAACTAAAAATAGAAATAGCTTAAGCTATCCAATTTTTTCCAAAAGTGAGTTTAACAATAACCCACTTAAAATACCATTTAACATATGAAAAAAACTAGTCATTATCCATTAAATTAGGGTCCGCCTATCTCAAACATATGAGAAATGGACTCTCCCTCTTTGTTAGATACCAGAAAATCTATTTCCTTATTCCATCAATGAAATTAGGATCAGTCGCCTTCATCAATTGAAAGGATCTGAACATTCCCAATGTTTCAAACATCTTTTCTTCCTTAAGAGGTTCACTCATTCAAAGCACATCCTAACAAAACACCTGTAATTATAAGATCCTACCTGGCATATCATTCAGATTGACCATCTTTGATTGAACATTATCAAACAAGTTCCTTAATTTGATGTAACGTTCCATTGAATATGAAGATAAATTGATGACAGAAATGTACATGTATTTTAATAATTGTGAGAATTTCTCCTTGACATGTTATGATGAATGCCTTTGATTTTTCTCATTTACAAGATCACAAGGGATCTCATCTATGAAATCATGAATTGAGGCAAATGAGGCGAAGGATTCATTACATACGATCACATAATGGATCATGGAATCCTCGAGAAGTTTCTTCCTTGACTTGAGATGTAGACACCAAAGAAAGCATGTCCCTTGGCATTAGAATTCAAGGATTCCTTAAATGGATAGATTTGAGGATTTCATACTTATCATCTGATGTAGAATAGGCAATATATCATCCAAATTTGATATGTTAGAAATAAAATTTTCCTTAAAAGAAATAATTGGATCAAGAAATGCACTAATATCTTCATGGAGATTCATGGTTGCTTTAATCATTTCTCCCCCAAAAGTGAGAATCTCTAAAATCTAGGATTTAGTGACATGGCCCAATGTGTTTATCTCCTTTGATAGATTGAGAATGTCTTCATCATGGGTAGCCATTACATCGGGTACTAGGAAAGTGGATGATATTGGATTTATCAGATGTTGAACATAATCCACTAATTGATTATTTTCATCCTTGAGCTGAGAGTTATGATATTTATATTTCTCAAGCCTCTTTAGCATAATATCCACTGAATCATAGGCCATCACCATGTCACTTTCCAATGTGGAATTCCCATGTCCATGTCTGGATATCTCATAAGAGGTAGTTGGCATGACATTACGTTCCTTGTCAACTTGTGGGATGGAAAGATCCACAAACTTGTTCCTGTCATCATCCACCATTATCTACGAGAAAAATTTAGGCCCCCTTGGGAATGACCTCATTCAAAAGATTGAAAAGGGCATCAAATTCAAAGTAAGTTGCCTTGATAACCCTCTTTATTTTCTTGATCTCACAATCTACCCAAGAAGGAGTTTCCTTTACCAATTCCACATACAAGAGCCTATAGTCTGAAGTGACATTCACATTAATCTCAATATCATTAGATTATGTAAAAATCCTTTCCACAACTTCAATCTCCAGAGAAATAACCTTGATATCAACCTCTTGAACATCAGGGAGACCTAGAGAAATATCTTCATGAACTATAGGTTTAGAAACGTTTTATATCTGGACTACTTGCATTTGAGTATAATCTTGTGCAAGACATGGCTAAGGATTGTTTGTTATGAGATTCCTTAAACTATTAGTAATGTGAGTAGAAGAATATCCATTTGAAGTGAAAATTCCTGATACACACTCTCTTCCTTCACTAGTGCTCGGACCCTTGGATGTTTCACCTTGCGACACCTTCTTTAGAGAAGTGGATTTGGGCAACCACTCTTTTATTACATGATGCATATGGGTAGATGGCATGGAGGTTGATTGAGAAGAATCTTTGGTTGATTGGAAAATTCCTCGAGTTGGCAATTTTTGTACTCCTTGGGTATGAACTTGAATTGATGGGAACTTGGAAAATTCTCTTTCATACTAGGATATGCTTCTTTTGAGGATCAATTGATTATTGTTATCAAGAGAAAATTCATCTCTTTTGGTCTAATAAATTCAAGGAAATGGAGTAACGGAAACAACATCATACGAGGGATCAATAACATCTTCATTATCATCCACCAACGAATCTAGAGGGTTTCTGATGCCAAAGTCCTTGATCTGAGAAAGGGTGGGGTAATAAAATTATCACCTTCCCTACTCCATATCTCATGCTGACCATGCAAAACCAGAAATATGCACTATGGTCTAAGAATAGTGCCTAGAATGACTTGACTCAACCATGAATATTCATGCATACTGATCCGTTGATGACCAAATTGACCCTTTCATGATCACCTCTTGAACATTATTAATGAGGGAACATATTATTACCTACATGAGTTGTGCACTTTAACAGACCTCTGGAGATTTTTAATCCCCATATTTGGATCTGAGACATGCATTCATGAACCATGTTTTTCATTGAGAACACTAATGAACATAGACTATAGTTATTGGACAAGCTACCAATCAATCTCCCATGTTTGACCTTGATTGACATACTCATGAAGACACCATGGATTCACCCGTAGACTCCATTTTCACATCGAATGACCTTTGAAATCAGGATGAGAACATTGACATAAACCATGTTCCCCAATGGGAAAACACTAATACAAGGTAAGATATAGAGAATCTATGCACTGTATTCCTATTTACCAGTTTACTAATCATGTGGAAGGTGAATTTATCGTTTCATATCTTGAAATAATGACAGATTATTTATGAGCACTTAGATTGTGAAGTTTTTAATGGTTTATACAAATTATTTTGATGTACCCATGTATTCCTTGTCTTTGTCACTTAGCCCCCAAAATAAGTGTCCTTCTTGCCACTGGGATAAGTCAGGTGTGATGTTACCTAGAAACGGTTTGATCATCTTCTCTATCAGGATGCAATTGTCTTCATGAAAAGTATCAACTAATGAGGGTGTTATGCCCATTTTTAGCTTAAGAATCTCTGTGGGAAAGGAAGACTACAAAGAGATCATCATTGACATCCATAGGTGGAGCATGCACAAGTATAAGGGAAAATCAAATACTTGGCTCAAAACATTCTCACCAAGTGTACACCAGGATTGTCCTTAAGGATAATATCATATGAGGCATTAATATCCTTAGTGCACAGTCAGTTGAACACGATTCCTTTTGAGGAAGAAATAAATTTTAATATTCACCATATTACTCAAAATGAGGGAGAAGTGTGATGTGCAAAAATAATGTGTTGACTTCTGACACACTGTATACATTGTGAACATGATAGTCAGGTTTGTTAAACATGTTTCTGAATAGATTATATGGTGTGTTCAAGAGGAACATCTTGCAATTCTATTATATGGGTTCCCTTGCCTAATGTGTGTGATCATAATGACAACTGCGCATATGTGATAGAATATGTTTACAAGTGAATTACACCGAGATAGGAAATGCTAAGACTAGGTGTAAACCACTGGGATGGTACTATGCCTATCTGAGAATACGGTAAATAGATCCTATTATCTTTCATGATGGATGTAAAGAAATTGTATGCACCTTGATGTTGGTGAAATATTTTGTCTAAGTGAAAAAATATGGGTTTCATCAATGCTCACAGGACTAATTCCCCCCGCTTCAAGATGGGAGGATGGATCCCATTGGAATTGAAACATGGAGCATATATACATTATTTCTAACTCTGTAGTGGCCATAGGCTCGATGAACATGTAGATTTATTAAATCCTTTTTGTGACTATAATGATAGTTGAGATAAGAGGGATAACTTATAGCAAACATTATGAGAGAGAAATGATGAAGGGGAATGACATTGATGTAGTTGTGTAAAAACCCTGAAATATCGCATTATGCATTGTAAAACTTGGAAATCTAGTCTCGTAATTACTTCACATTACATTATGATGATTTTCAACCACTAATAGGTAATAATTGATCCCAAGTTAGAAATTTTATGACCTATGATGGCATTTTACGAACAAAATTTTCCTGAGACTAAGCTCCTAATCATTCTATATCACTCACACAAGGTCTCAATATTTATTAAATATTCACATTATGAACCTCTATTGCATTCATATTCCATTTACCTAGGATTAATTTTAATTAGTCCTAATTCACTCTTATTATTCATCCCCTATCCCATTATTTAATTTTATTATCTAATTTCGTATCAACTTAATCTAAATAAATCCTGACATTATCCATTTCCACCTCACCTCTGTATCCACTTTCACTTCACTAGTCAAAGGCATCTCAATGTGTGATACTAGAGAATAACTTGAATTTCAATGGAAAGATCAAATGGATTAAATATATGCAAGATCAAAAATTAAATAATATCATGCATTTAATTTAACTAAACGATATCTCCCAAAATCATGGCATTCATTTAATTAAAGAAAATATCTCCAAAAGCTAAAATTCACGTCACCAAAAACCTTTGCGGTGATAATTGGAAAAGACATGCTGAAATGTGGATATTTATTTGTTCCCTAAATATACAAAAGCATTGCACAACCATTTCCAACTCATAGAAAGTGGCACTCATCCACGCAAGTTCTTTAAAACAATAGTGTGGGACTTCAATTAGATTGAAAACTCATGTTAAACAATCCAATCATGCTTCCATTAACTTTAGATCACATAAGTTAATCACATGGAACGTGTAAGGATCTTGGGATCTTTCTTCCCTCATCTATAAATAATCATTCATTTTTGGTCCAATGATCATTTTTAGAAGCTTATAAATTCGCATTGGCCATTGCTTGTTTAATTACCATTCAATTCTACATGTACCATTATGCCATAAAATTTGGATCACAAATCTACAATAGAAATTACTTCACTCAATTTATTTTCTTTGTACCTGGAATATTGCTACTTCCATTTACTACACCTTTGGTATGCAGTTCTTGCATAAATAAATTTGATGATTTTATTTCAACAATGCTGTAGTTGCTTCATTCCAACCTTCAGGCTGCATGGTGAAGGCTTCGAATGTTATTTTCACTTTTAGGAGATATGCTTAAGGAAAAGCATGGGCTTTGGTATTTTATCGAACATGTATTTCTTTCATTCAACATGTGTACGAATTTATTCTTTCTCATGTGAATATTACAAGATACACACAAATTTCATCGGAACTACTATTCAGAGGCAATTCCAATGTCTGTGAAAAATGTGTTAAGAATCTTTGGTAAAAAAAACCACATCATAACAAATGTTCAGTGAAATAAGAATAATTTGGCAAGAAAGAACACAAAAATTCTATCAAGCATATATTTATTCCAAAAAATTAGGCACGTAGGATTCCTTGCGAGGACTTCATAAGAAGCTACCAACATGTAACTCAGCTGAGTGAAAAGATGAGAGTGGAGGAACCAATTTCCGTAGGTCCAGGAAAGAGAAGACTTAGCAACTTGCTTGAAGTATGGGGAAAAATTTAATCCTTTGCTAATAACAGATGAGCATTAAAATTTATACTTGCACTACAATGGATCTTCACATTCCCCAAGTGGGACATTGGGAGATCTTAAAGTGCTAGTTTTCCAGTGAAGAAATAGAAACTTGGAAGTGAGCAAAAGTCAATTTCACAAATGTTTCTCCTCAATCGAGGGAAATATAAGGTTTGTGGAGAGAGAAGAGAAGATCAGAGTGTGCTCAAATGACAGATTTAACATCCCTGACATTGGAAGCGAAAGTTCTTACTTTCCCACTTCAATAAATGGAGATTCTCGAATGATTTCCAACTAAATAATAAATCTAATCTTCATCTAATTTTTTGAGCAAGGCATGCCAAAATTTGGGACTGATAAATGATCTTCCACCTCTTATCCTAATAAATCATCTTTGGTAAACGCTTAATGAAATACTCTAATTAATTAACTCTTAATCGTAGTTGTATGAAAAATGTAGGGTGCAGTAAATCTCACCCAAAATGAGTGAAACAAATACCAAAATGATCAAGAGAAAAAGATGATCATGACGAGAGTAATAAAGCACATGAAATAACACTGTTGGTTGCTCAAATGTGCACCCATGTCTTGGATCTCTGAAAAGGGCCAAGGTGTCTGAGACCACAATGGAACCATCCCCCAAGTTGTGGGACCTTGCAAACTTGGGACATATCTTTGGAGAAGGCCGGTTCCTCTATCTATTTCTAGTGTTATTGCTACTCCTAGTGCTGAAAAGGGAAACTAAACTAAGAATGCAAAGGGACCAGGGAAATATAGATAACATGAAGTAAACTACACTAAGGAAATAGCACTAGAAAAGAGGGATGAACACTATCTGTTCTGAGCAAGAATGATAGGGAATGTGTGAAAGGAGGCTAGGCACGAGTAGCATAGTAAAACATGCATTCACCAAATCGTTCTCATGGAACACAACCAAATATGGAACTGCAAGGGACCTGAAGTAGCACAACAATACACAATGCAAGAGAAGAGGCAAGAAGAAGGAATGAAAACATGTTAGGACAGAGAATAGTCACAAAACGATGCTTCTATTACTTCCAATAATGCACAAAACTGTTACAATGATAAGGAGGCCAATAGCCACATGCAAGAGCCAAACATGGAGGTCTGCATCTCAAAATATAGAAAATGTGGAGTCCTTAGCAACATGCATAAGGATCCAAAGTGTCCAACATAACAAATGAGCCTTGCTCTTACATTTATAGATGAATCCATGGAGGAAGAGGGAGATGGAGGGAAATACCAAATTTGAAACACAACCACCTATAAGAAACATTTAATGTCTGTAAATCTACATGAAAATCCATGAAATATGCTTCCTCATGCCTGTTTGACGTGTTGAAGAAAAAAGAGGGTGGATCATACCAAATTGGGTGGTTATAGCAATCATATCTGCTCATTAATGTTCAGAAAGGCATTTTTCTAGTTCTCACCTACTAGATCCGCTAGAATTTGAATTTTGGCATTGTAGCTGATGTCAGCAGGTTTCTGAAAAGTCCAGGTGCACGCCGATCTGAGATCTTTAGCTGATGATATGGCTATCAGAGTCATCAGCGTATGCAAGATACATGGCATGCACCAATTGGCTGATATGGTGGCCAAATGTACAACTATTTCTTATTTCTACTATGTGTCAATCATTCATTTGTTACAAGGATTTGGCACCCTATTGGTGTGCCCTGACTAGTTCTGTGCTGCACACTTAAGTGTGTTAAAAGATGATTTGGCACAAAAGAGTGTGTGGAGAAAATAGAGGAAAGTGCAGAGGGGGTGCACGTGATGCGTGCAGGGAGATGAATCAAATCGTTGAGTAGAGAACATATGGTTAAGGCACAACTATTAAAAAGTAATGGGTGCAGCGCATGACAGGTCAAGGACTTAGGCGTGCAGGGTGGAAAGAAACTGAATTGGAAGAAGGTTAACATGCGGAAGGTGAGCGGAAGAGAAAAGTCGAAGGAGAAAGTAAACAAGGGTGCCGGTCAACTACAAACAAAGGAATGTGCCAAGTGATTTTGAGCGTGTGTAATTCTTCAATGAATAACCTGGGGCTAGAATGTGTATGTAAGTTTTCCAAATCGCTAGGAAATCTATTTGAATAACCAACACTTATAAATTTTTATAAAAAAATCACATTTATTAATTTTGTAAAGTCAAAATTAGTTGATAACACCTACATACTTCTTTGCTAGTATCTCCACACATGTTACATTATATTACACATTTCACACATCTTTCATTGCAATCTACACACCACACATTTACACATGTAATTAATCATATAGTTTTTTCCCTTTACTATGCATACAACATCATTTTCTATGAACTACACTCATTACCCAAGTGATTTTGAGCGTGCGTAATTCTTCAATGAATAACCTAGGGATAGAATGTGTATGTAAGTTTTCCAAATCACTAGGAGAAATATTTATATAATATTTTTGGTGACTTTCGAGGCCATCTTCCTGCTAGATGCAAGATACCAATAGCTTAAAGCATCCATTGGGCATGGAGTCTACTTGTTCAATCATGAAAATGCCCCTATTGTCACTTTGAGCATCATTTCTACACTTTTTTCTGAATCTCACAACTACTGAGAAAAGCTCTGCACACTCGAAGTAACAAAAGAGTACGCACGGGAATCACGCAAGAGGAAAGAACTTTGTACAAATAAACAATGTGTACGGAGCACACTTGGAGGAATGAAACTACTCTAATATATATAATATGATGCAAGAAACCTAATAAAAGGTTTTGAGATAGACCTCGTTTACTTGGATTTACAGCGTGCTTCCATCTGGATTAGTTAACTCGAAAGAGTTAGCTTCTTTGCAGGACTTGATGATGTATGGGCCACTCCAAAGTGCATCAAATTTTGAATGGCACCCTGGTTTATCTCTATCAACATCCCATTTTAGAACCAAGTCTCCAAATTTGAAAGCTTGAGGCCTAGCCTTTCTGTCAAACCATTTATTTGTTGCTTACTAATGTTGTTCTAGCTTGATCATGGAAGAGTTTCTGAGCTCTTCAAGGTGAACCAAATCTACCATCCTGATTTCTCTTTGATCTACGCCCTCAAATTCCAGCTGTTAGGCAAGTGCCAATGAATTTAGTTCTAGTCTCAAAGGAAGGGCATCCTCCTTATCATAGAAAAACTTATAAGGTGAAGTTCCTATCGCATTTTTGACTGTGATTCTATCTTCCCAGAGCGCGCATGAAACCTTCGTATTCCACTGTCTTTGGTTGATGTTCATTATGTACTTCATGATTCTGATCAGGTTCTTGTTTGTTAATTCTTCCAGACTGTTGCCCAGAGGGTAATAGTTAGAAGAGGTTTTCAGGTAAATGTCCAGATTTAGAGCCCAATCAGTGATTTTAGCACCAAGGAAGGCCTTTACATTATCAAAGATAATGGTTTGAGGAACACAAAACCATGTGACTAAACCTTTGAGAAAGTAAAGGATGAATACCTCAGTCAATTCCTTAACACGACAACTTATGTCCATCTGGTGAAGTAATCTATAGCTGTTAGCACCCATTTATGTCCAGTTCTTAAAGGCAGATTGATCGTGCCTATGAAGTCGAGACCTCATTGTGCAAAAGGTTGATTTTCTTGGATTGGTTGGAGGGGAAGCACTGCCAATATTTTCTTTCCTGCAAAAAAATTGCATTCCTTACATTTTGTTACCCATCTATGTGCATCTACAAACAAGGTAGGCCAAAAGATACATGCCATTTTGATCTTCATCGTTGTAGTCTTGGCAGAGAAGTGGCCACCTGAAAATCCATCATGGAATTCTACTAATACTTTTTCAGTCTGCATGTCATTGATACATTTTAACAACACACCATCAAGATTTATTTTGAAGAGAAGTCCATCAATCAAAACATAAGGAATAGATTGCAACCTCAGATGCCTTCTCTTTTCTTTATTCAAACCAGGAGGGTACACGCCCTCAGAAAGGAATGCAATCATATCCTTCATCTAGTAATGTGTTCTAGGGTCTATATTCTATTCATTTTATACACATGGAAGGTCTTCATCCAAAAATAATGAAGCCTCAGGTTCACTCTATGCATCCTCAACAATCTGCCTATAGAGTGCACTGCCTCTTAGCATCTTTGTGGCCTTAATATTCACATCATATTCCATGATTTTTTTCACCCATCATGATCTCTTCTCACTAATTTCTACTCCCATGATGAAGTCTCTGAGAGATGAGTGGAAGACCAAAACCTTGATATGATTTGTGGCAAGCATGCTGTTGAATTTCTTGAGAGCACGCATGATGGCAAAGACCTACTTCTTTGTGTGACTATATTTTAATTCATAATCCTTTAGTATTTGGCTAAAGAAGGCCACTGACTGTTCTATCCCTTGTTCATTTTCCTATGTCATGATAACAACAATGCTTGCATCAACACCATAAGCATAAAGGATGAAATCCTTTGAGTAATATGGACTAATGAGTGTTGGTGCACAAGAAATATCCTTCTTTATCTTGTTGAATCTTTGTCTTCCTTTTGCTTTCCATCTGAAGGATATGTCCTTCTTGAGCATAAGGGTAATGGGCCGAACTAGTCCCACAAAGTTAGGGATAAAGAGCCTAACAAATTTAATCTTACCAAGGAAGGACTATAAGGCCTTTTTCTGTGCTGGAAGGGAAAGGGCTAGGATGGCTGAAACGCGCTCTAGATCAATTGCGATGCCATCCTTTGAAACCACATGGCCCAAGATCCTACCCTGAGCCACCGCAAAATTACACTTCTTGGGGTTACGAGATACCCAAAATTCTCTACATCTCTCAAATACCTTTTCTAGGTGCGCCATGTGATCCACACTCTTCTTTTAGAAGATAGTTATATGATCAAGGTAAACCAAGATGAACTCATTGACATATCCTTTAAAGGCTACATCCATAGTGCACTGAAATGTTACACCCGCATTTGACAGACCAAAAGGCATTTTCTGATATGCATACGCTCCCCATTTGGTTGTACATGTTGTTTTGAATTGATCCTCTTCCTTAACCAGGATTTGGTTGAAACCTAAATATCCATCTAGCATGGAGAACCTTTATGTGCGCTAGCCATAGTCTATAGAATATGCTCCATTTAAGGCAGAAGGATAATGATCCTTTAGAGATGCCTTATTCAAATCTTTGAAATCAACACAAAGTCTGATTTCACCATTATTCTTGCATATTGGAACCAAATTTGCGACTCCAGGTAGATTATTTGGTAGGAAAGATAACTTTTGCCTCAATGACTTTGTGATAGTTCCTTTCTCATGAGGGGCTCTATCTTTGGATTGAATGGTCGTTTCTTCTATCTGATGGGCTTTATACTAGGATCAAGATCGATGGAGTGTTGAGAAACACTTGGATCAAAACCTTTGAGGGCTTCATACTCCCATGAGAAAATGTCACTGAATTTTTGACAGAGAGAGATGAAGGTCTTATTTTTCTTCATTTGGACAAGTCCTACTGAGAAGCAGCTCCTTTCCATGTGCACAATAGTAATGGAGGAGAAATCCTCTTGCACGGTGGTGCATATGTATCTTTCCTAACTCTTTTGAGCTCATCATCAGGGTTAAACATTTTCTCTAAGATGAGTAGCCCTTTAGGCAAACTTATTTGTCTTTAGCTATATTACTTGGTCACCATAGCTATCATGCAAGTCAGCTTTCATACTTGATGAAAACTCAGCTTCATTCTAGATAAACTGGATGATTTGCACATCACTGTCAAACACTTGCCAGCTGGTGTTATTGTTTGGAATGGATGGTCTGATTACCATCTTGATGTGTTGAGTGTTTCCTTTAACAAGTTCCTCAGCAGGAGAAAATTGTGAACTGAGTGTGGCCATTTGGTCAGCTTCTTTGTCCATTCTACTGTGGGACTACCTTTAGATTAAGGGCATCAAATCTCTCAATTAAGTCCCAAACTCTATGTTTATAAGCCTTAAAAATATTAATCTTTGTCTGGAATTTGTTGGTGACCTAGTGGATGACCAATTTTGTGTCCCCAAATATCTGCAGTACGCTTTAATTTTATTCTTTTTAGCAATAAGCAAGCCATGCACCAGTGCTTCATATTATGCCACATTGTTAGAACATGACAAACTACAGCCTATGCATGAAGAATAATTTCTCATCCTTAGGGGAAATGAGAACCACTCCTGATCATGTGTCATTTTTGCTTCTGGATCCATCAAAGTATAACTTCCATAGACCAGTTAGAAATTTGTCTCTTATGATCACACATGGAAACGTAACATCTTCTTCTAGAATGCAATAAGTACCAAGCCCAATTTCATAGGATTCTATATTCTTCAGCATAGGGGTCAAAAAATTGTGATGTCCTCTCCACCCATTCATCAAGTACTAGGTCTGGAATAGAGGGTGGAAGAGACTACTCTTCAGGAACTGAAACCTGTTCTTCTTGGATAAAATAATTGGCTTGGAGAGGGGATGGGACATATAGCTCTACATGATAAGAAAATATGGGCTCAGCTTGTATGGTAGATCTAGGTACCCTACCCTGTCTTGAGTAACATATGAGACCAATTAGAAGACAAGTAACCACCCACCTTAGCAGTAAATTATCTTGATAGACATAGGGAAAACAAAGAAGGCAGGTCAATAATTGACACATCTTGAGTAATTTTCAATCTTGGACATGCATGGAGGGTTGAACTCAAGATCCTTGATGAATCCTAAGGTGGTTACAACTGAGCCATCAAGTTGTAGGAATCCTTTAGAAAAAGGGATATATTTCAGACCTAAGACATCAACTATCTTCTTAGGCATAACAAAAGTACTAGCGCCTGAATCAACTAAGTATTTATGCACTAGGTGTTTTCCTATAATCAAGGACATATAGAAGGGTGGGGTTTTAGCAATTTTTCTTACTTGTTTCTCCTAATTCTTGGCAGATATTTGGACAGAAGTGCACGTGGCTTCTGCATAACTGGTTCAGTGCACGTGGAAGTTGTGCCAGAGCTTCATGCAATAGATCTCGTTGAGATGGAATCGTCAAGGCATCCCACATTGTGACATTTATGTTTGATTTCTTCATCTAGTCAACAATGTTGAATGGAAGCCCCCCCCCCCCCACCAACCTTGTGAATTTGGGCAACAACATCCCTTTTTGACTGTTTAGGCGTGGAAGCCTGAATTTTAGCTAGAGCAAAGGCTTGGCCTACCAAAGGATGGGTTCGTGCTGCTTCATAAGGAGCTTTATGTGGGACCTCCTACATAGGGATTTGAACACTTTTTCTACAATAGGTCCTATCTGATTCTTTTTTCTTCTAAAGATATGGTTGTATTGCTAGGAATGTGACCTACGTGCTAGACTCTAATATTATTTTCTTATATCTTGTGTTGTCTGCAACTTGAGCGCACAATATGTTTGTTTCTTCTGCAGCTTGGTTGATCACATAGAAATCCTCCACACCAAATAACATCAAACTGGTTTCTAGAGGAGCTTCTAGTCCTTCTAGATTATTTGCTTCATTGGTAGCTTGTTAAGGGCTCATAGGATGAAGAATTTTGGATCATGAAGGCTTCGTCGCATGCATGGCATTAGTACAATGGTACTGAATATGAGGCATTTTGTAAGGGAAGCACCATCTCTGACTCTTGTGCCAAGTTATTTTGAACTAGAATGAGCACTCATCTCGACGTTGGGTACTAGGAGAGAAGGTGTTGGAGGGACAACTTGTAAGGACAGATGTGCATTAGGCTGCCACCTATCATTTTATTGGTTGGGTGCACGTATATTTGATTTCCGTATTGATTCTACCAAGACTGGTTTCCTTGGCCATACGCCTGATTAGAAATTCCTCTATATGCTTGTGCTTGCTGCTTTTCTAATGATATTACCTTGTTTGATAAATTTCTGATCAAGGCCTTCAATTCTTCATCCTCCTTTTATCTGTTATGGAGTATATAGGATGTTGAGGCAACCGGTTGCGTGCACTTTACTCAGGAGTAGGAACAGGGGCCACTAGAAGGCTGGGGCACTTATGTGACATTTCTAGGAACAAGGGCATGGGTGATCTAGGAGCCAACTTTCCTACCTTAATGAGACTATTTTCTTCCCTTACTATAATGTTATAAGTAGCTGATAAAGTCAATACCTCCCATAGATTGGATCATAACTGAGATATCATCTGTTGAGCGCCTTCAGATAATAAAGGAAAGCATATTGGGCTGTAGGTTCTTACCACATGAGGAATTCTGTCCCAAGTCTTCTAAAATCTGATGTTGAAATCGGTCATCTCCTCATTGGGTGCCCTCCTTGTTGTTGTTAGTTGCTCTGCACTAAAGATAGGTGATCTGACTTGTCTTATAAATAATTGCATAGAGATGTTCCTAGCTCATCCAAGGTGTTAATAGACCCAAGTCTTAAGCCTCGGTACCATTAAAGTGATTTACCTTTGAAAGAGGCTATAAGTAACCTGACTACTACATCATTATGTGTGATCAAGTAGAATGAACACACGTTTCCTATAACTTAGATATGTTCTTGAGGAGTGACTTGATTCTCACCAGTAAAGTAAGGAATACTTTTGAGTGCACCATTTGGCATATCATGCTGCATGGCTAGGAACAAGGGACTCCCTCCATCAAAGTTTAGCAAAAATTCTGAATGAAGGAGGTGACTAATGTGTCATTTCAGGGAACACAAATTTTTCTGCTTTCAGGAGGAGTTGAGTGGGTGAGGCATTCTGGAGATAGAGATGTGTGCGTGGGATTTCTGGAATGAACTCTTCTCAAGAGATAACTAGAGGTATTCAAAAGAATTTTCAATTGTTGTACTTCTACTTGTGTGCACTTTTCTCATGAAATGCAATGAGGACTATTGAAACAGAGATGTTAATATATTGGGAGTCGCCATATGTGTTTGAAATGAAGCCTCTTCAAAGGCTGAAACACTAATTCCACACACCAGAACTTAGAGATATGAAAGTTGAGCTTTCAATACTTGTCCCACCGGGCGTGCCAGAAATTGTTGGTTACTCAAACATGCACCCGCATCTCAGATCTCTGAAAATTGGCCGAGGTGTATGAGACCACAATGGAACTGTCCCCCAAGTTGTGTGACCTTGCGAACTTGGGATGGATCTCCAGAGAAGGCCAATTCCTTTATCTATTTCTATTACTGCTACTACTCCTAGTGCTGAAAGGGGAAACTAAACTAAGAATGCCAAGGGACCATGGAAAGAAGGATAACATGAAGTAAACTACACTAAAAGGAGATAGCACTAGAAAAGATGGATGAACACTATCTGTTCTGAGCAAGAATGATATGGAATGTGTGAAACGAGGCTAGGAACATGAGTAGCACAGCTAAACACGCATTCACCAAATTGTTCTTATGGAACACAACTAAATATAGAACTGCAGGGGACCTGAAATAGCACAACAATACACAATACAAGAGAAGAGGCAAGAAGAAGGAATGTAAACACGTTAGGACATAGAATAGTCACAAAACTAATGTCTTCTATTACTTCCAATAATGCACAGAATTGTTACAATGATAATGAGGCTGATATCCACATGCAAGAGCCAAAAATGGAGGTCTATAACTCAAAATACAGAAAATGTGGAGTTCTTAGCAACATGCATAAGGATCCAAAGTGTATAACATAACAAATGAGCCTTGATCTTACATTTATAGATGAATCCATGTAGGAAGAGGAAGAAGGAGGGAAAACCTGAATTTGAAACACAACCACCAACAAAAAGCATTTAATGTCTATAAATCCACTCAAAAACCCATGAAATACACTTCCCCATGCCTGTTTGACGTGTTTAAGACAAAAGAGGGTGGATCATACCAAATTGGGTGGTTGGAGCAATCTAGATCTGCTCATCAATGTTTAAAAGGATTTTTTTTCCCAATTCTCACCTACCAGATCTGCCAAAATTGTGAAATTTAAATTTCTGGCACTGTAGCTAGATGTTAGTTAGCTTTCTATCAAGACACGTAGGAGCAATGCTGATATGAGCCCTAATAGCTGGATGCAATATGGCTATCAGAAGTATGTTAGAGTCTTCGGTGCTACATATCAAGACATTCATTTGTTGCAAGGATTTGGCACCCGATCAACATGCCCTGAGATAGGTGTGCACTACACACTGTACAACGTATTAAAATATCATTTTTGCCACATGCCAATTATTCATTTTTTGAAAATAGAGGAAAATTCAAAGGGTGCACGGGCTGTTGCGTTACATGGTGCTGAATCATACCAGTGAGTAGAGGACATATGGTCAAGATATGATCTATTACATAGTAATGGGAGCATGGTGCGTAAAGTTTCAAGGACTTAGGCACGTGGGGTGGAAAGAAACTGACTCGGAAGAAGGTGAATGCATGGAAGGTGAGAAGAAGAGGAAAATGGAAGGAGAAAGGAAACAAGGGCACAGGTGAACTGTGACCAAAGGAATGTGCCAAGTGATTTTGAGCATGCGTAATTCTTCAATGAATAACATGGGGCCAGAGTTTGTATGTAAGTTTTCCAAATCTCTAGGATAACTATTTGGATAACAAACACTTATAATTTTTTTAAAAAAAATCACGTTTATTAATTTTTCAAAGTGAAAATTAGTTGATAACACCTACATACTTATTTTTTAGTATCTCCATACATGTTACATTACATTACACATTTCACACATCTTTCATTGCAATCTACACACCACACATTTACACATGTAATTCATCATATGGTTGTTTCCCATTACTATGCATACACCATCATTTTCTATGAACTGCACTCATTACCCTATGGTGCACTTTATTTATATAGTCCATAATCGACTGTCGAGGGTTTAAAAATAAAATGGACCTTCTCTTCATCACACATTTATTATTTGACCTTTCATCATGTGATATTACTAGGTTAGTGCCATACACTTTAGGGTAAAGGGTCACCCATTCTATCATCTTATAGTGGTATAAACCTTTGATTACATCACCACTCCTTTACCATCCACCTCATAGTGATATATTCTTAGGGATAAATCATCACTCATCCATTCATCTTATAGTGATATACGCTTAGGATAAATAATCACTTATATGTTCATCTAGATGTGACATACACTTTAGATATAAGGTTTAAGAACACATCATCACTAGGTTACATCTCATCACTACGCCTGCACACTCGTCATAGTGTGTTAGACACACCACACACTTCAACCAATTCCCAATGACACACTCTCGTTTATAGTTAATTCTTGACTGATGAGTGGGGAAAATAAATGAACCTCATTGTATAGACTTACATTGAATTAGGGGGCACGTGGATCCTATCACTCTATTTTTCATTCCATTCCATCCATCCATAACATACTACATATTATGTTTTCTCTTTCATGGTATCTTTATTACACATGTTGGTAGATTACTTGTATTTCATTTATCTATATCATCCACACATGAAAGATCACATATTTTTCTAGTTGTGATCATAGATACAGGTCTCTTATGTGCATCATGGATGCTCACCTTCTACCCTTCCTACAATGGTCGTTGGGGGCATCAACATTTGTCTCTTCTAGGTGTTATTGTTTAATTTTGTACTTAACACTTTACATTACTTGGTTATACACACTTTTGACATACTAGTTATCTTTCTAACATACTAATGGGTGCTTCATGTGTAACATTTATTATGAAGGGATATTTTCTTCCATAATTGTTTTCTATGTTGTCTTCTATTGTTTGTTCTTGTATGTGGGCCTTTCCCTTTGTTTGGTGTGCACACTTGTTTGTTTATATGTGGTCATGATGGCCTTTGTGTTTCTTGCAAAATCATGAGTGATGTCTTATGTTTGCAACCTAATTTTTGTGGCTTACTTGTATTATTTCTTGTTTACATTACTTTTCTTGGTAGCTTACACATTGGTTGTGTAGTTTATACATTGTTTTTTACATGTAGGATTTTTCGTAATAACACTTGTTTTTAGCTATCCATCCTTGTTTGTGTGCACCTTGGTTTCTACCAAGTGCATTACCTTATCCCCTTTAGGGCACACTTTCAGAGTTCATGTGATTGGTCCTCTTTTGGGGCTGTATTTCTCCTATCAGTGATGCGGCATGCACCCCCAAAGAGGAAGGCATCATTTGAAGTTTTTTTACACACTACACAAAAATTCTACACCGGTTTAGTTTAGTTACATATGACGAGTGGCCATGTGTTAGGAGTATGGAATAAATTTAGCATATGCATCCAATTATAATCCCCAAGGTAATGGACAGGCTGAGTCAAGCAACAAAAAATTATTGAAAATAATCAGAAGAACTTTGGAGATAAATAAAAGAAAGTGGGGTTTACAATTAAAGTTTGATGTTTAGACTGACAGAATTACTATTAAAAGAGCTACTGGAAAGAGCCCATTTGAATTGGTGTATGGAACTCAAGCTCTAATTCCCCTACATATACAATTATCTTCATATCAATTCATCTGACAGTTGGAGGACCAGGAGGTTAGTCCCTACGATGCACAGATCAATCAAATTGTTGAACTAGATGAACAAAGAAGAGAACCCCATCAAAGACACACGTGGATATTTCTGCTGGCTACAAGGGAAAAGATGAAGAGACACTTGGAGGATTCTGCTAGCTCCTCTTTATACTGATATTTTTCAATAACCAAGGCAAATCTCCCATGTTTTGACCATGTGGAGGGCCCACATGTGTTTAGGGACCTGCCCCTGAATTTTACTTTTTGAAGGAGCTTCGAAGAGACACATGGATATTTCTGTTAGCTCTGCCCACACTCAAAATTTTTGAGTGGCTGATGTAAATTTATTAGACCATAGGAACATGGAACCTTCCACTAGTTCTTAAAAATTTTCAATAATTGGTACATCTTTTCTGTTCCCAAGACATGTCGAGAACCCGCGCTTGTTTGGGGTTTCTGATTTTGGGCACCATATCAAAAGTGAACTAAAGAGACACATGGATATTTCAACTGGCTCTGACCATGCTTAGACTTTTCAATAAGTCGATGCAACTTTCTCAGACCCCAAGCATGTGGCATTTCATTGGTTCTTAAACTTTTTCAATGACTGGTACACCTTTTCCAATCCCGAGACACGTGGAGTACCTGCACTCGTTTGAGGTCATGCCTCTGGATCTTACCTTTAGATTTGTGCCAAGAAGACACATTGATGTTTCCACTAGATCCTCTTTATAATGAGACTTTTCAGTGACCGAGGCAACTTTCTTGGGCGAAGGACACGTGGAGGGCCCGTGCTCATTTGAGTTCCCACCTCTAGATCTTACCTTTGGAGTTGCACCAAGGAGACACATGGAATTTTCCACTGGCTCCACTTTATACTGATACTTTTCAATAGCCGAAGAAAATTTCTTGGGCCCAGAAAACGTGGAGGGTCCGCGTTCATTTGAGGTCTCACCTCTGGATCTTACCTTTGGAGTTGCACCAAGGAGACATGTGGAAGTTTCTATTGGCTCCTCTTTACAATGAGACTTTTCAAAGGCCAAGGAAACTTTCTTAGGCCTGGGACATGTGGAAAGCCTATGCTCATTTGAGGTTTTGCCTCTTGACTTCACCTTTCCATTTGCGCCTAGGAGACATGTAGAAGCTTCCAATGGCTCCTCTTTACACTTGGCCGACTTGGACTCACAATGCAGATATGTGATATAATCCATGTAAGGAAACTCGTTTATGAGAGGCACGAATGTAGGTATCTATTCCTCAAGGTGTGATCTTAAAGGTGAAAAGGATTTCTTGTTAGATCAAGCCATGTGGATCCACCTGAAAATTATTAAAAAGGGGATTTCTTACATGATAAAATAAAAGAATGATTTAAAAAAATGTCATAAGTTATGATATGGCATCCCAGTCATAGTTGAGGAACTGAAAGATGTGATCAATTCATAATTTATCCACCTATCAACAAAAGATAACATATTTTCAAGGGAATAAACATGATTAAATGATATGTTGTAAAGAGGAATATTCTCTTGAAGATTTATACTTTTGGGGGGGGGGGGGGGCGAATTTAGGATGAGTGAGGGAGTGAAATTATATAAATGCAATCAGAATACTCTTACAAGGGGGGTTAATTTTTTTGAGAAAGTTTTAGAAAAACCATTTTTACGAGAGACCGTCTGAGAAACCTATTTATTTTCCCATGTATGTATATTTAATCATGTCAATATGGTTGCAAGTTTACAACCATTGACAAGCTCTGAGATTGTTGCAGAAACTTTCCCTTGATGATGAATCTAATGAACCTTGAATGAATTTGTGTTCATCATGAGCATAATTTTGTTTGATTTTATTTTAGAATGTTTTCAAATAGTTATATATGTGCTTGTTGTAGTATTACATTAGAAATCCTTTGAAATCACACAAAATCTCATCCTCATGACAAGTATTGTGGTATTTGCAATTACGTTATGAAGAGATCTTTCATTTCATAACGAAATAAGTGATTTAAATTCACTGTACTTACATTTCAGTGATACATATTATTTGTCAGTTCATGAGTGTATCATGAGCATGATATACTAGGGGTATTCTAAAATTTTAATTGAGTATTTGACACAAGACTTTGTGTTGAATTCTTGAAGAGTGTATGAAATTGTGCATCTTTGGGCCTCCATTGATACAGACCTTTTGGTTGAAGGAATATTTTGGCTATTTTGAAGAATTTTGTTTGTGAGTGTTCCAATATTTGTAAAGGTTCTCAAATATATGGTATAATCAAATTTATCTTGCTTAACTTCCACCAAAAATTTCTCAAATGATAAAATCCTACATGAACCCCACCCTTTGTTATACTATGTATCCAAAAGATTTAACAAATTTCACTGCCAAAATATGCAAAAACAATCAGGCTTCAATTATTGTCTTTAGTAACCCAAACCTTGTCCAAGAAACATCTCCACTCTCTAATTTGACAACTCATGAGAGTTAGATTGTGTTGTATTGATCATATTTTCTCAAGGTTTTTCATGAAGATTGTGCAAAGAAGGATATCTTGATATCCTTCACCAATATAGGTTATAGAACGGTTCCTCTCACCCTGGTTGAAGGCACAACCTAAAGTAGTTAGGGTAGATCAAACCCTTGATAAGATGTTATCCATTTCTCCAACACCTGAGTGACAAGGAGTCAGCTGAATCCCCTGCTTAGATATAAAACAACTTATATCATGATTTTTCTGTCTCTAAGCATCCTTCTAGGTTCGTGATGTTGCTCATCCCTCATAGGAAAATCAATTTAGATACCAACATGTAAGGTAATGAGTGAGTTAAATATCAAGGTAACAATAACTTTTGAGAAATGTACTGCTATGGATTCAAGAGAAGTTCCAATAATTAGATATGTCAAGGGATTAGTAGTGTAATTAGCATCTTATCCAGGAAAATGATAAACCATGAATGTGGTTATTGTGGACTGTCCTGCTAAGTGGGGAATGCTGTTATCCAAAAAATGGGCAGCTAGTTTGGGTGGAAGTGTGTAAATGGACATGTCATTTGCAACCATACCAATTTAGGGAAATCTTATGAATTTGTACAGTGAGAAGAAAATGTTACACCTCATTGAGGACCCTAACAATGATTCTTATGAAGTATTTGTACACAGACATTGATGTTGATAACTTTTGGGGTTATGTTGATTGTAAGGAGCATAGAATTGAGGAGTGCAAGTATCCTTAGTAAGTAGGTTCTCCTTGGACTTTGATGTTTAAAGGGGCATGTTCTAGATTTGGTAATGGTGCCAGTGTTGTTTTGATATCTCCAAGCCAAGAGGAGTTCAAATTTTCTTTTAAACTCAATTTCGAGAGTACAAATAATATTGTAGAGTACGAAGCACTACTCTTGGGTTTAAGGATTGCTTGGAAATATGGTGTCAGAGACATTATTGTTAAAGGAGATTCAGATTTAATAGTCAAACAAGTCAGAAAGTTGTATGCTACAAAGAATCAAAGAATGAAACAATACAAGAATGTAGTTTGGGACTTCATTGAAATTTTTGATTCTTTCAATGTAATACACCATGATAGGAAATACAATACTGTAGCAAAAAAATTGGTAGTTTTTGGATCAATGTTTGAAAATTGTACAATATCCCCCTATTGTGAATATGATATTGAAGTATTGACTAGGCCATCTGTCCCTGAGAATATCAAGCATTGGAAACTTTTTGAAGTTGATGCCTAGGTCCAAAGGTTTTTACAAAATAAAGTAGAGTTTTCCAATCAAATTATGGATTGGGAACCAATGGTTTGTGAGAATGAAGGAAAAGGGACCCTATTTGGTAAGGAAATTATTCAGCTGAAAACCAACACCATTCCAAGAGGTTTGGTTGCACTGGAATCAAATTTTGATAATGCTAACCAAATTTTTAATAGACACATGTCATCCTCAAGATATTTTGAATAATATGACCCGCGTACAAATGATAAACCTAGGAGAATATGGCTAGAAAGCAACTTGAACAGAGTAGAAAAATAGTCATATGTCCAATTGCTAAAAAAGTACCAGGACTACTTGGCTTGGTCATATTCAGATCTGAAAGCATATAAGGAAGACCTTTTTTAGAACTAAATACCCCTAGAGGCTAATGCCAAGCCTTTTAGGTAAAATCAAAGAGCAATTAATCCACTCCTTTCCCTAAAAATGTAAGAAGAGTTAAAAAATTTAAGGGATGGAGGAATCATACAACCTACGAGGCACTCTTCATGGGTGGAAAAATTGGTACCTGTTTGAAAGAATAATGAAGACATAAGATTGTGTGTGGAATTTAGAAATTTAAATAAGGCATCAATTAAGGAAAACTACCCCTTGCAAAATATGGATAACATGTTACAATTGGTTATAGGTTCAGAATTGTTATCTACTTTGGATGATTTTTCTAGGTATAACCAAGTGGTTGTGAAGCAATAAGAGAGAATAAAAATTGCTTTCAATACTCCATGGGGTACATATGTGTACGTGATAATTCCATTTGGCCTGATGAATGTTGGATCCACGTTTTAAAGAGCGATGGATGTAGCATTCTTAGGATATATAAATGACTTCATTGTTGTGTATCAAGATGATGTGACACAGTTTTTTCAAGGAAAAGAAGTGATCACCTGCAACATTTAGAGAAGATGTTGTTAATATGTAGGGAATATGGTATATCACTGAATCCTAAGAAGTGTCATTTTGGGGTTTAAAGGGAAAAGTTTCTTGGACATATTGTGTCAAAAGAAGGGGTCATGATTGATCTCAAGAGAGTGGAAGCCATTAGTAAAGTTCCTATTCCAAGAACCAAAAAGGGAATTCAGTCCTTTTTCGGGTAAATAAATTTTATTAGGATATTTTTTTCCAACTTTTTCTGAGTTGACTATCCCAGTCACCATTATGTTAAAGAAAGATCAGAGTATCAAATGAGAAGAAACAACTATTCAAGCCTTTACTGGGATTAAGGAAGAATTGAAGAATGCCCTTATTTTAGTAGCTCCTGGTTATAAAAAGGCTTTCCAAATGTTTTCCTTTGCTTCAGAGAATTCTATTGCATTTGTGTTGTTACAAAAGGATGATGAAGGAGCTAAAAGACCAATTGCTTTCTTTAGTAAAGCATTATAAGGAGTAGAACTGAAGTATACTATCATGGAGAAACAAGCCTTTACTTTGGTTAGGTCCACAAATATCTTTAGGCCATATATTTTAAGTTCTAAATTCATAGCTTATGTCCCTCACACTATGGTCAAGGATATCCATTTAGAGATGGAAATTTCTAGTAAAAGATGTCGATGGGAAAATAAGTTACAGGAATATGATATGAACATCCAAACTAAAAAATTGGTTATAGGTTTGGGCCTGGAAAATTTAATGACAGAAAGCAATCTGTAGACAGGTGAGATATATGAGGTTGATGAAGAAAGGCTGAATATTATTGAGAAATTTATAAATTTTGACTAGTACAAGGATATTAAGTTTTATCTCAAACATCTGCAATGTCCCGAGTATTTAAGAAAAAATAAAAAGAGAGAACTTAGATTGGATTCCCAAAAATATATCATCACTGATTATGCATTGGCTTGGAAAAACCCTGAGGGAGATCTCTTAAGGTGTATCACTAAGGACAAAGCCCTAAAAATAATTGCTGGTTTCCATAGAGGAGTTTGTGGGGGGAATTTTGATGGGAGAGTAACATCCCATAAGATCTTAAGGGCTGGTTACTGGTGGCCAACACTTTTTAAGGAGACAACTTTATTGGTAAGAAAGTGTGAGAGTTGTCAAAAATTTTTAGGAAGATTGAAAGCTTCAAGATCCCTCCCTTTACATCCCATGTCAATTGAAGCCCCTTTTAAGCAGTGGGGAATGGACTTTGTTGGGGAAATTTTAGATTCTTTGAGTGTAGGCCACAAGTGGATATTGGTGGCCACTGATTACTTCACCAAATGGGTGGAGGCAATCCCCACTAAGAAGAAAACCCGCCAAATTGTCATGGATTTCATTTTGAATCATATCATTTGCAGGTTTAAAGTACCTACCAAAATAATTGCTAACAATGCTATGAGTTTTCGAGTTAAACCTTTGGTGGCCATCTGTCAGGAGTATGGGATAAATTTAGCATATGCATCCAATTATAATCCCCAAGGTAATGGACAAGCTAAGTCAAGAGACAAAAATTTATTGAAAATAATTAGAAAAACTTTAGAGATAAATAAAAGAAAGTGGGGTGAGCAATTAAAGTTTGCTTTTCAAGCTGACAAAATTACTGTTAAAAGAGCTACTGAAAAGATCCCATTTGAATTGGTGTATGGAACTTAAGCTCTACTTTCCCTGCGTATACAATTATCTTCATATCAATTAATCTGACAGTTGGAGGACCAGGAGGTTAGTCCTTATGATGAACGAATCAATCAAATTGTTAAAATAGATGAAGAGAGAAGAGAATCCCATCAAATACATGTGAAATTTAGGGAGAAAATGAAGAAAATGTTTGACAAAAAAGGCTACCCCAAGAGTTTTCATTGTAGGAGATCTGGTGCTACTATGGGATAGCAGACATGATGATAAGGGAAAACATGGAAAGTTTGATGCATTATGGATGGGTTCTTATTTTATTGATATTAGGAATGGCGAGCACACCTTCTTCCTAAAATATATATGGGGAATTCCTTAAGTTTCCTATTAATGGTAGGCACTTGAAACATTTCCTTGATTGATTTCTCATAATCAAGGTACACATCATTGTACAGTGTATAGTCTTTTAGTTCATTTTCATTTTTGTATTTTTATGTTTTGGTTCATCCCGGTCCTTGGCAGCTTGTTTTTGTTGGTTTCTCAGATTGTCCCTGGGGTGTTGGAAGTTATTTTTATGCTTTGAAATATTTTTCTTGACTCCATTTCTCAATGGATTTTTTGGCACATGGTCTATTATGTTGTTTTTGCGGCACTCGCAGGGAGTGCCCATCCCCGAGTCGGAGCCGGTGTTGGTGCTCAATTGTAATCTCGACCCTTTTTCATTTAATATTTATTAGTCTGTATGGCTAGAAGTATTTTCTATCTCCCTATATAGATGCATGAAAAATTTCTCCTTCATTTGGATGTCATTTTCAAGTCCTTTTCTTGGGTCGTGGATCACATTAAGTCTTGGTATTATTTTCAATCTTATCTCCACAGGAAAAAAAAAATTGTTGGCCCTCTTCCACGATTGTGTCTCCTCTATAAATCTTGTACCAACATCCATGAATATGTGGTCTTAATTGATTGGATGTGGCATGGTGGGTCTATTTGATAATTTGATGCATTATGGCGAAGGGCTTGAAAGTATAAGGTAAATGCCTAAGACCCACAAAAAGACACGTGGAGAGCCTGCACTCATTTGAGGTCTTGCCTCTAGGTCTCACCTTTGGAGTTGGGCCAAGGAGACACGTGGAGGTTTCTACTAGCTCCTCTTTATAATGAGACTTTTCAATGGATGATGAAACTCTCTCCGGTTTTGACCACCTGGAGGGCCAGCGCCTATTTAGGGACCTACCCCTAAATTTTACTTTTTAACAAATTACCAAAGAGAGACGTGGATATTTCTACTGGCTCTGCCCATGCTCAAAATTTTTGAGTGGCCGATGTAAATTTCTTGGACCCTAGGCATGTGGTACCTTTCGCTAGTTCTTAAAAAATTTAAACGGCCGGTACACCTTTTTCAAGACCAAGACACGTGGAGATCTCATGCTTGTTTGGTGTCTCCACTTTTGGGAACCATATACAAAGTGCACCGAAGAGACACATGGAGATTTCCATTAGCTCTACCCATACTCAAACTTTTCAAGCAGCTGATGCAACTTTCTCGAACCCTAGGCATGTGGTACCTTCCACTAGTTCTTAAAATTTTTCAATGGCTGGTACACCTTTTCTAGGACTGAGACACGTGGAGGGCCCATGCTTGTTTGAGGTCCCACCTCTAGAACTTACCTTTGGAGTTACGCCAAGGAGACACGTGGAATTTTCCTCTGACTCCTCTTTATAATGAGATTTTTCAATAGCTGAGGTAAATTTCTTAGGCTCGAGACATGTGGAGGGCCCACACTTGTTTGAGGTCCCACCTCTGGATCTTACCTTTGGATTTGCACCAAGGAGACATGTGGAAGTTTCTGCTGGCTCCTCTTTATAGTGAAAATTTTCAACAGATGAAACAACTTTCTTAGGCCTAAGACACGTGGAGGGTCCACGCTCATTTTAGGTCTCGCCTCTAGATCTTACCTTTGGAGTCGCGCCAAGGAGACACATGCAAGTTTCTATTGGATCCTCTTTATATTGAGACTTTTCAATGGCCGAGGAAACTTTCTTGGGCCTGGGAGATGTAGAAATCATGTGCTCATTTGAGGTGCTACCTTTGGGCTTCACCTTTACATTTCCACCCAGGAGACACATAGAGGCTTCCCCTGTCTCCTCTTTACACTTGGACGACTCAGAATCACAGCACAGATATGTGATATAATCCATACGAGGACACTCATTTCTGAGAGGCACGAATGCAAGTATCTATTCCTCAAGGTGTATTCTTAAAGGTTAAAATGATTTCTTGTCAGATCAAGCCATGTGGAGCCACCTGAGAATTATTAAAAAGTGGATTTCTTGCATGACAAAATAAAAGAATGTTAAAAAAAATCTCAAAAGTTATGACATGGCATCCCAGTCATAGTTGACGAACTAAAAAACATGATCGGTTCATAATTTATCCACCCAGTAATAGAAGATAAGATATTTTCAAGGGAATAAACATGATTAAATGGTATGTTGTAAAGAGGAATATTCTATTTAGGATTTAGAATTTGGGGGGGGGTGGGAATTTAGGATGAGTGAGCGAGTGAGATTGTATAAATGCAATGAGAATAATCTTGTAAGGGGGGGTTAATTTTTTTGAGAAAGTTTGAGAAAAACCATTTTTATGAGAGACTGTCTGAGAAACCTATTTATTTTCCCATGTTTGTATATTTAATCATGTCAATATGGTTGCAAGTTTACAACCATTGACAAGCTCTGAGATTGTTGAAGAAACTTTCCCATGTTGATGAATCTAATGAATCGTGAATGAATTTTTATTGATCATGAGCATAATTGTTTTTGATTTTATTTCAGAATGTTTTCAAATAGTTATATATGTGTCTATTGTAGTATTACATTAGAAATCCTTTAAAATCACACAAAATATCATCCTCATAACAAGTATTATGGCATTTACAATTATGTTATGAAGAGATCTTTCATTTCATAATGAAATAAGCAATTTAATTTCACTTTACTTACATTTCAGTGATACATATTATTTGTCAGTTCATGAGTGTATCATGAGCATGATATAATAGGGGTCTTCTATAGTTTAATTGAGTCTTTTATATGAGCCTTTGTGTTGAATTCTTGAAGAGTGTATGAAATCGTGCATCTTTGGACCTCCATTGATACACACCTTTTGGTTGAAGGAATATTTTGGCTATTTTGAATAATTTTGTTTGTGAGTGTTCCAATATTTTTAAAGTTTCTCAAATATATGGTATAATCAAATTTATGTTGCTTAACTTCCCACCAAAAAATTCTCAAATGATAAATCCTACATGAACTACCCCTATTTGTACTGTGAATCCATAAAGATTTAACAAATTCCACTGCCAAAATATGCATAAAAAATCAGGCTTCAATTATTATCTTTAGTAACCCAAGCCTTGTCCAAGAAACATCTCACTCTCTAGTTTGACAACTTGTGAGAGTTAGATTGTGTTGTATTGATCATATTATCTTAAGGTTTTTCATGAAGATTATGCAAAGAATGATCTCTTGATATCCTTCACCAATATGGGTTACAGAACGGGTCCTCTCACCCTGGTTGAAGGCATAATCTTAAGTAGTCAGGGTAGATAAAACCCTTGATAAGGTGCTATCCATTTCTCCAACGCTTGAGTGACAAGGAGTCAGCTGGATCCCCTCCCCGGATATAAAATGATTTATATCATGATTTTTCTATCTCTAAGTGTCCTTCTAGTTTCGTGGTGCTGCTCAACCCCCGTAAGAGAATCAATTTGGATACCAACACCATGCACACATTTTATTCCTTTTCTTACATCTAGTTATTTCTCACTACTTCACAAAGTGCAACTGGCACAAGAGAGCCTAAGGAACATTATGAACACACTCACCTAAACTACATTTGGGTATGAAATGTAGTGTAATGCTTAGTTAGTAATCCCACTATTGTGGTAGCTAAGGTCAATCCAACCCATTCATTTACATTTTTTTTAGGGCTTGATGCTTGTTTAAGGTTTTACAAGTCTTTATATTCATCTTGGGATATCAGCAACAACTAGAGCAATACAACGATTTTGTGCATTAAACAATGAGGAATTTGGACCATCTATCAAACCTATAAAAATTAGTTCTAGAGATTTTACATAGACCATAGAGCCCATAGGTTCCCCAGTACCTCTCCAAGAACTCCAGTCTAGATAGACAACTGAGATCCATCCTTTTTGGGGCTTCTGCACAGTCATTCCTACTTCATGATTCTCTAGTCACCTCTACAACACAGTACCACGAGCATCTCCTATTTAGTTGATTTATTTACTCTTCTCTCTTGCACATTAGGGTGTATATTTTCATTAGATTAGTTTCTGGGTATTTTACATACTTTTTTACTTCATTTATAATTGTTCATAGCTTAAATTAACTATAGGGCATATTCCATATTTTTGTTAATCAATTACTAGTTTATTTACACATTTATTCTTAATTGTGGCTTGATGTATGTTAATCTCTCTATGCCATGGTTTCCACCATGCAAAACCCATTTTACAGGTACATTTTCTCAAAGGTGGCCACCATTCCATCCTTCTATGTGATCCTACATAGATTATCATATATAAAACACATGGGTACACATCTATTAATTTGAGTCACCTACTAAATTTTTTATCACATACACCTCAAAAGAGGGGGAACTTATTAGGATATTTATACAATTACAAACATATTACAAAATACATGAACAATTTTTCATAGGTCTCAAATTTATAGAAAATACCATAGATATTGAACTTTGGTAGAATTCAAGCAAGTTCAAAACTATATAGTACAATCATGACCATGGTATGGTCTTGATCATGTCATACATTCCTATACAAAGGGAAGATTCACTAAATGTTTCAATTTCTAAATTTTTAGTATTTGTTTATAGGATTTATACATAGTTATAGATACATATGATACAAGTTATAGAAAGTTACAGCGCATAAGTACTTCATTCTATCTCTATGACACTAATCAGATTTAGTTACAAAATAGGGTTTGGGGGCATGGGATTCCTTTTCCCATTTAATATTTCAAATGTATACATGATTATTCTAGTTATTGTAACACTGTATGGGGGTATGAAAATGTCCATTCCTTTGAATTTCTATTTTTTAAAGTTGGTACATATTGGGCTTAAATCCATCTACAACAATGTGGTCCATCATATTAGTGAAAAAATAAAAGAAAAATGATATCTTTGTAGAATACTCTTTCCTATTCTCTAACCAGATTCCTAAATATGAAAATCAAAGAAGAGAAACTAGGAGATTCATAAACTAATATTTCCTCCTCTCTCATTCGATTCTCAAATAAGAAAGGCATGAAAGAACATTAAATATTCATAGTCTAAATCCTTCCTCTTATCTACTCTCTTATGACACAAAATTAGGGAGTGGTTACCCCTAATCCTTTGACATCCCTGTGGAAAATTCCAAGTCTCTAAATCACAATGAAAATGGGAGCTCCTCTCTCTATAAAAATGTTTTCCTTCCAAGTTTTACACCTCCTTTGCTTACTTTTCACAATGACAAAAGTTACAAGCATTATCTATATTTTTGTGTTAAAGTCTAGTTTCTATCATAGAAATTAACTACAATCTGCATTTTAAGTTTCTTCGTGAAGCATGCCAATAACAACACATCCAAAAAAACATTTGAGAAAAAAAAAAGAGTGTGTGTGCACACTCAGGTATGTTTTTCCTGTAACATGCCATTTTTAATTACACACTTAAAAGGGGGGGGGGAATGTAAACACTAAGATATGGTAACTTATCATTGTTTAATGCAACTTTTGACAACGTTCCCTTGTTATGACAAATGCTCATATTCAGAGTCCAATATCCTCATCTATTCTTCTATTATGCAACTATATTATCTCTAAACAATGTTATTTTATCGATTTTAATAATATTATTTAATCAAAACAATAATAAGCATTTGATATTCATGACATAACTTTCAATTTTGATATTCATCTATCCGATTTTAAAACATATGGAAGGGTCAAGATGTGAGGTCCGGTCTTGGCCAACCTCTATGGTCCGACCCCTTCACATTAATTGACATTAATTTCAATTTAAAATTCTTCTTTAGGTCATTTAATTTTCGCAAGGTTGGCCTTATTAGAATATTTCACCAACAACAAGCTATATAAGCATGTCATTATCACTTTATAACTCACATGGTATTATTACAAGATTCAATTACAAATATCATCCCAAAAGTAGTTAAAGGGTTCCTAAATGTGTGGAAATCAAATACACATCATTTAGGGTAGTCCCTAATAAAAATATGAAGCACTCAAATAGGTCAAAGAGTCTAGCCTCACCCATTTCCAACCATGCAAAAGTCATAAAATCATGTTTTAGCAAGAAAAAAGTCACTCCAAGATTTGCAAAAGGGTTTAATCAATAAAGTATTTGGTCATATATCTAAGGAACACAAAATCTCACTATTACCACTTTGGATACATTATATACTATGTAGTTATGTTGTTATCTTGGTGCAAGGATACACAAGGGCATATTCAAGGGGTTGCTTAGCTATACACTTTTGAACAAGAACCTAGGATATTTATATGAGGATTGATCCCATAATGAGGGCATGTAGTTGAAAATTGGAATGTCTCATTAACTGGGAGTATAGATTCTAAGGGGAGCATACCCTCACCACAAACACATGTTTTCTCCTTTTTATTTACTAATGCTCTGGTGAAGTGTTTTATAAGTTTTTAGGACATCCAATTTTTTATAGGTGATTACAGGTCATCCCAAAGTTGTATGAGCAAGAGTACATATAAAAAATATCATTTCCAAAAATGCAAAGCACAAAAAATTTATAGATCCAAACAATCTAAGGGCACAAAATCATGTAATTCCAAGCTAAGACCATATAAATCAGGTCTAGATTGTATAAAATTTGTACAGTCCTTCCCTTGTTAGGATTGAAATTCTAGAATTCTCATTGAAACATCTAAAATACTAGATCATCTTGTTCCACCATCCTACACATCCAAATCCTTTATGTCCTATTTTGAATAACTAAGTACATATATCCTCTTGTGTATTTGAGAAATTACTATCATTTATCAATCATTTCAATCATTCCAATTTTCAATGCATTATTCCAATTGTGTATAATTGATGTTGGAATTCAATTAGATAATAATAGTCTACCTATTGCAAACCCTTACATCATTTTTAGTTTTTATATTATAACATTCAAAAATATAATTAGGGTTTAAACACAAAACATTTTCAAAGGTCTTCAAGTGAAAAAAAGGTTTAGTCTAGTAAGTTAAGCACAACACATGACACTACTACTGTGTTGGGTAGATTATTTACTCTATAGTTATCCCACTATTTTTTTGTTAAGATACATGAGGGAACTGTTATCACAAAAAAACCCTTGATTAGTCATGTATGTGTGGATGAGCAATCAATGTTTTGGGTAACATGGGATTGTATCTCAAGTTGTGGGACTTGCTACTTGAGACAAACCTCGGGAGAAGGATGGTTCCTCTATCTAATTCTAATGCTAAACTGCTCCTAAAGAAGGGAAAGAAAATATCTACTCTTACTCTAACAATCCAAGGGATTAGGGAGAGAGGGAAATAAATAAAAAAGGGAAAATCCTACACTAATGAAGTTTATAACACCAAGAGAAGGGTGGAGAGACACTCTCAAATGATGTAAAATGGGCAAAAAATGATGAAGGAGAGGGAAGACATAAGTGCCATAATCTAACTAAACCTTGAAATAACCATATCCATGAAACACAATAGATCTGAACCTACAAGGATAATAAAAGATGTACAAAATACCTGCAAATTAAATGAAATGTGAGGAAAAATGCAATAGAACATATTTAGGGGAAAAAACAGTCACAAACAATATTTATTGCCTTAAAAGGATGCACAATACATTAAAATGGAGGTGAGAGGAAAGGTTCACCATGCAAAATCTCAAATATGAGGGTTGAAAATCATACACACATGTGCAACACTTGAAAGAGATATGCACTAAGTATTACAAGAATGTCCAACCCTTTCCAAATTATTCTCACTTTACAATATATGGAATATGAGAGAAAGAGAGAGGGAAAAGAGGAGGGAAACCCATTTAAGTCATGCCTTCACCTATAAACAAGATGCAGTAATTGGTATGAAAAAGAGTCATGGGCGCCCTGCACAAGTTAATCCATTCCCCAATGTTCCTTTACTTGCATGGCAGAAGAAAAGAGCACCATACCTTATCACATTATGATTGTTGAGCTACCTGGGAAAACTATGAACTATAATTTAATGGATATGGGGATGTTTTCTCCTTTTCCACATCACCTATTCCCATCAAAATCCAAGAATTTGAAGATGTCATGATGAATAACATGAAATTTTTTTTCCATTAATATATAATTTATTGGATTTGGAAAATATGGTAAAATGATATGCCCATGCAGATCCAAGGGGTGTCATGAGGAACACAGGTTCCTAACTCTTATGCATAGTCCACAATTAAAATATTTTTTGCCTTTTTAGCATGGATGATTTAGGTTGTCAGGGTACTAGTTGAACTAGGGAACAAGGGCCTTGAGATCAATTAATATCTGCACTATCTTCATGTCTCTATATTATTTTGGTGGCATGTAAATAGATATGCGAGTTGCGGGTGGAATTTGGGAACAGTTCTTCCTTGGCTCTTTGTGCCCACAACTCCTATTTCATCTACATTGAATTTTTCCACCACCACCTTTATTTTGTGGGTTTTTTTTCCCTGCAGGGAACTATGCAATTTTTTGGCTTGTAGAAATATTGAAGGTGTGGGGAATTAGTGGCCCACGAGAACTTGTTCTCAAGTTCATTTAACCATCCGCAAAATTACAAAACACTTTTCCTATTCAAATTATTTTGCATTGTGGATTTTTGGGGAATGCTGAGAATTAGTGACCCGACTAAACTAGTTCCTCATGGCTCTCAAACACTAGCTTTTCCATAATACACTTTTTTTGACCCTTTCCCCCTTTTTCTTCATTTTTTACTAACTGTTTGGAACTTTATGGATATGGGGAGTTAGGTAAAAATGGATAAATTTCTTTAAAAAATTGCAAGCTCCCCCAAAGCATGAAAATACCCAAATTTATAGATCCTTCACCAAGATCCTCTGAAAGTTCCCAAGTCTAATTTTTTTAAGTTTTCCATTTTTCCAGGGAGGGGGAACATGGATAAATATTTGGCAACTCATGGAGTAATCTACTTGTTAGATTGAAAAGATCATTGGACTTGAAGCATTCATTGGCCATGGATTTAACCTGATAGTCTAAAAGTGATCTAAACTTGAATTTCTCACCCCAAGTCCACCTGAATAACATGCTTATACTAAAAATGATCTCAAGCTTGAACTAATCACTCTTATCATAAAAAAATTTGAATTTATGTTTTATGGGTGTGGAAAATTGTTTTAACTTGGTATTTTCACTCAATTTCCTCTGTAAGCTATGATGAGAGTGAGAAACAAAAAACTCTGATCTTGAATGCATGCAAACCTAA
Organism: Taxus chinensis; assembly: GCA_019776745.2. Taxonomy (NCBI): domain Eukaryota; kingdom Viridiplantae; phylum Streptophyta; class Pinopsida; order Cupressales; family Taxaceae; genus Taxus; species Taxus chinensis. The sequence goes on from CM034151.1 coordinate 338,950,196, forward strand.
TTTTCAACTGACCTGTATGAACAAATGAATGGAAAACCTAGAACTATCCCAAATTTTATTTTATTTTCTCTGAATTTAATTTTATGAAGTACTATAGCTGATCCCTGACCCCTTGGAAATCCTCTCACCCCATAATTTTCCAAACATATATTCTTCAAATTCCTTCATTAACCATAGTGACCACCATGCCATCTAAAAGTAACAAAACTATACAAAACACCTAGGGAAACTTAAACTACTCTACCGACTAGACAACTTGCTAAAAACACTTACAGAAATTTGAAAACTTATCTACTATGTACAAGGGAGGAACTTAGTTTCAGTAGTAATGCTTTAGATATATCCCATTGACTGGGATTTGTAACTCTTCTCCATCCAATCTTGAAAACTAGAAAGAATTTTTATTCTTACAACCTGAAATGATGTAGGGACCACTCCATATTGCATCAAATTTTAAGTGTCTACCTAGTTTTGATCTATCTACATATCACTTTAGGACTAAGTCTCCTTCTTAGAAATTACTATATTTTTCTTTCTTATCAAAAATCCTCTTAATCTGGGCTTGATCCCTTTCCATCACCTGCACTTCTTGGTTTCTCAACTCTTATAACTCCATGAGATCTATATATCTGACTTCCATGGCCTCAAATTCAAACAATTTAAACTGTTTGATGATTTCTCAAGCTGAAAATTCAAGAGATATTGGTAACCTTAATTATTTTCTATAAAATACTTTGTAGGTGGATCTTCCTGTTGACCTTTTAGGAGTAATTCTATCAACTCACAAGGATGATTTCAACTTTGTGTGCCAATTCCTCTTATTTTCATCCAAATTCCTCCTTATGATTCTTAATAGGTTCTTATTAGTGGAATAATCCTGACCATTACCATGGGGGTAATAATTTGAATATACGCTCAAGTATATTCAATTTTTAATAGCCCGATAAAATATATTTGTTCCAAGAAAATCCAAAACATTATCAGAGATGATCATGGAATGAACATTGAATCTTTCCACAATAACTTCATAGAAATATAGAATGTTGGCTTCATTTGCTGCCTTTAGTGAAACTAACTCTATCCATTTGGTTAAGTAGTATATGGCCATTAGGATCCACTTGTGGCCCAAGATTGAATTTGGATTGATTACTCCAATGAAGTCCAATCCCCATCGCATGAATGACTGATCCACTAAGATGGGGTGAAGTGGAAGGGTTGCTAGTCTTTCCTTTCCTGTGAAAAAGGAACACTTCTTGTAGTTCTTAACCCATGAATAACAGTCATTGAATAGATTAGATCAAAAATACCTTACCTTCAAGATCCTAAAATTTTTTACTCTTGGAGAAAAGTGACCTCATGCTTCTCCATCATGAAACTCATGCATAAATTTCTCTATTTGATCTATTTTTACACATCTTAGGAGGACACTATTCACATATTTATTGAATAGAATACCATCAATAAACACATATGGGATGGAATGAAGTCATAAATATCTTCTTTTATCTTTTCTCAATCCTTGAGGGCATTTTTATGTTTGAAGAAAGTGTACTACATCTTGAGTCCAACAAGAGTTTGGTAAAGAATCAACTAGATATTCTTAGTTATCTTGAAGCACTAAAATAGCCTTCTACTTAATTTTTTGGTCTGAAACCAATTATTCATACATTCCTTTTCCTCTTACCAAATTAGTCATCTTTATGTCAATTTCATACTCCATCACCTTTTTTATCCAACCAACCCTTTTCTCATTCATATCCTTATTCAAGAGGAATTTCTTTACACCACCATGTGAGACTAGTAGGTGGATCTTGTTTTTGGACACTAGATGTCTTAATTTCTTTAAAATTATTATCATGGAAAGGACATGATTCTCAATGAATGAATACCTTACCTCATAATATTCAATATTTTGATTGAAGAATGAAATAGGTTGCTCTAAATCGTATTTGTTCAGCTGCATAAATATAGAAGATATTGTCTGAGCACCTCCAAAGGCATACAAGATGAAATATTTTTAGAAATCAAGGTTGATGAGAGTTGGTGCTTGTGCAATAGCCTCTTTCATGGATTCAAAGTTGTTCTTTCCTTTATTGGTCCACTTGAAATACATACTCTTCTTTAACATCAATGTCAATGGTTTGAGAAGGTTGGAAAATTTTGGTACAAATATTCTAACAAATTTAATCCTTCTTAAGAAGCTTTGGAGTGTTTTCTTGTGACTAGGAAGTTACAATGAAAGGATGTCACTAACTCTTTCTAGATCAATATCCAATCCTTCTTTAGAAACAATATGGGCAAGGAATATACCTTCTTGAGCTAGGAAGACACAACTTTTGGGATTGAGAGAAACTCGAAACCCCCTACACCTTTTAAATACTTTCCTAAGATAAAAAAAATGATCAACTGCATTCTTGTAGAACACCATGATGTCATCAAGGTAGATAAGTAAAATCTTGTTGATCAACCCTCTAAATGTCATTTACATGGCCCTTTAGAATGTTTCTCCAGCATATGATATATCAAATGACATTTTTCTTTAAGCATTGGTTCCCCATTTTTTAGTAAAGGTAGTCTTGAACTAGTTCTCTTCCTTTACCATGATCTGATAATATCCTGAGTAACCATCCAAAAGAGAAAATGTTTCATAACCTACTACCATTTGTAATATTTTTTCCATTGAAGGTATTGGATAATGATCTTTCAAAGATGCCTTGTTCAAATCTAAAAAATCAACACAAAGTGTTATTTATCCATTCCTTTTCCACATTGGAACAAGATTGGTAGCCCAAGATGAATGTTTGATGGGAAAGATGATGCTTGCCTCTATTTATTTGTTCAAATATGTTTTCATTCAGGGTTCAATATGAGGATTAACAAGACATGGTTTTTATTTAATAGGCTTAGTAGTTGAATCAAACTCAATGGTGTGCTGACATAGAATTAGATCAAAACCTCTAAGATATTCATATACGCAATAAAATATATCAAATCATTCCTAGAAAATATCTACAAAATCATCTTTTCTCTTGTGAAGTACTTACCTTTCCAATCTGAAAAAAATTTCCTTCACCAACTGAGATGGGTTCTGAGTCTTAACAAGTTAACCCTTGACCTTTATGTTTTCCTTTTCTTTTTTGAATTGGTCATTAGGGTTTAAAATGGATTCTAAGGTCATTAATCCCTTGGGAAACTTATTTGATTTGAGCTAGACAACCTAGTATCCGTACAACTTCTCCAACTTGTCATGGTTCCTTGAAGAAAAATCAGCTTCTTATTGAATGAAATTGACAATTTGTTGGTCATTCTCAAACATTTTCCAATTCATGAAGTTGTTTGGTATGTCAAGTATTAATATCACCTTTATGCATGGTTAAAATTTGTCTCTTTTAATGTTCTCAAAAACATCAAACATTGCCCCAATTGGATCCATTTTGTCAGCGGTTCCATTCTCTTTTCTTGGAATGACATGAATGTTGAAGGCCTCAAAATATTCTAAGAGATTCCTTACTATGTGATTGTAAGCCTTGAGTAGATCATTCTTAGATACATTATATCCTCTGACTTAATTTACAATTAGCTCACTATCCCCAAATGTCTAGAATTTCTTGATATTTTTCTTCCTTTCCCATTAAATCCAATGGATAAGCTACTCATACTTTGTTTTATTATTGGAATAGCTAAATTGAAACCCTAAATATGAGTAATATTTGATACCTTTGGGATATATAAGGACTACACCTCCTCATGTACCTTGTCTACTTCTTGATCCAAAAAATAACATCTGCAAAATTCCATTAACATCTTCATCAATTGGATTGGTAATAATAGGCAGGAGTGCATTTTCATCATGTAGGAAGTAAATACCCCAACCAAATTCTTCAATCCCCTTATATGGATCAGATTTATAACTCTCATGTGCCTACTCATCAAGTAGCAAATCAAGAATGCCTCTAACATGAATATATGTCTTTTAAGTATGTGGAAAATCTTCTTTGTCAAAATTTATGCAATTGACATTGATAGGGATAGGAACATAAGGTTATATATGGTATGTAGTAATTGGTTTAGAATTGATAATATCCTTAGTGCCATACCTAATCCTGAAAATCATTTGAGACCAATCAAATGATAATTATCCTACAATTTTAGCAATAAAATATCTAGATAGACATAGGGAAATGAGTGGAGGTAGATCAATAATGGAAACATATTGAGGAAATGAGACATTGGGACCTGTATGAAATGTGAGGCTTAGACCTCTGATAACTCCAAAAGTTCCTACTAATGTTCCATACAACTATACCAAACCTTTAGAAAGTGGTTCATACTTGAGATCCATCTGGTCAACAATCTACTTTGGCATCACTAAGATGCTTGCTCAGGAGTCAATCATGAAATTGTGCACTAATTTATTTCCTATAATAAAAGATACGTAGAAAGGTGGAGGCTTCATATATTTTCTTGGTTGAATATCCTTTAGTTGCCTTACATTGATAAGAACCTTCTCTTGTTCCTTGGATGACTCACATGGGATAGAAAAGTTAGCCATGGATGCTTGCAATAAATCCATCTATCCCAGAATATCCAATGACTCCCACATAGATATGCTCAAGTTGGTTTTCTTCATCTATTCAAAAATGTTGAAAGGAGTTGAATTATCCTTCTACTATACCTTACTCACAAAAACCTTTTCTTGCACTTGGGCTGATATAGAAGACCCCTTAGGCTTATTTTGCACATTTGGAACTAAGTTTAGATTGTTAAATACTTGTATTGTCAAATAAGGTTGAGAAGGAACTAAATTTACTGACTGTTCTTATTAAATATCTCTCTTCTTAGTGTAGAAAAAAAATCATGCACTTTGAGTCATTATTTATTCCCAATCTCGTACTATTATTCATATGGTTCTTAAGTGAAAAGAGTAATAATTACCCCATGTATTTGGCCATTTTTTACATTTCTTGTTGTTGTATTTTTGATCTTATACCTGAAATTGTGTAGTATGTATTGTCATTTTATGTTTTTCCTATTTCTAACTGGGGCACCCAGCCAAGATTGGGGTGCCCTAATCCTCTTTATACTTTACTCTCACCTTTCGAGAACTTTCTAGCTGCTTAATATTTCTATATTTTTGGTGGTATGAATTTTTAGGATTAATTACAAAATTATAACAATAGAACCATATAAATATAAAGTTATGTGACCATAATGAAGGACTAAACACTAAGTATCTATTATCACCATCTAGAATTACATCCATTAATGGCATTTAAACCTACATTTGTATCCATCTAGTTCCATCACAAGGAACAAAAGGTTTGTTCATCTGAATCACACTTCACAGGAGGGGAGTCTATTGTTTCCATGCACACATTTACTACATTCTACATCTAGTTATTTGTTTGCTACTTTACAAAGTGTGACTGGAAAAAGAGTAACCTAGGGCACAAGTTTGCACACACACACCTAGAACTACATTGGACCTAATATGTAGTGCATCTCTTAGTTAGTAAGTTCATCATTGTGGCCACTGAAGAAAATCCAACCCCTTCATATGCATATTTATTTTTTATGTGTTTAATGCTTTATTTGGGGTTTGCACTTGATTCTTCCATTGTAGGTTTATCAGTGCTCCGACGATCACACAATGACATTCACATGACAGGAAGCGAACATATGAGAACATCCAAAGACACTCCAGATGAGGTTTCTTGGCCATTTCCGTAGACCAGGGTACACATGGGCACCCGTATCCCTTTCCAGGCATCTCAGTCTATTCATATAGTCTAGATCTACATATTCTCAGGCTTCTATGTGATGGTTTCCTCCTCCTATTCACTTGGTCCACACTGCGAAATAGTCCCACAACATTTACAAATCATATAAGGATTTCTCAATCCCTTTTTAACATTAGGGTTTCACATTTCATTTCTTATATTTATTGGTTACTATTTCTAGATTTTATTACCTCATTTACTCAGTTATTTTATTGCTCATATAACATTAGATTATGCTAGGATATTTCTATTTTAGTTAATCATTTTGGTGAACTTGATCTTATAATCCACCTTCATTCTATTGTAAAGATGCTCTCCAAAAAATCCCAGAGACTGTGTATCTGCCTATCAACATGTTGCCTACTCAATTCAATGCTATTTTGGTCATCTTTCTGAGGACTTCCTTGATTCCAAATCTAATAAATCTATTTGCAAATCCATTCAAGATCTTCATTCTTTATTTCAAGATAAATTTTAGTCTATAGAATCCACGATTACATCTCTCAAATCTGAGATCCAACATCTTAAGGACACTTCTCATGCTTATGTCTTTTCTCCTTATACATATCATCTTCATGCTATATCTACTACATGTGCTCATATCAATGAGCCTCAAGTCATACCATTATAAGATCCTCTCACCTTCGATCACAATACTAAGGAACATGACATTCTTACTGATCTCCTAGGTCATTAATTCATCGATTTACTACCAACTCATTACTATCCTCCTTATCGGCTAGAAAAATATAAAGGTCATCCATATTACAATTACCATCAAATAAATGGACATAATGACAATGATTTCTAAGCTTTAAAATGAAGAATTAAGCATGTTGAGCATCAGGGATTTATCTCATTCACTGCACAACATTCTATTATATGCCCATCTACAAATTCTACATCTCAACGGGTTCCTAAATCTGATTGGTCTATATCTAATGAGCATCATTCTATCACTTCTATGGTGCCATCTTTGGCCACTTAAGTGCTTCCTATTTATTCCACTCCACCCCCTTTTACGAATAGTCCTACTCATCCACTCAAGTTATCTGTGACTTACCAAGTTAATGAAAGCAACCTCATCTAAAGATATGTTCAACACCTATTCCTCTTAATTCATCCACAATGTTAACAAGTCAAATTACACAAACACATCTCAAAATCAGTCCACCTTCTTCTCTTATTAAGTGTTATATAGTGTCATCGTCATCAATCTTATATAAGATCCAACCAATCACTTTTGTCAAAGAAATTACTCCTACTGATGGTCAAAAAACATTGAAAATTCCTCCACCATTGTATGGTTCTACTATTGATATAGCCTACCATTGTGTTGGCCCTCACTCTTATCATGACACAGATAATTCTCTCCCATAATGGCATGACACCTCTTACGTCGCTACATAGATATCAATCATCATAGTAAACTTGGGGGACATCACACTTATTTCCCCCCAACATCAACATGTGTATTACATATTTATCACACCACAATTAGACATTCATTCACAACACTCCCACTGGCATCAACACTACACGATGACACACTCTTCTGTTTTAGTTCACACTTGACTGTTGAGGGCATTATGTACACATGAACCCCACACACTACCCATTAGTCACTACACATTAGGCACCACATATCATCACATGATCCTAAATCATCTACACATTACACAATACATTATACGATATACACATTGTACTTATTCCTACATACACCATACACGTTCTATACATGCTTCGCACACAACACCATAGTCATCACTTGTTCTGAATTTTTCACACATTGTACAAGTCATGTTACATTTTCCATATTACACCTTACATATTAAACCTTGTGTCTTACATCTACTATGAATCTACACATGTTAGGTCATCTACGCATCTTGCATTACATACCATACAATTTACTACACACTCTATGCATTTGGCATATTCTCCTCTACGCACTACACTCGCTACCCAATGATGCACTCTAGTCTCGCAGTCCATAATGGAATGTTAAGGGTATACAAAATAAATGAAAAACATCACACTCATATGTTCATCATTCAATCTTTTCCCTTATGACATACCTAGATTAAGTGATAAATGCTTTAGGATATAAGGTCACTTCTTCTAGCATCATCTCGTGATTGGCTACATCATAAAATTAGCTTACATTGTATAGTGGTATATGATTTAGGATAAATCACCACTCCCATCTACACATCTTGTCATGAGATATTCTTAGGCTACAAATTCACACACAATTCATCTCTATGTCACATATCATCACCACACAAGCATCACAACATGCTACACACAATACATAGTTCGACCATTTCCTGATGGAACACTTTTGTTTATGGTTCATTATTGACTAATGTGGAGGCATAATAAATGAACCTCACTACATATCATTCCACTCACTTGGGGGGTACGCGGCTCTTATCATTCAATCTACATTCCATTCCATCCATACACAACATATTACATTTTCTTGTTGCATTTACTCTTTCTTGCACTTTCTCTTACATGTTCACTTTACTACACATTTTATATAGATCTCTTATATGCCATTATAATTACCATACACACATGCACGTTCATGAAATTTTCTAGTTTTGATCACAGATAAAGAGCTTCTACATACAACACTGATGCTTGACACATTGACTTCTGGGGGCATCCACATTCATACACTAGAGGTGTTATTGTCTCATTTTATACTTAGCACTTTTCATTAATAAGTTATACTTGCTTTGACATACTTTCTATTTTTCTAACATGCTAACAGGTGTTTCATGTGCAACATTTGTTATGTAGGGATATTTTTTTCCATGCTTGTTTGTTACATTCTCTGGTATTTCTTGTTATTTTTTGCGGGCTTTTCCCTTCCTCTCATGTGCACACTTTTTTTTTTTACAGCCAATGTAGCCATGAGTATCTTGCAACATCATGAGTGGTGTCCCATGTTAAAAACCCAATTTGTGTAACCTACATTTTCTTGTTGGGTATTTCCATTATATGTTTATGTTCTATCTTACACATTGTTTGTTTGGCTAATATGCATGTTTGTACTAACACTTATTTTACTAACCACTTGTTTACATGTGCCTAGGTATTTACCAAGCACATTCCCTTCCCCCTACAAGGAGGAGTTTTAGTTATGTGGTTGGTTACCTTTTGGGGATGCATTATTCTATCTGCAACGTCGCATGCACCCCAAAATAGGGGTTATCATTTGGGTTTACACATGGTACTGATATAGTTCAATATATAGTTCTCATATATGACATAGTGGGTTATACAACGAATGGGTTTAGACCAATCTACAAACCCCATACATAGTGGAGTGTATAGTGAAGATTTTCCTCAGCATTCTTGGGAGAAATTACATTTCGGAGGAACATCAAAATTTCCTCCCTACACTTCTTTAGCCAGTGGTGTTAGATTGGCCAAAAAACCAAATAGTACAGAGTTATCTTCACCACTCTGAGGGAAATAGCTACAGGTTGAAAAATAAGAAAAATTTCTCCCTACACTTATTTGTCCATAGTGGCGTGAGATTGCCCAAAAAACTCACACTTCACTAACAGTTATAGGATATCCTTTTTTTGGTGAGAAAATTTGTTAGGGAAATATTGGTGGTTATCTTGCCAATGCTCTAGGAGTCTAAGTCCCTCTACTTAACCTGTGCAACTATCATATGTGCATGCACAAGTAAAAATGAGTTTAATCCAGGTGGCCTTACATTCGTGGATTCAATAAGGACACTCCATTGACCCTATGAAAAATCTTGCAGATATCTGCAAGGGAATAATTTTCTAGGAGAGTGGGAAAGAGATTGAAAAAATTAGAAAAGATAAACTAATGTTGCAAGTAGAAAATCAGAGACTTGCATACACTAGAAAGAAACTTCATTACATACACTTGAATTTAGAAGAAAAAAAATCTTCGTAACATCAAAAAGACCAAATAGATTTTGATGAACACAAAGTACCACTAAACCCCTCAATCAAAAAAGTCTAAAATTCCTTCTTCCTTTATTGAATCTCAAGCAGAAATTGTACATATCATAAAAATGGAAGACATTTTGAGTAAGGAAAAATAGAAGAGATTTTCTATCTCTTTTCTCTCTTCACAAGGATATCTATCTCATGAATTCACAAAAAATAGCTCCAATATCTGATAATTTTAAGAAGATTTTAGAAGTTGTCTAAGAAGACCATCAAATGAAGATCTAGTTACAATTTATAGAAGAGGATATAACTCTTCACCTTCATGGTGACTTTTAAGCTACTTTAATTTGAATTTAGACTGTTCATATTCCACTTAAATATTTAAGGACCTATTATAAAATAAAGGCAACTTAAAGTTTACATTATGTTTCTACAGTCACTTAAAGTAATATTAAAAAGTGTAAACCTGAACACAAAAATATAACATTGATGAGATAGAGCATTGAGTGAGAAGAGAAGAAGAATTATGTGGAAGAATGAGGTGTTGTGGTGGACTTGGCTCCATTCTCTGACTACTCTCCACTTTGCGTTCATGAGAATAATTTTCTCTTTCCAAGTTCCTTGTTGAAGAGCCACTGCAAGTTCTACTTTGTCGGCATGAGAGATGTATGGAATGTAATAAACTTCTTTCTCCTGCTTTTGATCTTGTTATTCACTTGAGTGATATGCCTACAGATCTCGAACAATAAAATTTGTTCACTGAGGTACTTAGGAAGTCTCAGCGGAGCTTGGTCAAAGCTAGCAAATCATATATAGGATAAGGTTGAGAATTATATGAAGTAGGAGCCATATTCCTTGATCAGGGATGTTGCTTGTGGTGACATCCTAGCTTTAAGATTCCCTTCTAAGCTTCAGACCACGTACATGGTGAATGCATCATTCATGTGAGTGAAATTCCTATTGCTATCCTCCATTACCAATTGTGGAAGTTTCTCGAATGTAGGCACCTTGGCAGTAATATTCTACATGAGAGCCAATCCTTTGAATGATCTCAAGCTTGCAAGGAGATAAAATAGGTAAGAATTCATGTGGAACTTCCTTTTTGTGGGCACTTGGAGTAGTTACAGATGGACATTTTCACTGATGATCTTCCCCTAGTCAATCCTTTTCTTTCCTTCTGTCAATGTCAAGATGAAAAGACCCATCTAGTCCTAGAAGTCTTTCATGTTTTCTTTTCCCATAAGTCTACTGAGGATAGTGATGACATCACAATACCATTCTCAGAACTCACACCTTAGAAGATTCTTGGGAATCCTAGAAGGCTTTCTTCCTCTTTTTAACCATGAGCCGAGTGATACTCCTTAGACATATGAATCCATTGTTTCCCAATTGTGCAAGGCTTTATCCTTTGATATGAGGACCATGTTGGGGGATGTAGGTATCTACAGAGAGAGTGAAATGGTCCTAGGGATGATGACCACCATCGTTGTACCAATTTCAGCTCAGACAGTTCATGTCTTGGGTTCGTAGTGGAAAGAGTAGGCTAGGAATAACTTGAGACTTTGCACAGACATTGGGTGTCCTACAGCGGAAAACAAGCCACTCGTGAATATCTAGTCTTTAATCCTCTTTCGGTCCTTGGAGGCCATGCAAGTATTAAGGTCATTCAGGTCCATGTACAAGACATTGTTTTCTTCCACATCATACTCATAGGTGAAGGGATGTGTCGGCTTCTAACCCATCCACTTTGAATTCATGTTTAGCCTAGAAGGAACAAATTACTATTTTTAGTAAGTGTGAAAACTCAAGTCCCCAATCTTCAAGTAGATGTGTGGATTTGTTTTCCTCTTTCTCCTTGCGTTGCTCATTCCTTCTGGATCAAATTTATATTTTTAGTAGGTGTCTATGGGACCACTTACTATTTTTAGTAATTTTCAAAAATGTCTATTCTGGTGGGTTCTCATCTATAGTACATCTTCAATGTCACCTTCTCCTTCACAGATTCTTTTGTTGATGACTTTCCCAAAATAGTAGTCCATATGTAGTAAACCTACTATTTTTAGAAAGAGGAATTATAGAGGTCGTATTGACGTAGAAATTTTTTTTTGATATGGATTTTTTTCCCAATATCACCCCTCTGAAATTTTAGGCTTGCCCACTTAATAGTCCAAGAGATTTTAAAGTTTCAAATTTGTGCCTGCCAGTGCTTCTGGATGTGGCAGCCATTAATGGACCTCAAAATTGTAGGTATGGAGTTTTCCTCCTTTTGCAAAAAAACTTATATTTCTTATGTGGGTTTTTCTTCTGATGCTTCATGTGTAATTCTACTTCATTTTTCCTGATGGTTTGATAGGAAATTGGATTTTTTTTCGTTGAGCTAGAAGTGTGAATTCTTCATTGTGGATGCTCTGTTGCATGAGAGGAGAGTTTAAAGGTGTATTCTTAATGGCCTTGTGTAGAGGAATTAACAAAAAAATACAGGGTTTTTTTTCACGCATTCATTTGGGAGATTTCTTCAGATTCCCATATCATGGCCATGGAGTTTTCTCTGTTTTATCCTTCTTCATTCTGTGCCTCTCCTTCTATGTTTGCTCAAATTTCCTTCTGGGACCTTCTTAATTTCAAGGAGTGGAAGGGAAGTACCTCTGTGGTAGGTCTAGTTCAAGGTTCAACAATGGTGGAATGATGGATGAGATGTTATAGAGGAAGAATGGAAATAAGCAACTAGAAGTAGCTAGAAGCACAGGAGTAGAAGCAGCTAGAAGCACTGGAAGCAGGTGAAGTGACAACTAGATTTTTAAATTTTTGAAATCATGGAGGGAGAAGGCTGGGTGAATTTTTCATGTCTTGATTTCCCTAACCTTAGGGATGTGAGGGACATAAAATTCCACATTGGTCAATAGGATTCCATGTGTCCTTGATCAGATGGTAGGGAATGGAGGTGAGAAAAGTTGTTTTAAAGCACCGAGGGATGAAAGTTGGTTGTGTGGATGACCAAAAGACTCCCCATACGGGCTAGGTGGATTTATCCATGTCTTATATCCCTAACCTTAAGGATGTGAGGGACATAAAATCCCATGGTGGTCTTGGAGCTTAAATGTGTCCTTGATCCAACAATAGGGGATTTGAGCTCCAAAAATGCACCTGGAGCTGAATTGTCAAATCTGAAGGTCACATGAGTGTCCCAGAGGTCACATGGGGGATGGGATAATTTTTATAAGGTTGGTATACCTAACCTTAGGGATGTTAGGGACATGAAATCCCACCAGTCTCTTAGTGTTGACATGTGTCCTCCTAAAAATTGATTAACTCCTGAACTGCCTTCAAGAGGGTAACTTGGAACTATGATAACTTAATCTCCTGGTGGAACTTCTTGGTGAAATTTTATATGATCCTGAATGGAAATGTCATTTTGAGTCCAATGGTGGGGGTATAATATCTTTATTCATCCATTTGGTGCCTAAAAATCAGATTTTTTTATTTGGGACTCCACATATGCCTAATAAAAACTGTGTACAAACCCTATGTGCCAAGGTGTTGTGAAAAATATGATTTCAAAATAATGTAGGTCTTGGAATATTCTTTCCTGTGATGTTTTTTTTACGTCTAAATCCATCTGGATCTCCTGGAATCTTCTGTTGAATCCCAATAGTTGTTTTAGGTCTGTATACTGCGTAGGCTTGTGAACCCTCTTTTTTACTCAGACTGCTCCATGCCCTTAAAAACTTCACCATACCTTAAAAAATCATTTCCATGATTTTATAAGGTCTTCAATTCACCTCCATTTTTAATTTCTCCCTTTTTTTATGCTCCAAGGTGTTTGATCCAATCCGAGGAAGGCCAATGATAGCCCTTCCCAATACTGCCAAAAGATAGCACCTTTTTAGAACTTCCTAAAATCACCTAGGGGACTTATTTGAATTTCCTAAATCACCTAGGGGATGAGATAAAGTTGTCTGGGGGGTCACTGGACTGACTGGGTGGACTTGGTGTGCCTGGGAATGAAAGAACATGAAAATTTTCACACAAGGGTATAGTTTTCGTGCTTGGAAATTATCAATTTTCCTATTGTACATTTGCACGACAACACCTTTCTACACCCCTTTCATCTCATCATGGATTGGGTGCATATGTTCCTTTTTCATTTTAATTTTCATGCTTTTTTTACATGTTTCTTTACATTTATACATGCATTTTACACATATACATGTGTATTTCAATACTTGATCATCTTTTCTTTTGTAGGTCCTTCCGTATGGGAAGCAAGAAGTTAGCAAAAAAAATACACACATGGTGGGTACATCACTTAAAATAATAACCATATAGGTACACTACACACATTTGCATCTACATACATGTTTCTTCCCTAGGTTCACTCTCATCACTTTTTACACTTTTTGCATCTTTAGTCTCCATTCTTCATCTTTTTATCACTCCACACTTCGTCTAATCCTTCGACATGTTTCCTACATCACTCTACATGGATTATCAAGTACGCATATCTATGTAATTTATGTTACCAAGATTTATGCTCACCAACATAAATTTAGGGAAAATGTAGACGCAAAATCACACACTTTGAGTTATTATTTAGTCATGTTCTCATACTACTATTCATATGGTTCTTAAGTGAAAAGAGTAATTATCAACCTATGTATTTGGCATTTTTTTACATTGCTTGTTTTCATATTTTCGATGTTACACCTGTAATTTCCCAGTTTGTATTGTCATTCTACATTTTTACTATTTTTGACTAGGGTGCCTAGCATGAACTAGGGAGCCCCAGCCACCCTAGTCCCCTCTGGGGTACCTTGATCCTCTTTACACTTTGCTATCACCTTTCGGTCACTTTCTATCCATTTGAGCTTTCTATATATTTGGTTTTTGACCTTTTCGGGGTTAATTATGAAATTAGAACAAAAGAACCATATAAATATAAAGTTATGTGACCACAATAAGGGACCAAACATTAAGAAATTGATTCAGACTTGAGAGTATCCTTAGTGCCATACTTGGTCGTGAAAAGCATGTGAGACCAATCGGATGAAAATTATCCTCTAATTTTAGTAATAGAATCTCTTGATAGACATAGCGCAATGAGTGGAGGTAGATAAATTATGGATAAATCATGAGGAACTAAGAAATTAGGACATGCATGTAGTATGAGGCTTAAACCTATGATAACTCCAACAATTCCTACTATTGTTCCATCCAACTGTACCAAACCTTTAGAAAGAGGTTCATATTTGAGACCCAGTTGGTCTGTAATCCGCTTTGGCATCACTGAACTACTTTATTAAGAGTCAATCATGTAATTGTGCACGAAGTTATTTCCTATGATCAAAGATACATAGAAAGGTGGAGGATTCATATATCTTCTTGGTTGACTCTCCTTTGGTTGTATTACATTGATAAGAACCTTCTCTTGTTCATTGGATGACTCAGTTGGAATAGACAAGTTAACCATGGTTGTTTGTAATAAATCCATCTATCCCATAATATCTAATGATTCCCACATGGATAAACTCACATTGGTTTTCTTCATTTGTTTAAGAATGTTGAAAGGATTTGAATTATCCTTCTACTTCACCTTAAAACAATATTTTCTTGTACTTGGGATGATATAGAAGATCCCTTATGCTGAGTTTGCACATTTGGAACTAAGTTTAAATTGATAAATCCTTGGAGTGTCAAAGAAGGTTGAGAAGGAACTACATTTACATATTGTTCTTCTTCAATTGCTCTCTTCTTAGTGTAGACACAAAATCACACACTTTGATTCATTATTTAGTCCCAGTCACAAACTACTATTCATATAGTTCTTAACTAAAAAGAGTAATAATTAACCCATGTCTTTGGCCATTTTTATATTGCTTTCTGTCGTATTTTTGATCTTACAGCTACACTTAGCTAGTCTTTATTGTCATTATACATTTTCCTATTTTTGACTGGGGTGCCCTGGTCTGCTCTGAGGTACCCTGATCCTATTTACACTTTAATCTCAACTTTTGGGCACTTTCTAGTTGTTTGATATTTCTATATTTTTGGTGGTTGGCCTTTTTGGGGTTAATTACAAAGTTAGAACAAAATAACTATATAAATATAAAGTTATGTGATCATAATGAAGGACCAAGCACTAAATATATATTATCACCATCTAGAGTTTCATCCATTAAAGGCATCTAAAGCTATATTTACATCCATCTAGCTCCATCACAACTCACACAAGGCTGGTTCATCTGTATCACACTTGATAGGAGGGGATTCTATTGTTTCCATGCACACATTTACTAGATTCTACATCTAGTTATTTTCTCACTACTTCACAAAGTGTGAATGACATAAGAGTAACCTAGGGAAAAATTTTACACACACACACACCTATAAATATATTAGGTCTAAGATGTAGTGTAACACTCAGTTAGTAAGTCCACCATTGTTACTGCTGAGGATAGTTCAACCCCTTCATATGCATCTTTATTTTTTAGGGGTTTGATTCTTTGTCTAGGGTTTTGCTAGTGATTCTTCCATTGTCGGTTTACCAGTGTTTCGGAAATCACACACCAAAAATAAAATGATAGGAAGTGAACATAAGAGAACATCCAACAACATTCCATAGAAGGTTTCCTGGTCATTTCTGCAAACCAGATCTTACAGATCTTAGACCAGGGTGCTCGTATCCCTTTATAGATACCCTAGTCTATCCAGATAGTCCATATTTGTATATTCTTAGGCTCCTGTGTGACAGTTTCCTCCTCCTAGTCACCTAGTCCAAACTGTAACACAGTCCCATGATATATTTGAATTAGCTAAGGATTTCACATTTCATTGCTTAGATTATTTGGGCATTATTTCAGTATTTTATTACTTCATTTATTTAGTTATTTTACTAATCCTATAGCATTATATTATACTAGAATATTTACATTTTAGTTAATCACTTAGATATAGTGTTTTTAGCCATACCTTTAGGAAGAGTCAAAATTATGCCAAAAAATTCTTCTGCTTGCCAATTCACAAGTGAAGATTCTTTTTGAGGTGCCTCTTAAGTGGCCAACTATTGTTGATTTTCCTCTACAGGTGTTTCTTGAAGGACAAATGTACTTTGCACCATCAAATCTTGGTTTATAATTCCATTGGGGCATTTTGCTTGGTTATGGGGAAGCTGAAAAGGGAAACACCACTCATAATCATGTACCAGGTTATTTTGAACAGGAACCAAATCTTGAAGTGAGCTACCTACATTTGGTTTATATGGTTTAAAGGGCCTAGCATAGGGAAATTGATTTTGATTTTGATGTGCAGCTTGGGAAGGAGGTGTTTTTGGCTAGTATGGGGCCTTATTGGGTTGATATGGAGGCTGATAGGGTCTGAATTTTTGAGCTTGCTGCCTTTTAAGGGATACCAAATAACTCCCAAAAATTTTAGTTGTTTCATTACTTCTTGAAAATTAGCTAAGGGACTTGAGGAAGTAGATTCTTCATCAGAGCTATGATTTCTCAGGGTTGGGATACATGTTAACTCAGGGGTTTGGTTAGAATTAGGGTTCTCAGTCTCTGGGAAAATAGGAATTAGAGGTTTAGGAACAATCTTCCCAACATGAATAAGACTATTTTCATCCCTAATAGCAATTTTATATCCATTTGGTAATGTTCTACCCCCCATAGATTGAATCATGATTGAAATTCATTATTTAAATCCTTTAGATAATAAATAAATGCACACTTGGGTGTAGGTATTATCAATTTGGGATTCGGTCCCAAGTCCTTTGAAATCTTGTGTTAAAATAAAACATTTTCTCATTAGGTGATCTCTTTTTTTTGTTAACTACTCCAATAAAGACAGAGGATCTGATTTATCCTCAAAATGGTTACACGTCTCAATCTTCTATACCATTGAAGTAATTTACCCTTGAATGAAGATGCCACCAACCTAAATTCTACATCATCATGTGTAACTAGATGAACATAGCATACATTTGCTACATCTTGAATGTGCTCAGCAGGGGTAACTTGATTTTCACCAATGATGTATGGAATACTTTTGAGTGCAACTACTAGTATGCCATGTTATACATTAAGAACAAGAGGGATTCTACTAGTAAAGGTGGAAAATAGTTAATTTCTTTGTGGTGGTGGTGCCGCCATAATTAGGATGGATATAAAAACTCTAGATGATTGCAAGAAACACCTAATAGGAGGTGGGGTAGAAATATTCTTGTTTAGCGGTGAAGGTGATCATTGAACTAGTTTACCCCTTCTTCTCCTCCTGAGTGATAATTGTCGGTATTCAAAATTTCCTTCTTCCACTGTTTTAAACCTTTTCTAAAAAAATTTCATGAACTTGAGGAACTCTGGCTTTAAAACAAGTTGATTTGATCCTAGGAGTTACCAGATGTGTTTCTACAAAGCCTTTGAAGGCTAAAATTTTACAAAAATACACACCTAAACTTGGAAAAAATAAAAATATTAACTTTTATGGTCCCACTGCGCGTGCCAGAACTGTTATCAATAAAAAACAACACCCTTTGATTTTTCATGTATGTCTGGATGAGAAATCAATGTTTTGGGTAACATGGGATTGTCTCTTAAGTTGTGGGACTTGCTACTTGAGACAAACCTCTAGAGAAGGTTGGTTGCTTTACCTAATCCTAATGTTAAAATACTCCTAATAAATGGAATGCAATTATATTCTCTTACTCTAACTATCCAAGGGATAAGGGAGAGAGGGAAATATATAAAAAGGGAAAATCCTACACTAACAAAGGTAATAACATCGAGAGAAGGGTGGAGAGACACTATCAAATGAGGGAAAATGGGAGCAAACTGATGAAAGAGAGGGCATACATAAGTTCCATAATCTAACACAGCCTTGAAACCACCATATCCATGAAACACAATAGATCTGAACCTACAAGGAGAATAGAAGATGCAAAAAAACATACAAATGCAATGAAAGGAAAAAAAAAATGCAATAGAAGACAACTACGGCAGAAAATAACCACAAAAAAATATTTTATTGACTTAAAAGGATGCAAAATACATTACAATGAAGGTGAGAGGTAATGTTCACCATGTAGAAGCTAAAATCTTAGGGATGCAACTCAAAAACACATGTGCAACACTTGAAAAAGAATGCATAAGCATTACAAGAATGTCTAACCCTTACAAATGATCCTCACTTTACATTATATAGAAGATGGGAGAGAGAGAGGGAAAAAGAGGGAAATTCAAATTCATGTCTTCAACCACCAACAACATACATTAACTCTATGAAAAACATCAAGGGAACCTTGCCAAGTGAATCCCTCCTTGATATTTTTCTTGCCAGAAAAGCTAAGGCACCATACCTTATCAAATCTGATTTTTCAGCTACCTGGAACTGTGCATCTTTAATGATGAAAGTTTTTCTTAATTTATACCCACCTACTCTCACCTAACTCCATGTTTTTTTATTCCATGATAAAGAGCATGAAAACACCTTTCCATTGATATATAATTAATTGAATTTAGAAAATCTTGTGAAAAGATATGCCCATGCGGATCCAATGGGTATCATAAAGAACACGAGTTCCTAACTCCTATGCACAGTCCGTAATTAAATTAATTTTTTCCTTTATAGTGTGGGTGATTCAGTTTTTCTAGGTACTTTTTGAACTGGGGAACAAGGTCCTTATGTAGTATCTGAATGGCTCTATATTACTTTGGTGGTGTGTAAATCGGATATGTGGGCTTTAGGTGGAACTTGGGAATAGTTCTGCCCCAGCCCTTTGTTCCCATAACTCTCATCTCATCTGAATTGAACTATTTTGGTTCGGCCTTTATTTTTCATATTTTTATTCCCTACGAGGAACTATGCGCTCCTTTGTCTTGTAGAAATCTTAGAGGTGTGGGGAATTGGTGGCCCACGGGAACTTTCTCACGAGTTCCTTCTACCATCCACAAACCCACACAACACTTGGCCTATCCAAACTCTTTTACATTATGAATTTCTCAGGGATGCGGGGAATTAGTGACCCTACAAAACTAGTTTTTCCTGGCCCTCAAACACCCGCTTTTCCACAACACACTATTTTTACCCTTTTCCCCATTTTTTGGTCATTTTTTACTAATTGTTTGGACTTTTATGTATCCTGGGAGTTAGATAAAAATGGATAAATTTCGTAAAATAATTGCAAGTTCCCCCAACACATGAAAAATACCTGAATTTGTAGATCCTTCATGAAAATCCCCTGAAAGTGCCCAAGTCCAATTTTTTCAAGCTGTCAATTTTTCCAGGGATGGGAAAAATGGATAACAGGAACACATCGAGGGTTATCTTAGATTGCATTCAAACTTATAAAAAAAACTAGGATAACTATATGAGGTTTTGTCCCACTTGAGGGGATGTTTTGTTATGTGAGTTTGTTCCTCAAGTAAGGTAGCCAAAATCTGACCCAACATATCTAGGTGATTTCTAGAATTGTTGACAAGATTCTCAATCACTTAGTTATCTCTAATAAAATAATTTTTTCATTTACAACACACAAGTAATAATAGGATAAAGTTTTGAACCCAATCTTTGGTATCAAAATGTAAAAAACCTATTAGAAACTATGACGAAAGTGATTAATTATTTAAGTATACCCAATAATTTTTACTTAATAAATTTTATCTATCCATTTATGAATTTGAATTAGCATAAATAAAAAATTAAATTAAACATCTCATAATTGTTGAGCATAATGTATAATATTCCATAAAGAATATTCAACATTATCATTCTACATGTTTTTAGTTTGTGAATAAAATTACATAGATGAATTACATGATACTTAAAAGAGTGATGTGGGGAGAATACCTCCCCACTATACAACATGAGAACACATAATAATCAATATATTATAATAGTACAACTGAAATAAATAGTACAACAATATAATAATGGAACCATCAATTTTATTAGGAACTTATAGTCAATTTGATATGTGTAAATATGAAGGAGGAAATAATTAGGTTATATTTACCACATTTCGGTAAAAGTATTCCTTCACTTTATAACATGAGGGAGTGACCCTTCCCTTAAAAAGTGAAGGAAAATAAAAGAATCGACTCCTTAAAAGAACTAATATGAGAACTATGTACATTATTAGTAATAAAATTATTATATTTACGAAAGTAAACAACACTTGGGTACATATACCTACTATTGAATACGTATATGACATGTAATTATGGTGTAATACAATGGATAGAAAATGAAAAAACTATATTATTACTTTTTAAAAGGTTTTGTGTCAACTAACTCGATTTTAGGATTCAATAATCACACAATCATAAAAGTAGGTAATTCATTCTATGGAAAAATTATATCAATACCATACTCATCTACATGATTAGAAAGAATAGGTGGCTGGAATAAAAACAATTATGCACCTCCATGAATTACATCCATGTGTCTTGAGAAAGCAATCCTACTAGACTCAATAAGATAAAAACAATTAGCAATATAAGAACATAACGAAACACTTAAGGGAATATATTGGCTAATGTTATAGAAATAATTTTAATTGAATATGTGGGAATGTAGGAAGGATTCCATTGAATTTTCCTAAATAAATACAATTGTGGTCCCGTAAGCATTTTTAGAATGACTACTAGTTTTATTGCAAACATTTAAGTCTAACAATGCTCATAGCTTAAACTAGTTAACATATAACTGATCTGAAGTTTATGCACTTATTTAAACTAGGAGTACAAAAAAATATTGTAATAATATAAATGTAAATCATGTTTCAACATAATAAAAACTTTTATTCACATACAATGAAGAATATTTTATCTTTATTTAAAACATATTACAATATATGATATAGAGTTTAATCAACTAGTTTAGACCTAAGTTACAATACAAATGTATAGAGTATTGCATAGGTCATTCATAAGCTAATGGCATATAGCCCTATATGGAATTATATCTTAGCCCTCTACATATACACACCTTATGGTTAGTTGACCTAAGAAAAAACAAATGTAAATAAACGGTCACACAAGATGTTACATTCAGTAGATAAAATTATGATCATCAAAATCTTAATGATTTGGAGCATATTTATTAATAGGATATGTAATAAAACAAGATCAAAGAACAAGGTATTTATACCAATAAAAATTTATTACATTCCTCTAGATGTTTCTCAAATAAACAATATTTTTATTTATTGCAACAATTTTCTATATTATTTTCATCTAAGAAGGTTCAAGCCTTAAAATACAACTTCAACTTGACAAACATATCTAGAAAAAATTCCATACAATCATATGCAGGTCAAGTTACATTCCATGATACATCCATTAGATAGAGGACATGAACTATAAATAAAATACCTACAAAAGTGTGTGATATAATAAAACCATTGGTACCTATAACATCCCTTTTAGTTTTGTATGCTTACCACTTTAGGGAGATTATATAGTTTCATGGTCTTAATTAAGTAATCCTCCATCTATGTAATTGTCAACTATAACATAAAATCAAATTATTCCTTGTACCTATAGATTTTATACAAGAATTTGATGTCAAAACTAATTCCATGAGAAAATTATAACACATATCAAAGCATTAGCTATCATAACTCACACTAGAAAAAAGCTTTAGACACATTATTGAATCAAGAGAGGAATCCCATTTATGAGGTAAGGAATAACTTGTGTATAATACAAATAGATCATAACAATACTTTTATTATGAGTTCTTAATGGATTTTAATTGATATCAGTTTTATACATGGTAGTAAGGTTTAAAGCACCTTATTCTTCCCTAACATATAGTAATTTAAAGAGGCAAGCACTATTACTAATATATCTACTTGATGTGTAGATTGAAAATAGATTTTAGATCCTAGATTTATCAAAAAGAGGTTTATGAATAAATACAAGATATGTAATTTATCATAATCATATTTGGGTTAAAATTTTAGTAACATTTTAAAAATCTAACCCATGCAAAACACCTACAGCTAGGTGAATTCCAAAGTCAAAGAAACATGAATCATGTGCAATGCAATGTAAATATTTCTACTATACATAATAGTTACTCAAAAGGCCTCTTTAAACTACAGAAATGAATACAAACTATAGTTATTGTTTATAAATGTATACAAGAATTTAGTTGAATATAACAAATAATTTATTAGGATTTTTTAACCTAGAGTCTCAAGATTTAACACAATTATTATAATGTATATATACACATAGGTACAATCCTTAGAAATTTTGTATATTTCCAATACATATAAGTGTATATCAAAACCAATCAGCTCTTTCACATACATTAAAAAGGAAATATTTAGAAGGTAAAAGTAAATCGCGTCTATATTTGGGAAATGAATGGGATAAAACCATAGCTCGGAAGTGTAAACTCTTTTCCTAAATCCCTATGAAATATTCTAAATTTATCTATTGCATTGGATATTAGTTTTAGTGGAGATAAATTTCTTTTGTATTCACGTGTCTTTCTAACATTCAAACAAACACATAAATTTATTTTCATACTATCTTTAATATGTATGGCTTGTTAATTTAGAACTCGGGGCTTTAAATGCTAAAATTAGCTTAGAGAGGGAAAATATTTCACGATTTTAAATAATTGAAATTAAAAGGGTCTTAATGGATATGCATAAGATATCTACCAAAATTAGGCTTCAAGATTTCAAATAATTATCTAAAAAAGTATAGTATAGTAAATATATTTCAATAGTTTAATTATAGCATTTCAAGCTTCAAATCAGAATTCAAATTTTAGGTCAACTCCTTAAGTGGTTTTTAAGTCCACCATATGGTGCTCAAATGATTTAACAATCATATAAATGGTAATGTGCCTAGGAAGGGAACCTAATATTTATCAAATATCACCTTTTAGTAGTGATTAATCATATAATGGTTATGACATATCACCATAAATTGGTAATTTATTTCATTATCATTACACCCACCCACATACACACTTACCCATAAAAGAGTGTTTATTTCATTAATATATAACAATGTATCATGTTAGACTAATGTAAACCTTAATAAAATATAACATAATGGTATAGTAGGATCATCAAGTGTTTAGGTGGAAGATGAAAAATATCACTTTCACACATAGGGGGATTAAGCCCTAAGCAAATTAGGCAGTTGCCTAGGGCATCAACAGTCAGGGGGTGCCTGAATCTAAAACTTTCCTTTATGTCGATTAATTTTAGAACTTAGCTTTAAAACAACTATTCAAAAAACCATGGGAGCTACATAAACGCTTTTGTTTCTTTGTAAAAAATGGTGCTTTGTTTCAAGATGGATTTTTAGTCACTTACTTGATATGGCTAAATCAGACTTGTAAGAAGGCTTGTATAAAATATTGTATTTTTTACATTTTGAGAATCTCCTACCATTATTTTTTTCCTTACAAGGAACATTTTGCATCCTTATGTGATAATTTCATAAGATAATTTTATTATTATGTTATTATGACAATGGTGTAAATTTAAAAATACAAGAATAGAGCCATATTTTATTTATTTACGTAATGGAAAAAATGTGAAAATTGTGAGGAGGGCATCCACTCAAACTATTTCCTAGGGGGCTCCTGACCTTTAATTCACCCCTGCTTTCACAAGTTTACATCAAGAGCAATGCAATAAGTAATGGTATATGCTATGAGGAATGTTCTGAGTGACACATCCACTTAGATTATTCCAAGTATAACATATCACTACTTTCATTTTGACATATTTTTTCTCACATTACAATCAAGTAAACAAGGACACAATACGATGCAAAAATGGTGTACTATCATACTTAAGATAATGAGTAGGGACATAAATCCATACACAAAGATAATAAATTGTAACCAAAAAATAATTACATTATACTAATCATGAAGTATGTATGTTTGGTTTACTTTTTTATAAAATTGAAATTTATACGAGAGTTTACTCAATCTTCTTATTTTTCCCTGATGATGGCATCCCTCTGATTTTTTTAGTTTGAGTGAGAGGGAACCTATTCTATATCCACCTAAACAAAATATAGTGGTAGTTAGCTCAAGATATATACAAAATGAACAAAACAATAAAATGACCAAGAACCTAACAAATAATCATGAATCTCTAAGATAAGAGGAATTTCCAATAAAATGTGTAATCCATAACTAATAAAAAAAAAATCCATAAATGCAACAATAATTAACTATCCATAATATCAATTAATAATAATACATGAAAATACTATAAATTAATATATTTATAGAACATATATTAGAAATAGGATATGATAATGGAAGCCTCGTGTAATCACCCTTACTCTTTATTGACTCAATATGATAGTTGTAAAGCTCTCAACCTTATACTTTATCATATTGGGTTCTTATATTATACAACCTTGGATTCTAATAATTTAGGGTTTTGTTGATTTTTTCTTAGTTATTTTGCTAGTAGGAATCACATATATTTATAGTTATATAACTTAAAATAAAATTAGTGTTCATTATGTAATGATAATATAACAAAAAATTTATCATTTAAAGAGGAAATGGAAATAATATTGGAAATACATTACACGTGGTAGATTATATTAGGGTTTATTTTTAAGAATAAAATATTGTATATCATATATGGCATTTTTAGGAAGTGTAATATGGTATGTCTATATATAGAAAGATCTTTTGAAATAGAAACCTATCCATAATATACCATAAACTAATCCACACTTAAATAGGAATTAGAGATATTAATTTAAACATAATAAAAATGAAGGAGTTAGAATTTACCATGATATACCTTGAAGTTGAGAAAATTAATATCCCCGTGATGTAAAAATATTTACTTCATAGATATCACGATGAATTATTAGAAATTAGGTGTGATAATGGAAAACTGGTCTAATCACTCTCACTATTTATTGATTAAATATGATAATTGTAATTCATTCAATCTAATAATTTTAAAGGTTGAATCCTTATATTATAAGAATTTTACGGTTTTTTAATTTTCCTTTTTCTTAGTTATATGACTACTAGGTTTCACATACATTTTAAGGTTGTATAATTTAAATAAAACTATTGTTCATGTCAATATGGTGTAACGAGAATGTTATCCTTAAAGGGGAAATGAAAATAATATTGGAAATGCATTACCAAGAGTAGATTATATTAGGGAACTTATTGTTAGGATTGGAATATTCTATATCATATACACATTTTTTTAGGAAATGTAATATTTTTATTTATATGTGGAAGTGATATACGTAAAAGTATTACGAAATAGAAAATTATGTATAATATATTAAAAATGGATCAACACTTATATAGGGACCATAGATCCTCATTAAAACATAAATATAAATAAAGGAGCTATAATTTTGTATGATATATCTTACCTTCAGAAAATATTCCCTTGATGTAAAAATATTTACTTTAGAGACATCTCAGTTACCTAGAATACTATAATAATTGAAATTTATACCTAAGGAAATTGACAATAATCAATTAGATTTTTTCCCATAATATTACCATTTACAGATTTACACATTAATTGATTCAATCTCAAAGGAAATGTGCTCAATTTTTACACTTTGAGTATACTAGGTCAATACTTGTCACTTAGGTTACCACTTCTAGAATCAATACCCCAATTATTGAGAACATGTACAAGAACCTATCTATTTGCATAATATATTTGATCAGGTCCAAAGCTAAAGTTAGACATAATCATCTATAAAAGGGAAGAAAGGGTTGTTTTTTTGTCTGAGGTGGATATTATTTTCCTCTATACTTGCAATGGTTAATTTTTCAAAATCACATGTTACCTCAGTTGGATTAGGGTCAAATGAGTAGGAAATTATTTATACGAGTCACCTATATAAACACATACACCATATTCATTAGTAAAATACCTTGACATTTTAGAAATCTAAGGGATATCACACTCAATCAATTTAAGATTAAATTTATATGCTTATCATTTAAGTATTGAATCCTTACAACACACCAACAAGTTAGAAAGGATAAATATATGTTATGTTGTTTCCCTCTAACACTCTCATTTGATACAACTGAATTCAATGATCATTTACAAGTATTGGAGGTTGTATTATGGTCTTGTCAAAGCCATTGTTTATAAATATTTTCACACATCTAATGGGAGGGAGAACTACATACACTTGAATCCCTTTTAAGGAAGTTTTATGTCGTAAATTATCAACAGTGGGGGTTATTGAGGTCAATCTGGCCTAATTGGACTAACTTCTTTTCCAAGTCATGAGAAAAGGAGCTATGGTTTCCACAAAAGATAAGCCATTTTTATGTACTAAATTACAATAGAGGGATTTTGATAAAAAAAAATCTAGATCCATAGACATAGGAACACTAGATTATATAATGAAGCTTCATATTAGAACACTATAATGAAAAAAAAAAACCACAAATGGTTAAGAAAACTAGACATTTCTAATTGGTTTATAAGATCCTACCCTGCATTTTTATTTAGCATTCTAGATTTTACAATCATGATGAAAACACTCTTCACAACAATTTTCACACTTCTATATCTATTTCATACTTACAAACTTCAAAAATGGTGGTACCTCTGTAACTCTAACCTTACTTTCATTTAACTATATTTCAAGAGCTACTTTATTTATATTTCATTAGCTCATGATTTAGAATTTTCATATTTGGTTTGATTATGGTACTAGAGTTACACACTTATTGTCATGCTAAATTTATAGCATGAAAGATTCAATTATTTTGTCATGACAACCTATACCTCATTTTAAAATGCCTCTCTCGGTCAATGTAAACTTGTCCTCCGACCAACCAACTTAGGTACCGTGTTACCCTCATAATGTCTAGGAGGATTTTGATAATGTGATTTTAAAGTGTGTTTCATGCGCATAGGATATTATTCAATATTATTCATGAAGATTTGGAGATCCATGAGAAGACAAGTGATTCTGGAAGGTCTAAAAGTGTTATTTTTGGCCTTTTTGCTCTTAGTGAGCACCCCTAGGAACATACAGGGAAATATTAAAACATATAAGAAGTGTGTGGCATAGATATGGAATAAACCAAGTTATTTTATGGAAATTTTGGAAGAAAAAATAGGTTTAATAACAATTTATACAATATCGAGCTATTAATAGCATGGTATAAGGAAATGAAAGTGGTGAAAATGTTATTTGACTTGTTACGATTATAGAAAGATTCTCAAGAGGAGTTAGAAGGTAATCAGATACTCATTTGAAATATAATATTATATAATTCATTGTGAAAAATATTTTAAGGGGTTTTGAAGAGCATACTTGTAGATATTTGTCCCATAATGTAGCTAAAGATCTTTGATCCCAGTGAAGATTAAATTAAGGATTTTAGGATGTACAGGGAGATTTAAAAGATTATTCAAAGGAAATTTTGACATATGTGAGTCCTCATTTAAATAAAATTTGTTATTTATTATTTTTTATCATCATGAACTTCAGTCACAATTTATTTCACCGAAGCACAGGCTTGGGAAGAATTGAAAAAGGGAACAAAAATTCGTTTACAACTATAACTGGATCCTAAAATTTGTGGTAATGTTATCATTAATAATTTTGGAGTCAAAATAATATAAGTTTTTCCCTTGTAAGTCTAGTCCTAGCTTCAGTGGTGAGAAAATGGACTCGGATGGCTGTTTCAGGCAGTGTTTAGTGAAGGAAAGAATCTATATTTGGATAATGCATACTTGAAGACCCATGATGTACCTTTTTCCCTTTGAAAAAAGTCAAAAATTACATTGGGGATACAAAAGTGTTCCCCCACATGAGAAGAGGAAGTTTCATCACTTAAAAGACAACTTTGCGTTTAGAAAATGTTAGCCACTCACCTAACCTCACCTACCCCCTTCTCATGATGAGAAGACCCTATGAAAACTTGGAGGAGGCTGATGTACATTTTTTTTAATTTTCTAAATGGACATGGGCGACATAAAAGTGCACCACCACATGGAGAGGAGAATTTTTGTCACTTAAGTTCACAATATGAGGTGTTAAACAAGTGTTTTCAAGTCACCTTCATGACATGTTTTTTCCCCTTATTCATGGTGATTCCACCATAGGTGAATTTATTTACCCATGATTTCATTTTTTCCATTATTAAATTTTATAATGTATATGAGGAGGTCTGAGACCCATTTATAAAGTTTTCACCCCATCTATAAGTTTCCATCTAACCTAAGTTAAACAGGGTGAGTCAAAACATGAGTTAGCTAGGTTTATGAAAGGGGGTGAGTATAAATCTCATCCTTAGTAATTTATCATTAATTTTTAATATTTATAACTCCTAAATTGTGTTCTCCCTTGCTTTTATACTACCAAAATTTCCCCTAACACTCTCATGCTCCAAAACAAAAATTGGCTCATTGCTCCTAAACCCCTGCTCCGATTCCTATGAAATTTGGACCACAGAATCCTTGAAAATACACATTTAAAGGGAGTATTTACATTCCTTAGTTAATTATACCTTCCATTTAATACATACATTTTAAATTTTTAGTTAATTTATTTTTTTTCAGATCCACTGAAACCTAATGATTGGAATCCTCCAAAAATTGGAGCAAAAGCCAAAAATGCAAAACATAAACTTCTACAAGTGGTTCGTTAGAATCCAAAAACGGGAAGAAAAAATTAGATTTTTATTAAGTATCTATTTTATAACATAATAATAATATCAATTTCGAGAAAAATATGAATTCAGATACCTCATTTCCTCCCTTCATGTTTGAGACTCTCACATGAGTCTTTAATGGATGAAATTGGCCCCAACACTCACATGGTAAATATATTTTATGATGAAATGAGATAAAAATGATCACATATCATTCCTTCATATATTTTCTAATGACCATAGCACTCACATGAGTCTTTCTCTCAATTCTCAAGAAAATTCTCACATTCCCCAATATGATGATCATAAAGTGCCTAAATGTGAAACTACCAGTTTTGTCCCAAGAACTATTTCACTTCATATCGCATGGAGTGCATGATCATAAGATGGATGAATTGATTTTGGTATCTTTCTTATTCCATTTCTCTATTATCGAACATTTGGCAAAAATAATGATCATGGTTGTGAGAAAAAGAAAACAAAGGCAAAACAAAGGACCCCACGGAGGGGAAGGTAAATAGGTGTTTTTGGGTAGTGTCCCTCTACAATGTTTCTCTTTTTTTTTTTTTCCATAAAAACAAGATTTATCAATGATGAAAGTTATATTTCAATATTCTTGGTGGTCTATCTGTTAAGTGTTCATCACTTCTCTTCTTGATGTGTCCAAACAGT
Source organism: Taxus chinensis (assembly GCA_019776745.2). NCBI lineage: Eukaryota > Viridiplantae > Streptophyta > Pinopsida > Cupressales > Taxaceae > Taxus > Taxus chinensis. The sequence continues at coordinate 338,980,260 of CM034151.1, forward strand.
GTTGTAGAGGTTCATCATTTCAAGATTTTTCAAAGGGGGAAAATTTTTCAAAGGATCTTCATCAGAGCTCTTCACCAGTGCACCGTAGTGGAGGGTCATCGTGGATCAATTTTTCATCTTCATCCTCATTGTATCTGATCTACATCAATTGTGGAGGCATATTCATTCAGGCTTTGGAGCATCTTTTCTCTCCTCTCTTCATTATTTCTCCTCTTCTCTCCCCCTTTATAATTATTCATTATATGCAATCATGGAATTTTATCTTATTGACTTAAGTGAATATCTAATGTTGCATTGTAAAATTTCCTTTTGATTTATAAAAAGGGGAATTATTTACTCAATTCTTAGGAAGGTGAAAAATTACAAGTGGAATAAGAACTTGAAAGGTCATGTGGTGGGGGTAGATAAATATTTATATTGTAAATCTATAAATTGGGAGAGCCTCCTCATTTCTATGGATGGTTATTGTTGTTTAATATCTCTTATATTATTTTTAGGAACAAGTCATCAAATTACACTATCTCCTTTTTCTAGTTTTCATCTCCAGCTCAATTGCACTCCATGAGAATATAATTGTTGAACGTTATGCAATTATAATTTTTGTTATTTGTATCATGTTCCTTGTTTATTCTCATGGTGACTTATCATTGAAATCATGGACTTATTTTGGTTTTGAGAAATAAAATCTACTATATTTTATTTATTATGTAAAACCCACTCACTATTCTCTTCACACATATCACTCAAGTTATTTCCTACTTTGTAGTATCTACAAGCATTTTGACATAGGTTTAGGGAAGTACCTATGTGTGATCCCTAGTCAAAAGAACACCCCTGGTTATTAGAATAGTGTACATAATTTCCTTGTTTTCAATAAATGGAGCTACCCCATTTAAGCAAAGGGAATTAGTCCCATATTATTGGAGAGTGAGCCCTAATTTTTTCATGTGACAACTTATTTCACCACAAAAATTTGGCACCCACTCTAGGGAAGATTTAACACTTCATCATCTATATAGATTCCAAAAAATACAAAAAAACAAAATATTTCAAAATATAAAAAATAAAAAATATAAATTTTTTTAAAAATATGATTAATCAAAAATTCATTCAAGAATAATTTGTTGTTAGAAACCCTTCCCATATCAGTAGTGTTCCACTTCCAAGATTTCCCAAAAGATGTATGAAAGAATATATACCATATTGAATAGAGTTAGAAGAATTATTGACCCTACCTTTGAAGCTTTGTGAAATCTACAAGAAATAGTAAGAAATAATACACATTTCTTCTCTCAAGCTTCATCTCCATCTGATTCATCAAGTGGTACCCCTGTAAATCCTATCCAAACTTCTAATAATACTCCTCCTACAAATCATCTTATTTATCCTATCTTTCAACCACCATTGAAATTTGAATTCCCTGAAGAAGAAGAAGAAGAAGAAGAAAGAGAACTAGAAGAAATGGTAGCACAAGCACCTGTTGCATGGGGACATAACACTAGTTTTTTGGATTTGAATCCACCACTACATGAACTTCCAAAAGGGTGAAGAAATAACTTCCCAAAATTATATAGAGATGGAAAGAAATGAATAGATGATCATATCACAACTTTCATCACAACTTGTGGCATTCTATGGGTAAAAAATGAAGATGTTGTAGTGTGGCTATTCATGAACACATTACAAGATGCCACTATGGACTGGTTTTACTATTTTCCATCATGCTCAATTTCTGATTAGGGTAATATGAAAAGAAAGTTTAAAGCACAATTCAAGACTATCTAAGATTATCATGCCATCCTTTCTCAATTAACTCCAATGAAGAAAGAACCTCAAGAGTCCATGAGATATTTTGTGGAAAAATTAAATAAATTGATCAACAAGATACCTACTATTACTCATCCTACTGTAGATAATCTGAGAAGGTTCTTTGTGAATGCCTAGTAACTTGAAGTTAGTTTCTTTCTATGAAGATTTTAACTAAGATAATTAGAAAACACTCAAGAGATTTGCATTGAATTGGAAGATGACCTTGTCTTGTCAGTAAATATCAAGTATCATTCAATCAAGGATAAGGCAAAGGATTCCAAAGACAAGAGAGTTAATTCATTATTGTAGAAGTTGGCTAATGACTTGATAATGTTGAAGATGGAAGTATTTCAACAAGAATCAGATTACAGGAGCACCTAGAAGGCTTTCCTTCGAAGATCCACTAGTCAATACAATATGTGTAACTAAAGAATATGAATAATATTTTGAATAACAAGAAATTGAGGACATCAATGTCCTAGAGATTTAACAAGTAACGGATGAGGAAAAAATTCAATTCCTTGAATATTCATATGGTGAATAAGATGATGATGATGATGATGCACCTAGCTTGTCATGTACATTGTTCACTCACTCCAAACCTTAGAAAGGAATTTCCTCCAAAATTTCTCTAAAAAATAAAAAGGTTGAAGATCACCCTATGACAACTCTACAGAATAAAATAATCAATTGAGGATATCCACTTCCACCTTCTATGTAGTCTGTAAAGGAGAAGTCTAATATCTTGGAAATCAATATCCTAATTTCTATTCCAATTAAGTATCCCAATTTTCCTCCTAGTTCTAAATATGTTTCTACAAAATCTAGTCCTTCAAAATCTTCTAGTGTACCTACAAAATCAGCCACTACTTCTCAAACATTTACTCCCATCGCTAAGATTGTTCCAACTTCAAAGGTAGTACATATTTCACCCTTTAAATCACTTGTTGTCTTTGAATTATATACCTCATCTCCATCCACCTCCTTTTACATAATAAAACATGTAAACAAATAAAAAGTTTATATTTCCAAATTTAAATTCATACAAACTCATCCAAAAAAAATCAATAGACTTTTTCATTATATCAAAGGTAGTATTTCAAAGATAAATATTGTGGTACTTAGTTCCAAAGGACTACTATTAACCCCACCTTCTCCTCCATCATAGAATATGCTTGTTATGAGTGAATCAAAAACCAATAAGATTTCTCCATTATATCTCTCCCTTCTCATTTCTTGAAAATCAACACATGATTTCAAACACACTAGACTTCTCAAGGTTGTTCCGAGACATCCGTAATGTGATAAGATTGAGGGGAGGTTGATGGGAAGCTAAAGGATAGTTAGAGGCTAGGAATAGGTAGCGTAAATTCCTAATAGATGAATTGGTAAAAAAACAAATATAGGCTATGGACAGGTAGCATAAATTCCCTATGGTGTGATTGCTTTGATTTGTATTATAAAATAATTTGAAAGATAATTTTAAATTAAAAGTGGAAAGGAACTTAGTTTCAATAAAATAAAAATGTATTTTAATATTTTAATCAACTAGATTCATTCCCAATTAATTTAATAAAACAAGATAAACCATCTATTATATTTGTCTAAGAAAGAAATGAATTGAAAAGATCTAACTAAATAAACAATGACATTTGCATTTCGTAAATTAATTAAAATAAAATAAAATCTACCTCTATAGACATAGGAAATAAATTAAAACAAATGATACTACTTGTGATAAAATATACTAAAACATGGAATAAACGGAGGTAGTTATTACTTTGTTGCAGAATTATAGAACTATAACTAATCTAAATAGAGAATGTAATCTATAGTTATTATTCTAGAAATAATTTCTTCTAATTACTTCTACCTTATATTCATAGAAAGAAAGAAAACCTATCATAAGAAATTTATTCATTACCTCAAAACTTCCTTGACAAAATAAATAAATTGTGCAGACAACTAGCAATGAAGAAATAAATGAAGAAGCACATAAAAAAATATTCCTCTAACTTCTTTTCCTTTTAGATCCACAGGGATAGGCAAGGAAGAAGTTATCAGTGGAATTTTGTTCGTACGCACAAAAATCTAGAAATTAAGAAATGATACATTCTACCACTTAAAACAAATGTATTTACTTTGATCTAAATAACAATGTTTAACTGAAATATTCAAATAAATGTAAATACACCCCAACATGTTTACTTTTGTACTGTAACAACTTCTCAAGTGTGAAGATGGATTTATTATCTCTTTAACATTCTTTCCTTTTCCAGGGATGATTTCCAGATGATCCAAGGTGTGAATGTTGGTTGGTTGCAAGAAAATCAATAAAATGTTGGAATTGGTTGGTTGCAATCAAACTAGTCGTAAATTTAGTACTAGGAAGAATAGAGTTATGTGTTTTGTTGTATATGTGATTCCTAGAAAGATGTTTTATGATTTAGAGACTAAGTACGAAATGTTTTTTTTTTTCATTTTTGTTTGTATTTATATTATTTTATGAGCATATTATGCACTTATCATTCTAATATGTTATTTTTTAGATGAAGGGGAGTTATATTAGATGGGGTAGATCCAAAGAATAGGAATGGTTACCACAAATTCTATAGTTATTGACACCAGTAAAGAGAGGGGTATTGGAGATGGAAGACATTTGGAAGATAGCCCATAAAAAACTAGTTTTCCTAGTGAGTCTCCTTCTTTGTGACTTCTTGTCTTATTGGGATGTGGATCAGAACACCTTTTGATTCCCTGATGTTAGAAGAGAGTGTAGCATTACACTTGAGGATGCTTATAAGATCCTTAGAGTTCTTGTTATTGACATGAATTTTTTACTGAAGAGTGCTAGATTGTCAGTTGAGGCACGCAGATGGGATAATTATCTTGGTGATGAATAGGCACCTAAAACGGGTGCTAAGTAGGGAGTTATACTGGTTACCATTGAGACTAATATTATCACTAATATGGGCAAGGCCATCATTGGTATCTTGGTCTCACATTTGATTGGAGATAAGGGTGGAGACAAGTTTTTTTTTGTTGGGAGCCGATAGTTGAGAGTATAGAGCTCTATGGTAGAGTATATTCATGGGAGGTTGATATTATTGGCACTACCTACCAGAACTTGTATCATATTGTTAGATGAGGGGCTAGATCTCTTAGCCACCCTACATTAGTGATGTCTTTGGTTTATTAGTTGGTTATCCCATACTATAGGGGTGTTGGGATAACATACCTTAAAGAAATAAGATCTTATAGATGGGTTGATATGACTCAACATAGGTCCGCACCATAGTTAGTATCCACTTTTACCACCAAATATATAATATCACAACCATATCAGGATGTGGTAGGTAGATGGGGAGAGGAGGGTGTTACATTGACTACTTGCACTACTATTGTTCACTTAGTTGATCACATCAATAGACTTGAGACTCATCCAGTACTTCAAGTGCCCCAATAGTTTGGGTTACCTTATTAAGATGCTCTTCCATCTGTTTCCACTTATTATAGAGTGATAAAAGAGGCAAGATCTGGCCAAAAGGGATGAATCCAGTGGATAATTATAGTGCCTAGGGTTTCAATTGGTACACTACTAGCTGCACCAGACCTAGTTGTTGGTATTGTAGTTAAATTGATTCTGATTCCATAGATTGGTGAGACCCTGAATAGGAATGAGGAGGAGGAGGATGCCAATACAAACTCAGGATCGAAGGAGGAGTCAGACCATAAGTAGTAAGGTATAGGAGAGGCATCAACGGTTGCTAGAGCCAAGGAAAAGGTAGAGGAAGAGTTAGTTCACCATGAGGATATAGAGGAGGATTCCATGCATCCACAGGAGATGGAAGAGGAGGAGGAGGCTGATGAGGAGGAGGCCTTAGTCATTTTTTCACTAGCACCAAATGTAGACCCGAGTTGGGTCACTAGAGATGCAAGTGAGTATTTACACACTTTTATTTCCTTATACTCCCTTGATTAGATGTTATTAGGATCTATTTTTAATACTTTATGTTTTCTAACTTATCATTGTTTGTTTTCTCTTTACAACCACAACTAATGGATGAAAAGATCTTATTCGATGGATGAACCTTGATTTTCTCATGATGGCTACTAGGAAGACTTACGATGAGTTACTAGTAGATCTAGGAGCCTAGAGCACGTAGGCTGCCACACTAACATATTTACACTAGCCTAGAGTGTAAATATGGATATTACTCAGTTAAAGACTGATATTGGCATACTTTAAGATAGAGATAGACAACAAAGACCCTCACATAATGATGATATCGTGACTGGTCTCTCTCATGGATAGTCTCATAGATCGACACATGGATGTTCCTATCCTACAGCTATCCATTATTGACATTAGATCCACAAAAATAATCCTCTCCCTGATCCTTCACAGGGATCCCAAAGATAGGCACAGGCTAAAGGTCTTTATTGATTCAGAATATATTTTATGTATATATCATTTTTTTGGTATTTTTGGCTCACAATTCAGCATTTTGACCACACTTATCCTTTGGTGTGATGATATTTTATAGAGATAATTTGACACACACACAAACATACACACACACACACATATATTGACATATTTTTGGTTTGACATTCCTTTGTGAGAGTTAATGTTCAGTGTTCCAATCTCATTTATGTACTATTAGATGGTTTGGAATTTATGATGTTTTTGTGTTTTTGAATACATAGTATGGATGATAATGTAATGTGATAAACAAAATGATATATATGAGTATGCATATGGGAAAAAAATTTATTTAGGAGACTTTATTTTTTAATTAATGTTTAATGTTTCTATTGCATTGAAAAATGTGTTGAATATGGTATGATGATAAGATAATCTCACTCCATTCTTGACTCCATGTAACCAATTCAGGATGAATTCTTCTTACAAGATTTGAATAAAATTAGATTCATGGATGGCTTATTGATTGATAAGATTTGATTTTAGTAATAATTCTCTCTATTAACATATACATCTAATTCATTTTCTTGGGAATTTTAGACTTTCAAGAACTTTTATTTCTTAGTTTTTTTAATAAATTTTGATTTTTAATATGACCCCCTGCATCTTACCCCATGCTGCTAGTAGGAAGCATGGGCTCATCACCAAGGGAAAAAAATAGGAGAGTAAGGGAGATTCCCTCCTTTCCCAACCACATGCTACTAGTAAGAAGCATGGGCTCATCATTGAATATTGGGAGGGACAAAAAGTGTAGTTATTTGCAATAAGAATATTTTTATTTATCATTTATACATTTTTTCTATTTGACTTTGGATTTTTATTCTTAGGAAGGAAAATTTTCCACTAATCTCAACCCACACAACCAGTGGGATGCGAGGGCTCATCACTAAAGGTTGAAAGAGTTGAAAAAAGGTTCTGAGTGAAATGAGTAGAATGTTTTTGTCATGGAGAGATATTTATAGGGGAATATCTATCATCAGGAATCTTCTAGAGGAAGCTATGGGAAAGAAACACCCGAGTTGGAAAAAACCATGAAGAATATTATGCTTGCAATTCCTTATAAAACCAATGTAAAAATTTATTTCATGAATGGAAATGATGATAATGATGTTAGAATTGAAAAGGACTGAGAGGGCGTGTGAATCAGTCCTGTAATAAAACTTTTCCTTTTCTCCTTCAAACAATGAACAATGAATCACATATACAAGTGCTTGATCATCATATGATTTAGTCTATTATGACATGCATATATGACAAAAAAGCACAACAAAATTTAATCCTTTCTTTATTGATGATAAAAAATACACATATTTGATCCATGAAAAACAATCTGTAGTTGTACAATTAATAACATTCAACATAATACTCAACTCAATATAAAACATCAACTCTGCTCTTCTTCATCCAGTTGTTATTACAAAAACTTCATCTACTACAATCCACTATGGCTAGCTACATACCTAGAAGTGGCTTCCATGGGTTTTGGGCTAAGCCCAAGAGGTTTTTCTTTGTAGCAATTTTTTCTTCAATAGAAGATAAAGGGGGGTTTTCATCTATAAATTACAAAACAAAATCATCTCCCTTTTGTACACCATTCAATTGGATTTTCATCTTTCACAAGATTTGTAACTTATTTGACTTTACTCATTCTTGATCTTGTCTCTTTATCTTCTAACAAGTCTTCATCATCTAATTTTGCATATGTTTTAGCCATGTGGACAATTATCTAACTCGTCAAGTTCCACTTTAGAACAACAAAGGACATTCCCTCATAACAAGAAAAGAAAGAGACTCTTCATGTTCTTCAACAAGCAAGGAATAATTTTAACAACTTTTAATTTAATAATAGATTTATCACCTTCTCTTAGAATGCACATGTGTGGTCTAGAGGGAAAAACATCTATTTCACCTTCCTTTCACTATCAAACTAAGAACAACATAAATAACCCTTGTTTTAGTCCAAAATTGCTTTGTCAAAGCACATGGTTTACTTTACTCACTCATGAAGATTTGTATCTAGCTTCATATGACATATTTTAACCTTGAGAGACATAAACCAAACCACAGTAACAAATAATTATTAAAGGGATAAATAAAAAGCTTGTTTTCCTATAATTGTTTTGCATAAGCACAGTCTCTGTCACATTCTAGAGTCACCTTCTCCATTTTTGGAGTTTCAACCAGTTTATAAAAGGTCCTTAAAACGTTTTACATTATTATTACACCTTTCATCAACCATTGAATAGATTTAAGCTTCAAAATTTTTTGAGAAGACAAGGAATAATGCCGTTTGGCAATCATCTTAGGACTATGCACAATATCTCTAGATTTCTGCTATAAAAATATTGTTCCATATGAAACAATTTGAGAAAATTATTTTACTGAACAATATCCAATTTCCCCATAGAGCTATGTTCCAATTTTTTTGAATTTCCATTGGATAAGTAGTGAGATTCGATGATTTCCTCCTCAAGAAAAACCCTAAATCAGGGTTTGGTATAGTGATAGACCCGAGAGTAGAAGAAAATTTATATTTCCTTCAATAATGGATAAAAATGAAATTTATTTCTTCTGAATATTTTTTGAACTACCCTTCACCTTTTAAAATCCACATATAAGCAAGAAAAAAATTTATATGGTTCGAAACATCAAGAGTTGCAGGGTCTAGACTAGTGAAATGCTAGTGTTATTGACAGTGAGGGTATCTAGGTTACATTAGTATGTTTGATTTGCATAGAAGAACCATTAGGTATTATTGTTCTCCTTAAACACTCAAAGCACATTTATCTGAGCCTAAGAGATAGGAAATATTTCTAAACATTCTTTTCAACCAGTGACACAGTCAAGAATAAGCTTTAACAAGAAATGTTAGCTTCTCTAGGAAACAGTGGAGTACAAATAGAATCAACTCTCCTCTTTCATTCTAAATATTGACTAAAAAACTTAATGGAGAGATTTTGAAAAACCCTATATTGATCTTTCAAGCCTAAGGATTACTTTCATAATACCAAAGACAATTTTTTAAGCTCCCTTTATGACTGTTACAATGCAAGAGAACCTGATTTACCTTGTGCCCAACATTTAGCTTAGCATTCTTATGATTGAGATTCTTCCCTATTTTAAAATTCTTGAGAGATAGATAGATAACTTGAAAGGATGATTCTCTATTCTATTTAATGGATCAATCGTATAATTACATCTTTTGAGAATAGGTTTGGACAGTTCATACCTAAGAACAATAAAGCATGACACCAAGATCTTTTTCAATGTGCAAATGGACCTCCAAATTTTAGAAATTGCTCAAAACATTCATAACAGAGATGAGGGAATATTTTTATCCTTTGAGGATGATGACAAGGTTGAATGAGTGAAATCAATAGAGGAAGACTCCTCAGATGGATTTAAGCAACATTGTTTCTAGAAATCTTCTCCATGTAGCATAGAGTACCCAAGATTGGGTTTTGGCCTTCAAGAACCTTTTGAGCTAATAAAAAATAATTAATGAACTGAATATTATTTTATAAGTGATCAACTAGGACCTTGGATATCAAATTCATCTTCTTGCTCTTATAGATTCAAAACATAGTCAAGGAGAGAGAAAATATGCTTTACTAAAATGATGATAACTTTTCAAAAACATGTCCAAATGACTTGATAAGTTTCACACTAGATCATTCTTGGAATCCTCATCAAAATTTACTTCTATGATTTATTTTAGGGATAAACTATATTTTATCTTGACACCTAAGAACCTAGAGGCCTCAAAATGCATTTTCCAAGAAGGATGTTTTAGAAAAACTTAAATAACTCAAAATCCCCATTAGATAATCTAATGAAATTTGACATGGAGAATTTAAAGACATACCTTTACATTTCCCAAGTGTTGGTTAGCCATATTTTTTCTTGTGGAGATCTGACCAACCTCATTTTCAAGCAAGAACAAATGAGATCATCAAAATTAGTTTTGGCTATAAATAGCATTTTGCTCCAAAACTTGTTTCTTGACTGTTTAAGCCTTGTAATGAGTTCATAAACCTGTTATACACATGATCCAAGCCTTTCACTAATTTAATTTACATCACAGAGACCCCTAGATCACCTAGCCAACATGCCTAGATCACCTAGCCAACTGTGACATCAATGAACTTGATATCAATGACAACAAAAGTGACACACTTTTCCATCAATCTATCCCTTTTTCATTGATGGTAACTACCTAGAAATATTGATGGCACACACACACACACACTCTAGATTCCTTATTCACATGTTTCTTGTCACACTTCTACTCCTTTAACATCTATGAAAAAGGCATGAATTGACTTGACATGAAACAATTACAACCAATGAAAATTTATAATGGAAATAAAGATCAACAAAGACTTAGTTGACTAAGAAGCTCTCCCTGGGAAAAAATTATCTTCACTTTGACTCTTTTAGCATCTGATGATCCTTGGGACCTGATGTGAGCCTAAAAAATGCTCCCCCTGAGCTAATACACCTATTTTATCTTCAATCATGCTAGAACATCTTCATCTAGGTCAAACCAATGCACAAAATTCATCATTTTGTCTTCAAAATTTTTTTTTTCTCCTTTTAGGATAGTATTCCCTAAGTCATGTTTTTCAGTCCAAAAAATGATAGGTTTCTCCAAGCAATATGAGCCACAACACATTCTAAAACTTCTTTATGATGCTCCTCCTGGGTTTGTAGCACCATATTGTCATTGAAGATGCAAGAAAACTAGTCCTTACCTTTTTTGCATGCCTTTGAGATGACAAAACCTCTTAACACAGTCCTTAAAACACTCATTGAGACTTCTTTTCTTTATTTTCTTGTCAAAATAACTTCTTATGGTGATATTTAACATATTAGGATAAAGAACTTGTTTGACCAAAGAAAATTCTATAATATCATACCTCATCTTTCCATTTAGGTCATTTAGCATCTTGTATTCTAGAAACCAAACAAATACATACTCCCCCTGAAGCTGAAAGACTTAATTAGGCATTTACTTTAACCTTCTTATCTTCTATATTTGCAATCAAACAATACTTTTTATAACAAAGTCAACCTATACTTTAGTCTATACCTTACCTGAGGCTACTTAGGAGCACATTTCCACTTTACAAATATCATAATACTCTGTCAAAATATTCATGAATAACCTATTATCAGTTTTAATCATTGAGAAGTGCATTTTGTTGAGCTTCTACAAGCCTCATTTTTTTTTCTGAGTCACAACTTTACTCACAAGACACAAACCTTCACACAACAAGTTCTCCTAACATTCTAGGCTTTGGTTTATATAACATCTGCTATTTGTGCACATCCTTCAGCTATGATTAAGGCATCCATACTTTATTCACATTTAACTGAGACTCATGTTCATACTTTACTAATACTCAATATCCCCTTTTTATACACATTTCACATCCTTTTTAAAGCTTCATTACCCAAGAATCTATCAAAAAATATTCATAAAATCATCTACACTAACTTTTTTGATGACATACTGTCATATATGCTCATTCATCATTAATCCATCTATAATGTTCAATTTCTTTTCATTATCTTGGTTTGTATCTTTGTACTCCTTCTAAGAAATTCTATGTAACCTCATGAATTCAAATACAATTACTCAAAATCTCTATTTTTGAATGTGTCATACTTTTCTACGACATTTTTCCATACCTCTTTCTATCATTTCATTGGTTCATCAACATACCAATCAATAGTTTTGTTATTTACATTCATAACCTTATGCAATATATTCTTGATTTAAGCATTTCATACACTTTCTCAAAAATAGTCCACACCACTAAAAAATAGCTCCTTTTATAACATATATGACCTTTCATTTTTCATATAGTATTTTCAAATAATTTTATTTGTGTATGTTCAAAGTAAGACCAAAGGAAAAATGTAGTAACATTCCTTTCCCTGACATCTACAGAGAAAGAATAAATTCTGACACAAGTGGTAAGTGGTTAGTTGGACATTACATTGAGCCTTGAGATTCTCCAATGCTTTTCATACTTTCCTTTAATTGAACCATGCCTTAGAGCCTTTACTTACATATTAACAGGTGATTGCATGCATTGCTAACTCTTCATAGATTGATCAAGAACAAATAAGATCAAGACAACCTTGTCATGTTTTACAAATCACTTCTTCAACATCTGTTTGCCATTAGAAGACTATACTTCACCATTTCAATGTTTTTTGTCATTTGAACTCAAAAACCTTGAGTGCAGGAGCTAGCTACTCAATGTGATATGAATGAATCATAATAATGTATACACTATCAAGACATGCTTGTAATCAGGGCATAAAGAATGTGGAAAGATATTCACCAATGATCAATAGCATAGGAATCAACTGAATAAAGTAGAGTCACTGTTACATCATATAGTTTAGGTTCACCTACATGAGCCTTGAACACATAGTAGTATAATATTGTTCTTTAAAAAAAATGATCATATTAGGATGATCATAGTATATCTAATCTAAAAAACCTCAAATCCAGGAGCTAATAACATCTGTGTAGGGCAAGAATGTTGTTCTAATACTTTATTCCTATGCAACATATTGATCAGACATAACATAGTTATATTTTTCATCATAGAATGTAGACAAGAAAGAGAGAAGGATGTTTTATGCCTTCTCAACCAAATGTGGTCCTGTAATAACATCAGTGAGAGAGAGAAGGATTTCTTATAAGTTCAAATACTCATTGAATCCCTTAAAGCCCTTAAAATGTGGTTTGACATCTCACTCTCTAGAGATCTACACTGTTAGGGTTTTAGAAACAAAACCCTCTTTCTTTTGATTAAAACTCAATACAGTTTCAATATTTGAACCATAAATTCTCTAGACTCCATTTTATCACAAAAACATCTCTAGTGTACTGCAATAGGTGATTTAGTTCCAAGATCCAAGTTATTAACTTCATGGAACATGTAAGAAGGCTTAAAATTTACTGATATAGACCCATTCGTCCATTATTGTTGCAATATTATCACTTTGTCTTCAAGAAATGGATGAGACATTTTGTATGAACACATTAATAATTCATTCTCACTCCATTAGATATAATCCTTTCTTGTATGGAGACAACACTTCCCTGTTATTACACCATGTTTCATGTTGGTATACTAATGTTGGAGTCTTCTCATTTTCTAGTCAAACCTTCTTAAACCCATCTTACTCCCCCTAATAGCATACCCTATTAGACTTATAGAAGATTCACAGGACACTCAAAATATTGAAGAACATACTTCCTTGTCAAAGACCTATTGACTTGTCATATAGAAGTGAGCTTTATTTTGATAATCAACCCACAAGATATTCTTCAAAATTGACAACTAGGTACCCATTATACACTATCTCAGATACTTGACATAATACAGACCATACATAAAGTAATTAACAAAAATTATAGATTTTTCAAAGATGCTTACAATATTTTGACATTATTCAACCACAAAAACTTCATACATAGAGGAAAACCTTCATATAGGCACCATAGAATAGATAATGCATTTACATCATTTTACCAAATGGACTCTTATTTAACACTTCAAGAGGATAGATTACTTCTTCATACCTTTTTAGATAACACCACATAACAGACCTTGATAAGACTGCATGACCTCTGATGTACCTTTATAAGTTCAAGAACACTTATTTTCTTCTTGTGACATGATGATGAAACTCATTAAGATACTACAACATACATTAAGAACTCAAGAATACAAACACCTACCCAATGACATGAATAAGAGGCATCTGACCAAGTTGCAGAACCTCAGACAAATAACACCACTATATAGACCTAAGGTGCTCAAATACATCCATCTAATTATGTCACCAAAAGGATAATGAAAACTTACTTTCAAGAGAAACTCAAATGGACCAAGATACATATTAATCATACCTCAACATTATGAAAAAAAAACATACACTGATCATGACATTCCCCCTCACTCCATTGCTTATTTTGCACCTAAATACCATGGAGGATCTTGATGATAGAACTATCAAGGTCTCAAGCTCTCTTTTTGGTTCTTGATTGATTTTTTTTGTTCTGATTCTTCATTTGTCATAGAAGACTTATTCTTTTGATTAGTCACACTCTTGGAGTCCTCTTTATCACCTTGAATATCTTCTCACTTCTTCTTGTATGTTTGAGTTTGATGCTTGAGTTTTTGAAACTCTTTCTTGAGCTGACCTTCATTACGTAACCTTTCAATGTGCCCAACCTTGTGGCACCTAAAGCACTCAACCTTCCCTCCTTTTCACTCAAAACCCTTGTGTCCAAATTCATTACAATAATAACAATAACCGTTGAATTTTCTTACATACCTTCTTCTGTTTGATGTCTCATTTGTACAGTAAATTACTAGATGTTCCTTCTCATGTTAATGATAACACTCAAACCCATATCTTTGTCCAAATTTTTTCTCTTCCTTCTGTCTCCCAAATTGATCTTCTTGAATCCTTTCTTTGCAATCTTCTATCTTTTCAACCTCATGTCCACACATACCATCCCTATGTCCATAAACACCACACTTGTAGTAATTACCATGGAGAGCAACATGCATGTATGCATTAGGATTCATAATAGATTATTTTCCATGGGATGAAGGCCTTGTACTATCACACTTTCTTGAATGACTTTTTCCATTAGATCCATGACTTGATTCACCTTCTATATTGCGTGAGTTTTCTATGAATCCTAGACATGTTCTATCACCATATACCTTTTGTTTTCCTAATATCTTATCAAATTTTTCTGATATCTCTTAAAAATATGATACCTTACCTTTTATGATCCTTAGCTCTTTCTTTAGTCATTTTTCTTCATTCTTCAGTTCTTCTTTCTCAGCTAGAGTTGTTTTGAGTTGAGTCTATATACACTTGATAACTTCCTCACGAGATGCACACATTTTTTTAGCATCTCGTTACATTATTCTACATCCATTATTATATGATACATATCCCCCATATTTTTCACCAAATATATCCCTTTAGCATGTTAAAACCAATTCCAAGGGCCTTCTTTGATACCAATTGTTAGAATTGACAAGGAATGGGGGGGTGACTCAGTCCTGTAATAAAACTTTTCCTTTTCTCCTTCAAACAATGAAAAATGAATCATATATACAAGTGCTTGATCATAATATGATGTATTATATTATGACATGCATACATTCCAATAATACACAAGAAAATTTGATCCTTTCTTTATTAATGATAAAAAGAAATACACATATTGTATCCCTGATAATAATATACAATTGTACAATCAAAAGATCTCAAAATAATACTAAACTCAATATGCAACATCAAGTCTTATCTTCTTCATCCACTTGTTAATATAGAAAATTCATCTACTATAATCCACTACAACCAACTATAGACCTAGAAGAGGTTTCTAGGGGTTTTGGGCTAACCCCAAGAGTTTTTTCTTTACAACAAAGTTTTCTTCAACAAAAGATAATGGGGGTTTTTCATCTACACATTGCAAAACAAAATCATCTCACTTTTGTACACCATTCAATTGGATTTTCATCTTTCACAAGATTTTCAACTTCTTTGACTTTACTAATTACTTATCTTATCTCTTTATCTTCTTAAAAGTCTTCATCATCTATGATTGTATCTATTTTAGCCCTATGGACAATTATCTAACTCATCAAGTTCCACTTGAGAACACCAAAGGACATTCCTTCATAACAAGAAAAGAAAGACACTCTTCATGTTATTCAATGAGAAAGGAAGAATTTTAACAAATTTAAATTCAAGAAGAGACTTATCATTTTTTTTTAGAATGCACATGTGTGTTCTAGAGGAAAGAACATTTATTTTACCCTCCTTTCACTGTCAAACTAAGAACATAAATAACCCTTGTTTTAGTCCAAAAATTCTTTGTCAAAGCACATGGTTTAATTTAATCACTCATGAAGACTTGTATCCAACTTCATATGACATATTTGAACCTTGAGAGACATGAACCAGACCACAATAGAATAAAATTATTGAAGGGATAAACAACAAGCTTATTTTCCCGCAAATTTTTCATAAGCCCAATATCTATCGCATTCTATAGTCACCTTATCAATTCTTGGAGTTTAAACCAATTTCTACAAGGTCCTAAGAATGTTTTACATTATTCTTTCACCTTGAATCATCCATTGAATAGATTTAATCTTCAAGATATTTTGAGAAGATAAGGAATAATGTAGTTTGGGAGTCATTTCAGGACTGTGCATGATATCTCTAGATTTTTGCAATAAAAATCTCGCTCAATATGAAACCATTTGCAAAATTTATTTTACTAAACAATATCAAATTGCCCCATAGATATTTGTTCCAATTTTTTTGAATTTCCATTGGATAAGCAGTGAGATTCACTGAGTTCTTCCTCAAGAAAACCCTAAACCAAGGTTTGGTCCAGCGATAGACCCAAGAGTAGAAGAAAATTAACATTTCTCTGAATAATGGATGAAAAACGAAATTTATTTCTTCTATAGATTCATTGAACTACCCTTCACCTTTTTAAATCCATGTCTAGGAAATAAAAAAATTCATATTGTTCCAAACATCAAGAGTTGCAGGGTCTAGATTGGTGAAAAGCTAGTGTTATGTACAGTGAGGGTGTCTAGGTTAGATTAATAGCATCAATTTACATATAAGAATTGTTAGGTCTTATTTGTCTCCTTAAACAATCAAATAAAATTCATATGAGCCTAAGATATAGGAAGGCTTGCTAAACATTCTCTTCAACCAATGACACAATAAAAAACAAGCTTCAACAAGAAATGTTAGCTCCTTTGGGTAACAATGGAGTATAAATAGTAACAACTCTCCTCTTCATTCTACATATTGGATAAACACCTTGATGGAGAGATTTTTACCACCATTTTCTTGCATTCAAGCATGAGGATTACTTTCATAATACCTAAGAGAAGTTTTTAAGCTCCCTTTATGATTGTTACAATGCAAGAGAACCTGATTTACCTTGTGTCCAACATTTAACTTGACATTATTGTGATTGATATTATTCCTTGTTTGAGACTTCTTGAGAGCTAGAAGAATAACTTGAAAGGATCCTTCTCTATTCAATTAAATGGTCCAATCATATAATTACATCTTTTGAGAATAGGTGTTGATAGTTCATACCTGAGAACAATAGAGCATGACACCAAGAGCTTTATCAATGTGAAAATGGACCTCAAAATTTTAGATATTTCTCAAAAGATTCATAACAAATATGAGGGAATATTTTTTAGCCTCTAATAATTTTTAAAATGTTAACTAAGTGCAAGCAATAGAGGTAGACTCCTCAGATGTATGTAAGCAACATTATTTCTAGACATCTTCTCCGTGTAGCATAAAGTGCCCAAGATTGGGTTTTGGCCTTCAAGAACCTTTTGAGATAATAAAATATCATTAATGAACTACATAGAAATTTATAAGTGATCAAATAGGACCTTGGAGATCAAATTCATATTATTTCTCTTATAGATTCAAAACACATTCCAGGAGAGAAAAAATGCTCCACTAAAATGATGACAACTTTTCAAAAACATCTCCAAATGACTTAATAATTTTTACACTAGCTCATTCTTGGAATCCTATTAAAAAATTCCTTCTATAATTTATCTGAATGAGACACTATATTTTATCTTGGCACCTAAGAATCTAGAGGCCTCAAAATGCATTTTCCAATAAGGTTGTTTTAGAAAAACTCAAATAACTTAAAATCCCAATTACAAAATCTTATGAAATTTGACATGGAGAATTGCAAGAAATCCATTTACATGTTCCAAGTGTTGGTTATCCATATATTTTCTTGTGGAGCTCTGACCAACCTCATTTTCAAGAAAGAATAATTGACATCGTCAAAAGTAATTTTGGCTAGAAATAACATTTTTCTCCAAAACTTGTTTCTTGAATTTCTAAGCCTTAGAATGAGTTCATTAAATTTTTATACACATGATCCAAGCATTTCAAGAATTTACTTTACATCACATATACCACTATATCACCTATCCAACTGTGACATCAATGAACTTGACATCAATGACAACATACGTGACATGCTTTTCCAACAAAGGATTATATATTTTGAACATGTGAAAAGAATGTAGAAGATATATGGTTGAGATATTTTACAACGTTTGAAATTTTAAGAATTACTTGAAAAGTAAGTTTCCATTTTACAATTTCAACAAAATGATAATGTAATAGATAAGGCAATGTGAATGTAAGAAAGGACAGTGCAGAGATGAAAATTATATACAAAAGCATTTGAGGTGAAGTGAGTTAATGGATTTTCTAAAATACTCAGCCTCTAGAGTACACACATGATAATTAGGATTCTTGAGATTTCCATTTTCTTGACAAGGGCATACTATTTTATCTTTAAAATTACAACCCTTACCCACTATCTTATCAATCCAAACATCTAATCTTAGCATAAGACTGTTTGTTCAAACAAGGTGTTCGTAAGATTATTTGTTATGTTCTCAAATCATCATATCTATGTGAATGTGATGTTATTGTTTAAATGTATTCCCTACATAAGGAGGTATGATTGTGTTTGGCATTTTTCCCACTACAAGATCATATTTTATGGACTTGACCAGCTTGGTTTTTAACACATTTTCATCTGGACCTAGGTTGGGAATGGAAGAAACCATAAAGATGGATTTAGTGAAGATAATTTCACTCTCAACATCGTATTCTTCATCTGATAATTCTATCATATGTATATGTATGGTATCATCAACAGGAAGATAGGCTAGACTGAGAAATTTTCCAACTCCTTACTATTCAAAGGGGAGAATGTTTAGTGAATCACTTTCTAATAATTTTACAATCTCCACAGTGGTTTTTGTGGATACAGGTTTTATAGACATAACCTTAATCTTATCTATTTTTGACAATTCAAATGTCTTTGGCTCATCGACCTCTTACTTTGGAACACCCTTAGTGGTCATGACCAATTTTTTTGACGGAATAAGTTTGTGTAATTGGTTTGGATGGAGTTCATACTCTAAATGAATTTCTGGTTTATTATTTAAATAATCCAAATCTATATTTAAGGGCTTATGATCCCCTTGAGTGACCAAATATTTAATGAAATAAAATAGTCTAACCTATTGGAATAAAGTGGAAGGAATGGCCTTCATCAGGTGAATCAATGGTCTTCATAAGAGCATGTTATAGTTTATCTCTTTATCAATGATATAAAACTCAATTAGAATGGTTTTCGTCATGAGGGAGACATGAAGGACTATAGTACCAATAGAGGTAGCCAAGTAATACTATCATACCATCGCAATGTGTTTCTAGTAGAGGAGAAATTTGTGTCCCCATATCCTAATTTGTGTAAGAAAAAAGGGGACTACATGCACAACAACTCCATCATTGATCATGGATTTCTTAATACAATTTTTATAGACCGAAGCTTGCAAGTATTACATAGGATGCCCCCTTCGGGCTATCTCAGCATCAAAGGGAATATTTCTAATATAAAACACTAACATGGTATCCCTAACATTCTACTTGGAGGGTGTATGTCGAAGTCAATATGATTTATTTGAGCTTCAGGTGGAGGTGTAACATTGATTCAGTGACCAAGTCCCATTACATATAGAAAATAAAAATGATGCGCCAACAAATTATTCAACAAATACAGAAACAAAATGTGAGAAAAGGTCTTGTTTAAGTCTAAAATAAAATAATTTAATATCTATCAAGTCTCCAGACTATAGGAGTGTCATCTTGCAGGAGAGAATGAGTGGGAAGAGATTGTAGGGTGTACTCTATTTTCTGAGTTAGTGTATTAGTTTATGGTTTGATTTATAACTTAAATAGTCCCAAGATATTTGTCTTATTATTTGGGTCTAGGATAGGAGAAACTCAAAAATTGTAGAAGTTAAGGGTTCATGATCGTTATTCCAAAAAATAATACCCTAGTTTATTATTTGAAGACCTACTTTGTCATCTTTGGAACATTTATCGAATGGATCTTAATAAATTCTAAGGCTTGCATTCTATGGTGCAATGGGTCGTTTATATTCGGGTTGTGAAGTTCCTTTAAATTTTTCTAGAAACATGTCCACAAAGAGTTTCCTTTGATTTTTAGGGAGTCTTTGAATGAAATTATTGCAATCCCTACAAGTATGAGCATCATGACCAAAAACATGGTGAAAACTACAATATAGATTGAGATCGTAGTCTCTTGGTCTTATATTTATATTTTTTTTTGTTATAACCCCGGTTGTAGTTTTGAAACTAGTTGGTATAACTATAATTTTTATCCCCTTATCTAATATTTTTGTATTGATTTGGGCCTTAGGTTTGAGCATGTTGAGGAGGGGGATGGTTGACATAAATCATGTTGACAGAGGAATAATGATTAGGACCTCTTTAATTTCCCATGTTTTTTTATCATGGTTAGTGTTACCATTGTTTGTAAATCTAATATTCTTTTCTTGGTCGGTAACACCATCCCTAGTAATGCCATGATTGTGATTTAAGACCTTCGTTCCTTGGTTTTTGGTTATGTTGTTTTCATGGTTTGCATTATTTTAGCTACGAGACACCAATTTACCATTGAGACCGTAAGTCTTACACCTGCTATCAATAACGGCTTAGTAAATTCAAAGTTCACCTTCCAAAATTTCTTCATAACTACAAAAAGTAAACTTATGGACTTCCTCCTTGTTATCTTGGTTGGGCATGTGAAGAAAGAGGTAACAAACTTCTATTTGGTCCATATTAGGTGAGGTTGTGGAGGAGTACAAAACTTGACACCATCTCTAGATGAAATAGGTGGAAGATTCATTTTGTTCCTACCTGATATGCATAAAAATCCTAATTCATGTTTATAACAACTTGTTCATATCAAAATCTCTGATGAATTCATAAACAAGTTGTTTAAATAAATGCATGGAATATTTTGGATTCCAATAGTACCAATCAAGGATGATTTTTTCAAGAGTTTTCAGAAATAGTTCAGCTACTACAACATCCTAAGGAATTAATTCCCTAATGGCAATAGAGTAGGCATTGATATGATAATTTATATCTCCTTCTCCTTTAAATTTAAGCAAGTTAGAAAATAGGTACAGAAGCATGACACCCATAAGGTAAAGTCAAGGGGTTCCTTCAAGTACTCAACATAAGTACCCATCACATATGATTCCACCATTAAAGATCCTTGATGATGAGGAGGAGGATTTGGATATTTCATGGTGTAAGAATTGGTCGGGACATAAAAAGTTCCTTGATAATGCATGTAAGGACTAGGAAAATTATATGTGTTCATCTAGGGGGTCTTTGAATACATATCTAGGTAAGGAGGAATAACACTAGGATATGGGCTATGGGCATGTAACCAGGGAATGCCACATTGCTCAAAGGAGAAAAATTTGAGAATGCACTTCTTGTTATCCCTTGTGTGGGATATGAGTGAGATGGGTGAAGAGCCATCCTTAGTGTGTCATATCTTGTGAGAAGATCAATCGGGTTTTATTAGACTTGATAACCTTGTTGCACATGATTTTGCATTGTTACGTGTTTATAAGGGTGTATCATTTGTTATAAATGGGATACCCCATGTTATGCCATATTGCATAAACTAGTTGTGAAATTTGGGAACTCTCTAACTCTCTAATCCTCCATACTAAGATTGAAATAACATCATTTGGAGAGGATTGAGCACCTTGTGTGAATGTATACTATGTGGGGTTTGGTTGAGAGGACATGTGATACCATGTTATAAATTTTTTGGTTTTGGTATTCTTACCTTCCTTAAAAGTAGGATTTTCAGGGTTTGTGGATGATATATTATTGTTAAAAATCTCATAGGTATGAGTCTTCATCCTTTCTAGGGACTCTTTTATTATGCGAAGTGGATTAGAAATTTGCATAAAAATTTCATCCTTTTTTGACTACATGCTAATGTAAGCTCTTAACAAGACTCTAGTATGACGATCAGTTTTACCCATAAAGATCATGTTATTTAGATTGGATTGACCAAATTGCATGTTTAAAGGTTGGTCAACCTCCTCTATCCTCACATGACTAGTAGGATTCGAGATGTAACTAGGAGAGGTTTGCATGTTGTTTACGTAGTTATCTACCCATCTTGAAAGGGAAGGGTATATTTTTTTAGAACATTAGAATATTAGCTATCTAAGCCAAATGGCCCACAAAACCCTCTACATCCATATTTAAGGAGGTATAAAATACATACTGAATAGGTGGATAATGTGCAAGATGGACTAATCTAAATGAAACCAAAAGGAAACAAGAGGGAACTAATCCTTCATGTCAGGTTAACCAATTTTAGATGCCTGAAAATAAACACATGATTTCATACGCACTTGACTTCTCAAGGTTGTGCTAAGACAACTAGAATGTGATAAGATTGAGGGTATTTTTATGAGTAGCTAAAGGATAATCACAAGCTAGGAATGTGTAGTGTAAATTCATAATAGATGAATTGGAAAAAAAGGGAAATAGAGGCTATGGACGGGTAACGTAAATTCCCTACAGTTTGATTGCTTTGATTTGTCTTCTAAACTAATTTTAAATAAAAAATGGAAAGGAACTTAGTTTCAATAAAATACAAATGTGCTTTAATATTTTAATCAACTAAATTCTTTCCCTATTAATTAAATAAAACATGAATAACCATTTATTATATTTATCCAAGAAAGAAATGAATTGAAATTTTCATTTCCTAAATTAATTAAAATAAAATAAAATCTAACTCTATAAAAATAGGAAATAAATTTATAAAAATGTTACTACTTGCGATAAAATATACTAAAACAAGGAATAGCCAGACGAGCTATTACTATGTTGCAAGATTGTAGAACTATATCTAATCTAAATAGAAAATGTAGTATACAATTATTATTCTAGAAATTATTTCTTCTAACTACTTCTGCCTCAGATTCATGGGAATAGATAAAGCCTCTCAGAAGTAATTTCTTCGTTACTTGAAAACTTCCCAGGAAAAATAAATAAATTATGTGGACAACTAACAATGAAGAAATAAATGAAGAAGCACATACATAGAATATTCCTCAAACTTCTTTCCCTTGTAGATCCATAGGGATATGCAACATAAAATATATCAAGGGAAGTATTTTCATATGCACACAAATCTAGAAACAAATAAATGATATATTCTACCACTTAAAACAAATGTAAATTTTCAACAAGATCTAAATAATAATGTTCTACTGGAAGCTTCAAAGAAATGTAAATACACCCCCGAACTAGTTATTGTTGTATTATGATAGATTCAAAAGTGTGAAGATGGATTTATTGTCTCCCCAAATTCCTTTCCTTTTCTAGGGATGAAATCCAGATGATCCAAGGTGTGAATGTTGGCTGGTTGTAAGAAAATCAAGAAAATGTTGAAGATGGTTGGTTGTAAGAAAACTAGTAAAAAATGTAGTACTGGCAATAAAAAATAATGTGCTAAGTTTTTTATGTGATTCCTAGCAATATTTTGGTACAGTAAATGTGAAAAACAAATCACAAATATCTAACCCATCATCTGAGTAAAAAAATTGGTTTTTATAGAAATATGGGGAAGAAGAAGTCTGGAACACATGCAATCAAGAAATGCCAAATCATAAAGATAAGAGGAATTTAAAATTCTAAAGAAACTAAAATGATAAGAATAATCTAATATAAATCCATCAAGTAAAAAATTAGGAAAAACAATCAAGAAACATGTGAGCAAATCACTCACGAATTTGAAACACGCGTTCAAAACACACAATTTAAACTCTCGAATAAAAGTGGACAGAACCTCGAGTCTACACAGACTGGAAGTTACAGAATGACCATGGAGGTTATGAAACCACTGTGGTGGTTACATAACCAACATGGCAGTTACGTGATTTAAACCCAAAAACAAGTGTGAAAGGGGCGAAAAGTGGCTAGCGAAGGCATGCTAAGCTAAAAAAGTTAGAAACAAGGATAAATAAGTCAAAAAAAATGTTGAAGGTGAAGGGAGAGGATTTGGATCAGATAATTATTTTGGAAAAGGATTATTTCATCATTGGATACTAATTGCGTCCTTCAATGTGGCACCATGAAATTTTGGTTGCATACAAATAACAGTTGAACAACAACATAATAAATTCAAGAGCTTCTAATAATATGATGCCCATAAAATTTTCTAATGCTCTCGGACTTACCTTGACAAGGTAAAATGTCTCTTATTACTCCATGGAGTCAAAGGAATTCCCACTTGTGGGGAAAATCAAGGTCTCTCCAACTTTCCAGATAAGAAAGTATTATTGACTATTTTATTGGCAGATATTCTAGCATCATTTAGAATGTTGCTAAGGAGAAGTTTCTACTGGGACTTGGGAGGTAAAATCAAAATGAATTGGTATTTTGCAACTATTTTGGTTAAGAGAAAAATGGAAAAGTTTCTTCTAGTAAGAAAATGAAATACATGGTACAAAAGTCAGAAGATCCAATAACTAATATCTTGTACCAAGACAGTGGAAATAGAAATCATTTCATAACATTTGAAGATGAGGCTAAAATTACTTTCTTGATAGGACCAAGAATTACTTTCCAGTTTGGTATTCGTGATGATGAAGAGTGGAAATATATTAACTCTTATGAGTGCATCCCATAATTTCCAAATGATGCAGGTTATAAGGAAGATGAAGTGGTTATTTATGATTTTTTTTTAAAAAATCAGCAAATGTATTTTTTCACTAAAAGAGGTGTTTTTATTCCCATTCAAAGGAGAATATTCTTTTGATGATCAGTGTCTTGAAAAAATAAATTTTGAGCCTCTCATTGAAGATGTCATCCATGAAGAAGAGAGACTAATTTTTGACGATCTTTCAAAAAAATAAAGAGAGAAATATGTGTAAGAAATGATGAGAGTTACAAA
Organism: Taxus chinensis; assembly: GCA_019776745.2. Taxonomy (NCBI): domain Eukaryota; kingdom Viridiplantae; phylum Streptophyta; class Pinopsida; order Cupressales; family Taxaceae; genus Taxus; species Taxus chinensis. The sequence continues at coordinate 339,005,513 of CM034151.1, forward strand.
AGAAACAAAAGATCCCTAGATCAACCTTAAACTGTTAACATAAGCCATAAAAATGCAAGATAGGTATGAATATAGTTCTAAATTCTCGGTTGATTCAAAAAAATTTCATGATGAAATAGATCAAAATGAAAAATCTGATATCTCTCTTGAGATAATGGTTGATCGATGTGATGATGAAAGTGGTGTTTTCTCTTTTCCATTTGAAGAGAAAAATTATATAAATGATGGAAAGGTTGAAACAAAGGCCTTTGGTTATTTTGGAGATGAGGCCTCCCATAATGAAGAAGAAATGAAATTTAATGAGATTTGGGATGATGAATCAAGTTCTCTAAATTTTTACCTCAAATTTTAAAATTAAGATTCTCATATTGAATGTGAAGGCAAGATTTTTCTAGTTTTGAAGGAGTCTGTGTAAGAAATTTTAAAAGTTACATAAGGAATGAAATATCTTGAGCTCATTCTTGATATCTTGACCTATGCCATGGCTATGCAAGATATGTATGAAGCTAATTTTGATTCTTCATTCGGTGCCCAAATGTTTTATGAAGAAATAGGACAAAAGGATGGACTCAATGATTATCATGAAGATTTTTTAGTAAGCATGAATGTGGGAAAGAGAAACAATTAGAGCATTTAAGTAATCCAATAAAAAATTATCCTTGGGGAAGTGGTTAAATGAAAAATGGGAGATCAAGAATGTGAATAAATATGGAAGAGAATTTACAATCTAATACTGATAATAAGAATAATGGAATTTTTAGGAAAAACTCTAAGTATTAAAGTAATTATGTAGGATCACTACTCCCAAGTATATAGACTTTCATGAAAGAACTTGTCTTTCATTAGAATTTGAGGAAAGGAGGCTATTTCCTCTAACCAATCAATGGCTTCACAAAATATCATCACCCAATGCTACCCATTCAAGGAAAACATTTAAAGACAAAATTGCTACAATGAAAGTGGGTTGTCCCCTGCATGTACCATAGGTGATTTTAGGTAGTTTTTAACCTTTCTGTGTGGTGTGTTTCCCTTTATATCATGTGTTTTTTTGTATTTTGTTCCTTTCTTGTGGTAGTGCGTTGAAGTTATTACTCTATAGACCAATAGATAAGGCATCGGTCCACATAGTGTCTTGAGATTATTCAGTTCCTTCTTATCTTATCCTCACTGTGTTTGATCCAAAAAAAGTCCCTAGAAAGAGACAACTATTTTCATGCAAAATGTCTAGCATGAAAAATTCATATTTTTTGTCATGACAACCTGTACCTCATTTGAAAATCCATCTCTCGGTCAATGTTAACTTTTGCTCTGACCAGCTCAGTTCCTGTGTTACCCTCATAATGGGCACGAGGAATATGATAATGTGATTTTATATTGCATTTCATGTGCAAAGGATGTTACTCAATCTTATTCGTGAATATTTAGAGATTCATGGGAATACAAGTGCGTCCGGAAGCTCCAAAAGGACTATCTTTAGCCTTTTTGCACCAGGTGAACACCCCTGGGAACATACAAGGAAAATTTAAATCATATAATAAGTGTGTGGAAGATATATGAAAACATCGTAGGATTTTTAGGAAATTTATAGAAGGAAATTAAGGTTTAGGAACAAGTTATGCAATACTGGGCTATTTATAGCATGGTATAAGGAAATGAAAGTGATGAAAAATCTACTTGGCTTGTTTTAGCTATATTAGGAGCCTTGGGAGGAGTTATAAGGTAATTAGATACTTATTAGAAATATAAAAGAGTCTAATTCATTTTTTAAAATGTTTTGAGGGATTATAAGAACTAGATTTGTAAATATTGGCTGTACAGTATAGCTAAAGATCTTTGATCCTTGTGAATATTCAATTATAAATTATAGGAGTTACAGAGAGATTTAGAAGCTGATTCAAAAGACAATGTGATATATGTGAGGCTCCCTTCACATCTAAGGTTTTGGTTCTTCTTTTGATCATCTTAAAATTTGGTGGAGGTTTCTTTCACCGACATACACTCTTGGGAAGAATTGAAAAATGGATATATTTTTCAATTTTTAGTAAGAATTGGATCCTAAAAATTGTGGGAATGTTTAGAAAATCCATTTTAGAGTCAAAATCATATAGTTTTTTTCCCTTGGAAGTCTATTCTTATCTCTAGTGGTGAGAAAATGGACTAAAATGGTTATTTTGGGCATAGTTTGGTGAAGAAAAACATCTAGTTTTGGATAATGTGCACTTGGAGACCCATAATGTGCCTTTTTATCTTCGACCGAAGTCAAAAGGTACATGGGGGGCATAAAATTTCACCCAAACATAAGAATAGGAAGTTTCATCACTTAAAAGACAACTTGGTGGTTATAAAATGTTATCTGCTCACCTAACCTCACCTACCCCCCCTTCTCATGAATTGAAGATCCTATGTGAACTTGGAGGAGGTTGATGTCCCTTTGTACATTTTCTAAGGGGACATGGGGGACATAAAAGTTCACCACCACATGGAGAGGAAAAATTTTTGTCACTTAAGTTCACAATATGAGGTGTTAGACAAGTATTTTCAACTCACCTTCATGATGCTTCTACCCTAGGCTCATTTCTTCACCCTTGATATCATTTTTCCAATATTAAATTTGGTAAGTGATATGAGAAGGTATGCGATCCATTTATAAAGTTTTCACCCCATCCATGAGTCTCCATCTAACCTGAGTTAAGTAGGGTGAGTCAAAGCACAAGTTAGCTAGGTTTATGAAAGGGGTAAGTATAAATCTCATCCATAGTAATTTATCATTCATTTTTCATTTTTTTGACTCATCTGTTGTGTGCTCCCTTGTTGTTATGATTCCAAACTTTCCCCAAAAACCCTCATTCTCCAAAACACAAATTTACTCATTGCTCCCAAAACCTTGTTTTGATTGCCATAAATACAACCATCTAGTATTTTCAGCTAAAAATATCCATTTTTAGATCTACGAAAACATGGGGATTGGAATCTTTCAAAAATTAGAGCAAAATCCTAGAATGTAAAATAAAAACTTCTTCAAGTAGTATCATTTGAATTTGAAATTGGGAAGACCACTTCAATTTTTATTAAGTCTTGATTGGAACACTTACTAATAATATTAATTATGAGAAAAATATGAATTCGGATACCACATTTCCATGCTTCTTGTTCACGACTAACAAGATTGGCAAAAAATGGATAAAATGGAACAATCATGATGATCATGCTAAAAAATATTAAATGGATTAAATGAACTCAAAACAATCACATATCATTCCTTCATACATTTGTGAATGACCCTGACACTCACATGATTATTTCTCTCAATTCTTAGGAAAATTCCTAGATTCCCCGATGCGGTGAGCATAAAGTGCCTAAATAGGAAACTACTAGTTTTTTCTTGAGAAATATTTCACCTCATCTCACATGGAGTGCATGATCATATGATGGATGACATCAATTTTAGTCCCTTTCTTCTTCCCTTACTCTAGTATCAAAATTATTTGGTTTCATTAATCATTCATCATCAATGCTCTCATAGTTGTAGAATCATGATCATGGCTGTGTGAGTAAAATGCACCAAATTCTCCCCATATGAATGATTCATCATACATATGCGGCAGTTCCTCAATAAGAAGAATGATTGTATTAATGAGGAAATTTATCTTCCAATATTCTTAGTGGTCTATCTATCAAGTGTTCATCACTTCTTTTTTTGGTGTGTTGAAAAAGTGTTGCAGAGGTTCTTCATTTCAAGATTTTTTAAAGGGGGAATTTTTTTAAAAGATGTCCATTAGAGATCTTCACCAGTGCACCATAGAAGAGGGTCATTATGGATCAAGTTTTCATCTTCATCATCATCATCATTGATCTACATCAAGGGTAGAGGTATCTTCATCCATGCTTTGGAGCATCTTTTATCTCCTCTCTTCATTATTTCTCCTCTTCTCTCCCCCTTTTTTATTCTTCATTGTATACAATGATAGTAGTTTGTATTATTCACTTAAGTGAATCTCTGATGTTGCATTGTAAAATTCTATAAATATTACTTATTTAATCACTTCATAGGAAGATGAAAAGTCATAAGTGGAATAAGAACTTGAAAGGTCACGTTGGGGGTAGATGAAGAGTTGCATTGTAAAGATATAACTTGGGAGAGCCTCCTCATTTATAAGGATGGTTATTCTTGTTTACTAGCTCCCATATTATTTATAGGAACAAGTGATCAAATTCCTCTATATAATTTATCTATGTTTCCTCTCCATCTCAACTACACTCCATGAGCATGTACTTGTTGAATGTTATGCACTTAGACTTTTTGTTATTTGTATCATGTTCCTGTTTTATTCTCATGGTGACTTCTCATAGGAATAATGGATGCATTATGGATTTAAGAAATAAAATATACTATGTTATTTATTATGTAAAACTCTCTCACTGTTCTCTTCGTACCTCTCTCTCAAGCTATTTCCTCCCTTGTAGTATCTACAAGAATTTTTCCACATGTCTAGGGAAGTACCCCATGTGTGATCCCTAGTCGAAATACCACCCCTAATTATTAGACTAGTGTACATAATTTTCTAGTTTTCAATAAATGTATTTTCCCCATTAAAGATGAGGGACTTAGTCCCATACTGTTGGAGAGAGACCCCCAATTTACCCATGTGACAAATTATTTTTCCAACAACACTGAAAAATGATTCGATTACCTTATTGTTATATAGAGAGTCTATATATATAGACTCACCATCTGTTGCAAAAAATGAGTTTAGATTTATCAAATACAAAAAATGAAATCTCTACTAAATCTCCCTCACCCCTGTAAATAATCAACAAGATGATCTATATGAGTTCCTTAGACAACCCAGAATGCACTTAGACAAATTATTATTTTACTAAAAATTAATATATTAAATCAAAACAATAATTTAGGTTATAATATTTCAAACATTTCCCCCTTAGTATGAACATGGGAAAGAATTTCACCACACAAAATAAAAATTCAAAATCATGTCTACACATACTCTAGTTATGCACTCATTATACCCATGACATCTACTACACATGATCAAATGCATATGTATGAATAACTACTATTAATTTCGATTCTATTGAGTTTTGGGCTTTTGACTGACTGGCCACATACTTTCAACTAATAAACTACATATGTAAAATTGATTGGGATGGGATAATCACTAGCATATCATTGAAAATTACTCAAGAAAGGATGCATATTATTCATTTTCTCTCTTATTCATGTGTTTGTAGTAGATTTAATTTTGCATCAAACTACACACAAAAACAATAAAAACAATATATTCAGGACTAGGACGTCAAATTCATGCATGCACTACTATGGTTGATCATTTTAACCTAACACAAATAATATAAATTATATCCATTGTTTATTAACACCATTATTGTCATTAGTTATTTTAGTGCCATCGATTTTCCACTAATGGTTTTTATGACCTCTTGTCTAGTGGTAAACATGAGCTCACAAATTGACCTACTACATGTAGACACAAAATCACCCACTTAGGTACATTTCTAGGTCCTAATCACTTACTACTATTCATTCAATTCCTAAGTGATAAAAATAGCAATTGACATCTATCTTTGGGATTTTATTTGTGTTTCTATTTTCTATTTGGCCTTCTACACCCTACATCCCAGTCTGAACTTTATTGCTTTATCTTTTAGGATTATGGACACCAACTCCTAGACAAGATGCTAGTTCCCAAAAACCCTCATACTTTTGGGTTCCCTAACCTATTTTTACTTTAATTTCTCATTTTTTGCATGGTCATCTTATTTTCTTATAGGTTGTCCTTCCAGTTATAAATTGTGAAATTCAACCAAGGGAATCATATAAATACAAAACTATATAACCAAAATACAGGACCAAGCTCTAAACATATATTATCATCACCTAAGGTTACATCCAAAGGAATTCAAAGAGCATCAAAGGAATCCATCTAGCACTCACTCAAGTGACAAGGGACCAAATTTTCTACATACATGCATAGGAAGGGAAGTTCATTTTTCCATCCACACATCTATTTACATTGGTACATCTAGTTATTTCTTTCTATCACACGCACTTATGCAAGGGCTTCCTATGGAATAAGTCTATCACACATGCATAAGAACTACATGGAGTTTGAAATGTAGTGTAACAATTGGTTGTAGGCTCACTCATTCGGGTGACTGCTAGGGTCAGTATGAATCCTCATTTTGCATCTTTCCTTTTCAATATTTTATGTAGTTTGAGGGTTTTCTAGGTCATCTTCTCTTTGTAGGTTATAGGTGAATTTAGTGATCATCCATTGACATAAAGGTGACAAAAAGAGAAGGTTATTGAAACTTGTGCGACACAGTGAAAACTAGTTTTTGAGCTTGTACATGGTCACAAGCACCCAACAGAGGTCTTTGGCACCTAGGTTCCTTTGCCCCAGTCTAGTCACCCTAGTCTAAGATCATCTGGTGGTTCCTAGATTTTCTATGCTTGGTTACAACATTATTCATTTTCTGTTAATCATTCTTACAATTCCAGGGATAGCGCAAATCAGCTAAGTCTTATTTTCTCCCTCTTGCACTTAGGATTTTCTATTTTCCTCACTTATTGATTGTGTCATTTATATTTCCAGTAGTTGTTTACAATATTATTATCATACATGAATTTGCAATTAGGGTTTTATAAATTCCATATTTGTTAAATCATTTGGTGAACCCAACCTTGCTTCTAGAAATTTATACAAAATTCTTATAATGGATCAATCTTATAAACCCTTTACTGAAGAACATATTTAGGAGCTCAATGCTCATCTTGCTCAACATCCCCAAGATCTAGATCTTCTCTTATTCACTAATCATGAGGAGGCCGCAAATATTTCTGATCTTAATATTCCTACATTCATTCCCTCTTTTATGAATATTACTACCTAACACATACTTACACCCTTCCACCTACTTATATTGTTCCCGTATCTATTCCTACCCCCACCAACCACTTCACTTTGCCTCTTATCTCTCACATGTGAAAAATTCTATTCTGTTATAAATCAAGACCTAGTATAGGATCTCTAAGTTCAAATCCTTTAACTTCAATACATTACCTCTCAAGCATCTCCATCTCTTGATTCCACCTTACTCCTTTAGACTCCTTTCTCACCCACCATTTATACTTATGCACTTCATCCAGAAAATTTCACTCCTAAGCTACCCACATTCAATGGCCATGGTGAGCCTCAAGATCATGTCTGATATTTTCATATTGCATGTCTAGATTATGTGGATGATGAAATTTTACTAGAAAATCTCTTTCCTAGAACCCTCTAATATTATGCTATGTTTTGGTTCTACGATCTACCTGTCCATTCGGTAACATCATTTAAAAATTTAGCCGATGCTTTTCTCACTCATTTCTCAATCAATACCAGTTATAAGATATCCTACACTCAAATTACACAAATCAAAAAAGGATCTAATGAGAATCTAATGGATTGTGTCTTATGATATAAGAACAACTTAAATAAGATATCTAATGTACTCATGAACTGTAAATTGCAAGCTATTTTTTTCTAAAGTCTTTTGTCTCCTTTACAAGAGAGTGTAATCTTTGATACCTCTCCATCATTTGATCAAATATTCCATACTCTTAATTTACATGAAAGCAAACTATTATCCATGGGAAATATTAAATATCATGATGATTCCTCATCTTCTAATTGGTTTCAAAGAAACTATACTTTAAATACATCTACTAATCGAATTAAAGAAAAAACTACTGTTATTATTGTATCTACTCCTAAAAATTTTCAATGGTAACATCCTAAGAGTACATTCACCAAATTACCGTGTGTTCCACATATGCTATTACCAAAAATTATTGAGAGTAATCTTGTTATAATTCCACTGTAACTGAATCTTGATCCATCTCACCATAAGGGCCAAAATTGTAATGAAAATACTAGATGTGACTATCATCAATGTTTTGGGAATTCCACTAATTGATGGTTCAAACTCAGATATCTTTTTCAAGATCTCATTGACAATAATGCAATTGAGATCCCTGAGCCTTCAACATGTAAGCCAATCAATGACAATGAAAAGATCAAAATATTAAATGATCCATTGACCAAACAGAACAAACAAGTGGCCGATTCTTCAACTAATCATGCATATCAGGTTGTGCCTCCTCCCTCATTGGGGGATCTTTATTTTCTATTTGTTCATATTGATGCATCGCCACCATTCATTATATTCTCTTATTTCAATTATCATGTTACATTCTCTACTATTAATCTATATATCAAGGCTCCCATTTGAACTCATGCTATCAATAATACAACGATCAATCCATCGATTAAAATGGGTGTTTGATCTATTGCACTCCTTATCACTATGAATTATCAACTCTCTCAAATTTCGTATGTAGTTCCTAAATCTTATGGGTATGTTAAGCTTCTATTTACATTTGGGCCTCTCACCATGCTTTTGGAATTCGTTATGGAACCTTCAATCAAAGGTGGTGACATGATATTAGATATTCTTTGGCTGCGTGTTAGTGAAGATATCATTTCCATGAATCATAGATCAATTTGCATAATACAAGCATAGTCCTCTAATAATCAGAATGTATTCTTTCTCTAATTTCTATACGAAATAATACAGAACTAAACATGGATCACACTATTTGTAATGTTGTATAAATTTGGGAAGCAATTATGGAAGGAGAATAACACTATACCTTTCTCCCCAACACTCTTCTTCTGTGGCATGAGATTACCCAAAAATTTCCCAAAAATGTCTCTCTTGGCATGAGATCGCCCAAAAAAATCACTCTTCTACATTAGTTCAAGACATATTCTATCCTTTTCACTCTTCACGAATCAAGTATACACTTTCCTTTTTCTACTTTTACACACATTTACATACTTTTGCAAGATTTTTCATAATAGATGACTTTGACTATTATTACGCTCTTCTTTTGTAGGTTTGTCCTTAATATGTAACAAGAAGCATCCCTACATCAAGAACAACATTGAGCATAACAATAAGTACAACATAGTAGAACACCATACTCTTCACCCTAAGGGTCACTTATCTCCTCGACACATTATTACCATCACACTCTACATGTTTATCAAGTACACATATCTTATCTAATTCATGTTATCGCGTATTCACTCAAAAACATAAAGTGGGGGGAAATGTTCACACAAAATCACATACTTGGGTACATTTCTAGGTCCTAATCACATACTACTATACATATGATTTATAAGTGATAAAAATAACATTTGACGATTGTCTTTAGCCTTTTTTCTGTGTTTCTTAATTTCTATTTGGCCTTCTACACCCTACAACCTAGTTGGACTTTATTACTTTATATTTAATGACTCTAGACACCAACACTCAGGTGGGACACCAACGTGTAGGCCCCCTCGTCCTTTTGGGAACCCCTAACCTCTTCTTACTTTACTCACTCTTTTGGGCATATTTTATCTTTTAGGAATCTTATTTTGTTATGATTCAGCCTTCCAGTTGTCAATTGCAATATTCAACCAAATGAATAATATAAATACAAAGCTATGTGACAAAAATAAAGAACCAAGCTATAAGAATATATTATCATCACCTAAGGTTGCATCTAAAGGCATTCTAAGAGAATCAAATCCATCCATCTAGCACCGATTCAAGGGAAAAATGACTATATTTTTTTAATACAAACATAGGAAGGGAATTTAATTTTACCATCCACAAATCTATTTACATTGATACATCTAGCTATCACCCGCTATCACACACACTTACACAAGGTCTTCCTAGGGAAAAATTCTATCACACACACAAAAGAACTACATGGAGTATGAAATGTAGTGCAACTCTTAGTTGTAAGATCATAGAGCCAAGTGACCACTAGGATCAGTCTGAATCCTCATTTTTCATCTTTACTTTTTGGGATTTGAAGTAGTTTGAGGGTTTTGCAGGTCATATTCTCTTTGTAGGTTATAGGTGAATTCAATGATCATCCAATGACATACATGTGACCAAAAGTGAAGGTTAGAACCATTTATATGACACAACAAATAATAGCTTGCTGAGCTCTTATGCGGTAACATGCACCCAATAGAGTTCTCTAGTGCCCAAACACCCCTGCCCTAGTCTATGTGCCCTAGTTCAGGATCATGTAGTAGTTACATGATTTTTTTTGCTTGATTTCGTAGCCTCTATATTTCTATTAATCAATATTTCAGTCCATAACACTCCTAGGGATATCTTGAATCAGCCAAGTGTTCGTTTCTACATCTTACACTTAGGATTTTCTATTTTCCACACTTATTGCTTGTGTCATTTATATTTCTAGCAGTTGTGTAGCATTTCTTATTATACATGACTCTACAATTAGGGTTTTACAAATTCCATCTTCATTAAATCACTACCTTTGTTGCATCCATCCACTAGTCAATACTGGCTCACTTAGCTAGATAGAAATTGAAGCTCAAAAATTTCAAAAATCCCCCACCCATAATGTGAAACAATATATTTTATAGGACATTAAGTTCGATAAATGATGCATCAATAGAAGAAGTTTTTTTGACATTTTTAACTGTGATTATTTTGACTCTTACAATATGACAAGTTTATTTTAAATGAACTAATAAAATAATAAATTCAAATACAACTATTAAAATTGATACGTAAGATGAAAAAATAAATCTAAAATAAACACTTTATACACATGTAACAAAACTTATGAGTTAATTAAAAAATACCAATAATTCTATTTAGCATACTTTTCCATAACATGAATTACATTTTTAGAATTTAGACACATTTAATAAATAAAAAATAAGCCAAAAAATAATTAGTATAAACATTATAGAGATAAAAAAATTGAATAAATTTTAATTTTACAAAACCTAGCCATTTATAAAATAAAAATAACAAACAAAAACAATACTTCCAAATACCTATAAATAAACAGGTTTATTTATTCCAAGCTCATGTGGTTTGAATTTTTTAGAAACCTAGTTAACACAAACTACATCAATCAAACCAAGAATTGGGGGCATAATAGTCATTATCATGGTGGTTATTGATGCAATGGAAGTTGCAAAAAGGGCGTTCATGCTAGCGATGCAAGAAGTAAGGTGGATGATATTGGTTAGAAGGTAAATGGATGATTCTCTTATCAAGTAAGGTTCATAGGAAATCATGTGGTTTAACATTAGGTGATAAGTGCAATGGTTCATAAGTCGAAGATGAAAAAAACTTAGGTAAATTATGACACGATGGAGGGGAATGAAGATGCTTACGTGGAGGAGGAGATGGAAATCATGCAGGAGGGTCAATAGATGACAGAAGGGAAGACTTAATAGGCATATGAGGGGTAATAGAAGGAGAAGAAGGTGTTAATGCATCATCTACAATGAGGTCCTTTTCTAGATCAATAAATTTATTACAAAAAAAGATTGAATGATTCGCATGTATCATATAATAGATTTTCTTTTAAGGGAAGAATTAATCCATGAAAAAAGTAAATTGTATTTCTAAATCAATATGCTAAAATAATAATTGATGCATGTAAGAATTGAAATGTAAAATGTAATCTAAAATGGGTTCATTTTTTCCTTGATGCATAGAAAGAAAGCATTCATATGTAACTTTAGGACCATTGTTAGAAATAAATCATTTAAGAAAAGTATTTTCAATATCATAATACATACTAATGGATCCATAAGGCAAATGATTATACCATTACAGAGCATGATTAATAAGGTTGTGATGAAATTCTTTGAGTAATAAGCAATCATTGGAATAAGAAGACATGGCTAAAAGGAAATGCTTGAGATGTAAGGATTTCCTGTACCATTGAAAGAAGAGAAATTAGCCATGATAAAGTATATCGGGAAAGTGTAATTGTGAATCTTTTTAGGAATGATATTTCCATGCAAATAATTATTGTCAATGGAAGAATAATAGGATTTACTTTCGAGGGTGAGGGTATGAACTTGAGATAGTAAAGTTCAAATAGCATGCATGAGAGAGAGAATATTGTGTGAAGGAATGGTTGTTGAAGTGAGAGAAATATTTAGGCTTTGGATATTTCCATTGTGAGTGATCATGAGGACTTGAGAAAGAGGATTTTACGTGGAAGGAGGAGAAGGATGTGGAAGATGAGGGAAGGAACATGGAAGCACTTTTGGGATGATAGGTGTAGGTTTAGGAGACATAATAAGAGGTTCAATAGGGGTAGGAGTGGAATTATCATGGGAAAATTTGGAAATAACTTCAAAATTAGAAGAAAGATGAGTAGTAAATTCAAATTCAATAGTCTTAATAAAAATAAGATCTTCACTAACATGTTTATGATTAGAATCATAATCACGATCACTATCAGTCAAATTTTCACAAGCAAGGATTTCATAAAGAGTATCATCAACATATAAATAACTTGTAGGAGTACTATCATTATATTTTTCATTGCAATCATTGCAAATAATTTCTTAAGTAGGAAGAGTACGAGATAGAGATTTACATTCATCTTGACTACAAGTAGGAATATAATTATACATATTTACATTGTCATTATCAGAAGTAGAAATATTATCATCTATATTTTCACAAGAAATAAATTCATGATGAAAAGAGTCTAAATTAATTCTATCATTTTCCATAGTAGTAGAAGATGAAGAGGGGGGGTTATACATGGGTATGGGAAAGGAGGGAGAACATTGGGTAAAATTTTTGTCATGGGAGACTACGCAAAAATCAGTGGTTTTGTAACTAGTAGGAAAGAGTTTTTGGAAGTCAAGGAGTTGTTGGAGGATTATGGGATCATATTGGGGATTATTCATAAGGTCACAAAATTCAAATTTTGTGGAAACATAATATAATACTAGTTGCATACGGGTATAGGTCATATCATGTTTGGGGGATGAGAACCTATTTTTAGGCATGAGAGTTTTAAGATCCTAGGGTAAGGAGTTCAAATAAAAGAGGGTTCACCAAATGATTTAATTAAATATATATTTCAGAGTAACTATTGTAATAATGTATGAATGCTAAAATTCAATATGATACAAGTAAAATAGCATGTAAAGTATGAAACCCTAAGCAAGAGGAGTTCAGAAGACTTATCTCATTTCTGAGTGGATAGGAAGTGATCTTGCTAAGATAAAATTCTGAGCGTGATGCAAACAATGTCATAATTACTCACTATAAATTATAGACTTCAGGTGTAGACACCTAAAATCTTCTTACGTAGTTTTAATATTTAAATTGCACTAATTATCCTCTTTCCCGTAAATTGACCACACTTCGTCAAATTAACACCTATTCTCCTCTAAATGGTTCAATTAACGACACTTCACTAATTAACCATGATCTTCACTCCCTTTTTGTCAGTTGACAACACTTCATCAATAAACCACCATTTTCCTCTCTATTCTTATTAATTAATTACATTTATCTAATTAATTATCCTTCCTATCACTCAGGATGCCGATTAACAACCTTTTGTTAATTAATGTCCACTTATAATTGGGTTAGTTAGTTATTATTAATTAATTACGCTTGCTACTCTAAATCAATAAATCACCATTTATTTGATTAAATTCCTATCTTACATCCCTTGATTCATGATATTTTCCCTCTAAATACCCCTAGATAACTTCTATAAGCTTATCTCTACCTATGAATTAATTACATTTGATTAATGAGACCCCTCTCAACTCCCATAAAGTGCACATCCTTTATTAATTCTTCTAAACATGCATATCCTTCAAATTTCCTCTTTAGGTTTTATCACACATCCATCAAATTTCTAGCCTTTCCCAAAATGGAAAGCTATATAAGGAATGATCCTCCTTCCCTTTCTTCTTACTACTCATTTGCACTAGTTAAAACTATAGACATTTTGATCTTGAGACATTCCCCATTGTTGGAAATAGCATCTCCATCTTGCATCCATTCTCTCAAATTGAAGAGAATGGGAAGATCCAAAAATAGCCTTATAACCATTTCTTGGTGAGATCTCATCTTCAATCGTTAAGGAAACAACACCAATTTGAATACTAGGTGATCTAATTAGGTTGATTCATTAGGTAGAAATCTCAAAGAGTAGGAATGGCTTGAAATTTAATGGATTTATCATATTTATGCATTGTAGAAGTTGTTTTCCCTTATAATCTTATCTTAATGGTTCTATAGTAGATTTATCTTAGCTTTTAGACTACTAGGTGTTATTTTATTTCAATTAGCTTTGAAATTTTTTTATGTTCATATTTGGAATTACCGGTGGGACCTACCCCATAGCATTTGATTTCAAGATTTGTTAAGGTTTGTCTCAATTTTCGATAACCCTCATTATGCACATGTTAAATACTTTGAATTTCTTGATGTATTTTTCTAGCTTTAAATGTGTTGATTCTCTCTTATAGGTTTAAAAGAGATGGGTTGTTGTTAATTTTTGGCTAAGATGAAAAATATTTGACCTTTCTGAATTTATCTATATCATATTTCTGTATTCCAGACATCATTCCAGGTACACGCGTAGGTGTTATGTCTCCTCACATTACTGTTGAAAGGGTCACATTACTATTGAAAGGGCCATGTATATGTTGATTTACCTGCACATGTGTCATTCTAGCCACATAACTATCGTGCTTTTTGTGCATTAGTTTCTTTTGTCTCCTTACCGTGCTAGTGTGACCCCCCTCGTTATTGTCTCTACCCATGTAATTGTTGCATTGCTTTCTGGCTCTCTATGTTATTTTTTCCAGGTCCACATAAGTGTTGAGTAGCTCATGTATATGCTTCTTTTCCCATGTAGGTGTCGCTCTATGTTATGCCAGCTTGTATTTTCTATCATACCTGTGCTACTCTCTTTTGGGCCATGTTTCTATCATAGGGGCCATGATAATGTTTCTCTGGTCATGTAGGTGTTACACTATTTTCTATCATTCTGGGTTTTATCTCAGAGCCATGTTACCGTTGTTTGTACCTCACAACTATTGTCAAGGACACACTACTATTGTTAGGGTTGCGCTATTTTCTTAAGGTATGTGTTGGTGTGCATAGTTAAAATTTGGGCTCTATTTTCAAGGTTTGCAAGATTTTATCTTGGTTATTTCTAACATCTTGTAGGTTTTTGGTGCTAAATTTTGTTTGTAGGGTGTTTTGGGTCATCTTTTGCTAACTTGTTTGATGATTTTTAATGAATTTCATGTTTTTCGTTTCTTAGGATATAGTTGTGTATGCTCTTCCCTCACACCTTTTAGGTGATCTTGTGAATAAGAAACAACTTTAAGCCTTCTTTCATTTACAAAACAATTCATTAAATTCATGGTTAAGTGAATGAAAAATAATTGGTTAAAACGAGTTGCCTAGTACTTTGATTTACAGGATTTTCCATTTCTGATATAGTTGGGTGATTTGTTGTGTATGCTCTTCTCTTGCATCTTAGGAAGATCTTGAGAATAAAAAAAATAGTAAACCATATTTCATTATGTTTTGATCTTATGGAAAACTATTAACCTTCGCATGTAAGACCAAATACTCGATTGTTAAATAATCATGATCTAAAAAAATACTAATAGAGTTTAATGCAGGTTGCCAATGGTGTGTAAAACCAAACTAAGATAAAAGATAAAAAAGCACACCACTATTTAAAACATTGTATTTGCATGTTTGGTTAAGATCTAGGGCTCATCCAGTATGACTAGGGTAAGTAACTTGACATGAACCATAAAAAATCATTAATATGATTACCCCAATAACCCCAAATTAGTCCACACATTAAGGAAACTAGTGGACGAAACGGGAAGTGCTCTGCTTACCTACTTGACTAGTTGAAACCCTTGTGAGATAAGCTTCAAGCTACCTGTATGAGGCTTCGTTCATTAATTTTTTTGGGGGGTTATGGTCCACCTATCTAGAAGAAATTATAGATGTGTGTAACTCTCTTAGGTAGGAAAGTGTGAGTGTTGCGGAAAAAATCCTAGGAAGCCATTTTACACAGGAGCCAACTTTACCAAAAAACCTAACGTGTTTAAACAAGATCTCATGAAGAAAGAAAATTTTCGGAGTCAAAACCTTGTTAGTTGAACAAGGGGAGAGTCCATTGAAGTTTGATCCTAGTGTTATTCATCATGAAATTTATGACGTGTTAATTTTTCTCAGTTTTCACTTGTCTTAAGATAAGAAGAAACTCTGCCAAAGTTATGCCAAGTATTTTTCACCCCCACTTGGTCTACTCCTTTGTTTTCTTGTTTCCATTTTGGGACAAAATAAGTCATACATACGAAGTGTTACTCAAGATTGTGTCCACAACTTTTACACCCACTTACATCCTTATTGTGACTTTGATAGTAAGCATTGAAATTGTGTTGGTATGTCTTTGAATCTTGATTAGCCTTGTCTTGACACCCACGTCAAGATGTTTCATCATAGTTAGGATTGCTTCATCATTGATCATACCTTGAGCTATTACTTTTCTCACATCGCATCAATATAATTTTTATACATATTGTTTCTCGTAAACTTAATTTAAGTGCCTAGATTGTACCATTACATTTTTTTCACCTTAATAACTCCTTAGTGTACTTTGACCTTATCTCCTTCCAAACATTACTTCAACCTTGAAAAGTGTTGTTGTTATGTTATTCACTTCGTATCAATATTATTTTTATACTAATATCTTGATTTTCCACAAAGATTGATTAACGTATCTAAGTGCTATTGTTGCATTTCTCACATTTGTAACTTCCAAATTTTGGGATTTAGGCCTTGTTCATATCTAGATTATTTATATTATAGTTTGCATTGGAAATCACTTCAACCCCTTATTAATACTTATGCATTGTTTATTTTAAAGCTTGGCTTAAGTGTTGACATTGTGTTGATCATATTGTGTTAGACTATTATTGAGATACATTTGTATAGGGGGTATTTCCTTTTAGATTGGATTGGTTTTCCGAACTTGTATGATTTTCACATGTGATATTTCATCTTGTATACTTGTTTTCCTATGAAAATCCTTTGGTTACTTATTCTTTGACATTAAAAATTCTTTGACCATTATTGAGCAATATTTTGTGACATTTATGGTCATCAAGCTATAGTTTTTTACTTAGGTTTGTTATGTCCTTGGTAAAATTTTACCAAACCTTTGTAGAAACTCCTAACTATGCCCCCTATCACAAGGATGACATCCAAGAAAATTAGGGTCTAATCCTTTCATTGGTCACAATTTAGGACCCCTTTTTTCCCGCAGTAAGAGAAGTAGAAGACGTAGTTGATCATAGTGGTAATGAAGTAGACTCACCATAGGATGATTTTTAGTTCAATCCAACTTGTTTGTGTGATGGCCATTTAAAACAACCCACTTGAGACCCAAGAAACAACCTAGGGTTAGTTAGAAAAATATGGAATAACTTTTTTTATTAAAAGTGTCCACAACCAAGTTGCAAGACAATAGTGTACCCTATTAGGTTCTGAAACAAATCTAAATTACTATAAAATATTTTTCCTTCATTAAAAAATTTCAAGTTCACATGGTTCAATTTTTAGGGTTATAAGTTTCAGTTAGGTTCAGGTGGTAAAATATCACCATACCCACTCCCTAACAGGCTTAGGGTTTTAACTTGATTTTTATCACACTAAAATCTTCCAGAATTTCCCTAAATCATTTCCATTGGATAGGAAAATTTCTCACCTTTCTGGTGATATAAAGAAGTCCTCCTAACTCCTTCAGAAACTCAAGATACGAACAAGCAGACTTTAGAGGTCAAATTTTTCCCAAGGGGACACGTGTCAAGCAGGGGTGAAGAGTAAATTTCAGGTTGGCGGGTCGCAGGGTGGCGTTTGGACTTTTTCCTTGCATGGGAGAAAATTACCATTTGTGCCCACACCTCTGTGGGTCCTCCAGGGACAAGTGGCTTCCTCTGTGTTGTCACCGAAAAAGAAGAAAGGAAGGGTGGGGCGGCGGGAGTCTTGTGGAAATTTCGCCAAAGGGAGAAAGAAAAAAATTAGCGCCCACATGCCAGCGGGTCCTCTAGGGACATGTGGCACTCCAAAATTTACCACAGGGAGAAGAGAGAGGGAGACAAGAAGAGTGGTGGGGAGATTTGATGAACTTTTCCAAATGGGAGATAAGGGGATAGTTGGTCGCACGGATTCGCGCTTTCGCGGAAGAGTCATCACCGAAGCAGGGCAGGAATGCGGGGCCACGGAAAAAATTAAGAAAATTTTCCAAACAAAATTTTTCAAATGGAAAAGGGGTCGTGAGGGTTCTGCTCCCTCCGCTAACACCCAAATCTGCCAGAAGGTAGCCTGTGATAGGCCTCAGGCCGGTGGGAAGAAATGGAAAAAATTTCAATTTTTTTAAAAAGGTATAAGGGCAAAAAGATGTTGTGCCTCTGCCACTTCCCCGTGAGGACACGTGGCAGCCTCTGATTGGCTATGGGCCAGTGGAGGAAAATTAAAAAAATTCTCGAGCCAAAATTTAAAATTTTCCTAAGGATTTTAACGGGAATATTTCGGGCCGCGGGCCCGCTAGGGAAAATTTTCTCAAATATTCCCGCCAAGGCATAAAAACTTCAAAGTGCCATAACTTTTTTTAGAAAGCTCAATTTAGGGAAAATGAGGACTTTCTAGAAATATCTCAATGCCCTCTTTGTACAAGAAACATAAATTTACATTTTGATAAATTTTAAGGGGTAAATTTTGTAAAAAAGATCTGCAAGCCTTTAAAAAGCCAACTAGTCTTTTCCAACTTACAAATTTGATTAAATTGGATCTCATCCTTCACTCAACATGCCAAAAAGACATGGAAATTTTCTTTAGGGATGGTTTTAAGTGTTTATGGAAGATAAATTTACTTGTTTGAGTTTCAATATATATTTTTCCATCAACTGATAGAAAACGGTTATGGAAGAGATTTGGCTTGTTTTAACAATGTTTAAAATTGTTTTCTTAAGTGTTCTTTGTCAATTGAGTTCCTTGATGTCTTAGCATGATAAATTATATCAATTCCAAGTTGATTATTAAGTGCAGGTCA
Organism: Taxus chinensis; assembly: GCA_019776745.2. Classification (NCBI taxonomy): domain Eukaryota; kingdom Viridiplantae; phylum Streptophyta; class Pinopsida; order Cupressales; family Taxaceae; genus Taxus; species Taxus chinensis. The sequence goes on from CM034151.1 coordinate 339,024,564, forward strand.
GAACTATACATTTTTATTAAATTTTCCAGTTTTAAAATATTTACAAGAGATCAAATCTAAAGACATCCATCTAACTTTTCAATATGCAAGTATGGAATTTCATTTCTAAACTTATCCAATACATTCAGTTATTTAAAAAAAAACATTTTGAATCCAAAGAAAATGCTAAATTTCATTTATACACATTCGTAAAATACAAAAATACAACATTGTTTCACGTACATTTTATCTTTCCAAATAGAGATTTTACTATCTCTTTTGTCATACAATGAAACATTGACTTCAATCCAACAATGCATATGAAAAAGGATCTCTCAACTCTTTATTTTCTTCAATTATAAATCTTTACATCTTTCCATGTTGAATGTAATAACGGAATTCTGTTTCTTTCCAATAAACAAAATAGGATATAAATGTCTTTCACAATTCAAACATATAACTTCATAATCAAATTACATACATATTTTTGCCCAAAATACATATTACAATTTCATCCACAAAAAGTGGGAAGGGATTGCAATGAATATGTTTTCACAAGGGACTGTCAAACAACATTTTTCCTTTGCTCTAGGATAGCAACATGCACATTTTCTCTTTCTCCAAGTTGATCACAACAAAAGAGGGGGAAAGGCAATGCTCTCCAACCAACCAAGACATCTAATGGAAGGAGAATCTTTCCTTCATCATTGGCCCCTGAGCACCAACCAAAACATAATAAGAGGTATGATTCAACCCATGGAAACAACTGACTTCCACAACACACAACATTCTTTCAAACATGCATAATTCAATATAAAACATAGTTCAACACAAAAAAATAGTTTACAACTACAATTGAAAACATTCAAATCAAAACTCAGGCTTGATCATGCAAGCCAAATGAGAAAGGTCTATGGGGCAAGCTACTTATGCCTACCAATTGGGAATTGGGCATCCACCAGAACAACCCACCAAAATAATTCATCCCACATAGATTCTTGTTCCCCCCCACAAATCCCTTCTTATGCCCACCCAAAGTAAGAAATGCAAGCTATTTCTTTTCCATGGTGGATCCCAAACCCAAACTCCCTCCTCAAAATTTTGATGCCAATGGAATTCCCTTATGCCCCCACACATGGATTCCCCATAGCCTTCTCCTACACCATCCCTATGGAATTCTACCCAACCAGCCAATAAATATAACAAAACACACACCATTCACACAACACAACAAGAAAATCACAACAATAAAAGAATGAACAAATGCCTACCTTTCCATGGTAGTTTTGGTTTCCAAACAAAAACTTCAGGGCTCAAAAAATAGTCCAAAACATCAATCTCCCAAGCATGCAAATCTTTCTCCAAACTTCCTCCAAAAACAAGATCTCCAACATAGGAAAATACACCCCAAATAATTTACAAAATGATTCAACAACCCCAAAACAAGAAGAGAGATTTAATTTATATAGAAGAGGGAAGAGAAGAGGATGATGTGGATCCCTGTAGGATACCACATCACACATCCTCAAACTTAAACACAAAAGACAAAATCCATTCACCCAAGAACAATAAAGAGGTGGGTGAAAATATGAGAAGTTACTTGCACACTCCAAAAATCCCAAACCTAAAGGGATAAAAAAATAAATAAAATGTAAGAGAGTGTAATCAAAACAAAGCAACATGATTGATAAAATTCATTATAAAAATCAAAAATCACTTCTCCAACCATAAGTATGGTTGGTAAATTAAATTTAGAGGCATGGGACAAGTTTTACTTGTCCCACAAGCCTCCAAAAATAGCCCCCAAGGACAAATTCAAATTTGTCCTAGAGGTGGAGTATTTCATACTCCAAAACTGACTTACACAAACTCTTACACAACTTACACATCCCTTACATATTTAATACAAATAACCAACAACTCTTATAATTACTTTATCATATCCCAATTTTATTTATTTAAATTTTAATCATATGATTTTCACATTAATTCTCCACAACATAATTAAATAAAGGAACACATCACTAATAAAATACATACAACAATAATTAAAAGAACCCATAGTCACATATAAAGGAAATCCCCCCCATGGGAATCCCTAACAAAATACGACACACACACACACAAAATACATGTTGCCATGGTGACCTTCTTGAATTCACCTAAAATTCCATTGTGGTTGGTCTCCAATCCCCTAATGTTTGTTGTGATTTTTAACCTGCAAAACAAAAATACCTCCTTCGGCCTTGTGGCCATATCAGAACATCCAACATGATATAAATACAATCACAAAATCATCTAAGCATGTGAATCACAATAACATCAAGGCAATTTAACATTATCACATACAATTTATATCAACAACTATGTCATCAACATATAATATCCATTTTTTGGATCTACTCATAATATCCAAAATCACATGTCTAAACAACATCCATAAAACATCCATGTCAAATAGTATATCATCATGTATCATATTTAATTCAAGATCAATAATAATCTATGATCAAATGTCTAGCATCAAACTAAATCAAAGCATAATAATGTCCATAACGTAATCAACAATATCAATATAAGCATCAAAAGGTGTTGAAGGGAAGTGGGCACTACATCCCCCTCCCCTTAGACTCGAATTCCTTCTAGAAGTCACTGGAACAAATGTGGAAACTGAACTCATAATAAAGGAGCATCCTCCCATATAGCTGTAGTCTCGTCATATCTATCCCACTGCATCCAAACCTGATCAACCTCTCTTCCTCAAAAGCCCAGGGTCCTATGATCTAAGATGCAAATGGGCTCCACCATCACCTGCCCCTGATCCTGCACCTGTAATGATGTCTAATCTAACACATGAGAAGGATCTGTAATATATCTCCTGAGAAATGAAACAAGAAACACATCATGTACGCGAGACAAGCTAGGTGGCAATGTTAGATGGTAGGCCAAAGGGTTGATACGTTCCAATATCTCAAAAGGACCAATGAATCTAGGAGATAACTTAGAACCTTTTCCATAATGGATAGGGCTCTTGTGTGGCTTGACATGAAGGAACACCTTCAGGCCCACATCGAAACTACGGTCAATCCTATGCTGATCCACATACTTCTTCTTCCTATCCTGTGCCTCCTGCAATCTCTACTTGATCAACACCACTTGATGCTCCATGTCCCATAAAAGGGTTGGTCTAAGAGAAAACCTATCCTCTAGCCTATCCCAAGTAAGAGGTGTCATCCACTCTCTACCATACAAATCCTGAAAAGGAGCCTTGCCTATGGAACTCTGAAAACTATTATTATAGGAAAACTCCACTAAGTACATGTACTCCTCCCATTTAGACTATTGATCCATCACATACATCCTAAGCATTTCCTCTAAAATCAAATTCACCCACTCAGTCTGTCCATCTATCTTAGGGTGGTATGTTGTGCTAAATTTGATTCTCATACAAAGGACATATTGCATGGTAGTCCAGAAATGTGAAGTGTACAAAGGATCATGGTCACAAATGATCTTCTGCGGAATCCCGTGCAACTTGAAAATCTCATCTAAGTATACTCATGCCACTGCTCTAGTTGTATAAGTGGTCTTCACTGGATAAAAGTGATCCATCTTTGTCAATTTATCAATTATGACCATAATGGCGATGTGGTGATATCTTGACATTGGTATCCCAACAATGAAATCCCTAGAAATGGTGTTCCACTTCCATTCTGGTATAACATGAGGATAACAAAGGCCTGTTAGATGTTGATTCTTGGCTTTAACTCTTTAGAACTCCAAACATCATGACACGAACTAAGCCACATCTCTAAAAATTCCTCTCCAATGGTACAACTGTCGCAAGGTGGCATACATCTTCTTCACCCCGGGATGGGCTAAATAGGGTGCACGATGTGCCTCTACCAAGGTATCCTTCCTCAAGCCTCCATCTTTGGGAACATATATTTGGCCTCTGTGCTTGAGAATAACATATGTCTCTAAGGAAAAACCATCAAACTTCCCCTCAAGGGGTCTCTAAGACTCGATCTCTGCTTGTACTGCAATGTAGAAGCTATTAAAAGGAAGTTGCTGAAAAATCCTGCTCTGTAAACCTATGCTCACTAAGGTGGCCATAGCCACATGTTTCCATCTATTGAGAGCATCTGATACCACATTCTCTTTCCCCTTCACATGCTCGATCTCCATGTCATACTCACAGAGCAATTCCATCCAACACCGCTGGTGAGCATTGAGATTGGGCTGCGTGAAGAGGTGGCAAAGACTCAAGTGAGCTGTCCTGAGTGTGAATCTCCTACCAAGAATAAAATGCCTCCATCTAACCAAAGCATGCATAACTGCCACAAGCTCAAGATCATGGGTCAAATAATAAAGCTCATGATCTTTGAGTTTGCAAGACTCAAAAGCCACTACTTTGCCCTCCTACATCAACACACCTCCAACCCCTGCTAAAGAAGCATCTGTGCAAACAAAGAACTCACCCTATGGATTTGGCACTACAAGAATGGGTTCTATGGTGAGACACTCCTTCAGTGTCCTAAAGGCCTTCTTGCATCTTTCCAACCAAACAAAATTCTTCCCTTTCCTCTGAAGAGAAGTCCTAACAAATGTCTAGTAGTAACCTGCTAATCCCATGAAGCTGCACACCTCAGTCACTGTAGTGGGTTCTAGCCAATCCCTAATGGCTCTAATCTTGGAAGGATCGACTACGATACCTTCCCCATTAATGATATGACCCAAATACTACACCTGTGTTTGAGATAATACACAATTCTCCAAGTTCCTGTAAAGTTTCTACTCATGAAGACACTGAAGAACCTAGAAAAGGTGCCCCTCGTGCTCCTTATGCGTATGTGAGTATATCAAAATGTCATCTAGGAAGATGAGCATGAAGTGATCTAAGAAGGTCCTAAATACCCAATTCATTAAACTCATGAACACTGCAAGGGCATTAGTCAAACTAAAAGGCACCACTATGAACTTATAGTGCCCATATCTCATACGAAATGAGGTCTTATAAATGTCTTCCTCTGAAATCCTCAACCGATGATAGCCTGACATTGACATCAATCTTAGAGAAAAATATGGCTCCCTTCATCTGATCAAAAAAGTCATCGATACGGAGAAGAGGATAACGATTCTTGATCGTTACCTTGTTCAGCTGGCAATAATCAATACACAAATGCAAGGATCCATCCTTCTTCTTCACAAAGATCACCAGTGCACCCCAAGAAGATACACTAGGATGGATAAGGCCCTTCTCCAAAATTCCCTCAAGCTATAACTTGAGCTCACAGAGCTCTGTGAGTGGTGATCCAATAAGGTGCCCATGAGATAGGCTCTACTCCAAGAACTAGATCTATATGAAAATCAATCTCACATGGGGGTGGTAACCCTAGTAGCTCCCCTAGAAAGACCTCAAAAAAATCTCTCAAAATGGAATGATCATCTAGTGATGGTCTGTTAGACCCATCCTTTGCTCTGTCACTGATTGTAACAATATACATCTGACAACCGCGTCACACACACCACTTAATCTGCATAGTGGATATGGTGCAAATAGAAATGGGTCTTCCTAACCCCCGAGATCATCTGAATCAACTCCCAAATAATTTGCACAAGATATAGTCTTGTGATAACAATCCATCCTGGCCCTATGTGTAGATAACCAATCCATACCTAAAATGACTCCATACGAGCCCAAAGGAAGGATAGAAAGATCAAAGGTAGTGGTGAAAGGTCCCAAATCCACTGACACACTACTTAACTAAGGATTCTATAGAGATCTTGGCTCCAGAAGCCATCTCGACATCCCAACTAAGACCCTACCTAACTACCACCAGCATGCATCGACTCTACTAAATATGGTGCAATGAAAGAATTAGAAGAGCTAAAATCAAACAATACAAAGGTAGGAATACCACCAATGCTACCTGTGGTCTTGATGACTATGCTTTGATGCTTTGCCTGGTGGTTCTCAACCACTATATAAATCCTATGTGACTGTGCATCCCATGTTACCAATAGTCAGCTCTAAAATCTATGTCTTACCCTTGTGGTTAGGGTTTTGTGGGAAATCTCTTCAAAAATGTCCAGAAAATCCACAACCAAAACATCCTCCCCAATGAGTAGCACCTCCAGTTGGTTCCCTAGAAATCTATGGCATGGATCCTGATGATTCAGCTATGGGGTCCACTGAGGTCTCTGATTGGTGAGCTCCTATTGACCAAGCTCTAGGTCCACCCTGTGTCTTGATGGGACCCCTAGGAGGAGGCCCCATACTTCGACCTCTTTATGCATCAGCACTCTCTATAGAGATCTATTGAGGTGGGTGGGACTGTTGCTACTATTGTTGCTGTGGCCTAAAGGATGACTATGTTATACCCTGGCTACCACAAGAAAGGGTTACATAAACCCCTCAATCTACCGTCCTGCATCTGTTTTATGCGGCTCCAGAATTGGTCTCTAGCCTGTTAGGTCTTTCCCTGAGTCTCCTCTGCAATCTAGGATTTCTCGATGGCCTTAGCTAAATTATGTGGGTAGTGGATCCACATTGCACCTCCAATATATAAATTTAGGCCCCATATGAACCTATGAATCCATACGTACTCATCATGCATATAATAAACATACTGGATTAGATCCAAAAATTTACTCTCATACTTTGTTATAGAAAGAGACACCTATCGGAGGTCATGGAACTCATTGATCCTCTGTTGTATGAACCTCTGTGAAAAATGCCTACTCCTGAATCTCTCCTCAAATAGCTCCTAGGTCACTGTATCTTAATTTACATGGATCTTTTACTCCTCTGGTCATCCACCACACTCCTTCTCCATCCCTAATTAGATGGATCTGCAACACGAGATTTCATGGTTGCTAGTACAAGGGAAAAATCTTGAAGCAACCTCTCAAGCTCACTAGCTAGGAATCTGTCGTGAAATCCACCCATGTCACCTAAGTAATGTGGCATGCCGTTAAAGCTTCAAGATCTCCTTGATGTGATCTACAGTTGTGGTTTGGTAGCCTCTAGGTCTCTCTACATGCTCATCCCTAAGCCTAGGGCTTCGAGACCTCTCTCTATGCTATGGAACTTTGTCACCTTGTCTCCTAGGTGATGACTCTTCTTTGGATGACTCTGCATGGCAGTTCTCTCCTCTATGTTCTTCGTTGGGTTAAGGAGATACCTGGCCCTCAATAGAAGGGGCTTTGTCATGGTTAGTTGCATTTCCTCCTCCTAATCCTCTGTGTAGAGTGACATTAACATCCTAAAGGGTGTATAGAATTTGAGGTAGGATAGCTTGCTACACCCTAATCCAGTGGTGGTGGTGGCGGTGGTGGTGAGTTTGAGTCTCTATGAAGGTTCCTCTCTATTCCATCTGAGCCTCCTATATATACCAAAGTGAGAGTTAGTCTATATTTGCTAAGTTTTACACAACTTTCATGTTTACTAAAATATATAAATTATAGCTAAGTTGTTTTCTAGGTTTAAAAGTGTGCTAGGTTTAAGTTTCATGTCCTAGGTTTTCTAGTGTGCCCAATGGTCCAAGCCTTTGAACCACTTCTCTGCTACCAAGTGTGATGCCCATTTAAAACAACCAACTTGAGACCCAAGAAACAACCTAGGGTTAGTTAGAAAATTATGGAAGAATTATTTTTTGATTAGAAGTGTCCACAACCAAGTTTTTAGACAAAAATTGACCCTATTAGGTTCCAGAACAAATATAAATTACTAGAACATATTTTTCCTTCATTAACAAATTTCAAGTTCACATGGTTCAATTTTTAGGGTTAGAAGTTTTAGTTAGGTTTAGGGGGTAAAAGATCACCATACCCACTCGCTACCATGCTCAAGGTTTCAACTTTATTTTTCTCACACTTGAAGCTTCCAAAATTTACCTAATATATTCCCATTGGATAGGGAGTTTTTTCACCTTTCTGATGATATAAATAAGTCCTCTTAACTCCTTCAGAAACTTAATATATGAGCAAGAAAACTTTAGAGGTCAAATTTTCCCCAAGGGGTCATGTGTCAAGTAGCGGTGAAGAGAAAATTTCAGGCTGGCGGGTCACGGGGTGGCGTTTGGACATTTTCCTTACATGCGGGAGAAAATTCCAATTTACGTACCGCATGCCTCCGCGGGTCCTCCAGGGACACAGTGGCGGCCTCAAAGTCATCACCGGAAAAGAAGAAGGGAAGGGCAGAGCGGCCGGAGTCTTGTGGCAATTTCACCAAAGGGAGAAAGAAAAGCCAATTTGGTGCCCACTGTGCCCACAAGTGGGTCCACTAAGGACATGTGGCACTACACAATTCACTATGGGGATAAGGGAGAGGGAGACAAGTGAAGAGTGGTAGGGATATTTGGTGAATTTCACCAAAGGGGAGATAAGGGGATAGTTGGTCGCGTAGGTCCGTGCGTCCGTGGAAGAGTCATCACTGAAGCAAGGCAGGAATGCAGGGCCTGCGGAAAAAGTTAAGAAAATTTTCCAAAAAAAAAATTTCAAAAGGAAAAGGGGTCACGAGGGTTCTACCCCCTCTGCAAGCACCCAAAACTATCATGTGGCAGCCTGTGATAGGCCGCGGGATGGCGGGGAGAAAATGGAATTTTTTTCCAAAACTTTTAAAAGTTCTAAGGGCAAAAGATATGCCACGCCTCCGCTACTACCCTGTGAGGACACATGGAAGCGTTTGATTTGCTGCGGGCTCGGTAGAGGAAAATTCAAAAAAAATCCTGAGACAAACTTTAAAATTTTCATAAGGATTTTAATAGTAATTTTTCGGGCCGCGGGCCCACCAAGAGAAAATTTTCCCAAATTTTCCCGCCAACGAAAAAAAACTTCAAAGTGCCATAAATTTTTCTAGAAAGCTCATTTTTGGGCAAATAAGGACTTTCTGGATAAGATATCTTGATTCCCTCTTTGCACAATAAACATAAATTTTTACATTTTGATAAATATTAAGGGTTTAATTATTTCAAAAAGGATATGCAGGCCTTTAAAAAGCCCACTGGTAATTTCCAACTTTCAAATTTGATTAAATTGGATATCCTCCTTCACTCAACATGCCAAACAGACATGGAGGATTTCTTTAGGGAGGGTTTAAATTTTTTATGGAAGATAAATTTACTTTTTTGAGTTTCAATATAGATTTTTCCATCAAGTGACAGAAAACATAGGCTGTGGAAGAGATTTGACTCATTTTAACAATGTTTAAAATTGTTTTCTTAAGTGTTCTTTGTCAATTGAGTTCCTAGATGTCTTAGCATGCTAAATTATATCTATTCCAAGTTTATTTTTAAGTGCAGGTCCAAACTGTACATTTTGATTAAATTTGTCTAGTTTTAAAATATTTACAAGAGATCAAGTCTAAAGACATCCATCTAACTTTTCAATATGCAAGTATGGCATTTCATTTCTAAACTAATCCAATACATTTAGTTTTTTTTTTTAAAAAACCATTCTGAATCCAAAGTAAATGCTAAATTTCATTTATACACCTTCCCAAAATACAAAAATACAACATTGTTTCACATACATTTTTTGTTTCCAAGCAGAGATCTAACTATCTCTTTTGTCATACAATGAAACATTGAATTCAATCCACCAATGCATATGAAAAAAAGGTCTTTCAACTCTTTATTGACTTCAATTATTAATCTTTACATCTTTCCATGTTGAATGCAATAACAATTTTCTTTTGCTTTCTAATAAACAGAACATGATATAAATGTCTTTCACAATTCAAATATATAACTTCATAATAAAATTACATACATTTTTCTTCACAAAATGCATATTACAATTTCATCCAGAACAAGTGGGAAGGGATTATAATGAATATGTTTTCACAAGAGACTATCAAACTAAATTTTTCATTTGCTCTAGAACAGTAACATGCACATTTTCTCTTTCTCCAAGTTGATCACAACAAAAGAGGGGGAAAGGAAACGCTCTCAGCCAAACCAAGACATCCAATGAAAGGATAAGCCTTCCTTTATCATTGGCCCCCGAGCCCTAACCAAAACACAATAAGAGGTGTGATTTAACCCATGGAAACAACTGGCTTCCAAATCATAGAACATTCTTTCAAACATGCATAATTCAATATAAAACATAGTTCAACACAAAAAAACAGGTTACAACTGCGATTGAAAACATTCAAATCAAAACTTGTGCTTGATCATGCAAGCCAAATGAGAAAGGTCTATGGGGGAAGCTACTTATGCCTCACAATTGGGAATTGGGAATCCACCAGAACAACCCACCAAAATAATTCATCCCACACACATCCTTATGCCCCCACCACAAATTTCCTTATGCCCACCCCAAAGTAAGAAATGTAAGCTATTTATTTTCCATGGTGGATCCCAAACCCAAACTCCCTCCTCAAAATTTTGATACCAATGGAATTCCCTTATTCCCCCACATGGATTCCCCATAGCCTTCTCCTACACTATCCCTATGGCAGTCTACCCAACCAACCAATAAATAAAACAAAACATGTACTATTCACACAACACAACAAGAAAATCACAACAATAAAAGAAGGAACAAGTGCCTACCTTTTCATGGTAGCTTTGGTTTCCAAATAGAAACTTCAAGGCTCAAAACATAGTCTAAAACAAAAATCTCCCAAGCATGCAAAGCTTTCTCCAAAATTCCTCGAAAAAAAAGATTTCCAACACAAGAAAATCTGCCCCAATGAAGTTGCAAAATGATTCAACAACCCCAAAACAGGAAGAGAGTTTTAATTTATATATAAGAGGGAAGAGACAAGGATGATGTGGATTCTTGTAGGATGCCACATCACACATCTTGAAACTCAAACAAAAAAGACAAATTCCATTCACCCAAGCACAATAAAGATGTGGGTGAAAATATGAGAAGTTACTTGCACACTCCAAAAACCCCACACCTCAAGGGACAACAAAATAAATAAAATGTAAGAGAGTGCAATCAAAACAAAGCAACATGATTAATAAAATTCATTATAAAAATCAAAAATCACTTCTCCAACCATAAGTATGGTTGGTAAATTAAATTTAGAGGCACGGGACGAGTTTTACTTATCCCATAAGCCTTCAAAAATAGCCCCAAGGACAAATTCAAATTTGTCATGGAGGTGGAGTATTTCATACTCCAAAACTGACTTATAAAAACTCTTACACAACTTACACATCCCTTACATATTTAATACAAATAGCCAACAACTCTTATAATTACTTTCCCATATCCCAATTTAATTTATTTAAATTTTAATCATATGATTCTAACATTAATTCTCCACAACATAATTAAATAAAGGAACGCAACACTAATAAAATACATACAACAATAAATAAAAGAACCAATGGTCATATATAAAGGAAATCCCCCCCATGGGAATCTCTAACAAAATATGACACATACACAAGACATGTTGCCATGGTAACCTTGTTGAATTCACCAAAAATTCCATTGTGGTTGGTCTTCGATCCCCCGATGTTTGTTGTGATTTTTAATCTGCAAAACACAAATACCTCCTTCGGCCTTGTGGCCATATCAGAACATCCAACATGATATAAATACAATCACAAAATCATCTAAGCATGTGAATCACAACAACATCAAGGAAATTTAACATTATCACATAAATTTTATATCAACAACTATGTCATCATCATATAATATCCATTTTCTAGATCTACTCATAATATCTAAAATCACATGTCCGAACAACATCCATAAAATATCTATGTCAAATAGTATATCATCATGTATCATATCCAAATCAAGATCGAAAATAATCTATGATCAAATGTATAACATCATACTAAATCAAAGCATAATAATGTCCATAACGTAATCAACAGTATCGGAATAATCATCAAAAGGTGTCAAACGGAAGTGGGTACTACAATTTGGATTATTTCCTTTATCTCAATAGGGATAGAGTTATTACACCAATTATAGAATTAGGTTCCAAAATGCCACATGAAAATGAATTTTTTGCACCTACTAATAACGTCCACAAGGAAGAAAAATTATAATGTCATCCTGTCATTAATATGGATGACATCATAAACCAAGGACATGTTTGTACTTCAGGTCCCTAAAAAACAATAATGAAAAAAATATAGCTAAACAAATGAGTGGTTATCAATTACCACCTCTTAGAATACCTTTTAAAGTTAGGGTGGAGCATGAGAAAAAATAACAACCTCCTCCACATGACAACCTAGAAGGACCCCAAAATGATGAAGTGATTATACAACAACAAATACAAGTTATTAGTCAACAAATAACTAGCTTGGCTTCTCATGTGCATAAGGACATAGAAAAAGACACACATAAAGAAAAACATAAGGTCAATCATAGTGAACTTCATACTAAAAATAAAGAGGGTGAAACATCAATGTATATCTAGGTATACATACTAGTTTCCCTTACCAAATATCAACTCCTCACACAAGATTTGTAGTCCATGAAAACAATACTCACAAACCTTCAAGAAAGTAATGTTGGTCATATTAAAAAATACCAATTCAAAGAGCTATGTGCTTACTCCTTTGACAAATCCATGCTACGCATACCATTCCATAAAAATTTTAACTTCCCAAAATTTGATAAGTATAAATGAATAAGGTGACCCACGTTATCATGTAAAGGACTTATACATGGCATGAAAAGAATTAGCCTATAGTGACAACTACCTTATCTACTTATTCCCACGTATTCTAGGAGGTCAAGCTTTGGAATGGTTTCTTCACATACCTAAGGGGTCTGTCTTTACATGGCTCGAGTTAGCATAAATATTTGTACATCATTTATCATTCAACATAGAATGTGACATCACCATATTGGACTTGTGTAATTCTAAACAGTGATCTAATAAGACCTTTGCTAGTTTATTACAATGATGGCAAGGGTTAGCTAGCCTCTTCCCTTATTCAGTTATAGAGAAATAGTTGGTTAGCATCTTTTTACCTAATCTAAATCTAGACATTTCTTTTCATTTACAAATGCGTTGTGTCAAAAACTTTAAAGAATTTATAGAAAATGTTAGCCAGATCAAAAAGGATTTGATAGATAAAAGGACATTAAAACCCTTTTCAAAATACCAACACACATCCAAACCTTTGGAAAAACTAAAGTTATTCAATAAAAATAAAAAATGTTGTAGGAGATGGTATCATCGATTCTAAGTGTATCCAAGTGGTTCAAATTGGTCCTCCTTTAAAACTTACTAAGGGACCTAATCAACCCACAATCAAATGTCAATTGTTCACTCCTCTCATGGACTCTTTGTCTATAATATTAAAATATTTAGATGAAGTGAACATGGTTTAGTATCATAACACAACTCCCTAGATGAGGTAATTATACCATCTTGGTATAGGGAAAATTAATACTATGAGTATCATCGAGTAAAATGTCACAAAATAGACAAGTGGCTAAAATTGAAACAATTTATCCATGATCTTATTGACAGTGGATAAATTGAGTTTGATTCACTTGAACCTGACCAAGAACCTAATCAAAAGTTAGGAATTTATAAAGAAAGTTTACCTAAACATGAAAAAAAAGGAGAGAAGAAGCCAGATCAGGGTCAATCTTCCAAAAACTACAAAGATACCAAATACATTTACAATAAAACCAGTAATCCATTTGATTCACTTATGGGTTGTGTTATTTCCTCTAATGATCATGTAAACAATAGAAGAACTAGGAACTGAGATTATGTCAAGGCACCATGACCCACTCATATTTTGATTCCAGAACCTCCTCTACCTACCCCTTAGGATGGTTGATAAGATATCTTAGAATATCTTGAAAAGAACACTACAAAGATTTTGATCTTAGATCTTCTCAAGATATCAAATGTTCATGAATAAATCCTCTATAAAACACTTCAGGGGTTAGGAGTGTCAATAGATATTCATCCTTTACACCTCTAAGTAGCGTTTGTGCATATTGCTCCTAGCGAACATGTTAATTTTATTAAAAATGAAGTTCCACATGATGATCATACACACAACTTACCCCTATACATTGAGGTATTTGTTACTAAAAAATGTATAAAAAGAGTTCTTATGGAAAATGGTTCTGGTTTTAATATCTATAATTTAAATCTATTCAAACAAATGGCATCCAAAGAGGTAGACCTAGAGTCCCATATCATTATTATCACATCCTATGAAAATGCATAATGTGAGTCATCTGGTACTATAATATTACCTATGGGAGTGGGGCCATCATATGAAGATACCAAGTTCCATGTCCTAGAATTAGAACTTCCCTACAACATGATCCTTGACCACCCATGGATCCATGCCATGCAAACCGTACCATCAACCTTCCAACAATGTATCAATTTATACCATGAGGGATAAAAAATTACTATTCAAGGAGATCTAGAGCCATTCACACATTATAGATCCTTGCATAGCTTCTCTCACATGGCCTATGAATATCCTTATGTTGATATTGTTGTGTCACTTCAGTATAAAGCTCTAGCTTCACGTGTTTATCTAGACACACTATGTTCCTATGATAAAGATACTTTCACATCCTTGTTTCCCTTTGATTCATGGGAGATGAAGGTCATTGATAATGGTTGTAGAGAATATGACCTCCAACAAGCCCTACATGTTTTTAACCTCTCCCTATCACCCAAAACATGTGGTAGGACAAGTTACCAATATAAATAGTTTTGGGAAAATTGTAATGTTGAGAAATTTCTTCCTAGTGGCCTAGTAGCAAATGATAAATTGTTAGATTCTTCCATAAATTAGATCCCTAGGGGAAAATTTACTTCCTACTACTAAACTCAAAAATATGCCATACCCAACAAACTAATGTGCACTTTGGCCTATAAACGGGTGTGGTACCGATGAACAAGGTATAAGAGATCCTAGTCTAACCCCATACTTCAAAATAGAGAGATACATTGTCGATATTAGACCTTATGGATCTCATCCACCAGAGATCGATGCTACTTCTTCAAAGCACGAGGATAACTTTACTAATTCAGATAGTGACACAGATTCATGTCAAAGAAAATACGAGGATCTTTCCTCCAATAACCTTTTCATTAATACATCTGTCCTTACCTTATCAAAATCTATTCCCCAAGTTAGTTTTATCCATCCCACTCTTGTTGACTAAGACCAACAACTTCATGTACCGAATGATATTTTTAAAAACAATGAGGCAATCGGTAAATTCTTAGGTATTCGTGATAACATTCTAATTGGTGATCACAAGAAAGGTTTCTCCATCGACTTAGACACATGTGCGTATTTAGGGGAGGAGGCTAATATGTTTGGTTAGTAAAATTTAAAATAAAGAGAGGGAAATAGTTCTTCTAAAAATCCTTGACAAAAGCAACAAGCCAAGACACATAGTGAAAACCTCTTTTAGGTGCTATCAGATGAACAAGTAAAAAATCAATGGAAATATAAAGTGACCACACCAAGGGTGAAAACCTCATTGAGATGCCCTTAGAAGAAGATCTCAATCACCCTCCTGATCCTAGGTGCATGGAGGATACATCCAAGATTCCTATGGAAGATACCATTTATGTCAATATATGAACAAAATAAAACCCTAAAATGGTCAGGTTGGGAGATTCACTCTTGGAAAAAGAACACAAGATATTTGTCATGCTTCTATGAGAAATATCAAACATATTTTCTTGGTCCTATATAGATATATAAGGACTAGATCCATAATTAGCAGTGCATAATCTTGTCATGCACGCAGACACAAATCCCATCAAGCATAATCTTATAAAAATACATCCACGTGTAGCCATCATAGTTAAAAAGGAAATGGAAAAAAAAAATTGGCAGTAGGTTTTATCAGACCTATTAATTACTTAGAGTAGATATCTAACATATTACCTATGTACAAAAATCCAATTGGTATTAGAATATGTATAGGTTTTAGAGACATAAACAAGGCATGCCCAAAAGATGATTTTCCTCTTCCCAATATCGACATAATTTTTGATTCACTGCGGGCTATGAAATGTTATCCCTCATAGATGGATTTTTTGGATACAACCATATAAAAATCACAAAAGAAGATCAACAAAATAATTCCTTTACAACCACTTGGGGGAAAGTTTGTTAACAAGTTATGCCCTTTAGTCTAAAAAATGTCAAAGTAAATTATCAAAGGGATATGACCATGATCTTCCATGATATGTTGAATGAAATTATGGGGGACTATGTTGATGACATTCTCAAAAATTCCAGAACAAGAAGAACACCTATAAATATTGAGGTGTATCTTTCAACACCTTTAAGATTACAAAGTCAGGATAAATCTGAAGAAATATGTCTTTGGTGTATTTTTAGGAAAGTTGTTAGGTTTCATTGTATCCAGAAGAGGAATTGAAGTCGATCCAACCAAATTTACAGATATAACTGAAATGTCTCCACCAAATAACCTCGGGTAGTTACATAAATTGTAGGGAAAAATTTAAGCAGTCTGTCATTTCATATCTGAGATTGCGAATAAGTGTCACCCATTTACCTATTTTCATAAAAAAGATGTTTCCTTTCATTGGGGTCCTGAATACTAGAAAGCCTTTGATGTACTCAAAAACTATTTGGTTAATCTCCTTATCCTTATGCCATAAACCCCAGATGATCCATTTTTGTTATATATATATATATATATATATATATATATATATATATATATATATATATATATATATTTGTGGCCCAATTTTATATTAGTTCCCTCCTAGCTCATACAACCAAAATATAAAAGAAAACGCGTTCTATTATCTTAGTTGCAATTTGATCACCTATGAGCTCAATTATCCATAGATTGAAAACGTTTGCCTAGTTGTTTTCTTTTCATTCCAAAAGCTTCACCATTAATTATTAAATAACAGGACCAAGATTATCACTAAATTTTACCTTCTCATCTAAATTTTACCGGTAGGATGGCTAATTGGATCATCCTACTCAGTGAGTTTGATATCGAATATGTAAATTAAAATTCAATAAAAGGAGAGGTGCTTGTAGAGCTATTGGCTGAAGCCCCTCTACCTATAACAAATCCTTTGAGTATGGATCATCCAGACACATCAATTATATACATCAAATAATTTGTCATATGACAAGTACACTTTTATGGATCATTCAATTTTCATGGTTCAGGTGCCAGGGTTGTGCTCATCACCCCTTTAGAGGACTTTATTCCTCAAGATTTTTGTTTGGGTTTTTCTGTGTACAAATAACATACCATAGTATGAGGCACTCATTATAGGGACTGAAACTCATTTTCAATTGGAATATTAGACAAATCAAATTCATTGGAGATTCAAATTTAATCATAAAGAAACTCAATGAAACATGCAAGGTTAAGGATGATAAGCTCATCACATATAAGAAAATGGTGGAAACTCTCAAAGAATATTTTTTGTGCATTGCTTTTGAACAAATCCCAAGAGAAAAAAATTGGTTTGTAGACACTATGGCTATAGTATGATCATTTCTTCATATTTGACCAAGGAATAATGATATTTCATTCTTTGTTGAAAATTTGAGGATGCCTACATATGACATGTCAGAGTCGTGTCTAGTGTGTGACGGTGTTGTTCCTTTTTCTCCCTGGTATGAACTATTTTCAATTACCTCCAAGATGGTACCTTCCCACCCAACATTTCCCATTCTGATAAATGGAACCTAATCAAAAGAATAACTCATTACACCCTCCTTGGAGGCACCCTCTATTTTCGTGGATATGAGAGGAACTTGTTGCGTTGTCTTAATTAAGTTGAGTTTGTCTAAGCAATCAAAGAAGTGCATGAAGGTGTCTTCAGATCTCATATAAGTGGAATGGTACTATAAATTAATTTTTTGAGATTATTTTACTATTGGGCTACCATGGAGTTAGACTGCTGAAAATCTATTAAAAAATGTTCCTTGTGTCAGAAAAATGGAAATCTCATTCATGCACCAACACAATCCTTATAGCCGATCACAACACCATGGTCATTCTCCAAGTGGGGATTAGATATCATAGGGAATCTCACTCCAACTTTCTTATATGCCCACACCCATATCATTACTACAACTGTGTACTTTACCAAATGGGTACAGGTTGTGCCTCTTACATATGTTATTGGTGCCCAAATCTCCAAATTCTTCATGAATCATCTCATCTGTCGTTATGACATCCATTCCACAATTGTAGCTAATAATAGCAAGTCCTTTAATAAAAATACCGTTAAAGCATTATTCCAACGATTTCATATATTCCTAAAGTGGTCTAATACCTATTAACCCCAAGGTAATGGAAAATAATATGCCTCCAATAAAACCCTTTCTCACATCATGGAGAAAATGGTAATAAAAATTGGTCATAGTTGGCACCTACAAATCCATCCCACCCTATAGGCTTATAGGACCTCTATTCACACCCCTACTAGTGCTACACCCTATTACCTAGTATTTTAAACTCAAGCCATCATCCCATTGGAAATTTATCTTCCTTCCTTGATAATATCTCTTAGATATTATCTAGAAACAGATGAATACTACCGTGTGGCTAGACTAGAAGAGATGGAGCTATTGGATGAAAGAATAATTCATGCACTTAACTACCTAAAAGTTTATAAGAATCAAGTGTCTTGAGGCTACAAAAATTGTATCATACATCACCAATTTGAGGTAGGGTATCTCATCCTTAAAGAAATTCAGTTCAATACCATCAAAGAAAGAGAAAAGAAAGGTAAGTTCGAACCAAACTGGTTGGGACCCTATGTTGTGGTAGAAAAATATGGATCAAGAGCTTACAAACTTCACCATTCTAATAGAGATGAGCTGCATTAACCTATGAATGCCATGCATCTCAAGTGGTTTTATGCTTAAGCATGGGGAAAATGTCAAAAATAATAAAAAATCAAAAAGTACAAAAGATCAAAATACAAAAAAGATTAAAAAAATAAAGAAAAAAGTAAAGAGAAATCAGTTCATCCAAATGTCAAAACCACGCAATTGTGGCACTTTGGACAATTCCTTTGGTGAAAAATAGTTTCTGGTACCCTAGGAGGATTTTTTATTCACAAGCATCTCACATATTGAGGGTAATTTTCCTTTATTTAGGGATAGTTTTCTCTTGCATCTGAGATTCATTTGAGCCTATCCTTTCAAATCCTTGATTTGGTTAATCCTCCTCTTGTAAATATGTGAAGGGTTTTCCTTTATACATTCTCATATATTAGTGGGGGCTTCTTCACATCTTTTTTATCCTGCACATACACATGGATTTTGTCCTTGTAAATTCCCATATAATGCTAGGGGCATCCACATTTCTCTTTTTTCATGTACATAACTTTGGTAAAATTTTTAGAAAATCCCAAAAACATTCAAATATGGTTAGAAATCCCAAAACATTAGAAAACCATTACATATAAAATGCAAAAACAATAGAACAGTGTTTCCCAAAACTCCCAAAAACAACGTAAAATGTCTCAAAATGATCTTTTTATTTCTTGTTTGTTTGTTTCTTTCTTTTCTTTCTTATTTGTACATTCTTGTATAGCTTTACTTGTTTCCTTGTACCTTACGTATAAAGCATTTCTCAAAAAAATTATTAGATTTATCTATTATTTCCCTAATTATATTCATTCTTTCTTGTTTATATTTAGTGTGTTTTGGATGCTTGTTTATATTTGTACATAGTTGTGTTGTCAGGTTGTTCAGTGTGTACATTTGTTAGATTTGTTAACTTTTGCTTGTGTTTGTTTTTTACTTGTACATTATTTGTTATCACATCATCATCTATATCATCACATATAACATATATCATCAATAACTTCTAGGTTACATCATCATGAAAATAAAGATCCAACATGTATGCTAAGCTATTATTATCTTGCCATATCATCAATGGGGAAATAGGGAACACCTTTTTTCCCCCCTCACCCATATAAAAATTTAAAACATAGACTAATCAAAGTTTCTTATCAAATAAAATGTGATATGATCTAATGCTATCACATAAATAAAACACATGTGATACAATCATGAATCATAATAAGGTCCATCATCATGTAAACATGTCAAATATATCAATCTCCATATACAATTTGTCTTAGTCTATAATAATCAGATAAAACATATGCCATCATGGGAATGGATAAATAATGTGCCCTTGTATCGAGGCATAACCAAAAATAATATATATACATCATCTAAAAAATGTTCCTTCATATCAAGGCATACATAAAAATTAGATACATTTGTAAATATGTCATCATAAAAAGATTCAACCGTGACTCTCACCCATACCTAGACTACCTAGCTTGGGACCCGAGGGTGGTAGCATTTGATGTGTGGAAGCTCCCTAGTGAGCTGATGGATATTGTAGTAATCTCTCCAACCAAGATGGCCTATGTGACCTTCATCTTGAATGGCTATTGTATTGATCTCTCCGACCAAGATGGCCTATGTGACCTTAATCTCGACTAGCTGCTAGATAGTTGACTATAATCCATCACTCTCTCACCTACTGGGATAGATACATGATATAACGTCTTATAATAAGTGGCCTCCCCAATTATAGAAGCACACTCAAGCACTAGATCTGGTAATCCTCCTACTTTTCTTTCCTGTTGGAGTGCATTATTATCTACTCTCATGCTCACCAAATCATCTTGAAAATGGTCCCTCTTTGTGGTGACCTGTTATAACTACTTCCTTAAGGAAGCTAGATCAACTAGACTCTAAATAACCTATCTCAGAGGAGATTGTTATGGTAAAATTTACTCTACCTACCATCCTCCATCCTTTAGAATATGATGTAGAGACCCCCATCTCCTTTATCCCATCCATCACTAGGCGGACTATGTTATGGAATCATGATATGAAGTGGAGACAAAGGTTCCTGTGGAATATGGAAATTTCCCTATGGAACAGGTACCTATGGGGACATCCTATTGTAATGGAGCCTATGGAATAGCCTGCTGTATAGGCACCTAAACTTGTGGACCCTGGCCTTGTGCCTGGTGATCTACATAGGCATCTTGGTGTGCCTTCTGTTATGCTTTAGATCTAAGAGCCATGCCCTGTAAACCTTGTGTTGGTTTTATGATCCTGTGGGATAGTCAATCTCCGCAGAAGCATTGTAATATACCATGCTATATAGTCAGCTTTCATCCCTAGATCAACTACCTAGGGTAATGCAATCCAAGGCTATGGAACTACCTATCAAAATATGTCTCGAGCCCCTTGTGGCCTAATCTATGGGATTATGTCAAAGGTATCTCTAGACCTATGACCTTACCACATCTCATCACCTTGGATGCCTTGTACACAACCAATTTGTCTTTGGACCTGATCTACTCTGTACCACTTAGTGATATAGTCTTAAATGCCAATGAAAAAGTGGCCAACCTATGCTTTTTTGAGCTCTAAAACATACTCGTGCCACAGGTATAATCTTTAGGGGAACCATGTCACTATGCATAGCTAGATATCATCAAATACATGTCTGTAAAAATCTATGTCTCCAATATGAGAGCAGATGTCATCTCCAACTAGTTCCCAACCCATCATAGAAGGATCATCTAGATCCATAGCTCATAGAACTCCTAATGGGTGGCCAATAACAATGTGGTCCCATTCCCATATTTGTAGCAAAGTGGCTAGACCCATGGTATTTTCACCACAGAATGTAATTAGGTGCAGATCCTAGTACAGGTGTCCTCGAATGCACTAAACCCAACAATATACGTCCCTTATAATGATACCATGTATTAATCCAATGATACCTAAGGGTAAGTGTATGCCAATCTTATCAGGCAGCAAAATTCCACTGACAAGGGCCATCAGGTAGACTGGTACATGAGAGAGATGATGATCATCAAAGAAACTATAGAGATGAAATAACATACCCCGATGTGGTATGTCGAGTAGAGAAAACATATCCCTAATGTACTACAGAATATGACCTTGATCATCATCATATGTAATCAATCATCCCTGGATAGGCACTCTTAGTATGTGCCAAACATCCTCCAATGTAACACTCATCTCACTAGTCACAAATCTAAAAGTTTTGCTCTCACTTTACCATCTCTCCACTAAGGCCATGAGAAGGTTGTGATCCATAGAAATCTATGGCATCTGAGCCATGTATGATAGTATGATAACATATAAAGTGATACACAGATAAATCCTCTCACACTGTGAGAAGGTCTCCATGAAGGCTCGAAGTCACGTGTTTTTCTCCCGCATCTCCAATCTTGGTAAGTCAATTTGTAAGATCTGGAAAATCACTTATTAACATCATTTCTTCTAGAACACATCATCTAATTTACTCTACTCATCATTAGGTTCTTATATAAATTTTCTTAATTCTTCTAAGGTTGTTGAAAACTAACCATTTATGCTAGAACTTTACTTTTAGTGATAGTGCACCCAATCTAGTATTAATGTGCCCTAGCACTTATGCTCCCATTTTCACACTAGTGCATGGGTTTTCACACTTGTGCACCATCTCTAATTTTTTTGACCTAGTTGCATGATAACACCTCTCTTTTAATGTATATGTACCTGTGTATGCACCACCTCCACATATATGCACACACGTATGTGCCAACTATGCATATATGCATCCACGTATACATGCCCTTGTATGTGCCACATCCACACTCATGTGACCTCGACCATGATTATGTGCCCAAGGGGCCACACTAGCATTGCCATGCATTCCTGTACAAGAAATAAATGACATTAAATGAGCTCAAAATAAAAAGAAAAAACTTGTATACCTGAGGGTCATCAATAGGAAGACTCGTGTACTCTCTAACAATGTCAGCATGTCGTGTATGGTCCTGAATTAGAGCCATTTCTCTCACACATTAGAGCAAAATCACAAATTAAATTACAAAGGGTTCGCTAACAATAACTCGTCGTGATGGTTTGTCACCCTTCCGACCCACTATATATAGCCATTTGGCCCTAATTATTCATTCTTCTTGCATCCAGGGGCTAGAAACTAACATGGTTCTTCTATTTCCTTCTACCTCTCGTCGTGATGATTATTTTTATTAAATAGTCAATCTTCACCCATTTTTTGCTACGCTCGAGCATTTTGTTTTTTCTTTGTCGTGACCTCTTCTTCTCCCTGTGGTTTATTTTTTCTTCCAGGAAATCCTTGTCAACATACTGCCACACCGCCATTCTTCCATACCATTTTCTTCCTAAAATTTCTAAAAATCCTAAAATTTTATAAAATTCAAAAAATTTCTAAAATTAGTAACAAACATGCATGCAATTGAAGTCTGTGTCAAATGAATTGTACTCAAACATACACAATTTTCCTACAAAACATATTTATGTGATTTTCACTTGTTTTTGTGTGTGACTGGAAGATCATTTGGATCTACCCTCCATCAACAAAAGCTAGTTTGCTCATTATATCTATCTTCCCTTACACAAACGTGTTGTTTGGGTCAGTTTCATAGTGCACAATTCCTTTTTCATATGAATTATATGACCTTCAATTATTCCCCTCACATGTATCCTTGCTTAGGATGCCGTTATTAACCCTTGCCATTAATTTTCATAGGTCAAAATTGAATTTTGATAGCAAAAACATTTTTACAACTGTCTTGAACGTTGTTTGTTGAGTATGTGTGTTTGTACTTATTTCCCTATTAGGTTAGCTTGTGTACTTTCTCATATTGCATTACATTATGTATGTTTCATTGAGTTAGTGTTTTGGTAATGAAAAAATTTCTGTATTATAGTTTTTCATGTTATTATACACCTTTGTTGTATGCGTATATTTTAATAAGGGCCGATGATATAGATCATCTGAGAAACATGATGAAATAAAGTTATTTTTACATCTACTGGATGAAATCTATTTAAATTCTCTTCATCTTCATTTTTCTTCCCTATTATTTTCTTCTATCAACACTATTCTTCCAAATCACTTGGGGTAATAGGGATCACCTTTTATCCCTCCTCCCCTATCACATTTTTTCTATCCATTTCCTTCATATTTTTCAATCATCGATCAACCTCTTCCATCACCCCATTGACACTCAAGGGGGAATCCTTCATTCTAGTAATTTTTATTCTACCCCTTCAAAATTTACTTGTCTACTATCTTTGAAGTGGCATCACTTACACCATCCCAAAGAGGGGAAAATGTAGACACCTAAAACCTGCTTACACATTTTAAATATTTAAATTGCACTAATTATACTCTTTCCTATAAATTAACGACACTTCGTCAAATGAACACCTCTTCTCCTCTTAATGGGTCAATTAATGAAACTACGCTAATTAAGAATGATATTCACTCTTTTTTGGTCAACTGATGAAACTTTGTTAATAAACCACCATTTTTCCCTCTATCCCTGTTAATTAATTACACTTCACTAATTAATTATCCTTCATATCACTCAGGATGCTGATTAACGAAATTTCATTAATTAATGTCCACTTGTACTTGGTTTAATTAATAATCATTAATTAATTATGCTCACTTCTCTAAATCAATAAATCACCATTTATTAGACTAAATTCCTCTCTTACATCCCTCGAATCATGCTAATTTTCCTCTAAATACCCCCTACATAAATTCTACAAGCTTATCTCTACATATTAATTAATCACATTTTATTAATTAGACCCCTCTCAAATCCCATAAAATGCACATCCTTTATTATTTCTTCTAAACATGCATATCCTTTTCATTTCCTCTTTAGGGTTTATCCCATATCCATCAAATTGCTAGCCTTTCCCAAACTGGCAAGCTATACAAGGAACTCTCATCCTTCCTTTTCTTCTTACATCTCATTTGCACTAGTGAAAACTATAGGCATTTTTATCTTAAACCATTCTCTGTTGTTGGAAATAACTTCTCCATCTTGTATCCATTATCTCAAATTGAAGAGCATGGGAAGATCCAAAAGTGGCCTTGTAGCCATTTATTGGTGAGATCTCATCTTCAATCCTTGAGGAAATAACACCAATTTGATTGCTAGGTGATCTAGTTAGGTTGATTCATTAGGTATAAATCCCAAAGAGTAGGAATGGCTTGATAGTTAATGTATTTATCATATTTATGCATTGTAGAAGTTGTTTTTCCTTGAGCTCTTATGTCAATGGTTCTATAGTAGATTTGGCTTAGCTTTTAGACTACTAGGTGTTAGTCTATTTCAATTAGATTTTCAATTTTATTATGTTTGCATTTGGAATAATGCTATACAGGGGTGCTTGTAGCAAGACAGGGGTGTATGGGTGATGGTGATTGGATCTAGGATCTTGTGTATGTGTAAATGCCCAAGATCTAGTTTTTACTTTCTCACAAGGGTTTCACAATTATTCCCTATTGATCACTTTTTTTTCTCTCTTGGATCACTGAAGGTACCTATAACTTGCAAAAACATAAGTTCACCTACACATACCCACAAACCACATCAAACTTAAAAATGAAAATGAAGAATGGGGAGTCAGACTGACCCCGACATTCACCCTGAATGTGAAATTACAAAAAAACACTGCATTACATTTCAAACTCCATGTAGTTCTTGTGTGTGTATAGAAATGATTCTCTAGGATGCCCTTGTGCTAGTTGCACTTGATATCGAGATGTATCTAAAATTTAGCAATGTAATAGTATGTGTAGATGGAATAGATTAAACTTCCCCCTCCTATGCAGTGTATGCAAAAGTGTGCAACCCTTGTCCCTTTAATGGATGTTAAATGGATTCCTTTGGAATTATTTGGTGCTTTTAGAATGCAAAGCTTAGGTGATGATAGCAATGCTTAATGTTTGGTCCTATATTTTGAAAACATAACTATGTATTTATATGATTCCTTTGTTTTAATTTCTTAATTGATAAAAAGAAGGTTGATCCATAAGTGAAAAAATATTCCCAAAATATAAAAGACACCAAAAAATAGTAAGGTAAGAAAGGGTCAAGGGTGCCCAAGAGGCAAAGTAGCACCAGGGCACTAGTGTCTAAAGCCATAAAAGATAAATTAGTTAATTTATTACTAGGTTGTAGGATATGGAAGACCAAATAAAAAACAAGAGATAAAGAAAAGAGGCCAAAAGGTATTTTCAACCACTAGTTTTTTTGGTTAGGAATCATGTAAATACTAGTATGATTTTATGACCTATAAATGTACCAAAGTGCGTGATTTTTTGTCTACATTTTCCCCACTTTATGTCGTTGAGTGAATATTTGATAACAAAAAATAGATAAGATATATGTACCTTATGATCCTATAGAGAGTGTGACAAATAATGTGTTGAGTGGAAAAGTGAAGCATGGAATGATTGCAAAGTGAAACATGGAGACTAGGAAAGGAAAGTGACCCTAGATGAGAAGCGTATGCATTACTTGTACCTATTTTTATGCTTGTGTTTGTTGTTGTAGGGAACTTCTTGTTGTGTATTAAGGATGGACCTACAAAATAAGAGCAAAAGATTATTCAAGGTCATGTATATGAAAAACTTGATCAAAGTATGCAAAAATATGTAAAAGTGTGTAAAAAGGAAAGTGTGCACCTGATATGTGAAAGCATAAGAGATAGAAAAAATTTCATGTAGCTTGAAGTTTCTGGTCTAAATGTTTAAGGTGAGGTTTTTGGGGAATCACACATGAAGAGTGAGTTTTTTGGGCAATCTCATGCCAATTACGATTTTTTTGGGAGATCTCATGCCAAGTGCATGTTTTTTGGAAATCTCCATGCCAAAGAACAAGTGTTAGGTAGAGAGGTATGGTTTTACTCTCCTTCCATGAAGATGTCCAATAAGCACCACTAATGATGGTGATTCTCGATTTATTCCCATTGTTCCCTTTTTTTAGATTATTCTGATTATACCAATTGAAGGAGATAAAATGCATTCTGTAACTAAAGGTTTGTGCTTGTAACTATAGAACTACTGTAGATTGATCTACTTAGAAAATTATCATATCTACCCCCATGAAATTAGAGTCCAAGGGAGGACAGGGCCACCCATGTGCTAGTGTTTAATTCTAGGTGTTGGTGTTTGTACTGTGTATTGTACCCAAGTCAAATTTTGGGCCATTCTATGACTGTGTTCATGTTCTTTTTCTATATTGTGATGTGCTGAAATGTAGCTTTGAGTTGTTGTTGGTCATTCAAACTTACACCCATGTCTCGGATCTAGAAGAATCCAATTATTTAAGACAATAATGGAACTATCTCCAAGTTGTGGGACGTTACACACTTGAGATGGATCTCCGAAGAAGGCTGGTTCCTCTACCTACCTCTAATGCTACTCCTACTCCTAATTCTAAAAGAAAATCATAGACTAAACATGCCAAGGGACCAAGGATAGAAGGATGTGTAGAAAGAGAAAATCCTAAGATTAGGAAAGTGATAACACCAAGGAAAGGGTCAATCTCTCTCCATAAGTGGAAAAGGTACAAAGAGGAATCGAGAGAAGAGGGTGGATGACGCATGCCATAGATAAACATGTGGGCTTGACCTTCCAACGTGGACAATATATGAACATGGGGGCTACAAGTGGGAATATGCACAACATGCTAGAGAACAAAAAGAGAGAGGCAAGATGAAATGATACTAAGAAAGGGAAGAAAAGATTTCTTAAAAACATGATTTTATTTCTTAAGGGATGCACATTCATTTGAATTCACGGTAGGAGGAAAGAATACATTATAGATACCATGCTAAGGTTTTAAACCCATGGGAAGGTGACCATCATTTTGGGATGGTTCTTTTACAACAAATAGGGATCCTTTTACAAATCATAAATCTACTTTTTATAGAAGAATAATGAGAAGAGAAGGAGAAAAGGAGGGAAACTCTAATCCAAACCTGCAACCACAAACAACAAGTGATAAATGCCTCCAAATCCACCTACAAGGTTATCAAAGGTGCTTCCCCATCTCTATTTGGCATGTGGAAGAAGGAAGAAAGTAAGATCTGATTAAAATCTAGTGGTTGAGGTCAATTAGATGTGTGTATTGATGATTAGAAAGAATTTTTCCTATTTTCCACCTACCAAATCCTACCTATATTTGAATTTGAATATTCCAATGTGTAGCTTGTGTCAGCAGCTCTTTAACAAGCTGAGACATGTGCTGATTCGAGCACTGTGACAAAATTTATGGATATCAGAAGTCTACGGGTCACTTTGACATGCAATGACATGTCGCACATGCTAATTGAATGAAGAATTTCCCAACTATTCATCTATTTTGTCTTTTATGACATGTGTCATGCACCATTTGGCTGTCCATATTTTGTGCCGTATTGGTGTGCTTTGATAGGTTGTGTAAAACACTCAAGTCTGACAGATGATGTGGCATAGTGACTGACATGAAAGATAACTACAAGAGTATACAAGTGGGGCACAAGCATTTAATTGAGGAAGGGTGCACGGTGGCAGATAGAGAAGGGGTGTGCAACATAGTTTTGTGTATGTAAGTGCATAGGATGAATGTCAGGGACTTAGCCATTTTTTAAGACAAGTCTGCAAAGTTGTGTGCAAGGAGTGCGTGAAAGGATAAGAAAGAAAGTTAGTGCACAGGAGAAAGGTGTGAGAGAAAATGGAAAAGGATAACATAATGTAGAGGGAAGGGGAAGCATGTGAAGAAAGTGCAAGATGAAGCAAAGGAATAGGGATGGAAAGGGATGAAGGAGGAAAGGCACGTGGGGCATGCAAAATAATTGCAAGTTTTCTAAGGTGTCAAAAGAAGAATCTTGAGTGTGCGCAACCTGAAATGTGAAACATTAGAGTCAAAATGAAAATATAAGTTATCTAAATAACTATGAGAGTATTTTGGATAACAGTTATGGCAATTTTTGGAGTCCATATTCTTGCTAAATGAAGAGACCAGTAGCCTTAGAATTCCATTGAGCATGGAGTCTAGCACTAAACTTTAAGATATGATCTATAACTTGAAGAACATACTTGAAGTCACAACAATGTCTAAGCTTTAAACTGATTTGCTACTCTCATGTGAAGATGTTCTGACTTAGATTGATGAGAGTGAAAGCTATACACTAACCATTAGAATTACCTTTTCCAAAATTGAATTGTCATCCCAGGAAGCAATAAGAAGTGGAATGTGGGCACAACAGGAAAGGATAGGTGTTAAAAGGATCACACCGAAATAGAAGCACAACACTATGTAAAAAAGCTAGAAAATCATACATATCCCAAAGGGAACATGTAGAGTGTGCACAAACACTTGTTTTACTAAAAGAAAACCTAAACTAACCTAAACTAACTAGAGGAAAAGGGTGCTTAAGTAAAATTTTTAATAGGAAGGGAGAAGTAAATGTCATTCCTCACAAATTGTGACTATGTAATTGATTTGGCATTGAACATGGTCAGAAATAAGAGTGAAAAACCTACTTGCAGATAGTGTTTCAGCCTCCTCAAAGTATTATATACATACCGCCTGAAGTTGGTATGCTCTTGGATTCAGGAGGAACTATTGTTGACCTTTGGCATGCTGAAGTTCTACCTCATACTCTGAAGGGAGATTGTTCCGTGACAACTCTATCTTTTGCTCTAGACTAGCTGATATATGATTAGGCATGGTTCGATCCTTGTGATTTTCCCATTACTTTGAAGCTCAATCCCACATATGGTGTTTTCTTGTAGACTCTCCTTCCGAAGGTGACTTCTTTTAGGTTGGGTCACACAGAGCTGGGACGCATGAGATTTTGCCTCTACAAGCAACTCAGTCTCCTTCAAAATTACACCCTTAGGAACTAACTGACTTTCTTATGAAAAAAGGCCCGTATGATTTCTTATTCCTAGTCAGTGTCACATGAGTCATGTCATTCTTTAATTTTTTTTGTAGTCATCGAACATGATAAAATTAGTTGGAAAAGATGTGATAGTAGGGGGTTGTTCATTTATAGCACAACTAGGTAGAGGGGACTTAGAAGGAGGTGGAAGGAATGCTCGCAAGAGAGTAGAAGCTCATGTGGGAGAAATGAAAGGAACACATGATGAAGTTACAAAGGTGCATGCAAATGAGGGAATAGAATTGAACTAAAGGTGGGGTGGAAGGGAGAAGGGTGGAATAGTGTAATCCTTAGTGGGAGTAGCATGCAAAAAATTGGGAACATGAGCATTAGGCTGAGATGATGTAAGTTGACCCAGAGGAGTGGGAGGGATGTATGATGGTAGTGCAGGGTTACCCCATTAACAGGGTTACCACGCGTTAGATTTTTGAGCCTTAATTTCTTCTGCCCACTCTATAATCTGGGGAAAAATCTCAATAATAAAATGTAGCTTCTGTTGGGTGCTAAAACAGCCTGGGATAGGGCCGAGCCATAGAAAAGGGACCTTGCAGCCAACTCTAGCTACCTTTATGGAGAATTTGACTATAAGTTACATCATTTCCATCTCTATCTTTTGTAATTTCCTCTCAAAATCAGCTTATGCTATGAAGTCACCACCATCATTTACATAAACATGTTCTTTGTAAACATTTTGGCTAGAAAAAAGTGGGTTATATGCATTTTCAGGATAACTAGGATTATAAAAATGATTTAGAGGAGGATTTTGAAATTGTGTTGATGGAGGGGAATAGATCTACTACTGCAAATAGGAATTATATGAAGGGAAATAAGTCACGATTACATAACTTCAAAAGAAGAAGGTGGAATAATGAAAAAAAGGATAAATGAATGAAAGGAGGGGAGACTGGTCTGCAAATGAAATAATGGGTACGTTTCGATCAGTGGAGTCACTAGATACATTAAAAGATGCCTCAATAGGATGGATCTCAACAAAAACACATCAAAATTGTTGAGATGAAGATGTAAATCTCTTCAATTTGGCCCCACCGAGCATACCATAAAATTTTGGTTATTCAAACTTGCACCTGTGTCTCAGATCCAAAAGAATTGAGTTGTTTGAGACAATAATGGAACAATCTCTAAGTTGTGGGACCTTGTGCACATGTGGTAGATCTCCAGAGAAGGATAATTCCTCTACCTACTTCTAATGTTACTGCTACTCCTACTTTTGAAAGAAAATCCTAGACTAAACATGCCAAGGGACTAGGGATAGAATGATGTGCAAAAAGGGGAAATCCTAAGCTAAGGAAGGTGATAGCATATGGGAAAGGTTCGATCTCTCTCCACGATTAGAAAAGGAAACAGAGAGGGCATGAGAGAAGAGAGAGGAAGACATATGCCTTATATCAACATGTGGGCTTGGCCTTCCGGTGCATCCAACACATGAGAATGGGGAATGCAAGCGGGAATGCACACAATATGCTAGAGAACGCAAACATAGAGGTGAGATGCAATGAAAATGAGAAAGGGAAGACAATAATTCCATAAAACATGATTTTATTTCTTAAGGGATGCACATTCATTTACATTCACGATGAGAGGTGATAATACATTACAAATACCATGCCAATCTTTGAAACTCATGGTAAGTTGGCCACCATTTTGAGATGGTTCTGTTACAAAAAATACGGATCCTTTTACAAATCAGAACTATGCTATTTATAGAAGAAGAAGGAGAAAAGGTGAGAAACTTGAATCCAAACCTGTAACCACCAATAGCAAGTGATAAATTCCTACAAATCCACCTGCAAGGTTGTCAGATGGACTTCCCCATCTCTGTTTAGCATGTGGAAAAATGAAGAAAGCACGATATGATTGAAATTTGGTGGTTGAGGCTGATTGGATGTGTGTATTGATGATCAAAAAGACATTTTCCTATTTTCTACCTACCAAATCCTGCCTCAATTTGAATTTTAATAGTCCAATGTGTATCTTGTGTCAGTAGCTCTCTGACAAGCCTCTATACACATGTCAGCACTATAAAAAATTTATGGTGGTTAGAAGTCTATAGGTCACTCTGACATGAAATGACACGTGGCACATGCTGATTGATTGAATAAATCAGCCAATTGTTCATTTGTTGTCTTTTATGCCACATTTCATGCACCAATTGGTTGTCGAGATTTGGTGCACTTTGATAGGTTGTTTAGAAAACTCAAGTTTGATAGATGATGTGGCATAGTGAATGACATGGAAGAAAGGTGCATAACTACAGGAGTAGACAAGTATGCAAACGGGGCATGGGAAATCAATTGTGGAAGAGTGCACGATGACAGGTAGAAAAGGGGCACGTGACATAGAATTGTGTATGTAAGCACGTAGGAGGAATGCTAAGGACTTAGCCATTTTGGAAGGAAATTATAAAAAGGTGCATGCAAGGAGTGCACAAAAGGATAGGAAAGAAAGCGGGTGCCTAAGAGAAAGCCATAGGAGAAAATGGAAAGGGATAGAAGAATACAAAGGGAAGGGGAAGCGCATGAAGAAAGTGTAATATGAGGCAAAGGAACAAGGATGCAAAGGGATGAAGGATGAAAGGTGCGTGGGGCACGTGGAAGAACTAAAATTGTGCTAAGGTGTCAAAAGAACAATATTGAGTGTGTGTAACCTGAAATGGGAAACATCAAAGTTAGAATTAAAATATAAGTTATCCAGATAACTTGGAGATTTATGTGGATAACAACTACTATAGGGGTTATTTTTTCACCCAATGTATGGCCCCCTCATTTGGGGAGCATGAAAAAATTCTAGGAAAATTCATCCCAAAGGATAGGACCTGATGTTGTGTTGAAGTGGATACCTACAGGGGGTAGGGGATATGCATGATAGAAACCAAGGCACATGTAAAAAAACTAGGCTACTAAAAATTATTATTATAAAATTTGGCATGCAAGAGAAGATAATGTAGCAAGTAAGTAGTAAGAAAAGATGGAGTGTGAAAAGAGGGTTTCAAACATGGTACATTTCTCATAATGTCAGAAGGAAATCAGGGCCGAAGCATCCATAAGAAAACAAATAGTGATCAAGTAGGATATAGGGCCTAGCATGCAAACAATAACATATAATACAAAGGAATAGAAAAAAATGGAAAGAAAATATTCATAGATATCCATGGTTGTATGTAGCCCTATAAATAAAATGCTACACATGAAGCACCCATTAAAATGTTAGAAAGATAAGTAGTATGTCAAGAGCATGCATATAGTAGAAAAAATTAAAGTGATTGTAGTGAGATGTAACAATAGAACTTGGGTAGTATGTGATAATAGTGATAGTAAATTCCCCTAGAAGCCTCAGTAGGTTTGGTAAAAGGTACAATGCCATGAAACATTACAATATGTAAGAACTTGTAAGAAATCTGCATTCACCACAAAATACCAAGTGAATGTGCATGTGTCTTTATATAATGATAATAACATACTAAGAATCCATCTAGAATGGAAAACAAAGTGTAACATGTAAATAAAATAAGCTAGAATGTGTAAATGTAATCAAGATATGAAAATGTTGTGTATGAGTGTTATGGTATGATATGTAAAATGTAGCAATGGTAGCGGTAGCGTGCCCCCTGATGGATATGCATGAGATGAAGTTCATTTATAGGGACCCTTAAGAGTCAAGAATGAACCATAGAACAAGAGTGTGTCATTAGGTAATGTTCATGTTGCAAATAGATTCTAGAAATATGTGTCATAAAGCACTTAGCATAAAATGCAGATGATGTGAGGTTTATTTCATAATTATACCCTTATTAGTTGACTATGAACCATAGAAATAGAGTGCGTCATAGGGTAATGATGGTATAATGTGTGTACCAAAGTTGTAAGAGTGTGGAGAAAGATTAATCATAAAGTGCGGAGTGTGAATTATGGTAGTAGATAGTAGAGACAACTTGATAGTGCTGGAGGGAGGGAGAAGTGTGATGCCTCCAAGTGTGTATATATGGAGCTGTGAGTAAATGGATATGATCATTCTGAGAAATAATAGGCAGAGCATGTAAAGTACACTAAAGGATGTGTATCATTAATATATGAGGTAGTATGTATGCCACGAATAGAAGGATCCATAAGTAAGCACAAGTAGAAAAGTGTGTATGGAGTAGTATAGGAGTATAGAGAGATGTAGTAAGGTAGATCTGTAGATATGAGAAAGTGTTGCTAGTAGGATTGAAATGAATTGCAAATAGAAGGTGATTTATAGATGTGTATGTGAATAACATGGATAAACAATTTCTGAATTAAATCTAAACTAAATATAATATTTCAAAGTAACTAATATGATAAAATATAATAAAATACAAATTCCAAACACTAAAAAAATGCAAAACTATAAGTAAATGGGAAAGATAAGTGACTTAGCTAATTTCTGCGTGATCTATAGATTGGTCATGGATTATGTGTATACTAGATTCATCCAGTAGGGAATGGATGTCACACGAAGCTCACCTAAGAGTTTTATAGAATTATGAACTGATCTAAGACAGGGGTTCACCTAGAGGAGGATAGAGGTGCCTAGGCACTAGTGTCTTACTCTAGGCCTAGTGGTGACTATGTGAATCACTCAGGATATTGCTTCATTTTCTTGATCTGAATATTGTTTCCATAATCTCTATCTTTGTCACATGTCACCTTCATTGTTATGGTTTTTATCAACACCTCTAACCTACAAAAAAAAACCCTAACTACCTACAATTTATATCAAAAACACATTAAATATAAATGAAATATGCAAAATGTGAAGTTAGACTGACCTCGGTGGTCACCCAGAAGAGTGAACTTATTACCGAGCATTGCACTACATTACAGACTTCATGTAGTTCTATGTGTTTGTGTGTGAAATAGTGTCATTAGGTTACGATCGTGCCAATGATGCCAAAATAGCGGGCTATAACTATATTAGATGCAAATGTTTGGTATGGAATTCAGCACTTCCCCTTCCTATGTAGCATATGTAGCCCAAAAATGTAATCCATTTGATGGTAGTGATAATATATAGATATGATTACCCCTTAGAATTTCCATCCAGAATAATAGTGTGTATGTTGTGTATATATATGGATCTCTTATTTGAATTTTGACACTAGTGACATGAAAGGTTAACTATGAAAAGGAGAAAAGGCCAACCAAAAATGTCAAAATGTGTAAAAACAAAAAATAGGATAGAAGCACCCAAATTAGACACAATAGCGCTTGGGTGCTAGGGTCCAAAGTGAGCGATAGTGTCCTGAGGATAAATTAAGACAAATGTGATAAGATACTGAGAAAATAGGGATCCATGTCCCCTGAATAGAAGTGGATACATAAATGATCAAATGTGGAAGAAAAGTATAGTAAAAAAGAAATCAAAAACATAGATGGACAAGAGATGGTGTCACTAGTGAATACTTTTCTTTCTTAAGATCCATGCATATAAACATAATGACATCATAGTAAAATAGTAATATGTGCATGATTTTTGTGTCTACATTTCCCCCCCCCTTTATGTTATTTGAAAGAAATCAAAGTAGTGTAAAGTAAGTAGCACACCTGTATAGAATTTAGAGAAGCCATATTGCAAAGTACATGTGGAATGTAGAAAACTTGTAGCGTGGCGAACCCATGGATCCACCGCTTTGACCCATGCATGGCATAAAAGTGAAGATAGTAAACTATCATAAGGAGAACTTGGAGAAAGAGTTGAAATAATTTAGAGACTTTGGAGATTTTGAATTGTTGTTTGAGGTGATAGAAGGAGGTATGGATTAATCAATTCCCAACCTAATTTTGTTTGAAAATGGGAGGATTTGTGACGTCCTGTCTGCCAAAGGAAGAGTGTTGGGGAGATAGGTCTAGTTTTACTCTCCATCCATGACTGCATCCCCAAAAGATCCAACCACTACACACAGATAAAGACCTAATTTAGTTCCAATTCAATTTTTTTTGTTCCGATTGAAGAACCCACATAGGAGCAGTATAGGAAAGGAAATTATGTCTCATTTACCCCAATCCTACAGATAGCGGGTGTTATGATTTTAATTTGAATAGTTTTGGATGGCTTCAAATTTAGGTCATCTGGAAGTGATATTAATGTAATGTAGCTCCCAAGTTAGGGCATCTAGGAGATACAGTAAATATGCGATTATTGTATCGATTGATTGATTTGATTTTGAATGATAAGAGATTGTATTGAAATAATATGTACTTAGGAGATTAATCATGGAGAGGTTTTTTCTTTGCCCCCACATTAGGTCATTTTGAGGAGTAGATATGAAATAATATAAAATATTGACTGTCATGTAAAAATGGTTTTACCTTTGTTTGAATAAGATCAGAGAAAGTTGTGATAGTAATGAATGTTACGAATGTCGATAGATCATATTTGTATATTGAGAGGGATTATAAGATGATCCCGATTGTATGCCCCTTTCAGAAAAAGGGTCAAGGGCGGAGAAATGAGCACTGAGCTGAAAGGAAGACATATAAGATATTGCAATAGTAAATGAGAAATAATATGGGATAGTTGTTTCAAAGTATGAGTAGATTTTGATTGGTATATGTTCCAGATGTGAATATAAGATGTTAAAATTTGTTTAGTACAATGCTAGAGGATATTATGATCTGTATGGCACAAACGTTAAGGAAAACAAAGATACAAGGCTTAAGATACGAGAGTGAAATTGTGTGATGTGTATTCATTGCAGTAATAATGGTAAAAAGTAACTATAGTATATGGTAAATTGGAATTATTATATATAGTAATAGTAGAAAGGGGAATGGTAATTTCATTTGTAATGAGAGTGCTTAGCATTTAAGCTCCGAGCTACAAGAATGGCACACATTAGAGTAGTGAGTTTGATGAGATTTTAGAGAGTGGTAGCGGTCTTGGATTCGTAGATGACCGATGAGCTGGTAAGTGTGATTATTTATGAAAAATTTCATGTAAAAGGATTTTTAAATGTTTTTAGAAAAAAGTGATTTTTTGTAATTTTTTATGTTTTGACCAAGATAGGAGCGTACATGGTGTTTTTATCCCTGCAAACACTAGCACCTAGTTCCTGGTGCTAGTGACCTACTTTTGGATTCCAGTGCCCTATTGTTTGGTGCTAGCATCCCAAGGCATGGTTTTGGCACTGTTTGGTCAAATACATGTATTTTGAGTAATTGGTGTGCTAGGATGAGTGATTTTTTAGTATGTATGGTGTAATAATCTAATATATTTTTTGTGTTTTGTGTTGTGTAGAGAGACATACACTCTAAAGAGTTTCATGTGGGTTGCCACTTGAGTCCATTGCTTACTTAGGTGTTGTCAGATGCTGAGTGGGATATATTGGACCGTGTTTGTCTGCAACACCTTGCTAGATTAGGGGAGATACCCCATAATATTTTGATGTTGACATAGTTTTGTGAGAGATGGTATGTAGATATGTGTATATTCTGGTTTCTAACATGAGAGATGACAGTGACTTTAGAGATGTATATAGGATATTGTGGTTTCCTATATTAGGAGAGAGAGTGTAGATCATGGCAGTATTGGATTCCTAAAGTTAGATGAGGGTGACATAACAATATTTTATAGGGACACGAGTAAAGGATGAGACACATATTAGTCTAGATGTGATTTTGAGATCCATTGTCCCACGATTTTGGAAATTTATTTCAGTTATTATAGCTTCATCGATGGTAGTGGAGGGTGGTGGAGTGGGAATTTTGTATCAGATGCATGATATTTTTTGTAGTATAGAGGATCATGGTACTATATATGCTTGGGCATGTTAAGTATTGGCCCATTTGTATAAGGATCTATATAGAATTATGCAGGAGGATCATGGAGGTGGATTATGAGCTAGTAATTTTTTACATGTGTGGGCATATGAGGATATTCCAATATTGAGTCCATTGAGTGGGCCGCAAGATGATTGGGCTTGACCAGATATATTTATAGTGAGGTGGGTGGGCATTCATAGTAGGAGGATGGGCATGATGTCGTATAGATCGATGCTAGATCAGATGGGCCTAAGGGCCATTATTTGGATACTATATAGATACTATAGCAGATGGGAAAAGGATGGTGTTGAACTTCCATCCATATGACTCACCATGTGGTTAGAGAATCGTTTCTTAGGGATGAATTATTTTGTATAGGGTGAGTGAGTATCTAGGAAGTTTTTCATAGCCCAAGATGTGCCCCCAAATCCATACATATGGTTTCAATCTACTAAGGCAACAAGACGACCATGGGCAAGGCTAGACCCAACAAGAGAACAACTAGTGCATCCAAGTCTACATGAGTTAGACATGACCAAAGAGCCAATACATGTTGATGACATGGGGTGCAAAAATACATACCGTAACTAGTGGAAAACACACTGATGGGTGTTTCTATTTCTAGTAGTTGTGGATGTGGACGATGGGTCAAAATTTTGAGGAGTAGAGGAACAAGTATCTACTTCCATGGTAGATGATGTAGCAACAACGAGAGCGAAGTGTAAGAATTTCTTAGTGTTTGTGTGTTATTTTTTATTTTTGTTTGATTGATGTAAAGATTTATAATATCTAATGTTTGGTATGGGATTACAGGTGATTCTTATTGGTTGTTGATTGTGGACACCTCTATACGCACGTTGAATTAAAACATGACCCTAGATGTACTAGTGGTATCTGGTATGATAGAGCATGCTGATTTTATTATGGGTGTGCATTCCCATTTATTTGATCTAGTGTCTATAACAACGACAATGTGCATGATTTTGTTGAGCAAGCACAATGAGGCTTGTGCAAAGGTAGAGTTAGCAAGAGAGGCTGTAGGAGTAGGAGGATGCCTAGCTCAAGATATTTTTTCATGTTATGTGGAGCTATAAGGATATTATGTGGAGTAAACGATGGATATTTTTGTATTACGAAGTTAGGTAGAGAGGTATAGAGGCTAATATTAGAGGCATAAAGTGAGTAGGGAAGCCTCTAGTTATAGAGCTCCTGCGATTGTAGATAGTGATAGAGAGGATGATAGATGATTCATATTATATGATGTAGTGATGTATCGGGGATTAGCCCCCAATGATTTTATTTTGTAACTTATAATTTTGGAGGATATATATATAGACTTGTGTTGATGTGGCATTTATTGTTGATGTGCATTTATATATATGCCTTATCAAGTGGTCTTGTTAAGAACCTTACATATAATAAATCAATAAATTGTAGAAGATAACACAACACAAGATATATGGGGGGCCAAGATTCCCTAATATGCAATATATTCAGGATAATACCCTTAAGGTAGGGCAACACCATACAATGCTCCTTAAGGAAGG
This sequence comes from Taxus chinensis, assembly GCA_019776745.2. Taxonomy (NCBI): domain Eukaryota; kingdom Viridiplantae; phylum Streptophyta; class Pinopsida; order Cupressales; family Taxaceae; genus Taxus; species Taxus chinensis. The sequence continues at coordinate 339,063,675 of CM034151.1, forward strand.
AGTAACTCCACAATCTCCTAAGATGGGAATCCACTTCGAGGGGGACACCTCCAATATACCTCTACCAAGTAGAAGACTCAACTCATACATATGTTCCCTCCTCATAATGTTACTCACATCCTTTAAATAGGATGGGTAACACTTAATCCCAATGTAGGCCAACCCATTACCCAATATAATTAATTCCTATGTGAGCCCATATAACTAAGGGGATGTGTGCCACATGTCAGCATCTCCATCAACCCATATACATTATATTATCATATCCCATGTGAACCCATACATATAACTAATGGGATGTGTGCCACATGTCGGCATCTCAATCAACCCATATATATTATATTATCATATCCCAAGGTACATAGCATGTTTCATTGGGTAGTGCTAAAGTTTAGAATCTAAATGACAGTTTCTATGCAAAAAGGTTGATGTGTTGTATGAAAGGTGTGTGGATGCTAGGGTGGGGGGATGTGAATGTTATGACCCCCAAGTGTGTGTGAGTGAAAGTTAAGGACGAAGGTCTTACATCTAATGCTAGTGGTGATGAAAGCATATGAATAAGATCTAGCAGTGGTGAAATAGTAGATAGTCACTATGGAGATGAGTGAAGTATATGTGCATGCAATGGGTGAATATATGATGAGAACGTAGGTGCAAAAAAATACGTAGGTGATGTATATTGATGAGAATCCAAGAGAGGAGGTGATGGACACCTATGTGGAATAAAATGAGGTGGTGACCTATGTCGAGATCCAATAATTGTGTAAGGAATTGGTCTATGCCGATCTATAGGAATAGTAGAGCAGTGATGCCACATAGATTGTGTACGAGTAGGTGAAATAGGAGTATATTGCACTTTAAGTAACATAGATGGTGATGTAATAGATGAAGTAGGAGGTGCATTAACCGGTGTAAGAGGAATTGATGACCATGGAGTAGAGGAAAGTACACCATCAATAGAAACAACTTGATTGCTATGAATGAACTTGAGTCACAAATGATTCATAGAGATGATGGACTTAGACCTATGAATCTAGTTGAGACCTAGAAGCATGTCATAACCATTGACTATTTATTTGAAAAGGAAGGGTAAAAGCATAGTAAGGGGTCCTACTGTAACATGAAGGTTAATGACACCATATGAATTATTCATTAGATATGAGATTTAAGAACACAAAAAACCGATATCATCAAGAAGTAGAACAGAACATGCACTGATGGGCCATAACGGATCAACCTTAGTATTATGGATGGGGATTTATCCAATAGAGGAATTAATATGAACATGATTATAAGTAAAATTAGAATGATAGTCATGGTCAGGGAAATAAATAATTAGTGGAGAAGTGTCAATATGTGCCACCAAAAAGTCAAGAGCCTTTGATGTAAGCAAAGGCATTGCGTGATAGACATAGTTAATTGAATATTTAGCCATTTTCATGTCATGTTTTTGAGAGGGTTGTTAAAGATCTTGAGCTTATGACTTTCATTGACATCTGGAGAAAATGTACGTTCCATAAGCTTGATTTTACCACTATCGATTAAAACCTGAATGAGAAATCGAAGTTGGAAGCAATGATTAGTGGAGTGTCCTACACACTTATGATAGTTACAATGGGAATTTTCATCAAAATTATGTCATTTTGGTTGAGATGGATCTATTTTTAGTGGAAAAGATAGTGTAATGAGGTTACTATCAATTTTTTTTTGTAGTAACATATGTGGAGGTACAATAAACTTGGTGAATATACGTCGGTGTGGTTATGATTGAAGCTTCGTAGTAGTAGATACTGTGTTAAAGGTAATATTTGTGTCTATTGGTTTAAATGCTAACTTAGTTTGAAAATGTGTAGAAGACGGTGCTCTCTCTTGGTATTTAGGCTTGCTGATAGTTAAGAGCTTTGTTTCATGAAGATTAAGAGTATGAAAATATGATCAGAACAAAGAGAGGTCTCAAAGAGAACACTCTCCTGGAGAGGTGGTAAGAGACTCTAAATGAACAAGTCTTGAAGCTCAGCATTTGCAAGCACATTTGACATCTTAGCTAAGTTATTTTTGTAATGCAAGACATAATATGATAAATGTTCATTAGATCCTTGTTTAAGTTATGCGAGCTGGGAATAAGATATCTTAGAGCCAATATTGATAGAGAAGTGAATGAGAAAATCATCGGCTAGATGTGTAAAAGATTTTACCGAATGGAAAAGTAGGTCATAAAACCAACTTATCACATAATATTGTAAACTACTACAAAAAAACTTAATGAGTATGGTATGATCATCTGCATAGTACAAACATGCTACATGAAAATATCGAAGACTATTTTATCAATCACCATGGCCTTTAAAGATGGGAAACTTAGGAGAGATGAAATTATGTTGCAATAGATAGGCATATATATTAGGTGCAAAAGGAGTATGTAACATTGAATTAGAGTCTAATATGGTGAGGCATAAGAAGTAGTGACATGGAGATGGAGAATTTGGGTTTGCAAGTCTTGATATAAACAATTTAAATTAAGAGTATTCAAAGAAGAGATAAGCTACATATTAGGTATGTTAGGACGAATAAAGGGAGTAGTAGTAGCAGGAATGGAAGTTAAGACATAAATGGGTTGGGTGGAGACCATGGGATCCAAATAATGAGAAAACATAGAGGTGAAAGCATCAAGAGCATTCTTAGCAGAAATTAAAGCACGTAGGACATGCAGAAGATGAGTGGGATTATCATGCAAAGCTTTTCAAAAATCAGTAATTATATTTAATTGGTCTTTGTCAACATTGGTATCTTCATCGTAGGACTTTTCACTACAAGAGGCATATATTTCATGAAGAGGAACTTGGAAAGATGAATCCAAGGGATTTTTTAGTTGTTTAAACTATACCCATGTCTCAGATCCGAATGGACAGAGTCATTTATCAAAACAATGGTATTGTCTCCAAGTTGTGGGACCTTGAACACTTGAGACAGACCTCCCAAGAAGGTTGGTTCCTCTACTTATTTCTACTGCTAATCCTACTCCAAATGCTGGAAAGGGAAACTAAGCTAACAATTCCAAGGGATAAGGGATAGAAGGGTAACATGAAAATGGAAAAATAAACTAAGGAATGTGATAAAACAAGAAAAAGTGGGATGAACACTATCTATTCTGAGTGAAAATGAATTAAAAAGCATAGAGGGAGGCCATGAATGCGTAACACAAACTATAATGCATTCACTGACTTGATTTCATGAAACACAACAAGAAAATGGAGTTACAAGGGATTTAAAGTGACACAACAAGTGTAAAATATGAAATGGAGATAAGAAAGAAGAATAGAAACACGTCAAGGTAGAGAATAGCCACAAAACGATGCTTTTATTACTTCCAAGGATGCATAGTCTGTTATAATGGTGTATGAGGCCGATATCCACATACAAGATATGGATCTAGAGGCTTGCAACTTAATTTTCAAAGATGGAGAACCCTTAGCAAATGTAAGATCCAAAATGTATAATCCTTTACAATGAGATAAGATATTTCATTTATAGATGAATCAATGAGAGAGAGAGAGAGGAGAGAAGGAGGGAAAACTCAAAATTTGGATCAAAATCACCAACAACAAGTAATAAATTCTTGTAAATCCACCTGAAATATGTCAAATTCACATATCTAAGCCTGTTTGGTGTGTTGGAGAAGAAAAAGGGTGAGATCTGCATAAAATCGGGTGGTTGTAGAAATTAGATCCTGTATTAATGGTGTGATAAATGTTTTCTAGTTTCTCACCTACCAAATCCTATTGAAATTTGAATTTGAATGGTCTAGGTTATAGTCCACATCAACATCTTTCCAACAAGGTTGGGCGCGCAAGGATCTAAACATTGAAGCAAAAGTTATGACTGTCAAAATATATATAGGTCACTTTTAAATGCATTGACACATGGCACACACTAATTGGATGAGGAATTAGCCAACTGTTGATATTTTTTGTTGTTTCTACCATGTGTCACACACTAGTTCATTGTCTGGATTCGGTGCCATGTTGGCACATTTTTATAGGTTGCATATAACACACTCAATGTCTGATAGTTGCCACCTGACAAAGAAGGGCGTAACAAAAGACACAAATTAATTCATGTGGAAGATGAGTGCATGGAAGGTAAATAGAGGAAGGATGCATGCAAGGGTGACACACATAGGAGAAATGGGAGAAATACCTTTGGGATAAATGCATGGTTGAGGCACAACTATTATAAAAATATGTATGAAAATAAGGAAGGAGATCACAAAGAATGTTAGGGACTTAGCTAATTTTGGGAAGAAGGTCCAAGGCACATGTAGGAAGCATACACTATTGGGAAGAAGGAAAATGTGTAGCGGGTATGCGTGTAGGGAATATAGGATAAAGAGGAAAAGGAAAATAAGAGGTGAAGGAAATGAGGAGCGCACAAGGGTGCGTGAGGAATTTGCAGTCCAGGGGAATGTGCCAAAGGATAAAATGAGGTGCACGTAAGCTTAAATGTAAGTATCTAGATCCAGAATGGAATGTAAGTTTTCCAAATAACTAGGGGAGTTATTTGGATAAAAAGATTCTAATTTTTAGGTACATAAGTAAGGATATTAGCCATTGGTTTAGAAGCCCTACGGGAGAATGAAGGAAGCTCACAATATTGAAAATACCAAAAACAAACACTATGAGTGATGGGAATATGAAGAAAGGGCCCAAAGAGAAAGTGTATTTGAAGATATGGTTCACCAAAATGATTAACTAAAATAGAAATATTCTAGTGTAATCTAATGTTATATGAGCATAAAAATAACTAAATAAAATATAGAAAATATACCCAAGCAAAATAAGCTAGAAAATGTGAAACCCTAATGTGTAAGAGAGGGTTAAGAAGCCCTTAGCTAATTCGCATATGTCGTAGAACTATGTCATTTTGTATACCAGGTAAATAGAAGAAGGAAATGACCACACAAATTCCTAAGAAAACACATATCTGAGCTATCTAACTAGACTGGGGTGGCTGAAAATGGATAGGGTGCCCGTGGGTACCTTGGTATGCAGAAAGGATGGAAAAAACCTCCTTTAGAGTGTCACTAGATGTTGTCCTATATTCGTTTCCTATCACACTAATGTCATTGAACTGCGTCAGATGTCACTGTGAATATGAGATCGAAGAATCACCTGTAAAACCACAGACAAAGCATCAAAAACCTAAAAAATAAAGATACATATGAAGGGGTCAGACTTTCCTCAGCGGCCATAGTGGTGCACTTATGTTGGCAATAAAATTTTTTGGGTGGACAAACTTATGGATTTCTTTCAAACAATATGGGAATCTAAGTCCTTCTACTTAACCAGTGTAGCTTTCGTATATGCATGCACATGAAAAGGTGGATTTCTATGGTGACCTTTTGACCAAGGATCCAACAAGGGAACTCCACTAACCCTGTGACAAATCTTCTAGATACCTGTAAGAGAAGAATTTTCTAGGAGAGCGGGAAAGGGAGTGGGAATATTAGACAAGAGAAAATAATATTGCAAGTAGGAAATCAGAGACTTGCATTACACTAGTTAGAAATTACATCACATGCATTTAAATTAAGAGGAAACAATACTACAAACAACAATAAGACGACGTAAGCTTGAGAACTCAAAGTTTCTAAAATATTCTCATCAAAAAGGATAGAAAATCCTTCTTGTATTGGTGCTCAAGTAGAAATTGTACATAGTGTAGGAAATAGAGGAAATTTGAGAATGAGGGGAATGGAAGAATTTGGCTATCTCCTTTGTTCTCTCAAGGTAGAATGCACTCTTAAGCTTACAAAATTAATGACCAACCCTTTGAGATGGGAATGTATTTACAATTTATAGAGTAGACTTGACTCCTCATCTTCTTAATGACCCTCCATATGTCTTATTTCTAACTTTAGACTATTCATATTCCTACAAAATATTTAAGTCCCTTTTATAAAATCAAGGTGAATTAATTTACATTATGTTTCTAAAGTCACTTTTACGTGACTTAAAGGCATATCAAAAAGTGAAAACCCCAACAAAAAATTAGTACATTTAAAGGGAGAGAAATTTGGGTGAGAGGGAAGAGAGAGAAGAGGAGAAGATGTCTCCCCTAATGAAGTCTGATGATACTTGTTGATGGAAAGGTCTGATGCGGTGAAGTTATGGATGTCCCATTCTTCCAAAATAGCTCGTTCAGTGTGACTTACTATTTTTAGTAAATTCCCAAATGGGAGACTTACTATTTTTATTAAGAGGTAATTATTGTTTCTTCTTGATCATCTTGATGTGATGAAAATATTTATTCAGTCCTATGCACATTGCCTTTGCTTTGATCACTTCTTGGGGTAAATTACTACTTTTAGTAAGCACCCATATAAGTGACCTACTATTGTTAGTAAGTGGTCATTTTCACTGTTTTCTACTCTAGATAATCATTTTAGATTCTTGAAGATCTTCACTGCACACTACCTTTTCCATAGTCGCTTTTGATGAAGACTTACCAAAATTAGAAAAAATGTGTAGGAAAGTGTAGACACCTATAATTTAGCCTGAACAATCTAAATACTTAAATTGTGCTAATTATTCCCTTTCCCACAAATTGGCAACATATCATCGATAATGCTCATCTTCTCTCCTATCATCATTAATTAATTACATTATAGTAATTAATTAACTCTTCTATCCAAAAATGACACCAATTAACGATCTTTTTGTTAATCAACTCCCCTTTCTATCTAAATTAATTAATTATTTCTAATTAATTAAGCTCCCCTTTCTATCTACATTAATTAATTATTTCTAATTAATTAATTTCCCTTTCTACCTAGACTTGTTAATTATTATTAATTAATTATTTTCCTCTTCCATTAAATCAATAAATCATCATTTATTTGATTAAATCCCTCTAATAGTCTAAATCATGCTAATTATTCCTCTAAAGATCTTTTATAAGCTCGCACATATATTAATTAATCATCTTGATTAATTAATAAACCCCCTTTATCCACATGAGTCACTAAAGGACAAACTAAACTCTCGTAAAGTTAACTCAACCCTTTATAAACCCCCCTTATCTACAACTAACTCAACATCTCTATTATCCCACATGCAAAGGGATGTATAGATTGCTTTACCCATTGGGCTATATAAAGAGTCCACCTCCTACCTTTACACTTACACCTAATTCCTTGAGAAGAAAAAAGTAAAACATATAGAAAATACACTATAAGCCTTTTGTTATTCTTGAGAAATTCACCATTTGAAGAGTTAAACCTCATTTTTTGGCATTTTCTAGCCAAGTGCTTGGGTCATGTGGGAATAATCAAAGTGGTATTGTAGCCATGCTTTGATGAGATACCATCCCTAAGTTCTTGGAGATCAAAACAATCAATTTGATTTCCATGGAATCTACATAGGTCCATTTTCTTTTGTTGGTAATCTAGAGAGTAGAGGTTTTGAATACTTTAGCATGCTAGTTTGATCTTAGTGCAAATTTAATGCATTATGCTTAGTATTGATCTTGTTTAGCCCTTATCTTGATGGTGCTTAGATTTTGAGTTAGCTTTTTTATAGAACTATTTAGGTGGTAGTTCTCAGTCATCTAACTTATCTTAAGAAAAAATACACTCACACATTTGGCACACTCGGTGGGACAGATCTTTAGTCCCTTAGCATTTTTAGCTTGAATTCTATTATTTTTGCCCAACCTTTAATATACACATATAATAAATAATGTTCAATTTATTAGGATTTTTGCTAGTATTATATGTGTAGGTTCTCATTTATAGCTATCATTTTAATGGGTTGTTGCCAATTTTAAGCTAACTTGCTAAAATTTGAAGTATTGTGAGCATTTTTTGTGTTTTTTCCATACTTTGGTTACAGGAGGGGCACAAGCACACTAATCCTAGCGTAGGCACCTCTTGGGTGGTGCATGCGCACGGTCAGAGCTTGTATCTTTGTTTTCCAACCCTGGCGCACATACAATAACCCTGACACACATACCCTAACTAGGGTGTAGGCACACAAAACTGTGTGCAGACACTCTTTCATACTGTACCTTCACTGTAGCGGAAAACCTGTTAGGCTAGCGCATACACACTAACTCTTGCGCAGGAACCTCTCGGGTGGCGCAGGAACTCTGTCAGAATTTGGTACCTCTTTTTATCTACTATGGCACACACATCCTAACCCTAGCATAGGCATCTCTTGGGTGGCGTAGGAATCTATTGAGTGGCACAGGAACTCTATCAAAATTTGGTACCACTTTTTATCTGCTATGGTACACACGCTCTAACCCTGGCAAAGGCATCTCTTGGGTGGTGTAGGCACTCTATCAGAATTTGGTACCACTTTTTATTTGCTATGGAAAACATGCCCTAACCATGACACAGGAACCTCTCTGGTGATGTAGGCACTCTATCAGCATTTGATACTACTTTTTATCTACCCTGGTGCACACTCCCTAATCTTGGTGCAAACACCTCTTTGGTGGCGTAGGTGCACTATGAGTCTAAAAAACACAAAGGGCTACATCCACCCTAACCCATGCGCACACACCTAAACCGAGGCACAAGTTTCTTTTAGTTTTCCTAAAATTAAAGTGTTAATGTGCTAACTTCTTGGCAAGATTTATCTAATTAATGCCTATTTTGCAGGGTATGTTTACATGCTTTTACTAGACTAGATAGACTTTGCATGCTTACTTATAAAAATAAGGTCGCATATGCTCTTCCCTCACGTCCTTTAGGGTGATCTTGGGAATTAGAAACAATTCTTAAGTCTTTTTGATGCTTTGAAATTGTTAAGAATATCTGAATTGGAATGAGTTAACTTGGTGTGTTTTAATTAAGTGTTTTTCCATTTGGTATCTTATTGGATTTTAGAAACATCACATATACTCTTCTCTTGCGTCCTTGGATGATCTTGAGAAACAAAAATTATTTGTATTCTCTTTATGGAAAATTACTAACCCGTCATGCAACACCAAAACACATGCTTGTCAAAGAAATGTCGAATCAAAACAAAATCAAACTACTAATACAGTTTCCATGCAGGTTTCCAAAAGGTGTTCAAGCAAATCACATCAAATTAAACAATATAAAAATAACACCACATTCAAAACACTATATTTGTAGGTTCAGATAAGGGTATGTCTCGTCCACTTAAAACTAGGACATAACCCCTTTGGCATAAGCCTTAAGCTACAACAATGGGGGTGGTCCTAGGAACCGCAAATTAGTCCACACAAGAGGTAACCTTGTGGACGAAATAGGAAGTGCTCTGCACAACCTACTTGACTAGTTGTTCCTTGTGAGTTAGCGTTACCGATTGTCCATATGAAAACCCCAGTGATAGTACATGTGAATGCACTAGTTTCCCACTGTGCTTAAAGGGGGTAAAGTAAAGCCAAGATACTCCCAAATTAGTCATTGCAACTTTTTGGGTAAATCAAGCTTGCTTAAGACAACTTTGTAACACCTAGTTGAGATAACCACCTAGGAAGATATCTTTGACCAGGAGCTAACTTTGACCATTTCAAAATAGTTTTGATTTGTGAGCCATTTTCATCACGAAACATGTGAAGCATTACGTTTTCTTAGTTTTACACTTGCTCTAAGGTGAGGTGAAACTCTGCCGAAGTAAGGCCAAAATTTTTCAACCCCAATTAATCTACTTCCTTCACTTTATTTTGACACTTTTTTTATCAAAATAAGAGTCACTACCTTTGCATTATCAATTGATTATTTTCACCACTTTTGTGTCCGTTTACGCCAATTCATGTTTGCGGCTAGGTTGTTAAACATATAAAGTGTGTGGAGACATTTCTATATCATTGGTAGCCTTTTTTATCTTGATACCCAAGTCAATATTGTCATCGTAGTTAGGCTTGCTTCATCATTTTGATTCTCCTTTGAATTGTTATCTTGTTTATATTGTGTCACTACAATTTTGGTATTTACATCTTGTTTCTTCTAAACTTGACCTAAATATCTATATTGTAAGGTTACGCTATATACACTTTAACAATTCCTAGGTATACTATAGATTTATTTTGATTTCAATTATTACATCGATTTTGAAAAGTGTTGAGTGTTACCACTTGTGCGTGTTATATCAATATCATCTTGATATTAATACATTACTTTCTCACAAAGTTTGGTTAACATATCTTGGTGAAATTTTTGTGTCACTCACAATTGTAACTGACACCTTTTGGAATATAGGTCTTAATTTAATTTGGGCTTACTTCTAGTATACTTTGTTTGGAGATCGAGTTAACTTCTTATTATTACTCATGCCTTGTTCATTTATTTGAACTTGACATAAGTGGTGACATTTTGTTAATCATCTTGAAACACCAAATATCATTTGGAAAGAGACTTGGGAAGTAATTCAATGATTGATTGGTTTAAAACAAACTTTACGTGATTGTGTCTCATTTTTCACATCGACTTATCCATTTTAAACAATCACTTTGATCGATTGATTCTTTATCATTCATTATTCTTTGGTCATTAATTCAACTTTGTGTTTTGAACTTGCATGATTGTTCCTTTTGTTTATCCGCCTTATAAAATAATTTATAGGACAATCCTTTGGGTCTTTGATCCTCTTGATATTCTTGTTTTTTCTTAATTCTATGGTCATTTTGAACATATCTTTCAAACCTTAGCAAAAACATTTCCTATCAAGCAACTTTTGTACCAATCGAACATTGGAAATCTTCCCTTTTTATCCTTTATGTTGCTAAAATTTTGATCAATCCTTTGACATTTATGCCTTCATCCCTTGTTGGATTATCAGTCTTGATTCATCACAATATATGTTTTCCTTAGCTTCTCTTTTGGAAAATTATACAAGCATCCCCATATTTATAAAATGTCTAGTTGGTTGTCGTTATGTTGCCCAAATCAACATGAAACCTTCTTCACTTTGAAGAAGTTTGATCATAACATTTAGGTCTAGACCTTTAAACCCAACACATGCCAACAATGACTAATTATCACAGGGTCCCTTATACATACGACAATAAGGAATCAAAGTTTCAATGTACAAATGAAAAGATGCCCATCATGACCAAACCTCATTTGGTTCTTCATGCTAGAAAACCCATTTAGGTAGCTCATTCCCCACCTTTTTCTCATAGTCGGTGGTATGATTTGGATGATTTTGATCCAAATTATTATTTGACTTCCCCCCACTCTTCTTCTAATTCTAATCCAAATATTTCCTCTTCTTCTGAAGATTCCAATCCAAATATTTCCTTTGTCTCTTCTGATGATTCAGATCTAAACTACTATTCGGATTCATCTAATTCGACTCCTAAGTCATCTAATGCGACTCCTACATCGTGTTCCTCCCTATCTTTGCAAGACCCTCTCTATCATACATTTAATATGTCTCCTACATCGTGATCCTCCCTTTCTTTGCAAGACCCCTTTTATCAGTCGCCTCAACGATGTATTCTTCCTTTGAGGATACGAGAGACTCCAAATCCATCCAATCAAACATCTAATATAATTCTTGAATCGTGTTCCTCTCTTTCTTCATAGGACCCTTATTATTCATCCAATGTGATTCTTGAATCATGGTCCTCCCCTTCTTCATAGGAATTTCTTCATTAATCACCCCACAAAGTCTTCCTTCTTTGAAGATTCATGTAACTAAAAGTCCTTCTAGTCAAATGTCTGAGTCAACCCATGTGTTGAAATCTACAGACTTTGGACTTAATCCTACTAGTTTACAAATGATATACCATTATATAGGTAGGTTCACACCACCTTCTTCTACTCCTGAGACATCTAGCTACACATCTTCTTCATTCTGCACATCATCATCTTTTATCAATCATCATCAAACATCTTCTAAGTCTTCCTCACCAAGTTAACCTCTTTCTTCCAATCAACCCTTGGTGGTCAATTAACAACTCATACCGATTGATCTCTTTTAGAATGGAGAAACAATCAGGGCATTTATAAGGGCACATGAAGATATTCCTTTAGCAGATTACAAGCAATGATTCTCTTTAGACTTTGATGCGTCTATATATTGTGAGGAAAATGTTGATTCATTTTATCAAGAAATTGAGAAAGATCGTCAAATCATGCAACTTGATCCTCCTCTTATTCTTCCATCTTCACATTCTTCATTATGTGATAAAAAACCTTGGTCTTGCATTGATCCATGGCCTATCTTCTCATCATCCAATCACTTTTTTTTTATCACAATTCCTCAATCACAATCTCTTATGGGGTCAACGTCAAGTAGCCCTTCACATTCATCTAGGTGTGGGTTACCTTCTAGTATCCCTCCCTCTACTATTTGTGGGAAAATTTTGAGTAGTCCACTATCTTTTATTCTCGGGGCACGCCCAACTAGCCCCTTGTCTTCTAGGTATGGATCACCCCCGGGTAGTCCATCATCTTCTATTCTTGGGCCACATCCTAGTAGCCCATCATATCACATCTATGGGTCACATCCTAATAGCCCTTCTTCTTATATTCTTGGGCCACATCCTAGTATCCCTTCATCTTCTATCTATGGGTCACATCCTAGTATCCCTTCTTCTTCTATTCCTGGACCACATCCTAGTAGCCCTTCATGTTCTATCTATGGCTCACCTCCCAGTAGCCCATCTTCTTGAATCCTTAGACTGTATCCTTTTCATCCATCACATTATTCTTCTACTAAAGATTTTTGAAAGCACACTGTCATTCCTCTCATCAATTCTAAATATCCACATTCTTCTCTCACTTCTTAGGATCAAACAAGTCAAGCATTAGCTTATAAGAAACCCAGACAGGTTCTTTATCAAGCCAAGATAAAAAATATGAAGATATCCAAAGCTACCAACAACTCCAATGATCATAAAATCCACAATCAAATGTGATTCCAGAATTCACACCAGCATACCCATCAAGTATGGTGTAAAGTGCAAAAACCTATGGATAGGGAACTCAAACTCCCACATACAAAACCCGTGTTTCAAAACAAACCACATTCATTTTTTGAGTGTGAACTCACCTTGATCATTGATGTCAGGGATAATATCACTCTTGATAAAAAAACGTGCTTAGTGTCCCTTATCAAGGAAGTCAGAGACATAGTTGTTGGATCCTATCATACATATTGACATTTTTGGTCCCAACTTCCAAAATAAATTCATAAAATAGTTCAAAAATAAAAATAAATAATAAAACAATTCAGAAATACAAAAAATGAGAAAAAATTAAAAAATTAAAAAAAAATCAAAGGTACAAAGATCAAACATTGCAATCAGGTATTGCGTACACATGGATGTCCTTTCTTCCCTTTCTTTTATACTCATCTACAGTTCATCTACCATTTTCATCCCTTTGATGTTATTGTGGTTAGCCTATTCACATGCATTTAATGGAATTTATCTCTATGGTATCTGTTTGACCTTGGTCTTTCATAACCTTGATAAATTAAAGAACAACTAACCTCTTAGAGATCCTATCACAATTCTCATCTAATAAAAATTGTTGTGAAGAACTTTTGGACATATTTGTTGACACTAGCCAATGTCCTCATTGTAATCACTTCCACATCCTTCAATCAAGACATCAATGTTTCTTAACCCCTTGTCAAACAAGAGATCTAAACTAATTTTTTAGAAGGTAAAAGAATCAAAATCAATCAATCAAAAAGCACAAGCTAAAAGCAAAAGCAAATTGATATATAACTCTCTCTTGGGGTATTTCCAATAATCTCTACTAGGGCTATGGACACCTGACTAGCAGTAGAGAAATGTTGTGATTAGAATAAAATGCATCTTTTTTGGGGCTATGGACACCTGTCTGGTAGCAGAGCAGTGTATGGCTCTCATTCCACGGTCCATTCAAAAATAACCTTTCAAACTAAATCATTCCTACACATTGACTAGTGTCTTCACTTTTTGTCTATCAACTCTTTCCTTCAAGAGGTAATTCATTTCCATGTGCACACATGGGATCTCGATGAGTAAAACAGGATTAGTATGTTATCAAGTGTTACTTTTTGGACCTTGTTCAAACTCTTGCTTTAACGCATGTCTTGTCTCATGATTTTTGCCTTGCGTTAATCACTTTTTCATCAAACGCCTTCTAAATATTTTCATAGCATCTTCTGTTCTTTGAAAATCATTTAGAACATCCATGTGTATAGGATGACCTTTTTTCTATGCTTTTGGACACATTTTCCCCCTTTAATAAATCAATCACCCACTTCCTTTCTATCATGTGTTTCTTGGCTAGATTACTCTGGGGGCATCCTTTATCCCTCATGATTGAACCTATTTTAGATATTGGCTTTGACCCCCCTTCTATATGTGAAGAGTTTGTCTTTGAATACTCCCACCTAATCGTTGGGGCATATCACATCTTCACTTTCTCATATGCGTGGCATTCTGCCCTTTTACATCCCATTTATCACTGGGGGCATCCATGCTTCTTTGTCTTCATGTACATAGCTTCAGAAAACTTATAGAAAATAACAAAAACATTCAAATATGTTTTGAGAAAAATTAAAAAAAATATAAATCATACTACAAAACATCATTCTTTGGTTCTCGCATGTTCTTGTGCGTGACTCGCAGATCATCTTGATCTATCTCGATCAACAAAGCTAGTTTGCTTACTATGTCTGTACTCTAGGCCACAATGAGTTTATTTGTTTTGTTTCATAGTGCACAATTACTTTTCATAGGACCCAAGTGTCCTCCATTATTCCCCTTGTATGTATCCTTGCTTGGGGCACCATCTTTTAACCCTTGTCATTAATTTGCACAGGTCAGAATCAAAGCTTGATAACAAAAACATTACATTATGTTTCTCTGTTAGGTTAGCTTATTTATTTTCTCGTATTTCATTGCATTATGTATGTGGAAAGGAGTTAGGCATATTTTACTTTTTCTTATTGCATTGCATTATGTATGTTGCAAGGAGTTAGGCATCTTTTACTTTCTCGTATTGCATTGCATTATGTATGTTGCAAGGAGTTAGGCATATTTTACTTTCTCATATTGCATTACATTTTTTATGTTGCGTGGATTTGGTGTTTTCAAAAATGGACAATTGTTCATAGTATGGATTTTCATGTCATTCTAATTTTGTCATATGCTTACATTTTTAATAAGGATCGATGATGTAGATCTTTAAACAATAATAAGGATAGAATTGAAATTAAGAGGAAACAATACTATAAACAATAATAAGACAAGGTAAGATTGAGAACTCAAAGTTTCTAAAATATTCTCATAAAAAAGGATAGAAACTACGTCTTCTTATATTGGTGCTCAAGTAGAAATTGAACATAGTTTAGGAAATAGAGGAAATTTGAGAATGAGAGGAATGAAAGAATTTGGCTATCTCCCTTGTTCTCTCAAGGTAGAATGCACTCTTGAGCTTACAAAATTAATGAGAAAACCTTTGCGATGGGAATGAATTTATAATTTATAGAGTAGACTCGAATCCTCATCTTCTTCATGACCCTCCATATGGATTATTTCTAACTTTAGACTATTCATATTCTTACAAAATATTTAAGTCCCTTTTATAAAATCAAGGTGACTTAATTTACATTATGTTTCTAAAGTCACTTTTACGTGACTTAAAGGCATATGAAAAAGTGCAAACCCCAATGAAGAATTATAACATTTGAAGGGAGAGAAGGTTGGGGGAGAGGGAAGAGAGAGAAGAGGAGAAGATATTGCCCATGATGAAGTCTGATGATCCTTGTTGATGGAAAGATCTAATGCAACGAAGTTCTAAATGTCTCATTGTGCCAAAACTGCTCTTTGAGTGTGAATTACTATTTTTAGTAAATTCCCAGATGGGAGACTTACTATTTTTAATAATAAGTGATTATTTCTTCTTCTTGATCATCTTGATGTGATGAAAATCTTCATTCAATCCTACGCAAACTGCCTTTGCTTTGACCATTTCTTGGGGTGACTTACTATTTTTAGAAAGCACCCATATAAGGGACTTACTATTTTTAGTTAGTGGTCATTTTCACTATTTTCTTCTCCAGATAATCATTCTAGCTTCTTGGAGATCTTTAGTACACACTTCCTTTTCTATAGCCTCTTTTGATGAAGACTTACCAAAAATAGCAAGCGTGTGTGGGAAATATTACAATTTTTGGAAAGTGGATTTTTGGTGCTCGGTTTGCAATGGAGTATATTTTTTTAGATTCATCTCATCATTGCAGTCAATTCCTCTAAATTTCACTTGATTTCACCTGCTAGAATGACTAGAAATAAATTTTTAAATTTTAACATGGCAGTGGCTTTGGGCACGGAGCTGCCATGGCGACCATTAGTGGAGCTCAAAATTTGTAGGTTTTTTTTTTACCTTTTTTTACAATGAAAATAACTCCAATGTGATATATTTTTCATTTAGAACTCATGTGTAAGTTTTAAGCTCATTTCCATTGTCAAAATGATGGGAAATCTGACGAATGTGAGTTGGTGCATGAAGTGAGGATTTTGTTGGAACAAATGATTCTGGGCACCATTTGACCTCCTATTTGTTGCATCTTGATCACATTGAAAAATGTGGTAGTTTTCAAAATAATGCATTTCGATCCGACTTTTATTTTTAAAGATATGAAAATTTTCCGATCGGGTGACTTCGTAGTCATCTAGCGAAAAATCTTCATTTTCTCTTCATTCTTCATCATTTCAATCCATTTTTATCTGAGGCCTACATATTTTTAGGGATTGAAGGAGTTTTGAGTCATGGTGGTGTTATGTTGGAGTGGAAATGGTGGACCAAGTGTTTGGACAAGAAAAAAACATGTCCATGGCATGGTGAGGAGCTATGAAGGAGAAATGAGGGGGGGAAAATTGCTAAGTACCAGATTTAAATATTCAAAAAATGCATGACAAGGGGTTGGGCACATTTTTATGTCCCTGACATCCCTCACCTCAAAGGAATGTGAGGCACATCAATTTCCATGGTGATCTAGGAGGAAAAATGTGGCATTGATCTGACGACAAGGAATGAGTTCTCCAAAATCAACTTTAAAGCACTAAGGGGCTGGAAGCAGGTCACATGGGTGACCAAAAATATCTCCTAGATAGCTGGGAAAAATTTTCAAGGTTTGATGTCTCTAACCTATGAGGGACATGAGGGACATCGAATTCCATTGAAGTCCTAGAGCTTACACATGGCAGAGATCTAACAAAAAGGGATTTGAGCTCTAAATTGCACCTGGGGGCTGAACTGGTAATCATGATGGTCGTATGGGGTTCCATAGGTCACATGGGGGATGAGTGAATTTTTATAAGGTTTATTTACCTGAACCTCAGGGATTTTGGGTACATAAAAGCCCACTAGGCTCCTGGATCTGACACATGTCCTCCCAAAATTTGGCTAAGTCCCGAACTTGCTCCTAGAGGACAAGTTGTGACGATGATATCTTAAGCTCCTGATGGAATTTTTTGGAAAAAAATTATATGATCCTAACTATAAATGTCATTTTAAATCCAATGGTGGTGGTCTCATGTATTTATTCATCCATTTTTTCCTTGAAAAAAGAATGTTTGGTTTTGTAATCCACTCGTGCTTGAGAAAATATGCCTGCAGACATAATGCACTAAAGTGTTGTGAAAAATATGATGTCACCATCTTGTAGGGATTGGAATTATATTTCTAGAATTTTTTCACTTTTCTACTAACTCCATCTGGAGCTCTTGGAATCACCTTCTGAAGCTCAATGATTGTTTTGGCCTGTGCACTGACTAGGCCTATGAACCCTAATTCTGACGAAACTGCCCCGACTTATTTGAGCATTCCATAATATTCTTGAATCATCTCCATGATGTCTTAAGACCTTTGAATCAGCTCCAAATCTACTTAGGATCTTTTTCTCTACTATGTGGATTTTCCAACCCTTGGAAGGCCAGTGATAGCCCTTCCCACAACTCCCTGTATCTTTGCAAATGAAATCCTAAAATCACCTAGGGGGAATGAATGGAATTTCCTAAATCACCTAGGGAGTGAGATGATGTTAATCAATATGTCACCTGGACTGACTGGGCAGACCCGAGGTGTCTTAGAATGATAGGACTTGAAAAAATTAACATAGGGGTATAGTTTTCATGCTCAGAAATTGTTAATTTTACATGACAACAACTTACTAACCGAGCACTGCACTACATCTCAGTTCCAATGTAATTATAGGTATGTGTATGCAAAATCATGCCCTAGGTTGATCTTGTGACAGTCATACTTTGTGAAGTAGAAAAAAAATAACTAGATGTAGAATGTAGTAAATGTGTGCATGGAAATAATAGAATCCCCTCCTATGAAGAGTGATGTAGATGAACCAGCCTTGTGTGCTTTGTGATGGAGTCATATGGATGAATCTCTAGATGGTGATAGTATATTATTATTACTTGGTCCCTCATTATGGTCACATAACTTTATATTTATATTGTTTTATTGTTCTAATTTCTTAATTAACCCCCAAAAATATAGAAAACTCAAATATCTAGAAAGTTCCCATATTGTGAGAGTAAAGTGCAAAGAGGATAAAGGAACCCAGAGGGGACCAGGGCACCTAGGGCACTCAAGTCCTGGCTGGGTGCCCCAATTAGAAATAGGAAAAACAAACAATGAGAATACAGACTGGGAAAGTTCATGTGTAAGATCGAAAAGATGACAGAAGGAAATGTAAAAATGTCTAAAGACAGGTTAATTATTACTCTTTTCACTTAAGAACCATAATAATAGTAGTAAGAGACTGGGTCTAAATAATGACTCAAAGTGTGTGTTTTTATGTCTACACTTAGACAATGTTGGTCCAAAAATCTGTCGCCTGGACAGATCTATGGATAGACGAGCCAACAGTGTACAGGGCTTAGCCCCTCTTTGAGTCAGCAAAGCGAAACTGGTTTATTGCTATTCTACTAGCAGGAATCTATGCAAGTCTCACAGATTCTGCCTTCGGGGGTTTGGGATCTCATCCCAGTAGAATATTTCAGGCTGCGAAAAGAAAGGAATGAAAGAGGGAGAAGAGAAAGAACAGATCCGAAGGGAGAAAAGAAATGAATTCCAAAGCAGAAAGGTCAGTAGATTTATGTTTTTAGTTTGGTAGTAAACAGAGCCAAACCTACTTGCATAAATAAACAAAGCAATACTGATGAGCAAATGACAGAAAAGTAGATATGAATCCAACAGATTAAACACATACAAATCTAACGTAAGAAAGATCTAATGGATAACACAGCTATTGAGCACAAAGTCTTAATATTTGTATTACTGTTTTCTTCTGTTACAAGAAAGCTCAAAGTCTTTCTCTCCTCACTTCTATTTTCATCTAAAAAATGTTCACCCCGAATACAACAAGTATTCCAGTATTTATAGAAGAGAGGAGAAGAAAAGCAAAAAGGAGCCAACAAATATTTACAAAGATATTTACAAAATATCTAAAAGTCATGTTGACTTTTGACAACTTGATGGATGACATCATCCCATGATGCAACATGGATGATGTCATCATTTGTACCAACACACTTTAGACATTTCAACAAGAAAGTCGGAGAATAAAGAGAGAGAGAAGAAGAAGAAGAAGAAGAAGCTACTCGTCATCGTCATCTTGCGGCCGAAAGGGGGTTACCTGCTTCTGATGCTGCTCAGGAGATGATATGTGGAACTGAGCGCGGTATTCCAAAAAATTGTTAATCATGGGCCCAAATTGATCCTGTGATGGATCCTTGTGCCGTTCGCTGATTGCTTCGCAAGTCTCCCGTTTGCTTATGAGCTTTTCTAGGAGTTTAGAATAATATTTCTCCGCCTCGATGAGAAACCCGATGAAGTCCCTACAGGCCAGCAGGTTGTTGATAGATTCAGTGTCAAACGTGACCTCTGGCCCCGTTGCTTGAGAAGCGATCTCTTTGAAGATCTGGATAGTTTCATCAGTGGATCTCATGGTAAAGGAAGGAGTGAGCAGCCCTGGAGACATGTTAAGGACAATCCGCTCCATTTGATGCATCGCATCCAGGGCCTCTTCCTTCACCTTGTCTATCTTTTCCAGAAAAAATTCCAGCTGATCTATCCGATAGTCCAAAGTGGACATGGTTTTGTTGAGAGCCCTTGGACAAGGAAAGATCAGCGAGGGAGGAGAAGATAGACAAAGAGGCAGGAGAAAGAGTAGAAGAAGGGGCGGAGGACACGACCAAAGGGGTGGTTGTCTGAGTCACTCGAGGAGGGGAAGGAAGAGAAGAAGAAGGGACAGAAGGGACCTCTGTGGTTGTAGCAATGCCGACATCCTGAGTGGATGGGCGTATGGGACTATCCTCTTCTGCTTCTTTCTCCAGCGAATCCAGAGTTATTACCTGTTCTGGCACTATGGAAGGAGGACTTCCAGGGGCTTCTTCCTGAATGGTGCTAGGCTCACCTTCTACACCTTTTCCTTTTAATTGCTTTTTGGACCTTGGAGGTGCATTGCCCAATGGGGAGGTTGTGAAATCTACCCCGAGGTAGATCAGCCCGTTCATGCGGCACCAGTGCTCTGTTCTGTGCATAGTCTCCTTGACCCTCTCTTCAATTTTTTGAGGAGCCTTGCTTCTGTCAATGGCCGGGAAGGGCCAATCATCCCCTTTCGTGTCATTATACACCTTGTCTACTTCATCTTTCGTAGTTTGGAAGCCTTTGGGGACAATGGCCACTCCGTATTAGATAATTTCCTCCAATGCTAAGCGAGAATGATCCTTTCTTCTGAGTTCCACCTCGTGGATGACGTCAATGTAAATATCCTCAATCTGAGGAACATGGCTCGGATCAAGCTTAGCCCTTGGCAGGCAGCTCCTTGGGTCAAAGGTAGGCCTGGCTGGGAAGTCATGTTTCAAATTGAGCAACTCCATCTCTGTGAACATTTCCTTCGCTTTGTGATGGGAGGAGCATGTGTACCGGCCCAATGTGAGGGGGAAAGGAGTTCTGCCCTTCTTTCTCTTGAGGCATTTCTCATGGTATGTGACCAGCTGCCTTGATAACTCTAGTAGAATCAGCTTAGGTCCAGCGTACCTTGGCAGCCTGGTTGGCTCGCCCAAGAAGTTGACCGCCCTCAGATAGGTAAATGTGGGAAACTAGGTGAACAGGGCCCCCCATTTCTCCACAGTTGACACAATGTTCTTGGTTGTGCGACCATGAGTTAGATTTTGCCTCAACATGCAAATGATGTGATAGAAGAAAGCATCATTAATTTTGGCGAATTGAGGGATGCTGTTCTCCAGCCTCATTTCTGGATAATATTCATATATTTTGACCTGAGGCCAAATCCCACTTCGGTTTAGCCCTGGATAATCCCTCTCTGACGCTCCAGCGTAGACTACATAGGAGTTCATATGGAACACTCCCATTGTGGCGAATTGTTGTAGTTGGTCGGAGATGGTGCTGCTTATTATTTCTCCCCAGCAAAAGCGCTGCTCAGGCACATTCTTATTCATTGTTTCCAAGTACCTCAGCATCCATTTATGGAAGTAATGGGCGTCAGAAATCCCGAAGACCCTGCTCAGGAAAGTGATAGTATCGCTGAGCTCTTCTGAGAAGTCACTGCAGTGGATGATTTGGGGCCACCGGGTTACCACCTTCTTGTTTTTCAAGTAGACTTCGTTCATTAGTTGCATGCATTGGTCTTCATTGTCTTCCCAGGCCTTGATGCACCCTTCTTGGCTGACAGCCACAAAGTGCTGGTGGTGAGGGATGCCAAGTATCATCTCAAAATGACGGGCAGTGAGGTTTATGACTACCTCGCCCTTGCTGTTTTTGACACACCTTGTGTCCTTGTTGTAAGATTGTGCAATCACCATCATGAATTCATTGTTGACAGTGCTGACGGGGATTCCTCTGGCGAAATGCAGGGCACTACCTATTAACTTGTCCATCCATGGACTTCTTGTAACTTTCTGAGTTCTAACCTAGAATTCTTCCATGTCAACGTGACCCAATTCTGAGTCTCTGACATCCATACTGCATTCAGCCTGTGATTCGGGCATCCTGACCCTTTGATATTTATACTTCATCTCTTCCTCAGTAAGCTTCGCCTTTCCTTTTGATTTGGGGGATCTCTTGCTGGATGTAGACATGTGTTCTTTCAAACTCAGTTGTTGATCTGCATGGAGAAGAAGCGAGACCCAATCCAAAAAGGTTGAATTAGCCATTTGATCTTTCATTGGAAAGCTAGCAGAAGAAAGAGTTAGAGATTTTAAGGCTCAGGGCGCAGGGCGCATGAAAATTACAGCTTACAGGGCTAAATAGGCAGGGCGCACGGGAAAGGGCTGTTGCAAAAGTTAAACTGGCGCCAAAGGCGCATGGCGCATGGATGTTGTAGATTGCATTTCATAGAAGGGCGCATGAAAATTGTGTGTTACTTTGGGATTTGGTGCGGCCTTTGGTGCGTGGATGGATCGTGTAACATTGAATTTTCGTGTGCCAAAGGGACATGGTGCGGCGCATAAAGGGTTTACACAAAATGATGTTGATGTAATCGGGGATGCGCCTGCGCCTTTATAGCTTCATACTTGCGCAGATATAACTTGTGTAACATGGAAGCTGGATGCGCCATTGGTGCATGGAAAAGGGATGCAACATGGATGAACAGTGTGCCAATGGGGCACAGGATCAGCACTTGTAGCATGCGAAAGAGGCACGCCATGAGGGCACATGAGTTCTTGATGCAGCAGGACAAAAGGGTCCGCCATTGGCGCAGGTTTTGCTCATGTAACAGGGTAGGTAGATGCGCCAAAGGGGCACAACTATTCTTAGTGTTGCAAGACGCGCCAGCGCACCTAAGTGAAAAACAGATCTTTCTCGATGGGGTTTCTAACTCTTTTCTTTCTTTCCTTCATTTCCAAGACTGCTTGGGGAGACATAAGGTTTCAGACCAAAAAGAGGTTTTAAGACCAAGCTTTTCTTTTTTTTAAAATAACACCCTCTACCAGCAGATCTAGAAAGAGGGGGGAAGGGAGGAGGAAAAGAAGAAAAAAGAAAAGGCAGCACAGGGGGGGGAAGCTCAACCTATTTCTATTTCAAAACCAACCGACAAGCTAAACACCAGACCAACAACGCATCAAGAACTGAAAACACAAAATGTAGAAGAGGGAGAACCTCTTACCTGATAAATAGCAAAAGTTTTGAGAACGGGTCCACAATATGTTGAAAACGACGGAGCAGAGGCTGACAAGCTCAGAAAAACATGTGCTTCGCAAAAGTGAAAATGACATTTGGGCGCGCAAAACACATATATATAGAAAAACCAGCCATCAATGCGCCACCTACTTTTGAAAGGGCGCATGAAAAATGTTGTCGATAGGAGAAAGCGTGCACCCTTTGGCGCACGAAAATATGGTGTTGCAATAAGATCATGTGCGCCCTTTGGCACACGTAAAAGAGACTCAACATCCTTTGGCGCACCGAAAGATGTGTTAACATGGAAAACCATGCGCCAAAGGCTTTTAAGGGGGCGCATCAAAAGCTAGTGTTACAAGGATATTTCATGCACCCAGCCAAAAAAGACTCAGAATGACTAAGTTCGAAAACTAGATTTCCCGGGAAGGGATTTTAAAACGTTTCGAATGCGGGAGATCCCTAACGAGGGATCAAAACAAAATTTTCGATATGGTTATCGGTAAAATTGCCCTTGTCAATTTTACGGGATAACAGCTGGCTCCTTCTGGGGACTATCCCTGAACGAGCTCAGGGGTAGAGAATCCCAGATCACTTGTGCCTATCCATTGGGTAACAGAGTAAAAAACAAGGGGGACCGAAGGGAGAACAAAGGAAACACACCACAAACCAAAAGCAAACACACGACGAAAGAAAACACACAACTTAAAGCAAATTGTACAAAGAAGAGAGCAAGCTCTACTTCCTGAAGATCTTCAGATGCTGCCCGCTATAGGGAAGCGGGAGCTCAGTTCCATCCAGATACGAGAGATAGAAACTATTCTCTCCATTGAGTTTGATAGATTATGTGAAGGGCCCTCTCCATAGGGAATCAAACTTTCCGTGCATGCCCTTTGGCTCTCTTCGCTTGTCCCACAAAAGGACGAGATCTCCCACTTGAAAATCTCTTTGCTTGGCCTTCTTATCGAAAAGCATCTTAACTTGATTATGATGTTCAGTGATCCTGTCGATCACTCTCACTCTCTTTTCTTTAAGTGCTGCCAAATACATGATTCTCTTTTCTAGAGAATTCTAGAAAGTTTCATCTTCAATCACTCGTGCCAAGCGCAGAGCAGGAAGTTCCGCAAAAATGGGAAGTTCGGCATCAGTGCCATATAACACTTGAAAAGGTGACATGCCGAGTGATCTCTTGGGAGTAATGCGGTCCGCCCACAAAGCATCGTACAAAGACTTGTGCCACATTCGCTGATTCGATTCCCACTAGTTTTCGTATGATGGCCACCAAGTTCTTGTTGCTGGATTCCGCTTGACCATTTCCCTGAGGATAATAATCTGAGGCATGAGCCAAAGTTATCCCATATTCATAGCAAAAACTAATAACTTCTCGAGAGGAGAAGTTAGAAGCATTATCAGCAACAATTTTTTTTGGAACGCCGAACCTGACAATGATATTCTCTTTAATGAAATTACCAAACCACCTCAGAAGTGGCATGCTTGACAGGTATGGCTTCCACCCACTTTGTGAAGCAGTCCGTTGCTGTAAGGACATAGCTATGTCCGGCACTCGATTGAGGATTGAGTGCGCCAATAAAATCAATTCCCCATTGCCTGAATGGTTCATTGATAATGACTAGCCTTAGGGGAAAGGCAGCCAACTTGGGCTTGCCGACGAATTACTGACAGGGTTCACACTTTGCCACCCAGGTGGCTGTATCTTGAAAGAGCGTTGGCCAATAGTACCTGGATCGAATGATCTTGTGTGCTGTCATGGAGGAAGAAAAATGTCCTCCACAAGCTGAATTGTGAAAAATTTCCAATAGTTTTACTTGTTGGGGCTTGTCGACACATTGCAGGAAGATGCCATCTATCCCGCGCTTATATAAGCCGTCATCCCAGATGACGTATTTAGCCACCCTGAGCTTTATAGTGCGCTTCTCCTTTGCAGTTAGGTGCATCGGGCATTCGCCGTAGGTAAGGAAGAAAGCGATGTCAGAGTACCACTCATCACTAGTTGCAACAAATAGAACCAGAGGCCAGAGAATCAGGCCCTTCTTGCCGGTCCTACGCTTCTTCGATGTAGTCACCCCTCTCATCAGGATTTTCTGAATCTTTGTTTTCAGCCATTAGCTGACACAAGCCCTTGCCTCTTACTAGCTTTGTTGGTTTAATATCCAGGTCATACTCCTAGACCTTTGCGATCCAATTTCCTTGCAAGCTTCCTAACTCTTGCTGAGTTTAGAATTGATTTCACTGCCGTGTCTGGAACCAACACCACCGTATGCGAGTTTAGGATGTAATACCTGAAATTCTTCACTGCTTTGACAACGGCAAAGGCATGCTTTTCCAGCTGAGTCATCTTTAGTTCGTGAAGCTTGAGGGGAGAACTTATGAATGCAATCGGGGATTCAATGTCTTCTAAATTCTTTTGCATTAAGATGGCAGACACAGTATGCTCAGATGCATAACTATACATGATGAAGTCCTTGGAAAAGTCGGGACATACCAGGACTGGTGCATGAGCAATAAATTTTTTTATTTCTTCAAATGACCTTTTCCCCTCCTCACTCCATCTGAAAGTTGATGACCCCTTCATCATGTTCAATATGTGACGGGTCTTTTCAGCAAAGTCAGGAACAAAACGCCTGAGAAAGTTCACCTTTCCAAAGAAAGAATGAACACCAGTCTTGCTTGTGGGCAGAGTAAGGCTTTTAATAGCCTTAAGTCTTTCAGTATCTATCTTTGTTCCTTCTTTGCTGACCACATGGCCTAGCAACTTCCCCTTCTGTGACTCCAAAAACAGACTTTTTTGGGTTTAAGGAAATCCCATGCTCTCGACATCTGGCCAATACTTGCTCCAAGTGATCACAATGATCGCTTCATTGTTTGGAGAACACAGTCAGGTCATCTAAATAAACCACAATGACCTTCCCCATCATACCTTTGAAAGCAAAGTCCATGGCCCGCTGAAAAGTGGCGCCGGCATTAGTTAGGCCGAAAGGCATCCTGATGTAGGAAAATGTACCCCAAGGAGTAGTGAATGCTGTTTTAAACTGATCTTCAGGTGAAACTTCAATCTGATTATAACCTGAAAAACCGTCGAGCATAGACAGCATCTCTGATCCAATTACTGCTTGCAGAACTTGATCCATTATCGGAAGAGGGTAGTTGTCTTTCATCGAAGCTTGATTCAAATTTCGAAAGTCTACACAGATGCGTATTTCACTGTTTTTCTTGTGCACTGGCACAATATTTGCTACCCAAGTACTGTGATGGATAGGGAAGATGATTCTTGCGTCTAGCATCTTCTAAATTTTGGCCTGGATGGTGCCTGAAATCTTAGGATTATAGTGCCTCTACTTCTGGCGGAAGGCTTTGGCATCGTCTTTCAATGGAAAATCGTGCTGAACGTCCTTTGGCTTGAAGGAATTTAAATCGGCATAAGACCATGCCAATACATCCATATATTTTTTTAGCAGCTTGACAAATTTCTGCTTTTCTTCTAGCATGCAACATTTCCCGATGTTCACAAATTACGGATGTGCCTCCAAACCTAAATTGACCGGTTCGGTCTCTGGGGATGAGTCAGGATCATCCCGCTTCTTCTTTTTTACAAAACGGTCATGCCTGTCAAACAGGCATTCCAGAGAAACCAGGCCCTTTGGAATTTTATTTCCCTTGAGCTGACATATGCCATCGTTCTCCTTTGTTTCGTGGTTTTGACCGTTGATTGATTCACGGCATGTAGAGGTGGATCCTTTGAAATACAACTTGT
This sequence comes from Taxus chinensis, assembly GCA_019776745.2. Classification (NCBI taxonomy): domain Eukaryota; kingdom Viridiplantae; phylum Streptophyta; class Pinopsida; order Cupressales; family Taxaceae; genus Taxus; species Taxus chinensis. The sequence continues at coordinate 339,090,587 of CM034151.1, forward strand.
TAAAATTTTCTGATTTTTCCAGAAAGGCAATGAGTTGATTGTCATCGTTGAACACCTGCCAATGCTGAGAATTATCCGGCATGCTCAGGTGAAAAACCACCTCAATGGTGTACTTGTTCGTTTTCAAACCTGGATGTGGGAGCATGAGAGATGCCGAGACAGCCAATGAATCAGCCATGTCATTTTGAGCTCTTGGAATTGATTCAAGTGAAAAGGCATCAAACTCCTCAATGCTGTCCCATACCGCATTACGGTAGTGCCTGAGCCTTTCATTCTTTACTTGGTAGATCCTTTTGACTTGATTTACAACTAGCTCAGCATCACCTTGTACTTTTAGATTTTTTATTCCTCTTTCTTTTGCAGCTTGCATACCGAGTAAGAGAGACTCATACTCAGCAGTATTGTTAGTGTTGGAAAACTGTAATTTGAAAGAGAGAGGAATAACTTCTTCCTCAGGAGATATCAGCACGGCCCCAGTGCCACATCCACTAGTTGCACAGCTCCCATCGAATTGCAATGTCTAGATCTTATTAAGATCTCCCTCCTGAATGAGAACAGCCCCTATTTTATCCGTCTCAGTAGATAAGAAGTAATTCCCCATCCCTGATGATTCAAAAAGGATTTGAGCTTTGGGGTCTTCAGAGCTGGTAACCAAGTATTTCTTTTGTGATTCAGGCTCCAAAGTCTGCATTACACCTTTGACTAGAATTCTAGCTTTGGACCAGTCCATATGAATTTCTCCACCAACTTCGCTACAAAAACTTCTTCCCAGCAATATTCCATAGGCTACCGGAATGTCAGCAACAAGGACTGTCATTTTCACTCTTTTATCCGGGAAAGCCGCAAATGCAAATTGTGCGTCCTTGATTTGGCCAACCAACGAAACTTGCTTAGTTTCCAAAGAATAACACCTGCCGAAAGGCTTGGTAAGAGTGAGGCTTAAAGCATGAGCGACTTTTGCCGGCATGACGTTATCAGAAGCTCTGGAATCAATTATGCAATTACTCAGCTTGTGTCCATTGATCAGTAGAGAGAGATAGAAAGGTTCTATCTTACCTGACACAGATGTTGAAGCAACATTTATATGAGATTCAGGGGGAGTGGATAGGATTCCTTTTGGGGAAGCCTGATTAGGTATAACAGCTTGGCTTTGGATATACTTAGTTAATCTTACAAGTTGTTCAGGGTTTGACTGAAGATACTCAGCTTCAGAAATTTGGATCTTGGTCTTTTTTGCATGATCTATAATATCAAATGTGGCCAAGGGTTGCGTTGGTAAAGGAATGAGTCACTCACCTCACGATGATGGAATAGGATTGGTGGTCTTAGTAGGAATGTGAGAGGACTGATTTGGAGGAGAGATAGGGGGAAAAGATTTCTTTGTAAAAGATTTGCCAAGGAGTTGAGTAGGAAGAGGATTACCTCTTTTAGCAATGATCGGAGGCGCATTTGACACGGCCTTCTCCTGTTGGACATGGGCAGCAACTTCCACTTCTTTTCCTTTCGAACGAGTAAAAACAACATATGACTGCCCGCTTGCGTACCCCTGGGTACCCTCCTCTTCATCAGATTCTTCCTCATCAAATTCCATGTACCCGATAGTAGAGTCGCCAGTCGGTTCACTGACATCTTGATCATCTTCGCCTTGAGACGAAGGTTCTTCATAATACTACTCTTCTTCTTCAATCTCGGCCAGAGCATTGACTGGAGGGGCCTCGAGTGCCAACCGTGGAGCAGCTGTAGGTAAGCGCGGTCTTTGTGAGACATTGTTAGGAACGAAATTCCTCTGCAGAATATCCCAATATGAGGAATTGGGAGAGGCCTGGGCCAACTGTTTCTTCAATGCGAGCAAGTCATTCGCCATCTTTTGAAAGGCTGGATCAGATGAAGTAGTGGGTGCAGGGCCCAAAGATTTAGGCTTGGCTGATTCCTTTCTCAATTCGCCAGATATTATCAGATTATCCTCTATGCGAATGGTAGCTGCTTGGGCGAGAATCAAGGTAGCAACTCGCTCTTGAAGGAGCAAGAAACTAACTTTTGAGCTCATAGCATTTACGAAGAAACACTTTTGATTTTCTGGCATCAGGAGCATGGTAACAGGGACACGGTTGATTAGCGCATTGAACCGGGCGATAAAATTGCGCATGGTCTCATTTGCCTCCTTCAGGTGAGTGATTCGTGATAATAATGCAAACGCATCCTCTGAAGGCTTGTATCTGTCTTCGAAAGCATCCCGTAAGGTGGCCCAGCTGGTGATAGATCCGGCTGGAAAATGCTGAAACCATTCAGCTGCAGGCCCTTGTAGGGTCTCCAGAAAAAGGTGAACCGACACATCTTCGTGGGTCACATCCAAAATACTGCATGACATAATGAACGCAGATATGTGGGAATCCGTGCTTTGATTTCTGCTCCCGTCAAATTTGGGAAAATTCTTTCGATTTCCATGAGGGAAAGCGTGAATTAGATGTGGTAAAGCCAACAGACCCATCGCGTTTCCCCATGGAACCACCATTTGAAAAGCTAGAAAGAGAAGACGAGCTGGAAGAGTAGTTCTGCTGAGTAGCAAGGCACTACAAAGGGATGTGGATGCCCCCTGCAAAAGACTTTTTCTTCGCGAAGGTGAGACACTCCTGGATGACCGGCTAGCCGAGCTTAGTGCTGAAAAATGTGCCGGTGTTACGCTGAAATTGTGCCTCTAAAGCAGATCGAAAGTAGGATCATCTTCTCCATGGGCTCTCCTGCTGCACGTAAAAGTTTCACTCACCAGTGTGTACCTTCTAGATCTGCAATGTTACGGCACAGATTTAAACTTTCCTTTTGGTTGTACTGACTGATTTTCTGGTTTTTCTGTCAAAAACCAGGAGCAGGCACTTTTCTAGATATTTAAAACTATCCTCTACAGAAAACCGATTGCGGTTAAATGACAAATTACAATGAGGATAAGATGGCAGGGAAGATTAGTAAGCTGATTTTTTGATCTGATTTTAACTTTTTTCAGAGGGTTTCAAACTTTTTGCAAACAGTCAAAAACTCAGATCTATGGCAAAAAACTGATTTTTTTCAAAAACTTAGCGAACTAAAGATCTTTAACTGGACCAGATCTATGACTCTCAGAAGAAAATTTTTCAATTTGAGCATTTTTGCAAAAAAAAATTAGATTTTTACAAAAAGTTGAGATTTGCAAACAGGCAGCAATCTGCTGATTTTTTCTAATTTTTATCTGTTACCAGCCACTAGATCTGACAGATCTATTCGTTCCCCAGCGGAGTCGCCAAAAACTGTTGGTCTGAAAATCTGTCACCTAGACAGATCTATGGATAGACGAGCCAACAGTGTGCAGGGCTTAGCCCCTCTTTGAGTCAGCAAAGCGAAACTGGTTTATTGCTATTCTACCAGCAGGAATATATGGAAGTCTCACAGATTCTGCCTTCGGGGGTTTGGGATCTCATCCCAGTAGAGTATTTCAGGCTACGAAAAGAAAGGAATGAAAGAGGGAGAAGAGAAAGAACAGATCCGAAGGGAGAAAAGAAATGAATTCCAAGCAGCAGAAAGGTCAGTAGATTTATGTTTTTAGTTTGGTAGTAAACAGAGCCAAACCTACTTGCATAAATAAACAAAGCAATACTGATGAGCAAATGACAGAAAAGTAGATATGAATCCAACAGATTAAACACATACAAATCTAACGTAAGAAAGATCTAATGGATAACACAGCTATTGAGCACAAATTCTTAATATTTGTATTACTGTTTTCTTCTGTTACAAGAAAGCTCAAAGTCTTTCTCTCCTCACTTCTATTTTCATCTAAAAAATGTTCACCCCGAATACAACAAGTATTCCAGTATTTATAGAAGAGAGGAGAAGGAAAGCAAAAAGGAGCCAACAAATATTTACAAAGATATTTACAAAATATCTAAAAGTCATGTTGACTTTTGACAACTTGATGGATGACATCATCCCATGATGCAACATGGGATGATGTCATCATTTGTACCAACACACTTTAGACATTTCAACAAGAAAGTCGGAGAATAGAGAGAGAGAGAAGAAGAAGAAGAAGAAGAAGCTACTCATCATCGTCATCCTGCGGCTGAAAGGGGGTTGCCTGCTTCTGATGCTGCTCAGGAGATGATATATGGAACTGAGCGCGGTATTCCAAAAACTTGTTAATCATGGGCCCAAATTGATCCTGTGATGGATCCTTGTGCCGTTCACTGATTGCTTCGTAAGTCTCCCATTCACTTATGAGCTTTTCTAGGAGTTTAGAATAATCTTTCTCCGCCTCGATGAGAAACCCGATGAAGTCCCTACAAGCCAGTAGGTTGTTGATAGATTCAGTGTCAAACGTGACCTCTGGCCCCGTTCCTTGAGAAGCGATCTCTTTGAAGATCTGGATAGTTTCATCAGCGGATCTCATGGTAAAGGAAGGAGTGAGCAGCCTTGGAGACATGTTAAGGGAAAATCCGCTCCATTTGATGCATCGCATCCAGGGCCTCTTCCTTCACCTTGTCTATCTTTTCCAGAACAAATTCCAGCTGATCTATCCGATAGTCCAAAGTGGACATGGTTTTGTTGAGAGCCCTTGGATGGCCGAAAACTCTGAACTTGACTAGATCTTCGACTGAACAGTCGAACATTTGTTGAAAGGTCTCATGTTGGAGTCTAGCATGATCTAGCTCTTCTGATATGGGACCCGCTAATACTTGGAGTTCCTTGTTCGCCTTTTTGATGTTTAGATATGAATTGATATATTCGGCGATCACTCTTTCACTGTCCTTGAGGATCTGGCTCCTCCAAGCAGAAACGGCCATACCCTGCTCACCAATCTTTGAATATTCATTGATTTTATCCTGGCTGAGAAGCTTAGAAGTCTCGGTGGCAGTCGTGGGAGGTGCACTACACATCTTCTGTAAGGCTTGAAGCAGATATTTGTTCTGCTCCTTCAGTAGCCTTTTCTCTTCTTTTGTTTCCTGAAGCTTTTGACAAAGGGCGTCGACCGCGGAAAGAGCTTCCCCCTGGAGACTTTCAGAAGATGTCCCCATTGTGACTTGGGTCACAGTAAAATCTGCCAGAGACAGATCCTTTTTCTCTTTAAGGGGATCGGGGTATGCAATTTCCATGATCCTCTCACCTACAGCACTTTTAGAGAAACGTGCAACAGGCTTCAGCTTCTTTGCCTCTTTGGCTGGAATTACTGGAAAGTCCATCGGAGTGATGGGAACTTTCCTCTTTTGCCAGCTCAGCTGCTGAGAGATCCATGCTGGTCCTATGGAAGAAGGACAAGAGACAGAAGAGGGGAGAGCTGCAGTAGAAGAGGGGAAAAACATGGAGACACGCGGAGGCGGCATTGAGAGAATAGCCGAAGAAGTTCCCACGAGAGGAAGGGAAACTGCAGCTGCAGAAGACAAAGGAAGGGAAGGGATTCTGGAAATGAGGGAAGAAATGGAGGAGGAAAGATCAGCGAGGGAGGAGAAGATAGACAAAGAGGCAGGAGAAAGAGTAGAAGAAGGGGCGGAGGACACGACCAAAGGGGTGGTTGTCTGAGTCACTCGAGGAGGGGAAGGAAGAGAAGAAGAAGGGACAGAAGGGACCTCTGTGGTTGTAGCAATGCCGACATCCTGAGTGGATGGGCGTATGGGACTATCCTCTTCTGCTTCTTTCTCCGGCGAATCCAGAGTTATTACCTGTTCTGGCACTGTGGAAGGAGGACTTCCAGGGGCTTCTTCCTGAATGGTGCTAGGCTCACCTTCTACACCTTTTCCTTTTAACTGCTTTTTGGACCTTGGAGGTGCATTGCCCAATGGGGAGGTTGTGAAATCTACCCCGAGGTAGATCAGCCCGTTCATGCGGCACCAGTGCTCTGTTCTGTGCATAGTCTCCTTGACCCTCTCTTCAATTTTTTGAGGAGCCTTGCTTCTGTCAATAGCCGGGAAGGGCCAATCATCCCCTTCCATGTCATTATACACCTTGTCTACTTCATCTTCCGTAGTTTGGAAGCCTTTGGGGAAAATGGCCACTCCGTATTGGATAATTTCCTCCAATGATAAGCGAGAATGATCCTTTCTTCTGAGTTCCACCTCGTGGATGACATCAATGTAAATATCCTCGATCTGAGGAACATGGATCGGATCAAACTTAGCCCTTGGTAGGCAGCTCCTTGGGTCAAAGGTAAGCCTGGCTGGGAAGTCATGTTTCAAATTGAGCAACTCTAGCTCTGCGAACATTTCCTTCGCTTTGTGATGGGAGGAGCATGTGTACCGGCCCGCTGTGAGGGGGAAAGGAGTTCCGCCCTTCTTTCTCTTGAGGCATTTCTCATGGTATGTGACCAGCTGCCTTGATAACTCTAGTAGAATCAGCTTAGGTCTAGCGTACCTTGCAGCCTGGTTGGCTCACCCAAGAAGTTGACCGCCCTTAGATAGGTAAATGTGGGAAACTAGGTGAACAGGGCCCCCCATTTCTCCACAGTTGACACAATGTTCTTGGTTGTGCGACCATGAGTTAGATTCGGCCTCAACATGCAAATGATGTGATAGAAGAAAGCATCATTAATTTTGGTGAATTGAGGGATGTTGTTCTCCAGCCTCAGTTCTGGATAATATTCATATATTTTGACCTGAGGCCAAATCCCACTTCGGTTTAGCCCTGGATAATCCCTCTCCGACACTGCAGCGTAGACTACATAGGAGTTCATATGGAACACTCCCGTTGTGGCGAATTGTTGTAGCTGCTCGGAGATGGTGCTGCTTATTATTTCTCCCCAGCAAAAGCGCTGCTCAGGCACATTCTTATTCATTGTTTCCAAGTACCTCAGCATCCATTTATGGAAGTAATGGGCGTCAGAAAGCCCGAAGACCCTGCTCAGGAAAGTGATAGTATCACTGAGCTCTTCTGAGAAGTCACTGCAGTGGATGATTTGGGGCCATCGGGTTACCACCTTCTTGTTTTTCAAGTAGACTTCATTCATTAGTTGCATGCATTGGTCTTCATTGTCTTCCCAGGCCTTGATGCACTCTTCTTGGCTGACGGCCATAAAGTGCCAGTGGTGAGGGATGCCAAGTATCATCTCAAAATGACGGGAAGTGAGATTTATGACTACCTCGCCCTTGCTGTTTTCGACACACCTTGTGTCCTTGTTGTAAGATTGTGCAATCACCATCATGAATTCATTGTTGACAGTGCTGACGGGGATTCCTCCGGTGAAATGCAGGGCACTGTCTATTAACTTGTCCATCCATGGACTTCTTGTAACTTTCTGAGTTCTAACCCAGAATTCTTCCATGTCAACGTGACCCAATTCTGAGTCTCTGACATCCATACTGCATTCAGCCTGTGATTCGGGCATCCTGACCCTTTGATATTTATACTTCATCTCTTCCTCAGTAAGCTTCACCTTTCCTTTTGATTTGGTGGATCTCTTGCTGGATGTAAACATGTGTTCTTTCGAACTCAGTTACTGATCTGCATGGAGAAGAAGCGAGACCCAAGCCAAAAAGGTTGAATTAGCCATTTGATCTTTCATTGGAAAGCTAGCAGAAGAAAGAGTTAGAGATTTTAAGGCTCAGGGCGCAGGGCACATGAAAATTGCAGCTTACAGGGCTAAATAGGCAGGGTGCACGGGAAGGGGCTGTTGCAAAAGTTAAACTGGCACCAAAGGCGCATGGCGGATGGATGTTGCAGATTGCATTTTATAGAAGGGCGCATGAAAATTGTGTGTTACTTTGGGATTCGGTGCACCCTTTGGCGCGTGGATGGATTGTGTAACATTGACTTTTCGTGCGCCAAAGGGACATGGCGCGGTGCACGAAGGGTTTACACAACATGATGTTGATGTAATCGGGGATGCGCCTGCGCCTTTATAGCTTCATACTTGCGCAGATATAACTTGTGTAACATGGAAGCTAGATGCGCCATTGGCGCATGGAAAAGGGATGCAACATGGATGAACGGTGCGCCAATGGGGCGCAGGATCAACACTTGTAGCATGCGAAAGAGGCGCGCCATGAGGGCGCATGAGTTCTTGATGCAGCAGGACAAAAGGGTACGCCATTGGCGTGGGTTTTGCTCATGTAACAAGGTGGGTAGATGCGCCAAAGGGGCGCAACTGTTCTTAGTGTTGCAAGATGGGACAATGTGCCTAAGTTAAAAACAAAGCTTTCTCGACGAGGTTTCTAACTCTTTTCTTTCTTTCCTTCATTTCCAAGACTGCTTGGGGAGACATAAGGTTTCAGACCAAAAAGAGGTTTTAAGACTAAGCTTTTCTTTTTTTTAAAATAACACCCTCTACCAGCAGATCTGGAAAGAGGGGGGAAGGGAGGAGGAAAAGAAGAAAAAAAAAAAGGCAGCACAGGGGGGGGAAGCTCAACCTATTTCTATTTCAAAACCAACCGACAATCTAAACACCAGACCAACAATGCATCAAGAGCCGAAAACACAAAACGTAGAAGAGGGAGAACCTCTTACCTGATAAATAGCAAAAGTTTTGAGAACGGGTCCACAATACGTTGAAAACGACGGAGCAGAGGCTGACAAGCTCAGAAAAAAACGTGCTTCGCAAAAGTGAAAATGACATTTGGGCGCGCAAAACACATATATATAGAAAAACCAGCCATCAATGTGCCACCTACTTTTGAAAGGGTGCATGAAAAATGTTGTCGACAGGAGAAAGCGTGCGCCCTTTGGCGCACGAAAATATGGTGTTGCAATAAGATCATGAGCACCCTTTGGCGCACGCAAAAGAGACTCAACATCCTTTGGCACAACCGAAAGATGTGTTAACATGGAAAACCATGCGCCAAAGGCTTTTAAGGGGGCGCATCAAAAGCTAGTGTTACAAGGATATTTCATGCGCCCAGCCAAAAAAAGGCTCAGAATGACTAAGTTCGAAAACTAGATTTCCCGGGAAGGGATTTTAAAACGTTTCGAACGCGGGGGATCCCTAACGAGGGATCGGAACAAAATTTTCGGTATGGTTATTGGTAAAATTGCCCTTGTCAATTTTACGGGATAACAGACAAGAATGAAGAAGACATGTGAACATTGGTAGAATCCCGCTTATGTGGGATGAGAGAGAGAGAGAGAGAGCTCACGAGATCCAGAGTGGAAATCAATAACACATTTTTCTTCTAATTGTTATAAATAATCATGGATTACATAAAATTCATTATCATGGTGTCCATTGATGTGGTGGAAGTTGTAGAAAGAGTGATCATGTTGTCCATGTAAGTAGTGAGGTGGATGATGTTGGGTAGAATGTAGATCGAAGAATCTCTTATCAAATAAGGTTCGTAGGGCATTATGTGGTTTAACATTAAGAGAAGTGCAATGGTTCACAAGTGTGAGATGAAGAATACTTAGGTGAATGCCGAAGTGGAAAAGGAGAAGGAAGATTATTAATACTTGGAGGTGGAGATGGGGAGCATGTAGGTGGGTCAATAGATGATAGAGGAGAAGACTTATTAGGAATATGAGGGATATAAGAAGGATAAGGTGTTAAGACATTATCCATAATGAGGTCCTCTTCTATATCAATAAATTTATAGAAAAAAGATTAAATGATTTGCATGTATCATATAATAGTTTTGGTTTTAAGGGAGGAATTAATCCATGAAAAAAATTACATTTATAAATCAATGGGCCGAAATATTAATTGATGCATGTAAGAATTGAAGCATAAAATGTAATCTAAAATGGGTTCATTCTTTCCATCATTGAGAGAAGGCAAGCGTTCATATGTAACTTTAGGACCATTTTTAGAAATAAATTATCTAAGGAAAGTATCTTGCATATCATAATAAGTACTAATTGATCCATAAGGTAAATGAGTATACCATTGGAGAGCATGATCAACAAGGCTATGATAAAATGATTTAAGTAACAAATGTTCATTAGAATAAGAAAACATGTCCAAATAGTAATAATTGAGATGTAAATTTCCAATACCATCGAAATACATGAAATTAGGCATGATGCAGTCCTTTGGGAAAGTGGAGTTATGAATATTTTTAGGAATGGGATTGCCATGTACATAATTTTTTTCAATGGAATCATAATAGGATTTACTTTCAAGGGTGAGGGAATGAACTTGAGATTGCAAAGTGTCAATAACATGCATGCGGGAGAGAATATCATGTGAAGGAATGGTTGGTGAAGTGAGATTCATATTTAGGGGTTGGATCTTACCATTGTGAGTGATCATGGGGACTTGATAAAGAGGTGTGGATGTGGAAAGAGGAGAAGGAGGTGGAAGAGGAGGGTAGGAACATGGAGGATATATTGGGATGTTAGGTGTAGGTTTAAGAGACATAATAAGAGGTGCACTAGGGGTAGGATCTTTATCATCATGGGAAATATTGGAAATAACTTCAAAATTAGAAGAAAGAGGAGTAGTAAATGCACATTCAATAGTCTTAATAGAAACAACATCATCACTAACATGTTCATGATCATAAACATAATCACAATCAATATAAGCCATATTTTCTCAAGAAAGGATTTCAACAAGAGTATCATCAACATATAAAGAACTCACAGGAGTACTAGCATCATATTTTTCATTGCACTCATTGGAAAAAAATTCAGAGTTAGGAAGAGTAGGTCATAGATATTTATATTCATCTTGACTATAAGTAGGAATATCCTTATGCACATTTGCATTGTCATTATCAGAAGTAGAAATATAAACATCTATATGTGTACAAGAAATAACTTCATCATGCAAATAATATAAATTAATCCTATCATTTTCTATAGTAACAGAAGAGGAAGAGGGAGGGCCATACATGGGGATGGGAAAGGAGGGATAACATTGGGTAAAAATTTTGTCATGGGATACTATGCAAAAATATGAGGTTTTATAACCACTAGGAAAGGGTTTTTTGAAGTCAAAGAGTTATTGGAGGATTGTGGGATCATATTGAGGATTATGTTTAAGGTTACAAAATTTGGAATCTATGCTAATATGATCAAATATTGGTTGCATATGGGTATAGTTCATATCATGCTTTGGGATGGGAACCTCGATTTAGCTATGATTGTTTTAGGATCATAGGGTAAGGAGTTCAAATAAAAATGGGTTCACCAAATGATTTAATTAAGTCTGAATTAATATAATATTTGAGAGTAATTAATATGATAAAATATAGTCAAATATAAATTCTAAGAACTCAAGCAATGCATGAATGTAAGCAAATGGGAAAGATGAGAGACATAGCTACTTTTTGTGTGATCTGTAACTATTTAGGACTGCGTATATGTTTATTCTAATAGGAAATGATGTAATAGGATCTCACCTAAGAGATCTTGAACTCTACACTGATTTGAATAGGGGAGCTGATAGTACGGAAAAGGCACTTAGGCACTAGTGACTGATTTTGAGCACTGGTAATTGTGTGAATCTTCAAGATCTACTTCATTTTTGGGTTTGAATAACATTGCTCTAATGATTATTTTTTCATATTACCTTTGATATTATGGTTTCGACAATACTTTTACCTACAAAAAAACCCTAAATACCTTCACAAGCTCACAAACACATCAAATTTGAATAAAATATGAAAAATGTGAAGTCAAAATGACCTCAAAGAGTGAGCTTATTGTCGAGAATTCTACTACATTCTAGACTCCATGTAGTCATGTGTGCTTGTGTGTGAAATAGTGTTCTTAGGTTTCCCTTGCGTAAACGATGCTAAGATATTATGATGTAGCTAGATTAGATGCAAATGTGTGGCATGAAATTTGACACCTACCCTTCATATGCAGTGTATGTAGCCCAAAAATGCAACCCATTTTGATGGTATTGATCGTATGTAGATGTGATTTCCCATTAGAATTATGATGAGGCCATAAATTACCATTATTTTGTCCTTTCAAGTTACTTTTTAAAGTGGATTTAAATGTAATCTAAGAACTTATAGTTTTCTTAAGATATAATATATGATATATATCTTGTTCATTATTTAGAAATATCTTGTTATCTATTTTTGTGAATAATCCTATTGATTATTTGGGAAAATATGCAAAGTCTTGTGTATTCGGGCCATAAAGGAAAGATAATGCTAGTATTGGGAAAAGTGGAATTGATCATAAACAATACATTTGAACTCAATTATAATTTCATATTCAGATTCCTCTCAAAAAATTATGCAAGTTCAAAAAATGAATCATCTCAATTTGAGATCGCATGTAACAGTTATAGTTGTTTTAAGTTAGCTCTGGAACTCGTAGATTTAGTTCTGGAACTCACAAATTTAGTTTTGGAACTCACAGGTTTAGTTCCGGAACTCACAGATTTAGTTCCAAAACTCACAGATTTAGTTCCAGAACTCACAAGTTTAGTTCTGGAACTCACATATTTAGTTCCAGAACTTGTATATTTAGTTCTAAAACTTGCGGATTTAGTTTTGTAACTTGCATAAAAGGAATGACATCATTATCTCCAGAACCTACATCAACAGAATGATAATTTTTGAGGAATTGTGAAAAATAAGAGAATCCAATGGAAAATATGAGAGAGGTTTCTATTCATAGTAATTATTTTAACATAAACCTCATTTAGATTTGCTACAGGTTTTACCAATGAAGAGAAATCTAACTTTTCGTGAGCTATAGTCTAATGAAAAAGTGTATCAAACGAGCACTAAAAGTTCCATAAACAGTGACAAAAAAGTCAAACAAAAAATATGAGAGAGGTTTTTTCATAGCAATGTGTTTAACAAAAATCTCATTCAAATTTACTACATGTTTTACCAATGAAGATAAATCTAAGTTTTAGTGAGTTGTAGTCCAAGGAAAAGTGTATCAGACGAGCAATAAAATTTCCATAAACAAAAACAAAAAAGTAAAATGGAAAATATGAGAGAGGTTTTTGTTTAGAGATTTAAAAAAAAAAAAACCTCATGTAGATTTACAACAGGTTTCACCAATGAAGAGAAATCTAACTTTTAGTGAACTGTAGTCCGAGGAAAAATCATATTAGACAAGTGTCAAAAATTCCACAATAAAAAATAACAAAGTCAAATGGAAAATCCAAGAAAGGTATTTGGTCAAAATCATATTTTGAGGAAAAAACTACTTCCAATAATGTAGGAGAATAAAATCATTGCTATTCTTGCTACCGAAAAATAAGGAGAAAATTTGGGAGCAAATCTTCCTAAAACAAGTGAGATTAGACTTTGACTCTAATAATATATCTCTCTCCATATTTTGTGGAGATGGAGATCTTAGTTGTTATGATTGGACTAAAGATAAGATTATATTGTATTTCCTAAATTAATGATTTGGTTGGATGCATGAATTATAAATGCAACCTTCCACACTAAGATATGTAATTCTTTTCTCCCAAGAAATAAAGATTTGTTCTTTCTTTCCAATCTTTTAAATTAAAGTTATTCTGTAAGTTTTGAATTAAAAGTATGAATTAAGTCCTCTTCCAAGGAATGAGCTGGTCACTCATTCCAGGGAAGATGGATCGATGTGTTAATGTTTATTTCTTTATTTATGTAGTTTTCTTTTTGTTGTAAATTTTTATTTTTCTATGTTATGTAATTTATTTTGTGAACCTGTAGGTGTCTTTTCCTCTTTCCTTTAATTTCAATCCAGCAATTTCCTTTATGCACGTGTGTTTACATTTTCTCCAAGTGTGATTTCCTTTATGCAAGTGTGCCTTTATATTCTTACAAGTTTGATTTCCTTTATGCAAGTGTGTTTACATTTATGCAAGCGTGTCTTTAAATTTCTGCATGTGTGATTTATTTTACGCAAGTTTAGTTTGTGTTTAAAGGAGTTATTTTCCAAATATATTCTTCTCTTAATGCATATATCCTTCAGAAACCAGCCTTGGATTGACATTATTAATGGTGAGGATTGACGACCCTCATCAAATTTCCAACCAGAATAATAGTGTGCATGTTGTGTATATATATGGATCTCTTATTTGAATTTTAACACTAATGAAATAAAATTCCAACTATGAGCGCGAGATAAAGACAAAAAGGAGAAAATTCTGACCATAAATGTCAAAATGTGTAAACATAAAAAAGAGGATAGAAGTGCCATAAATGGACACAAGCGCTTAGGCACTAGTGTTTAGAGTGGGTGCTGGTGTCTTGGAATAAATGGTGATAGATGTGAAAAGACCGACAGATAGGGATCCATGTGACCTGACTAGAAATAAATACATCAATGACACTTGTGGAAGAGAAGTATAGTAAAAAGTAATCAAAGAGATATATGGACAAGTGGTGGTGTCACCAGTGAATAATTTTATTTCTTAAGTTCCATGTATATAAACAACATACTAATGACATATTAAAATAGTAATATGTGTGTGATTTTTTTGTCTAAACTCATGTGGTTGGAATTTTTTAAAAACCTAGTTAACACAAACTACATCAATCAAACCAAGATTTTGGGGCCATGGTTAACATAAAGCAGATTTAAGATTGTGTGGAGGAAGCATAAGCATATTGTGCATGAAATTATATATTGGGAAGTAAACATAAATATATGTGGGTACATAAAGGTGGAAATATCCATTGATATGTAAATCCAACACCTCTATATTGTATGAACTATTTATCTATCAATAAACAAATTATATCTCTACAAATTAATACTTTTAACCAAAAAAAACTCTTAAATATATTCAAAAGAAATATTTTCATTAGAAAGAACAATTAGAATTTAATAATGTTTTCCCTTAACAAGTTTAGAAAAATGTATTGTCATTATCTAATACCAAATGTGATTTTTGTACCAAAGTTACATACTGAAAAATTATTTTATATATATATATATATATAAATAAACTCACTATCTCCTACAACACAAGGAGTTTATATTTATCAGTTGTAATTAATACAATCCATACTATATCTATCACCACTATAAATAATCAACAACACTCTATATACACAAGTTGTTTAGACACACACATTATTATAATTTTAATCACAAATAATACATTTACTCACAAATAATAATGTTAGTACTAATAATATTTCCAAATTTTTTTAACATTCATTATATTTATATTAGTAATTATCCTTAATTAGATTAACCCTAATTCAGACATTACATTTTGGTGATCCTACTTATTTATTTATACACACAACATTTGTTTTCTCTATCTCTCAAGGTTTTAAATCTCCATCCATCATTTATGATTTTATACCTAATATTTCTCCTTTTAGGTATTTTCAAAAACCCTCCCACCCTTTTCATAATAGTCACATGCTATTTTTTATGCCATATTAGCAAGTTATAACTATAACACCAACACACCAAAGTTATAACTTAAGAGGATATATCTAGCATAGATTACATCTAAAAACATTTAGTTCCTAATCATTATAAGAAGATGACCCATATCACTAAAAAAATACTCTATCCTATTTTATTGAAGTTACTTCTAAAATTACTGAGGGTGATTTTGTTATGTTCATGAAAATAACACGACAAAAAATCAACACGTGACCTTCTTCACACTTGACCTCTTGAGGTCTTGCCGAGATAGGAGATGTGGAATGAATGTGAATGTGAGTACAGTGACAAGGATCAAGCTAATTGGGAAATATTATATCTTTAATATGTAATATTGGGATCTTTGAGTCTAAGGAAAAGAATTCTCTCGTAACTTGAAGCAGTGTGATGGTTTAGTCTGAGATAAAAGCCTCTCGTAGACTCCAATCAATGTCAAGATTTGAAAATATTTTGTTTGTTGGCTGTTGAACATGTGGAAAATGACCTACGGGCATCTTGTATAGATTTATAGACAAGGTCATGGAAGTAAGAATGAGAGGCATGGTGGGTCCACAGGGATTTATGGGTGATTTTCTGGTCTAGTCTAGAAAGTATTACCCTAATTGGTTGTTATGTTCAGTAAGGAAAGTTGTGCAATAATGTCTAGTGGAATTGGTGAAGATATGAATACTAATGTACACAAAATAGTGTCAATGTCTAACTAATTAGTAGGCTCGTTGGGTTGTGGGACTAGAGGATCAAAAACAAAGAGTCGTGGAGGATATGGCCCTTGTATGGTCATGTGTATAATCAAACCATGTTTCCAAGAGCATTACAATATTCGTAAGCTTGATTAACATTGATGTTTAGCATATTGAGTTGTTCTATTTTCTCAGCAAAAGTTGCAAGTGTGCGTAAGATTGTCAAATGTAAATTGGTATCAATGTTAGTTACCAATTCTATCCCATTGGGTTATGGGACCAAGGGGTCACAACTGTATGTCTTTTCCTGTTGTGGACCGTTAATGGTCATTCATGATGAAATAAAATGATTTTTATAAGAAAAATAATTACTGAAGGAAATCTAATCTATGATTTTGGATTTTTCACAATATATCGTATCAAAGTAATAAAAGAAAACTAATATATCAAAGGAAATATTTTTTTATTTTTTCTAATTTTAAAGCAATGCGCTCTAACCTAATAGATTAACTAAAGACAAGTAAACAACCAGATGTAGTTGGTTACTTGTGCGAATGTGTGAACCTAATCTAAAACAAATAACCTAATCCAATCAAAAACCCTTCAAACCCTACCTCAAAGGTGAAGAACAAATCATGACCTTGAAAGGGCTATTGCTCCCCACAACTTCCTTAGTAATGTTACAAAGGCAAACTTACTAATGATTTGATCTACTTTTGATTGACTAATCTATTGAAATGAAAAAATTTCTCCTCTATTTGATATGTAATTGAAACTAGTGATTCAAAATTGATAATTTAACAAATATAGAGAACAAACACACAATTCCAACCTGGACAAGCAAGAGCTTTGGAAAATATGGGTGTATATGTATTTGTCCCCTCAGTATGTTCCTTTCTTTCTCTAAGCGTTCATGTGAGTCCAAGGGATTGGGAATGCAAGAACATCAGCAATAGGATGGAACTTGAGCAATGGAATCTTGATGGCATTCCAGATGCAATGCAAGTAGAAGAGAGATAGCACAAGAGATTAGATCTTGTCTATACAATTCCTAAAAAGATCGTAATAGCTATACAATGCAAGATACACAAAATTATTAGGCCCTTTTCTTGAATAAAAGCATGGAATATATAAGAACTGAGGATAGGAGGTGCCTTCATGCACAAGACAAGAAGAAGCAGTTCCAACTAATTAAATCTATTTAAAAATAGGAGGAAGGAGAACCAAGGAATCAAAGCTAATTTTAG
Source organism: Taxus chinensis (assembly GCA_019776745.2). NCBI lineage: Eukaryota > Viridiplantae > Streptophyta > Pinopsida > Cupressales > Taxaceae > Taxus > Taxus chinensis. The sequence continues at coordinate 339,107,772 of CM034151.1, forward strand.
ACAATTTAGCTCATGGATTCATACTAAAATCTAAATTAAGTGAACCATCACATGTTAAAACATGCATGACAGAATCTAGAAAAAGTGGCAGGACTGTCGCCCTACACAGGGCAGTAGTTTTAGGACCGCCACCCTGTTTTGGGTGGCATTTTCAGAACTGCGTCCTAGTAAAGGTGGTGGTCCTAGCACTAAAGGCCAAAACATGCACATAAAGAGGTAGAAAGATGAAAAAGCATGGGAAGGCTAAGTAAAGATGTCTAGGAAAAAAATATACACTATGAATGGGATTTGGAGCTCGAACACCTTCTTGAAAGGACTTGAATCATCATTAGGGACTTTTGTAACCATTTTCTAACAATGTAGCACATGTAATTTTGGGTGCGTACATATTTCCCCCTTGGAGAAACATATTAGCCATAAAAATGTGTAAAAATTATAGTTTGAGTATGGCATTCCCAAAAAGGGGAGTTAGAAGTTATACCTGACATGCCTGTGTGTTGAAATGTTGCGGCCTTTGCCCCCGCTACTTGCAAGAGAAAAATAAGACTCAACTGCAGATAGATAAAACATTGAAAAATAAACACTAAATAAAAATGACAAGAGGAATTTCCATTTTTGTGTGGATATAGAGATATACATGCGCAAACGGTCTAACCCTGCGAAAACAATACACTCAAAATGAGGTTAAAAATAACATATATATATATATATATATATATATCAAAACAAACTCTCTTTTCAATTCATTTATGCATTCTCGATTTGGTGAATTTTGAGATCTGGATTCACGGTGACCATTTCTAATGAAAGTATAGCTGAAACAATTGTTGTGGAATAGTGATCATGCCTCCATGTGTGGGAGATTGACCAATGTGGTCAAAGGTTAGTTATTTTCACTTTTGTCTTTTAAAACCTAAAATGTAAAACGTTGAAAAGTTAACCTAGGGGGGATTATTTTCAATTTTTTTGTGTTAAACGAATCTCTAGGGGGTGCTCATAGGGAATTCTTTTATTTTATTAGAAATGGCCCTTTTATGCACTTTTGAGCATTTTTTAGGGTTAAGGGCATGTTTGGGAAATAGGATCAGGACCACCACCCAAAGCAGGGCAGCGGTCTTGGAACTACCACCATACACTGGGCGGTAGTTCTGTATAGAATGACCAAAAAATTCACAAAGTTGATTTTTTTTTTTTTTTTCATGTTTTATTATGTTTTTGGTGAGCTTCTCTTCTTGTATATGTTACTTTCTCTTTTCTCATGTTTTGGTGAATTCAGAAGGAGGAATACATCCATTAGAGTTGAGAGAAAGAGAGAGAGAGTGTGATTAGCTCCATGGGATTCTAGATCAGATGACTCAAGCCAAGAGGTACATTCTATAGAGGGAAGGTATCTAGAGGATTACACGGGTACCCCATGTTGCCCCTACCAGTTACATATTCTATGACTTGTTTTCCGACTAGGACACAGATTGGGAGATTTTCTAGTTTCAAGGTGTTAGGGGCAAGTGGACCATCACTCTAGAGGATGTATACCACATCCTTGGGCTCCTGATTCTCGGGAGGATACTGACTTTAGAGACAACAGGATCCAGAGCCGCGATGACACATTGGTCCACGTACATGGGAGATGGCATTGTCTCATGTGGTTCAAAGAAGGGGATTAAAGTCTAGTCGATTAATATTACTCGTATTTCGATCATTCGAAGAACCATTATAGGTATCTTGTCCTCGCGATCGATTAGGGACAAGGGAGGTGACACTCTTCTCTATTGTTGGGCTCTCATCATCACATAGATTAAGGGACATGGACATAGGTATGCATGGGGATCAGACATCCTAGAGACTACCTACCATGACTTATACAGGGTAGTTCAATTCTAGGGGTAGTCACTGAGCCACCACAATCTTGTCATGAGATGGGTATATGAGCATATCACCCCCTATGGAAGGGAAGTATAGGTATTGGACCCTAGGGTCATCCAAGTAGTGAGGTGGACTGCTATGTTAATTCTCAAGACACCTCATCAATCGGTGGCTTATTTGAATTTGGAAGACATGGTTGCTACCCCTTACCAGGACATGGTAGGGTTATGGAGGCAGGCGGTGACCATGGTGGTAGATTTTTCTACTACAGGCCAGCTAGTTGATAGGGCCAAGAGAGTTGAGATTCATTTTTTTGATTAGGTTCCTTAGAAATTTGGCCTACCATATGATGACATACTTCCCCTAGTGGTATCATTCTATAGGACCATTCAGGAGGTCCAGAGGGGCCCTAAAGGAGATCCCGACTGGACAACGGTTACTCCAGGCATACCTATTGTAGTTAGGTGTGTGGTTCATGCTCAATGTGAATCTAGTGCCCCTCGAGTGCCTTTACTCCAGATTGTGGATGCTCCCATTCACAACAAAAAGGAGGATGAGCTTATCAGTGTAGACTTCTGTTCTGAGGAGCAAACAAGAGACGAGATGGAGGAGAAGTCAGTAAAAGAGGAGACTGAGGAGGATGAGGGAGGGGATATTGAGACTGGTGAGGAAGCCCATATGATAAATGAGGAGAGTGATCCTAAGTGGCATGACACTCAAGAGATGTTGAGAGCCGTACATGAGGAGTCTAGCGTAGAGAGAGAGACCTTGGTCTCAGAGGATCCATTCCCTTTATATGGGGAGGGGGATGATGAGTCCATCATTAGAAAATGTTTATCCTTTGGCTTTGGGGAGGCCCCACAACTTCTAGTAGCATTAGCAGTAGCATTCACCAACCCTACCTAGATGCTCGAAGATCTGAGTATGTTTGATGCTCTTATCTAAACTTTGTTAATTCAAAATATTCATTTTGGTATTCTCTTTTGATTTGTGTTTTGTAGTTTTCTAACTTATCTTCTTCTTATTTTTTCCCTGATTACAGTGAATTCACATGAGTGGAGATATATTATCTGACGGGAGTGTGTGGACACCTTGTTAGTCACCTTGGGGAATACCCAAGCTGAACTGACTGATGATTCAGGTCAACTGCTAGCTGCCGGTATACACACTGATGTTTTTTCTCTTATTTGGAGGATAGCGGAGGTGGTAACCTCCCTTCATACCATGGTGGCTGGATATGAGGATGTCGAGCATCTAATGAGGCAGTGTCATTCCCACAGTGAGACCGTAGACAATGTCCACCACCTCGAGCATTCGTACCATTCGGTTCACTCTTAACATTGTCTCATCTACAGTAGGGGCCCTAGATGTGGCTGTGAAACATCCAAGGGATCCCACAGGGATTGAAAGGCCATTGGACCATTTATTTATTTGTTTCCATTTTATCGGGAACTCTACAATTTTTTTTATATATTTCGGGTTCATTACGAGCGTTTGACCATGCCTTAGCGCGTGATGGCATTGTCTAGAAAATTGACTCACTATGATATATACAAACTCTTATTTTTGGTTCTGTAATCCATTATATCTGAGGAGACTCTCCTTTGGTTTATTTCTCATGTGTACTCTATATGTTTAGAATTTCCATTTTTCTATGCTTTTCAGAATGCATGTAATGGGTGTGAAATGATACCAAAATGATTTCTTTTTGTATTTTATAATGCTGATAGAGGATAATGTGAACACAATGTGATGTTGAACTTTAGTTTCTTTAAGAAATCTTTTATACTTCATATTATCTTGGCAAAACGTGGTGATACATTGATATGATAAGTGAATGTACTTGCCCCACTCCCAGCTTCATACAACTAGTAGGATGTGAGGGCTCAATACCAAGAGCCAGAAAAGGTACAAGTTAAGAAATTTTATTGAATGGTAATGATGTGGGAAAGACAATGGCTTGATAGGACCAAATTGAGACACGAAAACCTCACCATACTCAAGTTACCTCATAGCTTAGAATGTGATTTACTTTCTAGTTTATCTAGACTTAGATACGTAGATGGCTACTTGGTTAACAAAATATGGCTTTGAGGTTTTAAAATATTTTGGAATTTTGGACATCTAACTCACTTTGTTTTTGACTTATGATTTCACAACATTTCAATGAATTATTTGTAACTTTAAATTTTATCAAAGAGACCCCCTACACCTTGCCCCATGCTACCAGTAGGAAGCATGGGCTCATCACCGTGGATAAGGAATAGGTGAGTAAGTGCATTTCTCTCCTTTCCAAACCCTACATCACTAGTAAGAGATGCAAGCTATACACTGAAGGTTGGTAGGGCAAAGAAATGTGAAAAATAAAAAATTTCTGTGGATTTACATTTGACTTACTCATCTAGGAAAAAGTTTAGCATGTTCTTATTTCCAAAGAGATTTTTATGGGATAGATGTGACACCATGAAGCTTTTAGAAAAAACTATAGGAAAATACACCTAATCTAGAAAGAAACTATAAAAAGAACCAAGTATGCAGGCCTTGGTATGATCATGGTCAAAAATTTGTCTTATCCTGTTTGAACTGATGAAATGATTTGAAAACAATTGATGATACCATGAAAATTTGAAGAGACATGATTTGAATGTTTTGCCAATATATTTTTTTTAGAATATTTTAGGAGTTGCTATAAGAATAAATCCCTTGCTCACAAATTTTATAGAATGAGCTGGAAAATGAAAGTGCAATGCAGATGCAGTAATATACATATGAAAATGGTAATGGATCATGTGTAATACCTCTTTAGGTGAAGAGATTTCAAAAATTCATTAAACTCCTCACCCTCTAGTGTACACAAGCAAAATGCCAAATTTTTGTAATCTTCTACTACTCATTATGGACCCAACCACCTAGGTCTGAATTTTCTTCCCTCACCAGTTGTTTTGTCTATTTGACTATCAAGTATTAAGACCAAATATCCCTCGTATATTTCATGCTCGTAAACCTTCTTATTTTCTTTCCAAGCCATCTGATCAGCATAAACATTGTGTCTTTGTTTAGTGTTGAGTCTAACCTCATCAAGAATATATAACTGAGAGATTCATGCTTCTCGAAAGCATTCTTCTCCCAAGATTCTGTGTAGTGAAATACGGAGACTCGGTATTTCAACCTCAAGTGGTAAAATTGTTTCTGCACCAAATACCAAAGAAAAGGGGGTTGCCCCTGTTGGTGTTCTAATTAATGTCTGATAGGCCCATAAGGTCGGAAAAAGATTTAAATGCCAATCTCATTTGTTCTCCTTAATGGTCTTAAGGAGGATGGACTTTAATGTTTTATTCATAGCCTCAGCCTATCCATTAGCCTGAGGATAATAAAGAGAAATTGTGTGATGACTTATCTTGAACTTTGCACAAAATTCACGCACCTCTTTATTTTTGAAAGATGTGTCATTATCCAAGATAGTGACTTGTGGGAAACCATACCTATAAATGATCTAGTTTAATATGAACTTAGTGATCACATACCTAGGTATAGTGGTAAGATGCATGGCTTCTACCCACTTGGAGAATTTCCCTATTAAATCTAGGACCCATGTGGAAAAGGGCCATGGGGTTATGATTGGTTACAAATATTGTGCCAGTATGTGGATCGTGTGGGATAACTCTAGGAATTTTTAGCATTTGCACACAAAATCTACTACATCATGCTCTAGAGTATGCCAGAGATAGCCCATCCAATGTATCTTTCGAGAAATTGCATGGCCACTAAAGTGAACTCAAAATAATCCACTATGTGACTCATAAAGAATATTTTGGATTCTTCTGCATTAACACATCTTATCAACATTTCATCGAAGGCCTTGCGATAGAGAACCTACTCTATGATAAAGTAGTTAGTGGAAATGAAATGTAACCACCTTATTTGTTGAGATGTTGCCCCTTCTGGATACATATGGTCCACTATAAAATTAATGATTTTGATATACCATGGACATGTAAAAATGGGGGGCCTAGTCTCAACAAATTATACACACTCATCAGGGAAGTCTAGATCTACCAAATCACCTCCATCTAACAGATTATTAGCAAACCAATCCCCAATGATTTTTCCTTTGAAGAATTTCTGATTAACAAACATTATCTCAAATTCACCCATCAAATTTATGAAGCACCCTGCCTTCTTAGCTAAGGATCCTTGTGTGAGGAATGTCCGCAAGTGATTTGATTTAATAATAACCCAAGTTTCTTGATTCAACATATAATGTCTTAAGCATTTTTTTCACAAATACTATGGCAAGGCATTCTTTCTCTACCTAGGTGTAACATGTATCATAATAAAGCAACATTTGAATAATAAAATAGACCACATGCTCTTGTTTATCATCATCATCTTGAGCTAACATACAGGCTAACAAAACATCCGTAGCTTGTGAATACAAGATCAAAGGGTGATTTGATCTAGGCGACATTAGCATGGGAGGGGACAATAAAAATCATTGAACTAACTTAAATGCCTCATTGCATTCATCTGTCTAATTAATATGGGAATCCTTTTTCAAAAAATTGTTTATTGGGTGAATAAAAAAGGTCAAATCAGGGATAAATCTTTGGATTTCCCTGAGTTTTCCAAGAAAAGACCTGATGCTAGACTTGTCCGTTAGGTGGAATAATTTCCAATATAACTCATATTTTGGCTAGGTCTACATCAATTCATCATGAAAATATGATGTACCCTAAGATCTTGCCTCCTGTTACTCTAAACACACACTTTTCTGGATTCAATGTGATGTCGTATTCGATTAAGTGAGAAAGGATGATACAAAGCACCTATGGGTGATTGCAGTGCTTTCTGGCCTTAGCCAGTAGGTCATCCACATAGGATTCCACAATATTATGTATAATATCATGGAATATATTATTCATCACTCGTTGGTACGTAGCACTAGAGTTCTTAAGTCCAAATGACATGACAACATAACAGTAGGTTCCCTAAGGAGTTATGAATGTAGTTTTGGCCTAATCCTCTTTAGATATTCTGATCTGATTATACCCAGAGAATCCATCCATAAGAGATAACAACTCTAAACTAGTTGTGTTATCAACAATAACATTGATGGATGGTAATGGGAAATCACCCTTGGGAAAATCCTTATTTATATCCTGAAAATCTATACAAATGCTGATCTTTCCATTTTTCTTTAGAACGGAGACTATGTTAGACACCCATTGTGAATAGTCATCTAGCTTGATGAATCCCACATGGAGGAGTTTCATCACTTCTTCCTTCACCATGAGGACCACCTTTGGCTTCATGGGCCTTGAACTTTTTTTAATCAGCTTTGCATCTGGTTTGGTGACAAGATTATGTACCGGAATGTGTGATACAATCCCCATCATTTCTTTATAATTAAACGCAAATGATTTTTTATGCTCCTTGAGAATGTGGGTATGTATTTCAACCTCCTCAAGAGTTAAAGAGGACCATAGCTTCAAAATATTTGGTTCTTCCTTGGTCCTAATATTTATATCAATTGTACCCTTGATTAAGGAGGCATTTCCTTCCTCAAACTCAGGAGGGGCTGGAGGCAACTCTCAATCCCCCTCTTCTCTTACCTCACAAATTTCAAGTTCCCCCCCAGGGGAGGATTCCACATGGGATTTCCAAAATAGGAAGAAGAGTGTTGAATTAGAGAAATATTAACCTCCTTATTTGTAAGATGTATCTCTGCGAGAGAATTTAGTATTCTAGAGTTTCTTTGTCAATGTCAATGTGATATGCAATGATAGACTCGCTCTTATCCTCTACGTATGTCAACATTGGATTTACTAGTGTCTTATGAACCAAAGTTTATGTACGAACATAGACTGTGAATTTTGAATCTTCCAGGTCACCTCTTGTAGTAAAGTAAGAAGCGGATGTTGTGACTGATTCTGCAAGGAGATTATGGTCTCATGGAATTATCTTGATTGATATGAAGTCAAACCTCTTCGTTAAATTCAGCACTACCATTTTTTAAAGTTACAAATGCTTAACTATAGTCTCATACACTTTGAATACTTGATTTGCAACCAGTTGTGAATCCCCCAGCACCTTGATATTAAGAGCACCCATTCTTTTGGCTACAATGAGACCAAGTAGAAGATCTTCGTACTCATCCCCATTATTTGTGCACTCAAAGTTTAATTTGAAGGAAAAAAGTAGAATCCTTCCCTCAAGAGAGGTAAGAATCACACCTTCCCCAACACCAAAAAGATATTTAGCTCCATGAAAAAGGAGAGTCCAACAATTACTTAGAAATATGGATGTTAAACCATCCTTTGAATATGTCTCCTTCACCTCAATTACCTTAACCATACAAACCTCATTTATTGGTAGAGAACCAAGTCCTAGGCTATGTCCCATGCCCATAGAATCAAAAGGAAGGAGAATGGGTAAACATTTTTCCAATAGTTCGACAATCTTTGTCGTAGTTCCTAACGATACTACCTCTACGATAATGGTTTCATCTTTGACTATCAGAATGCCTTCGATTAAACCTGTGACTTCTAATTCTGTTGTAGGACTTGGCTTTTCCTCTGGTACCGAGCTTGTAGGTTTATTTAAATGATTTTTAGGAAGCTCAAACTCAGAGTGGACCCCTTCCCTCTTTTTCAAATTATCTAGGTGTATGTCAAAGGGTTTTGGATCACCTTGCTCCATAAATACCTTCCCTAAATATAGGAACCTAAATTCCTATAACAAATTGGAGGGAATATCCTTCATGCGATGAATCCAAGGATGACCAAGGATCATATTATAGTTGGTTTCCTGATCTATAATATAAAACTATGTTAGTACCGTCTTAAGTCCAAGGGTGACCAAAAACACTATGGTTCTGATTGATGTTGCTTTGAGGCTATCGTAGACCCTCAGCATATTTCATGTCGTAGAGAAATTGGTCTCTTCGTATCCTAGTTTTTCAAGGAAAGATAAGGGGACTATGTTGAATACTTCCCTGTCATCAATCATCACATGCTTTACATAATTTTTGTAAATCTATACTTTTTAAAAACATCATCGGATCACCTCTACAAACTATTTCAGCATCTGTGGGCATCTTGCTGATGTCGAACACAAATCCAACATCTCTTTCAAGATACCTTAGAGGATAGAAATAAAAGTACAAATGGTTTATTTGTGCTTCTAGAAGAGGGGTGGCATTATCCAAATGACCAAGACCCAACACTTCTAGTAGAGAGGCCCTATGATTAGGGGAATTCTTTAACAAATTTAAGAAGGAAATGTGTGAGAATGTATTAGTTAAGTCACTGATCAAATAATAAGATCCCCCTGACTTGCTTAGCATATAGTGAATGTCATCTGATGTAGTAGGGTAGATTGGGATAGGCTGTGAAGAATAATCCTTAATTCTAGTAGCATCGTTAATTTGTGGTTCAGTGTTCAGCTCTACCAGCCCCACAATTTTAATTTTTTGGCAACCATCTAAAGAAGGTGCCACTTGTGGGTTTGACAAAGTTGAGTCTTCATGGTCATGGGTCCCTATTACAATACCTTTTTTTGAACTGTTGGGATCTATTTTACCGTACTTTTGTCCCATGGGGAGAGGATTATTAAAGATTCCCAGCAATGTGTTTTGTGGAGATACCAGTCCCATGTAGGTTTTTTGAGTGGGAGCTATTGGGTTTTCCAAAAAAATGTCAACAAATAATTTTATTTTATCCTCTGAAAAACGCTGTAAAAACTTGTTACAATCATGGCATGTTCTTGCATCATGTCCATGAGCCCTATGGAAACTGCAACATAAATAAGGATTGTAATCTTGAGGCCTTTGGTTTTCACCTTGGTGTGGCTTGAAATTACAGTTATTGTTCAATTATTGATTATTATTGTTAACATTCGTGAACCATCTCCCTTGGTTTTGAAATTTGTTCGGATACCCGCTTGGTTATTGGTTAGGGCCTTGGGTCTATGTTTGTCTTTCTTGTTGAGGTTTTTGTTGATGGTTAAAATCTACAACATCGAATAAGGGTGAGAAGCTATTGTTTCTTTGATTTTTTTCATTGTCATTGTTATTGTTTGAGGTGCTCGTATTGGGAGCATTAGCAATGTTAGGTTTCTTAGGTTGCTTCGTCACTCCATCCATCATGAATCCATGATTCTTATTAACAATTTTTGGTCCTTGGTTGTTATTTGTGTTGTTGGAGTAACTAGGGTTATTTTTATTAGGGGCGAATAACCTTCCATTAGCTCCATAAGTCTTATGACCACTTTCAATGGCTTCTTGATAAATTTGAAGAGCACCCTCTAGAACCTCTTCCTTTGTCTCCCTTTTGAGAGAGTGGAAGAACAAATCAAAAATCTCTTTTTGATCCATATTTGGAGTGCTTGTAGAGGAGTAGAGAAATTTTCACCACCTTTGAATGAAGTGGGCTGAAGAATCATTATGCTCTTGCTTGATATGAAGGAATTACCTTATTATTGTTCTCAAAAGTTTGTTCATATCAAAAAATTTAATAAATTTTGATACGAGTTACTTAAACGAGTGTATTGAAGCTTTCAGTATCCTATAGTTCTAGCCAAGAGAAATACCTTCTAGCATCTTAGGGAAAAATTTTACAATGACTACGTCCCATAGGAGCAACTAAGATTGCCCTCCCCTTTGAATTTTGGAAGATCAAGAAAGGGTCTCAGGAGCACGACTATCCAAATGGAGAAGTCTAGGGGATCCTTGAGATATTTAGAATCCGCATTGCGTATGTATCCACCATTGAAGATCCTTGTTGGGGAGGTGGAGGTTGTATCAATTGTTAAAATGGGAGAACATAGACATTTTTTAGGGTATATGACATCACCTGCAGTTGTCCATATGGACCTGGGTAGGTGTAGATGTCCCCCTACGGAGATTTAGAATACATGTGTACATAGGGGGGTTGATTACCTTGATATGGAATCAAAGGCACAAAGCAAGGGAACATTGCATTTCTGGCAGGTATGGCATTTGAGAACACACTTTCAGCTAGTGCCTATTGCAGATATCCATACATTGCATGAGGGGGCATACCCAAGGTTCGTGTCCCCATAAGCATATCTCCATGGTTTTGAGTACTCATATAAACTGGAGGATTTTGTGTAGTAGGTATTTGTCCATAATTTTTTGGGTAGGGAGAAGTTTGTGTTTTCCCTATGTATGAATTTTGAGTATTTTAGGAAAGCTCTAGCTCCTTGAAATTTTCTAGTAAAGCCAAGATAGCATCACCTGTTAAACCCTCATACTCATATAAATTTTCTTAGGCGATTTTTGTTAAACCCTCAAAGGTTGTTGAGGAGTATGGTATCATACTATGAATTGTTCACTATGTTACCATCCCTCATTGGCAATATTTTCAATTGGTGGAGGGGTAGCGTTATTATTTTGGAGAAGAACATCACCATTTCCTTGTGAGCTATCAAAATTTCAGTTCATGTTCTCGAAGTGTTGTTCACTCCTAGCATATTGTACTAAATATTCCTCATCTAGATACGAGAGTTGATCTGATTAGATGCCAATGGGCTACCAAAACAATACCTGAGGAGATGAACTTGCTTTTCCAGTGAAATTCATATTGTTTGAACTTAATTTTTCATGAGGATAGGTCTACGTGAATTGGTCAAGCTCCTTAATACATACAAAGGAACCAACAATTTTTCCATGAAGCAGAGGGTTTTGAGCAACTGAGCGGTTGTCTACCCATGTTGAAAGTGAAGGTGATTATTGTGGTATACTTGATTGGTAGTTATACATGTCAAAACTCGGGATGGGTTGACCGTACTCATCGTATCCTGACATATTTAAGGGGTATAAGAATACCCATAGAATAAAGGATGGACGAAGAAAGTGGAAACATTTAGAGACTAGCTCTTCACGTTGGGTTCACTAATTTGTACGACATAAAATAAACACGTGACCTTCTTCGCACCAAACCTCTTGAGGTCGTGCCAACATAGCCGATGTGGAATGAATGTGAATGTGAGTGCGGTGACGGGGATCAGGATAATTTGGAAATCTTATATATTTAACACGCAATATTGGGATCTGCGAGTCTAAGGAAAGTAATTCTCTCCTAGCTTGAAGTCGTGTGATGTCTCGGTCTGAAATAATAGCCACTAGTAGACTCCAATCAATGTCGATATCTGCCGAGATTCTATTTTTTGGTTATTGAACATGCGGAAAATGACCCATGGGTGCCTCATATAGATTTGCAGACAAGGTCATGGAAGTAAGAAATAGAGGCATAGTGGTTCCTCAAGGATTTATGGGTGATTTTATGGTCTGGTCTAGAAATTCTTAGCCTGATCAGCTATTATGTCTAGTAAGGAAAGTTGTGTAATAATGTCTAGTGGAAATGATGAAGATCTGAATACTAATGCACGCAAACTAGTGTCAATGTCTAACTTATTAGCAGGCCTGTTGGGTTGTGGGAATTGAGGATCACAACCAAAGACTCATGGAGGTTGTGGTCCTTGTATGGTCATGCATGCAATCAAACCCTATTTCTAGGAGTAGTCCAATAGTCATAATCTTGATTAGCATCGATGTTTAGCGTATTGAGTTGTTCTATTTTCTCAGTAAAAGTGCAGGTGTGCATAATACTATAAAATGTAAAATGGTATCAATGTCAGTTACCAATTCTGGCCCATTGGGTTTTGGGACCAAGGGGTCACAATTGTAGGTATTTTCCTATTGTGGACTGTTGATGGTCATACAGGATGAAATAAAATGATTTTTGATAAGAAAACTAATTACTAAAGGAAATATAATCTATGTTTTTGGATTTTTCACAATATATCAAATCAAAGCAATAAAATAAAACTAATCTATCAAAGGAAATATTTTTGATCTTTTCTAATTTTCAAGCAATGTGTTCTAACCTAATAAATAAACTAAAGACAAGTAATCAGCCTAGTGTATTTGGTTACTTGTGCAAATGTGTGAAACTAATCTAAAACAAATAACCTAATCCAATAAAAAACCTTTCAAACCCTATGTCAGAGGTGAAGAACAAATCATGACCCTGAAAGGGCTATTTTTCCCCACAACTTCCCTGGTAATGTTATAGAGGAAAACTTACTAATGATTTGATCTACTTGTGATTGAATAATCTATTGAAATGGATGATTTTATACTCTATTTGATATGTAATTGAAACTAGTGATTCAAAATTGACAATTTAACAAATAAAGAAAACAAACACATAATTCCAATCTGGACAAGTAAGAGCTTTGGCAAATCTGGTTGTATATGTATTTGTCCCCTCAGTATGTTCCTTTTTTTCTTCGAGTGTTCATGTGAGTCCAAGGGATTGGGAATGCAATAACATCAGCAGGAGGATGGCGCTTAAGCAATGATAGCTTGATGGTAGTGTTATCCAAATTCACCCCCCAGGGTTAATTTGATAACATACATCAGAATTCTCAAGTCCCAGGCAAATTGATTGATTCCAGGGCAAAAAATCATGTTTCCAGGGTCCCCTCATATTTATCCTAACTCTCCTGTCCAGGTTGAAAAGAGCAAGTTCTGAGAAAATGTGAAAAAGTTGTAGAAAATAAACTTGGGCCAGAAAAAATTGTTAAAATTGGCTAAGTCCTAGTCCTTGCAACAGTCGGGACATCGAGGCACGGATCGGCCGAAAATCCTCCAGGAGGCCCGTGAAGCAAAGGGACATCTGGGACAGAAGGACGCGCAGGGCACGAGAAGCCGATCCGGCTGAAGGAAAAAGCAAAATTGACTAACTGCTGAGCAAAACAGTTTGGGACATTCGGGCCGTGAGGACGCGAACCGCCCGGATCAGCCGAAACAGATAACTTTAGCACCGGGATAGTTGGGCCAGAAGTACGTGAAGGACACGAATCGGCCGGTTCGCCCGAAACAGAGAAATTTCATATTGGGACAGTTGGGACAAAGGGACGCGTGGGACACGGATAGCCAGAAAAGCTGAGAGCCAATCAGATTACGCCACGTGTCATCGGTAGATTTGGGACAAGCAAGCCCATTTCGGATGGATCAGAGGATTTTGTCCCAAACAGCACTGGGACATCCAGGACAAAAAGATGTGAAGGGCGCGAAAAGCTGGCAGACCCGCGGACCAATCAAATCGCGACACGTGTCACAAGGGAGAAAGTCCAAAAGTCAAAGGGCGAGGTTTCAAGCACTGACCCGAGCCAATCAAAAGAGGACACGTGTCCAATAAAGTAGGAAAACCTACGGGAGAGAGAGGAGAGAGAACTATATATCCAATTAGCGCGTGCCACGTGTCATCCAGGTGGCAGAGCGCGGGAAAAATTTCAAAAAATGCATTTTCACCTGTTTTGTGCCCTAAATCTTCAGATCGACATATCTTTCGATCCAGAGCTCGGATTTGCACGTTCTTTATATCAACGAAAATCTTGTGAAATTCTATACATGATTTCAGGGTTAATATTGAGTTTTGGTGTAGTATAGAGAGAGAAAACTGAGAAACAGCTCTGACGCGTGTTCATGGCCAGAAGTGACATTCCAGCGACCATATTTAATGCAGAATGGGTCGTATTCTCCTGTAATCCAGTCAAAATGATAGGGTATGGGTTTGTAAGGTCACCCATGCCATTTTAATGCACCTGTAGTCAAGAAGGGATGGGCTCTCATGTTTTTGTACATTTTCTGTCCCCTGGGCTTGACCCATGCAATGTAAAAGCTAGATTTGGCTCATTTCTGAAAGGGGGGAACAATTTTTGACATAGCAGACTTCTTCTTTCACCTCTAGCAAGTGATTGATGCAAGGATCAGACCTCTCCAAGGATTGTAATATTTTTTACCTCTTTGAGGTTGTAATGTAGTGATTTTGACACTGGAAATGATAATGCAAGCTCTGTGAATGGTTTTTAGTCCTTTGTTTGTATTATTTGCTTCATTTCAAATCCTAAATTATATCTTATCAGTCTATGTATGTTTTATGTTGTAAGCTTTGGTCTGTGTCTATTTGCTTGACATAAATGTTTCACCACTCCTTTTAGTGCATCACCACCTTTAGTTAGTTTCATGTTTTTTGCATTTCTATCCCTGTCTCCTTGCAGTTTAGAGTAGGATTAAGATCTAAACCTCTGTAGTTTTGCAAAATATAGATCTAAATTAGGGGAGTTTGAGGAACCAGCCTCTAATCTGGAGATTCCTCTCTTAGTTTCACAAGTCCCCACACTTGGAGAGAGGTTTCCATGTTGTGTAATCACACTGGATGCTAGAGTGATCAACCTAGAAGCCTGATCTACATCCAGGGGTGCTGTGAGTCCGCAACAACAGTTTTTGGCACACCCGGTGGGACCCTAGAGGTCTCATTTTTGTTGCAGCAAAGTTGATATGCATCTGCTGCAGTTTTCTTGCTTGAAAAGAGCTATTATTTGCATATCTGGCGACTCTAAAGGGAAGAATCAACTGGTTCCAAGCTCAGGCCTAAAAACTCATGAGAAGAATCACCACAAGGTCAAGAGTTGGAGAAGAAGAAGTGTTGTTTGAATACCTGCAATTATCCCCAAGAAGGAGGCAAAGAGGAAGAAGGATTCAAAGGTCTCCATCTCCACCAAACATAACTCTCTCAACTCCTCCACCTGATAGGCCTTTCATTCAGTATACAAGGGTTTTAAGACCGATTAGAATGGCTCAGAACAACCCCTACGTCAACTTCATAGGCAGCAGCCCACTTTCTCTCAATGCATAACATCCAGTTCCTATTGCAGCCTTGAAGAACATTCCCTACTTCACCAGATAAAATCAGACTACTCCAGGGGATCATGTTAAAGATATTGCTAACCTTTGTGCAATCCATGAAATCAACGAAATGCAAGTGGCTGTCAAGTTACTGGCATCTTCATTCAAAGGTAAAGCATTGCAATGGTTTAGGAGCCTTGGAGCTGGTTCTATCACAAACTGGAATCAGTTGTGTATTACACTTCATGAGAAATTTGGAGAGACGGGAGACAACTTGTCTCTTTTGGAACTGCTAACAACTATCAAGAGAGCCCCCAACGAGCAGCTGACTGACTTCAACTTTAGATTTCAAAGGTCTTGGGATAGGATTCCAGTGGCAGTTAGGCCAACATCAGAAGGTGCTTTTCTATATTACCTTAAAGCTTTGAATTCTAATATTTCTATGTTAATTCAATCTATGGGAGGCACAACCTTACCTACTGCTTATAGCATTTCCATTAGGGCCGAAAATTATCTTATCCAAGCTGGTAAACTATCTCCTAGGCCTCCCATGCCCTTGTATCCAAACTTAGAAAATCCAAGCACTAGTCAAGCACCCACTTTGGCTCCTGTTCCCACCCCTAGAAATCAAACTTCAAGTGAAACTTCTACTTCATCCTCTAGTGCTTCAAATGAACTCTAAAAGGTCATGAAACAGTTGCAAAATTTGGGAAATGAGCTGGTTACTATCAAAAGATAGCAAGCCCAAAGCGCTAGACCGTATCAGCCTCAAGCACAGTACTAGGTTAGGCCCCCATACCAACAAAATAGGTCACCAAATCAGGCTGCAAATCAAAATCAAAGCCAAGTAATGCCTCCCGCTAATATACCATTTCAGCCCTATAACCCCAATGTTGTATCTGCTTCTAAAGCATTAGTGCTAGTCCAAAATAACATGGCCCAAGAATATGATTGGTGTTTCCCGTGTAGTTAGCCACACAACCAATCAATGTGCTTTAACGGTGCATTAAATCAAGCCCTGATGGTGCAAACCATCAGTGGGTCGTAAGAGTCCAGCCACGAAGGAGATCAGCAGCAAGAAGCACCTCAGCAAGGAACATCTCTGAATGAAACTACTCTTGTCAATTGGCACGCTGAAGATTTTTGTGGTATGAATCAAATACCCTCTCAAAGTGTTGTATCCAACACAAGGTCAAAGAGGAGGAATTTGGGTGAAGAACAGCCATTGGGCCCAAATGGTTCATGACCTTTTGTCACTCCACAAGGTGTTAGCAAACAAAATGCAGTTCCAAACATGCAAGGAGCACCCAAACCAGCCCCTAAACCAACTCAGATGCCAGTTGTTGCTGCCCATGTGCAAGGAATGAATGTGCAAGCTAGGGGATAGTAGAGGGATGCTTCATCCCCATTCAACATCATTGATCAGATGAAGAAGACAAATGTAAACATATCAATGTGGGAATCACTATCCATCCCAGGCCAAAGAGATTTGCTACAAGCTGCCATGAAGGACTGGTCAACTTCGAACCAACAGGTCTAAATGCAAGAGAAGGTACTCACAAATGCTACCCAGCCTGAAGGAAATCATGGAGGACAGCAAGGTAAAATGTTGAAGCCCCCTCCATTTTATGTTTCATTGATCATAGGAGACAAGTTGGTACATAATTGCATGATTGACTATGGGGCAAGTAGTTCAGTAATGCCCAAGCAAATAGCTGATCAGCTAGGGCTTCAATATGAAGTCATCTCCAAGGGTGTAGTACAGTTAGATGGGACAGCAGTGACAATGGTTCGAGTAATCAAAGGTTTGAGCCTCACACTGCACGCATGTCCCAACGTAATAGTGTTACAAGATGTGTCAGTCATAGACCTGCCACCACTCTTTGCATTGTGTTTGTCAAGAGACTTCACTGCTAAGATTGGAGGTATTTGTCTACTGATTGGTCACACATGCTATTCAGAACAAGATATGGAACTAAGGCCACAATCATATCCAAACCTATTGCAAACTTCCATATTGAGCCTTACACTCCAAGTCAGATTAATGCCAATTGCTCAGCATTTGATCAAGAAGATCACCCTAGCACTGATGAAGCTGACACTAAAGTTGGAAGCATTCCAGATTTGACTCTTGATGAATGGGCAAGCAAGGTACATGCTTTTGATCCCTACCAAGAAATAGAAGAATCTGGACTAGGAGTCTATTGCATACATGAAGAAAACAAGCCTATTCCTAGCATCACCAAACCAAACCATAAGGATGAAAATGAGGTATGGAAATTATTTTTCGATGGATCAAGGAGGAGGAAAGGTGCAGGAGGAGGAGCTATGCTTGTTTACACCTCAAAGAATCAAATATTATTTAGCTTTTCGTTTCCAGTTTTCTTGTTCAAACAACACAGCTGAATATGAGGCCTTGATTCATGGACTTCATTGGGCTAGAAAAAAGGGCATAAATAACTTGCAGGCATTCGGGGATAGTGCGCTGATTGTCAATCAAGTCAGGGGACAACATGCTACAAAGAATGACCTACTGAAGAACTACAAGAATAGGGTATGGGACCTCATTGAGGATTTCGAAGCTTTCAACATCGTGTCCATACCCAGGAAGAAAAATGAAGCCGCAGATAGGCTCGCAGCAGTTGGAGCAACGTTTGATGTGGTTGACAACATCAAAAGGGAAAAAACACAGCCATATATCCATGTGATTGTGAGGCCAGCAATTCCAGATAATAATATAAGCTAGCAGGTGTTTGAGAACGATCAACAGATCGTCAATTTTTTACAAGAAGAGGCTGAATTCTCAGCTAGGAATCAGGAGAAGACTACAGCAGCAGTATGGGGATCAAGTAGTGCAACTGCGGACAAACAAGCTTCCCAAGGGTTTAGTAACGTTGGAGTCTATCTTCAACCCTAACGACCAGTTCCGTAAGGAAAAGGCTAACATACAGGTCAAGAGAGAAGATTCAGAGCCAATTCCGGTTGGGGAAGGCAAAACACTTCAAATTGGTAAAGTGGCCACTGAGCAGGAGAAATCAGATTTCATACAGCTTTGCCAAGAATTTCCAGATGTCTTCGCTTGGAGCTATGAAGACTTGAGAGGATTCAATCCGAATTTGGCACAACATACCATAGAATTGGATCCAGATGCTAAGCCCATCAGGCAGAAGCAGAGACCTGTTAACCCTCACATTGAGCCTCTAATGAAGAAAGAGCTAAATAAGCTAATAGAGGCAAGCATTATATTCCCGATCAAGCACTCAAGTTGGGTTGCTAACTTGGTTCCGGTCAGGAAGAAGAGCGGAGAAATCAGGTTGTGTGTGGACTTCTGAGACCTCAATAGGGCATCTCTCAAAGATCATTACCCGCTTCCTTCAATGGAACAAATATTGCAAGTAGTATCCGGTTCAGAGAGATTCTCTCTCCTAGATGGCTACTCAGGGTATAATCAGGTGATGGTGAAAGAAGATGACCAGTTCAAGATGGCTTTCACCACCAAATGGGGGACCTATGCCTACAAGAAGATGCCATTTGGGCTATCAAATGCTGGGGCCACTTTCCAAAGGGCAATGGATATGGCATTCAAGGGGTTGATCAATAAAATGGTTTTGATATATCTTGATGACATCACTATATTCTCCAAAAATGCAGTAGATCACCTTTTTCATCTAAGGTAGGTATTTCAGAGGTGTAGAAGATTTGGGGTATCATTGAATCCCAAAAAATGCATATTCCTGGCTCATGAGGGGAAACTTCTAGGCCATATTGTCTCGAAAGAGGGACTAGCAATTGATCTAGAGAGAGTTGAAGCCATAAGAGCGCTACCATTGCCAAGTCACAAGAAGGCTCTTCAAAGCTTCTTGGGAATGATCAATTTTGTCCGCAGGTTTATCCCAGATTTTGCATCCCTTGTCAAGCCTATCACCAAAATGTTAAAGAAGAGCATAGCTTTTAAGTGGACAATAGAAGGCAAGGAGAGTTTTGAGGCAATCAAAGAAGCTATCTCTCAAGCACCAACTCTCATCAACCCAGACTTCTCCAAGGATTTCATCCTCTATGCATTTGGAGGTGATGACACTATTTCTGCCATTCTAGTACAACAGAACAAAGATAATGATGAGCAGCCAATTGCCTTTTTTAGCCAGATCCTAGATGACTACAAGGTGAGGTACTCTTTTATTGAAAAGCATGTACTCGCAGTAATCAGAAGCTTGAAGAAATTCAAGCATTTAGTCTCAAACAACAAGGTCCAGTTGCTGGTCTCACATGATGGAGTTAAGGACTTCCTCCTCAACAAGGATTTAAATGAGAAAAGGGCAGGTTGGATCACCCGTGTCATGGAATATGACATTGATATCAAGATCACCAAGCTGGTAAGAGGGAAAGGACTGTGTGAGCAGCTGGTTTTGGGGAAGCAAAAGGAAGTATGCAACGAAGAAGAGGCTGTTTTGACAGTCCAGGACAGCCATGAGCCAAGTGGCAATCAAGAAGAAGACAATGCTTCCCCCGCTCCTTGCTGGACCCAAGATATTATGCACTTCCTAGGCACAGGCCTATGCCCTCCAGAGATGAACAAGACCCAAAGGAGACACTTCAGATTGCAGGCTATCGCGTATGCCATTGTTGATGGAGTTTTGTTCAAGAAAGATGTAAATGGAGTGCTACTGAGATGCATTAGCATAGGTTAGATTCAAAGGGTATTGGAAGAGTTTCATGGTGGACCAGCTGGTGGCCATTTTGCACCGAGAGTGACAGCTCTAAAAATCATGAAGGCTGATTATTATTGGCCTAAAATCTTCAGTGATTGCTATGCATGGATCAAGAGGTGTAAGAATTGTGCATTCTTCATAGGAAAAGAGAAGTTTGCTACCCTTCCATTGCATCCAATCTCAGTTGACCAGCCATTCATGCAATGGGGTTTGGACTTCATTGGATTCATTAATCCCAATTCAAGCCAAGGGCACAAATGTTTTTTGACAGCCACAGACTACTTCAAATAATGGACAGAAGCAGTAGCACTCAAAGAGGCAAATGAGTCTAGCATCTTAGACTTTTATGAGGGGATAACAACCAGATTCGGTGTACCTACTACAATAATCTCTAATAATGCATTGGCATTCATTAGATCTAAGGTGACTGAGTGGGATGTCAAGAATGGTATTTACCTAAGCACTTCATCGAACTATTACCCTTAAGGTAATGGCCAGGCCGAGTCTACAAACAAGAACTTGTTGAGGATCATTAAGAGGACTCTTGATGAGAATCAGAGGTCTTGGCATACCAAACTAAAATAAGCCTTATGGGCTGATAGGATAACTCCAAAAAGATCCACAGGTAACTCTCCATTTAGGATTGTCTATGGAAGAGAGGCAATCTTTCCCATGTCACTTGAGTTGCCAATGTTGGAACTTATGAAGCAGCTGGAGTTGCTAGAGTTTGAGCCCATGGAGGTGAGGTATGCAAAGTTGATGGAGCTGCAAGAGATCAAAAATCAGGCATCCCAAGCAATGGAAAAGGATCAAGCTTTGATCAAGAAGACCTTTGATAGGAAGGCCAAAGATAGATATTTTCAAGTTGGAGATCTAGTGTTGAAATGGGATGTGGATAGAGCAAAACCGGGAAGGCATTTAAAATTTGATGCCATTTGGAGTGGCCCATACATGGTCACAAAGTGCAAGAACAACAATGCTTTCTAATTGGCCTCATTGGATGGTGAAGAACTGCAGATTCCAATCAATGGAATCTATCTCAAGCGTTGCTTCTAGAGGGAAGTTCACTACCTCTGTAAATATTAGATTAAATTTTCCTTCCTCTAAGTGCTTGTGCACATTGTTTTGCTGTAGGTTAGTTTTGTTTTCCCTAAGTGCTTTGGCACAGCTTACTATCCATGGAGATGTTAAGCAATCCTTGCTTTTATCAGGTGACATTCCATCTTCCTCCTTGCACATTCTGAGTCATTTGAGTTTCTAAACAGAATATTTGATGACTCCATGCCCAATGGGCTACTTAAGGCAACTGGTATCTTCTACCTAGCAGGCAGGTAACCCCAGCTGAGTCACCAAATTGTTATCCAAATTCACCCCCCAGGGTTAATTTGATAACATGCATCAGAATTCTCAAGTCCCAGGCAAATGGATTGATTCTAGGGCAAAAAATCATGTTTTTAGGGTCCCCTCAGATTTTTTCTAACTCCCCTGGCCGAAGAAGGAAAGAGAAAGCTCTGAGAAAATGTGAAAAAGTTGCAGAAAATAAGCTTGGGCCAGAAAAAATTGTAAAAATTGGCTAAGTCCTAGTCCTCGCGACAGTCGGGACATTTGGGACGTCGGGGCACGTATATCGGCCGAAAAGGCTGCTAGGCAGTCCGCACGAAGCAAAGGAACATCCAGGACCGCCGGGACGCGTGGGATGCGCGAGAATTCGGCTCCGGCCAAATGAGGAAGCAAAATTGACTAACTACTCTGAGCAAAACAATTTGGGACATTCGAAGACGCGTAAGGATGCGAACCGCCCGGATCGGCCGAAACAGGAGAACTTTCGCACTAAGACAGTTCGGGACATTTAGGCCGTGAACGACGCGAACCGGACGAATCGGGTGAATCAGAAGAATTTTTCCCAAACAATTCAGGACAAGTTGGGAAAAAGGGACGCGTGGAAGACGCAGATAGCCAAAAAAGTCGAGAGCCAATCAGATCACGACACGTGTCACCAGCAGAAAAGGGACAGGGAAGCCTATTTTGGACATGGATCGGAAGTTTTTGTCCCAAACAACATTAGGACATCCTAGACAAATGGATGCGATGGACGTGAAAATCCGGCAAGCCCGCGAGACCAATCAAATCATGACACATGTCACAAGGGATAAAGTCCAAAAGTCAAAGGGTGAGTTTTGAAGGGTCACTGACCTGAGCCAATTAGAAGAGGACACGTGTCCTAATGGAGCAAGGAATGCGGAGCTCAGGGAGGAGTTAGAGAATTTAGCAAGAAGTTCACCAAAAGCTAAAAGTAAAGGTCTACCCGCACCCCTGATGACCAATCAATGCACGTGCCATGTGTCATCTAGGTGGCAGAGCGCGAGAAGAAATTTCAAAAAACACATGTTTCACCTGTTTTGTGCCCTAAATCTTCAGATCTCCATATCTTTTGATCTAGAGCTTGGATTTGCACATTCTTGATATCAACGGAAATCTTATGAAAGTATCTACATGATTATGGGGTTAATCTTGAATTTTGGTGTAGTATGGAGAGAGAAAATTGAGAAACGGATCTGACGCGTGTTCATGGCCAGAAGTGACATTTCAGCGACTAGATTTAATGCAGAATGGGTCACATTCTCCTATAATTCAGTCAAAATGATAGGGTATGGGTTTGTAAGGTTCCCCATGCTGTTTTAATGCATCTACAAATGAGGAGGGATGGGCTCTCATGTTTTTGTACTTTTCTGTCTCCTGGGCTCGACCCATGCAATTTAAAAGCCAGATTTGGCTCATTTCTGAAAGTGGGGAACAATTTTTGACATAGCAGACTTCTTCTTTCACCTCCAGCAGGTGGTTGATGTAAGAACCAGACCTCTCCAAAAGATTGTAACAGTTTTTACCTCTCCTAAGGTTGTAATGCAGTGATTTGGATACTAGAAATGATAATGCAAACTTTGTGAATGGTTTTCAATCCTTTGTTTGTATTATTTGCTTCATTTCAGATCCTAAGTTATATCTTATCAGCCTGTGTATGTTTCATGTTACAAATATTTGGTTTGTGTCTATTTGCTTAACAGAAATGTTTCACCACTCCTTTTGGTGCATCACCATCTTCAGTTAGTTTCATGTTTTTTGCATTTCTATCCCTGTCCCACTTGCAATTTAGAGTAGGATTAGGATCTAAACCTCTGTACTTTTGTAAAATATAGAACTAAATCAGAGGATTTTGAGGAACCAGCCTCTAATCTGGAGATTCCTCTCTTAGTTTCACAAGTCCCTACACTTGGAGAGAGGTTTCCATGTTGTGCAATCACACTGGATGCTAGAGTGATCAACCTAGAAGCCTGATCTACATCTTGGGGTGCTGTGAGTCTGCAACAACAAGTAGTCTTGATGTAAGGATCAATTAGAAGAGAGACTCTTGACGAGAGATCAGAGCTTGTCTATGGCATACAAACTGAAATCAATAAAAACCCTTTATTACATTTACCTAGCCATGACCCCCTTCACCCCACTAATATTAATTTAATTAATTAAATTAAATTAATGCTTTATCCTCACTATATTTCTTATTTAAATTTATTATTTAAATAATATCTACACATACAGTTCACTTAGACACCTCACCAAGCTAACTCAACCTAAGACCTATTCTTAGCAAGTTACCATAACTAACTAAGACTTACCCAAACCCTAAAAATCAATGCCTACATTCCCTCTAACCACATTCCTACATGCTCACAAGAGGCTCCGAGTCTAATCCATGGGATAACGACATGAGATCTGAGGAAATCAGGAGGATCTCCCTAAGTTTAGTAAACCTAGGAAATCCCACCTTGACCGACGTCGGTTACCCCTAACTGTCGCCAGTTAAGCCAGACCACCGTCGGTTACCCCTTTTAACCCAAAACAACCTTATTCTCAAGGTTGGAACTTGGAACTTGGAAGTTGGAAGCAAGAAAGTTGATGAACAAGAACAAATCTCAGAGAGATAACGCATCTTCAGAGAGCCAATTCCAGCAAGAACTCACATCCAAGGAAGGAGATTGAGGATCTTCTCCTGCACAACCATCCCAGCCATGTTCTGATCTATCTAAGCAAAGAGGAGTGTGCATGCAGCCCATGCAGAAGCTTTTCTTCAGTTGGTGATCACTTGCAGCCTTCAAACCCATCATCAACACCTCCATCCTTCACACATAGACCTTTAGGAACAAAATCCAAGTAAGTACAACATCATACTTTCCTGGTTATTTCATTTCATCATTATTTTATCATCCATTGTTTATCTTGCTCCCTATTGATCTTCTCCAACATTTTCACCTCCATAGACCCATCAAAACCTTGCAAAAGCCTACTCCAGTCACCCATTACCTTGTCCCGACCAACCAAAATCCTTTGTGCAATCACAAAGGAGACCAAAACCCTATTCTGTGACATTTCCAGATCTCACAGTAACCGGCGCCGGTTATACCTAACCGCGGTCGGTCACCCCTGACCGATGCCGGTCTCTGTGTTTTCCCACACAGCCTTAAACAGAGACCTACCCACCTAATTTTACCTCACCCTCACTCACCTGTGACCTACCTGAGACCTTTATCAGACCTGCAGAGACCCAGAACCTATCACTTGACCTTGGATTCTATTCTAGCTTAGCCTATTAGATTAGATCTATTTCTTATTGTGTTTTTAAGTGAGATACCTAAATCATTTTAAAATAACAATAGGATTTACTTTGTTTACAGCATTAATTTGTTTAAAACAGTGGACTGACAGCCATCTAGGAAGTACCATGCTTCCCGGATCTAGCTCACGCTAGGCAGTTCACTGCCCATATTGTTTAATTCCTTTCTGGTGGTTTTGTTTTCATTACAGGTAGTTCCTCCTAGCCAAAAGGAAGCTCTCACGGTCAGCTATGGATTCAGAAGTCATACGCACACAACAACCCATTAACCGACATTTGAATAGGTATTCCTCCTATGCCCGTTACCCTATCTGTTTCATCAACAATTCAAAGAAACAATCTAAGAAAAAGGTGAAACATTTTGGCATGCCCGGTGGGACCCATCCGGGGTTCCTTGCATTTCATTCATTCCTAGGAAAAAATTGTGTGTTTGTTTCCTTTCTAAAAAAAATGTACACCATAATTTTCTTCCCTGGTAATCCACTGCTTCTTTCTATTTTCTCTAAAGGAAACCTTTCTTTTGCTATATTTAAAAAGAATCACTTCTCCATGTTTTCTGCATTATAGTGAAAGAGCATCCCTCTTCCTCTTCATCTTATTGTGTCATCCAATTTCACATTTTCGATTTGGGTTTAAAAACAATCACATTTCATTCTGATTTATTGCATTAGCTCACATTAAATGAGGGCAACCTATATGCTGGAGGTCATGACCAGCTGATGGTTGACAAATGAATCATAGAAAAGCACTTCTATCCTTTTCTCTTTCTCTGAGTCTTACCAAACCACACAAAAATTCAAATACATACATTCTTAAACAACATCTTACCTGGAAGAAGCTGTAGGTGATCACATGATCATGACACAGTGGGCACCCAGCTCACTGCTCTGTCGAGTCATACTTCAGAGTGAAGCCCACCCCCACCATAACATACCTAAAACCTCACCCTTTAGATCTCCTTCTTTGTAGGAAGCCATCCTCACCAAAAACTCTATTTCACAATTCATGTGTCAGTCCCTAAATAGCATAAGCTAAACAAACATAATAGAAAAGGGCACTCTTAGGATCACATTTTCTTAGTGTTTCTGCTTGGCTTGTGTTTTGAGGTGAAAGATCACGTTCATCACTTTTTTGTTCATCCTTGCATGCTCCTCATCATAGCTGGTGTATTCTGGCTTCACCTGAGTGTGCCTGGGCCATATCACCATCATTCCTAGAATTCTGGGTCTGATTCCACATCAAATTTTAATTCACAACCACTTTTTCTCATCACTGTTTCAATTTCACAGTAACCGTCATCGGTTACCTCTGACCGCCATCGGTTAAACCCAACCGACGTCGGTTCCAGGTCCTTTTGCTAACCTACTCAAAAGGACAGTTTCACTTCACTTTTTTCCACTTTCCACAGTCTCTGTCACTGTCATTTTTCCATTGACATTTTACACATCCCCAAATTTGGCATACTTGTCAGATTTTGCCTTCTACCTTGCTGTTTACTCACTGTCTATTTTCTACAGTGACTGGCAGCGGTTACCCCTGACCGACGTTAGTTTTCCCTAACTGGCATCGGTTAGCCTATTTCACATTCCAGCCACCATTTGTTACTTCATCCATTTTTTTTATCACCAGATTCACCTGTTCCTGTTGTTCTTTGTATCATTTACAGAGAAGAAGCCCTACCTGATCAATACTGGTTCACATGGTGCTGACCCGAAGACAAGAAAGTGCCCTCGTGTTCCATGCCAGTTGCCAACCGCTCCCACCTAGTCCTTCACCACCTTCTATTTTATCACCAGCCATGGATCCTATCCAACCTACTAATATCGCTACCGGAGATGAGGAGTTCGCATGACTCCTTGACCAGAACCCTGCCGCCTTGCAGTTTTACCTCTCCCACTCATCCACTCGAGATGCCTCGGGTCAGTTGATATATGACATGCCCATATCTATCCCCTTGACTCTCGCACCCACTTCCACATCAGCCCCATCTAGCTCCTGTGCTACCCACATCCACCTTACCCCCAGTCATTTCGTAGTTAGGTTCTATACCTGCCATGACTGCCACATCTATTATCTCTATGGCACCCATTACATCCACCATACCCTCGACGATTACCCCAAACACAACCTCATCCACCCCTCATGTCTCACACATACCTATAGCTACATTCCCACCTCCAGTGTCGGTGACCCCTACCCCATTTCAGAACGTAGTTCTTTCCATTCCACAATCATTAGCCCCTATTACCACTAGGGTTACCACGACCCTTCCACCCCCATATACATACTACCAACAACCACCTGTTTCATCTATTATTCATTCTGGGTATGTACCCCCTATTTCATTACCTTCTTCTCCACCACCTTACATGGCAGCCCCATAC
Organism: Taxus chinensis; assembly: GCA_019776745.2. Classification (NCBI taxonomy): domain Eukaryota; kingdom Viridiplantae; phylum Streptophyta; class Pinopsida; order Cupressales; family Taxaceae; genus Taxus; species Taxus chinensis. Next base: position 339,135,111 of record CM034151.1, read on the forward strand.
ACTGGAATGCCACACCCATTATATACCCAAAACCAACCTCCTCATGCTATAGGAGGCATCCAATCATCACAACCCACCAATGACCTAATTAAATTGATGATGGATAAGATGTAGACACTGGAGGCATCAGTTTTTGGCTCCCGCAACACTCTCACTTATGATGAGATTTGCAATGAGCCTATTCACCCATCCATTCCCATCCGTTCATACCCTGTGCATTGGGAAATGCCTAAATTCAACCACTTCAATAGTAAGGAAGACCCACAACAACATTTGCGCTCATTCAAACATGGGTGTTATCTAATTGCTCATGATGATGCCTTACTTTTGAGAACTTTTCCCATGTCCCTCACTGGACCTGCATTAGATTGGTATAGTGGGTTACCCAAGCACTCTATATTTTCATTCAATCAAGTAGCCCAAGCTTTCTTGGATCATTTCTCTATCAATATCACCAAGAAGGTTACCATGACCGATCTATATTCCATACGTCAGTACGAGGACAAATCTATCATAGATTTTGTTCACTCGCTGGTGCAGCCTGATCAATCAACTTACCTTCCAACTGCCATAAACTGAACTCATCGAGCTCTTCACATGAGCTTGCGCCAGACATATCTCCCCGACCTTGCAGGTCCAAACTTTCTGAACATTCGATGAGGCATTCACTATGGCATGAAAGTTAGAGATTCGGGCCATCGAAGAGAAGAAAATCCAATTACGAAATAAGAATTTGGCATTCAAGTTGAATGAAACCTCTTCTTCTTCCAAACCACCAACCAATTATTCAAAGGCTAAAGGTACCACTAATGCAGTGGTACTCAAGGCCGGCCCAGCTCATCCATCCAATCAGGCTACACCCTCATCTAATCTATCACCCATCCAGGCTTTTCGATTCAGACAAGAGCAGTGAAAATATACCCCAATTGGGGAACCTTACTCTTCTGTCTTAGAAAATCTTATCAAAGCTGGTGCCATCACCCTTCCACCCATAAAACCACACACTGGTTTTGACCCTGCTCGCCCCATGCCCGCATGGTATAAGGAACAAGATTTCTGTAACTATCACCGAGTGAAGGGTCATAGTGATGGCAACTGCATCACTTTTAAGAATATTGTCCAAGAAATGCTCGAGAAAGGTGAGTTGACTATGGATAATCCCAATGCCACCCCCAACCAAAATCTACAAATCTTCAAAAAACCATTTCCCAATCATGCCCCTTCATCCAATCAAACCGGTGAGACATCCACTCACGATACCCATACCCGTGAGGTTCATGCAATCTTTAACGAGGTACCTGTCACCTCTCAATTACCTCACATCCCTTCCATAGAGGAAATCCTAGCCCGAAATCCTCCTTCCACATTGGAACCAACCGTCACTATTCCTTCACCAATAGAAGAACACCTTTCATCTCCTACATCACCTACGGAGGAGTCTTCTGCTAACATTGAGACCATCTCACCCCTAGCTTCTCCACTTAGAGAACCTTTACCTACCATACCTCCTCAACCCATAGAGGAGCTCCCATTACCTCCTCCACCCATAGAGGAGCACCCATTACCTCCTCCACCCATAGAGGAGCACCCATTATCTTCTTCCCCATAGAGGAGCACCTATCCATTCCTCCACTTATAGAGGAACTCCCATCATCTCTTCCACCCATCATAGACCCGGTGGAGATACCTTTACCTCTTGGCGAGCATTCTCCATCAGCTACCCAACATCCAACAGACCTACTTTCAGCTCTCTTACCCACGGAAGCTGAAGCTGGCCGATTCCCCATCTCTAAGATGCATTTTATGGGAATTCCCATTAGGTCCTCACCAACTCCACCCACAAACGTGCCATTCTCATGTTTGGCTGATCACTTGGATTATGTGGATAGGGCTTTATTATGGGGGTGCCTCTTACTCCCTGTCTCAACACAAATGCAGAGATCCCTCGATGACACCTCCACTATCTACCCAAACACATTTCCACCCATCAAACCACATACAACCACTCCTTGTCACAACCCCTTCCACGATACCTGTTAGCACTCACACCACACCCTTACCCGTAACCCGACCTATATCTAAACCCAAACCCATACCCACAACATTTTCCTCCACCAAACCTATTACCACTTTAGGGGTCACCCCGATCACTAGCCTTACTCATCCACCTATTAAACTAGATTTAGCTACATCCTCCAACGTCAATACCACACCTACCCCAACACCCAAACCAAAGAAACAAACTCATCAGCCTCATACCCTGACTACACCAATCACACCCGCACTTGTCCCATCTGCCTTAAGACCTCAGCTTCCCAACATGGTCAAGCACCCTTCACCCATCCATAAACCAATAACACAACCACCCATTCCTTCCTCACAAACCTCTAACCTACCCAGGCACACAACATGACTCATACCCACACCTGCAGTCTCTTTACCACCAATACCTCCGATACCTTCAGCCATTGCTTCACTACCCACTACACTTCAGTCATTGTCCCTCACACCCCAAGCACGACCCGCGTCATCTACCTTCATAGCACCCTGTTATCCCCATGGGTAACTCACCCTCTTCCTCCATCTACTTTTCCTTCTAGACCTCAGTACATCCACATCACCTTTACGCAAGAAAGTGCAACCCAAAAACAAAACCCCACTACCCCACAACAAGGTAGTCAAAACAACCCCACACCCTCCTACCCATCCATCTACTGTACCCCTACCCAAATGAACCCGACCGATACCTCAAACCACACCAGCACCTAAACCCATAGCTCGACCCGTTCCTACACTTCCAAAAACAATTCCCTGACAACCAACCACACCTACACCCAAACCCACATTCACTTCCCATTGTGATCCACTAGCAGGGTCCTATGCCAAAATTTTAACCAACCTCCTCGAGACTTCTGTTATCACATTACCGCCACTCCGACCTTACGACCCCCTCAAACCCAAGCCAAAGGGGTTTGATGATACCAAAATTTGTGCATACCATCATGTGCTAGGGCATGATGTGGAGAACTGCAAGGCCTTGAAAACCGTCCTTATCCAATTGTGTCCACCAAAAACCAACTTTGATGATGATGACCTTCTTGATGAGGATCCTGCTTCACCTACACCCATTCCCACACTGCCCACTCAACAACCACAACCTCCACCCTCACAGCTCCTAGAACCACACACAAAATTTGAAATTAACATGGTTCGCATCAGAGAACTTGCCACGCCACCACCCAAATGTCGTTGCGCCCAACTGACCTCATAGGGATTTTCTCCTCCAGTAGGTTTTTTCCCTTCATGTCATTATACCACTTACCCTACACCTTCTCCATTTGACAACTTCCCTCAAATCAACATGGTACACATCACTACGCATGCGCAGAAGGGTAAAGAAAAGGCAGCTGACCCACTAACCAATCCTATACCCAACATACCATCTGCCCCCATACCTAAAATAACTATCCATGGCCCCACATACCCCATTTCTAATGGCATCACACATCACACCATGCTCAAACAACTACACCAATCTCCCCTCAAAATGTCCTTATACGACCTCATCCAAACCTTGGAATCCCATCGTCAAGCCCTCATGGAGGTTCTTCAATCTATTGAGGTTTTACCCAATGACCCTACACCCATAGCCTCCATTATCACACCCCATCATGTAGCCTCTCTCACCAAATTACCACCTTCATCCTCACCTCACCTTGTTCACCAAGTGGCCTCCCTCAGCTTCTCAGAGGCAGAGATCGCGCCATACCAAAATGATGACCCGGACCCAGCCCTCTTCATCTCTGTCCACATTGATGACATATGGGTACACCGTGTGATGATTGATGGAGGTGCTAGCATTAACATCATTTCATCCCATGCATTTTCTCAAATGCGCATACCTGACAATTACATGCATAAACATCCAGTCATGTTGTGTTCATTCAATGATGCTATCACCTCCACACTAGGCACTGTCATCCTTCATGTTGTGTGGGCCCCCCACACTATTCCAAGAATTGTTTTATGTTTTGGAGGGGGAATTCCAATATAACTTGTTGCTTGGTAGACCCTGGATCCGTGTCATGGGTTGTGTTCCTTCCACTTTGCATCATTGTGTAAAGTTTGAACATGAAGGACACACTTATACCATTCCAGCTGACCCATCACCTTTCAAAACATGCAACATGCTTTACCGACCCAATGATGTGCTCATACCTATCAAGCCATCTACTTCCGCAACCAATACCACTTCACCTACACCCCCACCTACTAGTACAGCTACTGCTTTCACTGCACATACCTCCTCTATTCCTACCACTACTATAACCTCCATGGCTGACCCATTAGCTTCCCAATCCATTAACTCCACCTCCGCATCGACCTCCGACACATCATCCATACCAGCTACCCACATACCAACCACTGATCCCTTGGAAGGTGTTTTTCAACGCCTCACTCTGGGGGAGTACCGCCTATATAGTGTCAACACATTCCTTACTCCACACGAGTATGGAAGCCTTCACCAACACCCTCGCTATGATCACCATATAGGAGAATGCCTCCTTTATGGTCCTCCTCATCTTCGTACTAGTCTCACCTATGGGGGACTTGATACTACCACCTACACACCTGAACCACCATCACAACCCCACCCATTTTCCACTGACTTCCAATCACTTACCAATCACCAGTTTCACCCACACCTTCTTGCACCGCTGTGTGTGGAAGGGTTTTGGTTTTGGCTTTTATGAGCAAGGCCACCATATCATTATTCCATGTACCACCCACAAACATAATGACCATAGTGGTATCGGCTTCCCCGAACCTCCTACCAAATAGGCCCACATTGAACTCATTGTAGACCCTAGCCCTTCTCCACCTTCATCACCACCCTCACCGACGGAGTCGATGGATCCTGAATCTATCCCTCCTAACTTTTTTTTTCATAAACACCATTTCCTTGGGGCCTTTGACTTATCAACGCAAAGGTGAGGCCCCTTCCACTCTCCCATTCCTGTATCCTGAGATGATCGATGACGACACACCTACCATTAATGTCGTTCAATGTCAGGATGATGAATCCATACTCACCTACCTTGGTGTAGAAGACTCATATATTCATTGGTCATTACCCTCTGAGATGCAAACCATGTTGAATGAATCAACTATCGAGATCAACATTCATACTCAGGATGACCCACACATCCTAAAGATCAGACAATCTTTAGATGCTGCTAAACAGGAAGCCATCACTTCTTTTCTCTGAGATCATAACCACGCTTTCACTTGGTCTTACACAGACATGCCCAGTATTGACCCCACCATAGTGGTCCACAATATTGTAACCATTCCCGATGCCAAACCTATCAAACAAAAGCTGAGGAAAATACACCCTCGCATTGCTCTTCTCATCAAAGAAGAACTTCAGCGCCTTCTTTCCGTTTCCTTCATCTTACCCATTGATTATCCTCGTTGGATTTCTAACATTGTCCCTATTACTAAAGCAACAGGGGGACTCGCATTTGCACGGACTTCCGTGACCTCAACCTTGCCTACCCGAAAGATGACTTTCCCTTACCCGGTATTGATCAACTAGTTGACCTTACCGCTGGTCACGAGATGCTCTCACTCATGGATGGTTTCTCGGGTTATAACCAAATTTTGCTTGCCCTAGAAGATCAACACAAGACTACATTCATTACCCCTTGGGGAACCTTTTACTATCGAGTCATGCCTTTTGGCCTTAAAAATGTTGGTGCTACATATCGACATGCTATGACTTACATCTTCCATGATATCATGCATCGCATATTGGAAAATAATACGTGGATGATCTCTTGGCCAAATCTAAACGTCACACAGAGCACCTCGCTGTCCTCAAAACTGTCTTTGACCACCTCATTAAATATTGCGTCCACCTTCAACCTAAAAAGTGTGTCTTCGTGGTTCTCTTAGGAAAACTCCTGAGATTTATTGTTTCCCTATGTGGTATAGAAGTTGACCCTACTAAAGTCAAGGCCATTCTGGAAATGCCTCTGCCCACTAATCTTAAGCAACTCTGGTAGCCTGATAAGGTAAATTGTAGTCCATTCATCATTTCATTTCACAATTGTCTGATCGGTGTCAACCATTTCATCATCTTCTTAGGAAAGATGTCTCCTTTAAATGGGATGATGACTGTCACAAAGCTTTTGAGGCCCTAAAACAATTACCTTCTCCAACCACCCACACTCATTCCACCGAAATATGATCAACCTTTTTACCTATACATATCAACTACCGATCATTCCTTAGGAGCCATGCTCGCCCATCATGATGAAAAACATAGGGAGAAGGAGGTTTATTACATAATCCATACTCTTTTCAGACTATGAAACCCAATACAGCCATCTAGAAAAGATTTTCTTAGCCTTAGTTTTTGTCGCCACCAAACTCCGCCATTACCTACTTAACCACAAAACCTATGTTGTGACCAACACCAACCCTTTACACTTCATGTACACCAAACCTTATCAAAATCAGCATGTGCCACGTGATGGCTTATGCTTTTAGCTGATCTTGACCTCAAATTCATTCACCAAAAGTCCATTAAGGGCTAGGATATCACCGACCAACTGGCTGACACACCTATTGCCTGGAGACCAACCCTCTAATTTTGACTTTCCCGATGAATCCATTGCTACCCTTTTCTTGGATGAACCCCCTTACCAAATGACACTATTCTTCGACAGTTCCAAGTGTTAGCATGGGGGTGGGGGTGGTGTTATCCTCATTCCTTTGGATGGTGAACCCATGCCTTTTTATTTAAAACTAGACTTTGAATGCACCAACAACATTTTTGAGTACGAAGCGCTCGTACTAGGTCTCCAGACCACCTATGCCCTAGATGTTAAATCAATCCACATCTTTGGTGATTCACAATTGGTCATAAACCAAGTCAATGGTATGTATCAATGTCATAACGAGATACTTCAAAAGTATAAACATCATGTAGACATACTGTTGACCACCTTTGATTGTTACAACCTTCAAACCATCCCATGTTCAACCAACAAATTTACAGATACCATGGCCTTCTTAGCTTCCCAAATACCTGCTTCCCCTACCAATTCCAAAATATTTGTCACCATACAACACTTCCATTCACCTTCTTATTTACCTCATGATGTTTACTCATTCAGAACTAACACCCTTGACGCGAGTGACCTTTGGTATAAACAATACTCTAACTACCTTTCCCTCTCCATCTTACCTGCTAATCTCACCTATAATAGACAATGCACCTGTTAGTGCAAATCAGCAGCACCCCTGGATGTTGATCAGATTTCTAGTTTGACATCTAGACATCCAATGTGATTGCACAACATTGAATCTTTTCCCTAAGTGTGGGACTTGTAAAAATGGGAAAAGAATCTATAGGTTAGAGGCTAGTTCCTCAACTCCTCTGATCAGGTGTATTACTTGAAAATTTCAGAGGTTTAAACTCAAAATCCTACTATAAATTCCAAGGGGATAGATAAAGAATGCAAAATAATTAAAACTAATGCTAATAGGGTGATGCACCAAAGGAGTAGTGAGCATTTTTTTACTTCTAAAAATTGACACATATTATAGAAATGCAGCAAAACATCATGCAAAAACTGATAAAATGTAATAAAAGATCATGGATGAATCAAACAACACAAGAAGAGGACTTAAACTCATTCACAGAGCTTACATTTTCATTTCCAATATCAAAATACATGAATTACATCAACAGAAAGGTAGAAAATATGTTATAGTCTTGAAAGAGGTCTAGTATTATAGAAAATCACTTTCTGAGGTGAAGGAGGGAACTTACAAAACACAAAAAATGTCCAACCCTTACAAAATGAGCCAAATTTGGCTTTTAACAATGCCCATTCGAGCTCAGGAGAGAGAAATGAGGGAAAACATGAGAGAAGCTTCAACCACCAACCAAAATTCAATAAAACAACATGGGCATCCTTAAAATTACATTCCCTGACATTTTGACCATGCTGGGAGAGAATGCGAGCCATACTGCATTAAAAATGGTGGTTGAAATGTCATTTTTGTTCATTTCCACGCGCCAGAGGTGTTTTCCAATTTTATCCTTCCAAATTCCACCAAAACACAAAATTGACCCCGAAATCATGTAGATAATTTCACCAGATTTCCATTGATATAAAGAATTCCCAAAACTGAGCTCTGGATCGAAAGTTATGCCCATTTGAAAATTTAGGGCAAAATAGGGCTGAAAATGGTTGGTGGGACAAAATTTTAAAAATTTTCCCCTTTTGCATTTGGGAAAATTTCTCAAAAAATCTCCATGCCCCGCCATCATGGTGCCACGTGGCACATCCTGATTGGCTATGGGCCCTCTTTTCTCCATTTTCCATCATTTCAGCCTTTGGAGAATTTTCCAAAAATTCCCCGCTGGTTGGATAACCCGAGGACACGTGGCAGGATGTGGTTCGTCGCGGGCCTTTTGCTTTGTCTTTTCCATTGCTATCGACCATCTTCCCTGAGCTATAAACATGGTAGAATCCTATTAGATGTGGGCCTATCTTCCATTTTTTGCCTGCTGGCCTGTCTTGTGTTTTTTTCTGGCACATGGACATGTGGCACAATCCCATTGGCTTGGGCTTTGGGGGGCAGGCTTTCCTTTCTGAATTTTCCACACTTCTTTGCTTTGGGAAAAATTCCCAGTTTCCCCCCGTGCTCTACTAGTCTGAGAACATGTGCCATGATCTCATTTGTTGCATGGACTTATAGGCCACAAACTCCCCTTAGCGCCTTCACTAAACACTTTGGCAATTTTCCAAGTCTCCCTCCGTGCTCCACCATTCATTTGCTGACATGGTGTCATCCCATTGGTTGCATGGGTAGAAACTTAACTTTTTGCCCTCGCTAAACACTTCACCAAATTTTCATATTTTCTCTTCCTCCCTGACATTCCTTTTCCCTGAGGACACGTGGCGCAGTGTGATTGGGTGTGGGCCTTCAGGCCAAAAATTTCCTTTCTAAATTTTTCCAGTACTTGGTAAAAATCTTGAGTTTTCCTCTTCCTCTGCCCTTCCGGTGACACGTGGCCTCCTTCCATTGGCTTAGGTTTCCTATGGGAAAATTCCCCATTGCGCCAAAACTTAGAAAATTTTCAAAAAAAATTCTCCCGCCTCCACTTTTCTCTGATGCCGACGTGGCGACTTCTGATTGGCTGGCGATGTTGTCTTGGGAAAATTTCCCACAAAAACTCCACCGAGCCATAACTTCAGAAATACATGGAGTTAGGAAGAAAATTTTACCTTTCTGGAAAGCTAAGAAAAATCTCTATCCAATGGTGCCATTTCTAGAAGGTTTTGAGTGCCTAAAAGATAAAAAATTATGACTGAGGCACAAGAGAGGAAAGAATGAAGGGAGTTAGCCAAAAAATGAGCAAGGGGCTCATTTTTGGATAGAAATTTTGGCGACTCAGAGGGGTCATCTGCCTGTTGGATGAAGTTACCAGTTTCCTAAAGCAATCCATTAGGCATGGGGTCATTAAATTATTTGCTTGGTACCCCAACTGATTAGAACAATGCAAGGAGGAAGGGGAAGGGTAGAACACCATCAGATTGGAGCAAGGCCTATAAAACACATTTCCTGGAACAACAAACTTGTGCCAAAGCACTTAGGGAAAGAAAACTAATCTACAACAAAAAAATGTGCATAAGCACTTGGATGAAAGAAAATCTAAGCTAATATGTACAAGGTGGAGAATTTATTTCAGTAGCAATGCTTGAGATGGATTCCATTGACTGGAATCTGCTATTCTTCACCATCCAATGTAGACAATTGGAAGGCATTGCTATCCTTACACTTTATGACCATGTAGGGGCCACTCCAAATGGTATCAAATTTTGAATACCTCCCCAGTTTTGCTCTGTCTACATCCCATTTTAACACTAGATCCCCAACTTGGAAAGATCTATCCTTGGCCTTTCTATCAAAGGTCTTCTTGATCAAAGATTGATCCTTCTCCATTGCTTGGGATGCTTGATTTCTGATTTCTTGGAGCTCCATCAATTCTTCATACCTAACCTCCATGGGCCCAAACTCCAACAACTCCAACTGCTTCATGAGTTCCAATGTTGGTAACTCAAGTGACATGAGCAAAATTTCCTCTCTTCCATAAACAAGCTTGAATGGAGAGTTACCTGTAGATCTCTTAGGGGTTATCCTATCAGCCCATAAGGCTGAGTTTAATTTAGTATGCCAAGACCTTTGATTTTCATCAAGAGTCCTTTTGATGATTCTTAACAAGTTCTTGTTTGAAGACTCAGCTGGGCCATTACCTTGAGGATAATAATTTGATGAAGTGCTTACGTAGATCCCATTCTTGACAACCCATTTAGTTACCTTGGATCCAATAAATGCCAATGCACTATCTGATATTATTGTAGTAGGTATGCCAAATCTAGTTGTTATTCCCTCATAGAAGTCCAGGATGCTAGATTCATTTGCTTCCTTGAGTGCTACTACCTCAGTCCACTTGGTGAAGTAATCTATTACTGTTAGAATCCATTTGTGTCCTTGGCTTGAATTTGGGATGATGACTCCAATGAATTCCAAACCCCATTGAATGAATGGCTGGTCAACTAAAACTAGATGCAATAGAAGGGAAACTAGTCTCTCCATACCTGTGAAGAATGCACAATTCTTGCACCTCTTGATCCATGCATAACAATCACTAAAAATATTGGGCCAATAATAGCCAACCCTCATGATCTTGAGAGCTATCACTCTTGGTGCAAAATGACCACTAAATGATCCACCATGGAACTCTTCCAACACTCTGTGAATCTGATTTGTACCAATGCATCTCAGCAGCACTCCATTCACATCCCTTTTGAATAAAACACCATCAACAAGGGCATATGGGACAACCTACAATCTGAAGTGTCTCCTTTTGGTTTTGTTCATCTCTGAAGGGCATAGACCTGTGGGTAGGAAGTGCATTATGTCTTGGGTCCAGCAAGGAGTGAGGACACCATAATTTTCTTCTTGAGTGCTTCCTTGCTCATGGCTATCTTGTAACATCAAAACAACCTCTTTCTCATTGCATGCTTCCTTTTGTTTGTTCAAAACCATCTTCTCACACAATCCTTTTCCTCTGACCAACTTGGTGACTTTGATCTCAATGTCATACTCCATGACACGAGTAATCCACCCTGCTCTCTTTTCATTTAGGTCTTTATTGAGGAGGAAGTCTGTAACTCCCATGTGAGAAACCAGCAATTGAACCTTGTTGTTTGAAACTAGATGCTTAAATTTCTTCAAGATCCTAATTACTGCAAGAACATGCTTCTCAATGAAAGAATATCTCACCTCATAGTCCTCCAGGCTTTGGCTAAAGAAAGCAATTGGCTTCTCATCATTGTCTTTGTTCTGCTGTACCAAAATTGCAGAAATAGTATCATCCTCCAAATTCATAGAGGATGAAATCCTTGGAGAAATCCAAGTTAATGAGATTTGGAGCTAGTGATATGGACCCTTTGATTACTTCAAAACTTTCCTTGCCTTCTGCTCTCCATTTGAAAGCTATGCTTTTCTTTAACATCTTGGTGATAGGCTTGACTAGGGTTGCAAAATTTGGAACAAACCTCTGAACAAAATTTATCCTTCCCAAGAAACTTTGAAGGGCCTTCTTATGACTTAGCAATAGCAATGCTCTTATGGCTTCAAATCTTTCCGAATCAATTGCTAATCCTTCTTTGGAGACAATTTGGCCAAGGAGCTTTCCTTCATGAGCTAGAAAAATGCACATTTTGGGATTTAAAGATACCCCAAATCTTTTACACCTTTGGAATACTTGCCTTAAATGAAAGAGATGGTCCGCTGAATTTTTTTGAAAAAATAGTGATATCATCAAGATAAGTCAGCACCATGTTGTTAATCAAATCCTTGAACTCCATGTCCATTTCCCTTTAGAATGTAGCCCCAGTATTAGACAGCCCAAATGGAATTTTCCTATATGCATAAGTTCCCCATTTGGTTGTGAAGGCTGTCTTGAACTGATCCTCTTCATTCACCATGATCTGATTGTACCCTGAATAGCCATCAAGCAATGAAAACATTTCATAGCCAACAACAACTTGCAAGATCTGCTCCATAGAAGGAAGTGGGTAATGATCCTTGAAAGATGCTCTATTCAGATCTCTGAAGTCAACACACAATCTAATTTCTCCACTCTTATTTCTAACCAGAACCAAGTTTGCTACCCAACTAGAATGCTTGATAGGGAATATGATACTTGACTCTATCAACTTATTCAATTCTTTTCTCATGAGAGGCCCTAGGTGCGGATTGACTGGCCTTTGTTTTTTCCTGATGGGTTTAGCACTTGGATCCAATTCAATGGTGTGTTGAGCTAACTTGGGATTGAAACCTTTCAAATATTCATAGCTCCAAGAAAACACATCATGTAATTCTTGACAAATTTGTATGAACTCATACCTTTCTTACTCAATTGTCATTTTACCAATCTGGAGTGATTTGCCTTCTTCCACTAGGATGGGAACTGAATCTTCTCCCTTGAATTGGATGTTTGATTTCTCCTTCCTAAACTGATCATTAGGATTGAACATGGACTCCAAAGTGACAAGTCCCTTTAGTAGTTTGTTGGTTCTCAGCTATACCACTTGATCACCATACTGTTGTTCTAACTTTTCCTGATTTTTAGCTGAGAACTCAACCTCTTCTTGTAAGAAATGGATGATTTTTTGATCATTTTCAAACACTTCCCAACTTACATTTTTGTCTCGCACTGAAGGCCTTACAATCACATGAATTTTTGGCTATATTTTGTATTTTTTGATGCTTTCAACAACATCAAAGGCTGCTCCAACTGCTACAAGCCTGTTAGCATCTTGGTTATCTTTTCTAGGGATGGACTTGATGCTAAAACCCTAAAAATATTCAATGAGGTCCTGTTGGTCTGAAAATTTGTCAGGTGGACAGATCTATGGATAGACGAGCCAACAGTGTGCAGGGCATAGCCCCTCTTTGAGTCAGCAAAGAGAAACTAGTTTATTGTTATTCTACCAGCAGGAATCTGTGCAAGTCTCACAATATTCTACCTTCAAGGGTTGGGATCTCATCCCATTAGAGGTACTTCCAATTGTAAGAGAAGGGAAAGAAATGAGGTGGGGAGATAGGAAAGATCTGAAGGGAGAAAAGAAATGAATTCCAAATCAGAAAGGTCAGAGGGTATATGTTTTGGGCTAGTAGTAAATAGAGCCGAACCTACTTGCATAGACGAATAAAGTAATACTGATGAATAAATGACAAAAAGTAGAGATAGATTCAACAGAATAAATGCATAAATCTGACATAAGAAAGATTAAATGCTCATAACACACATATTCAGCACAAAGTCTTAATATTTTTATTACTATTTTCTTCGGTTACAAAAAGCTCAAATTCTTTTCTTCTTGCTTCTATTTTTCATCTGAAAAGTATCCATCTCCTTGAATACAACAAGTATCCAAGTATATATAGAAGAAGGAGAAGAAAGAAGGCAAAAGGGAACCAACAACTAATTTACAAAATATCTACAAAATATCTAAAAGTCAATGTTGACTTTGCACAACCTGGTGGATGACAACATCCCATGGTGCAACATGGATGAGGTAATCATTTGTACCAACATACTATTAGATATTTACAAAAAGAGAAGCCAAGAGGAAGAGAGCTATTCATCGTCGTCTCGTGGCTGGAAGGGGATATCTTGTTTCTGTTGTTGTTCGGGAGAGGTGATGTGGAACTAAGTCTGATATTCCATGAATTTACTCATCATGGGTTGAAGTTGATCCTGAGCAGGAACCTTTGTATGATCACCAATGACCTCACAGGTCTCCCGCTCATCTCTGAGTTTTTCAGGGAGTTTGAAATATTCATTTCCTGCCTCCATCAGGAACCCCAAAAAATCACGGAAAGCTAGAAGGTTGTTGATGCATTTAGTGTTGAAAGTGCTTCTGGCTCGGCAACCATTTCCTAGGATTTGTGGTGAGAGATGCATGTGTATCTACCCACTGTAAGGGGGAAAAGAGTTCCACCCTTCTTTCTCTTTAGGCACTTCTCATGGTATGTCACGAGCTGTCTGGATAGCTCCAACAGGATCAGCTTGGGGCTGACATATCTCGGCAATTTGGTAGGCTCACCCAGGAAGTTAGCTGCCCTGAGATAGGTGAAGGTGGGAAATTGTTTAAATAAGGCTCCCCACTTCTCTGTTGATGTGACAATGCTCTTGGTTGTTCAACTGTGAGTCATGTTTGGCCTCAAAAGGTAGACGATGCCATAGAAGAAAGCATCATTGATCTTAGTAAACTGCGGGATGTTGTTCTCTAGTTTCAGCTCTGGGTAGTATTCATATATTTTTACCTAGGGCCAAACCTCGCATCGGCTCAGTGCCAGATAATCCCTCTCTGAGGTTGCAGTGTAGACTACGTAGGAGTTCATGTAGAATCTCCCCGTTGTGGTGAGTTGTTGGAGTTGCTTGGATATGGTGCTGCTTATGATCTCTGCTCACTCAAAGAGTTGATCTAGCACATTCTTGTTCATAGTTTCAAGGTACCTGAGCATCCATTTGTGAAAGTAATGGGCGTCAGAAAGGCCAAATACTCTACTAAGGAATGTGATGGTGTTGCTCAATTCCTTGGAGAAGTCACTACGGTGAATAACCTATGGCCATCTGGTTATTACCTTCTTGTTTTTCAAGTATACTTCATTCATCAGCTGCATGCACTTGTCTTCGTTGTCCTCCCATGCCTTGGTGCAGTTCTCTTGGCTTATAGCCACAAAGTGTCGATGGTGAGGGATGCCGAGCATGATTTTGAAGTGTCAGGTGGTGAGGTTGATTATGACCTCACCATTTTCATTTTTGACACATCTTATGTCTTTGTTGTAACAACGGGCCACAACCATCATAAATTCATTATTTACTGCACTGACGGGTATCCCCCCAACAAAATGCAGTCCACTGCCCACCAGCTTGTCCATCCAAGGACATCCTGTGACTCTCCTAGTTCTAGCCCAAAAATCCTCCATGTCGATGTGACCGAGTTCGAAGTCTCTTATGTCCAGGTCACATTCTGTCTGGGACTCGAGCATCCTTACCCTCTAGTATTTATATTTCATTTCTTCTTCCGTAAGCTTAGCCTTACCCTTTGACTTGGTAGGCTTCTTGCTTGATGTAGACATATATGGATCTGAGTTCAGTTGCTGATCTGTAAGAAGAAGAAGAGAAGTCCAATGCTAAAGAGCCATATTAGCTGTCAGATCTTCCATTAAAGCACTACAAAATAGAATGAGGAGTTAGAAATTTCAAGGCCTCAGGGTGCAAGGGGCAGGAATACTGCAGGCTGTAGAGATATTCGAATGGTACACTGAATCGGAGTGTTACAGGGAACAAATTAGCGCCAAAGGGCACAGGGCGCAAGGATTTTGCATATAACATCATGTTATTGTAAGCGGGGATGTGCCTGCGCCATTATGTAGTTTTATACTTGGCGCAAGGAATGTTGGTGTTGCATGGGTGTAGGGTGTGCCTGTGGTGCAAGTATTTGACCTGAAACATGGAAGTTTGGTGTGCCAAAGGGAGAAAGTTTTTTACGTGTAGCACCAACTTTGGGCTTACAGAAGGGGACTTTGGCGCGGCACAGGGAAAGCTAGCATGACATATTGTTGTGGTAAGTGGGGATGCACCTGCGCCATTTATTAGGATTTACTTGGTTTACAAGGCATAGGGAGCTTATGTGTTGTAGTCAATTTTGGCACGCCATAGGCGTGACTATGTTTCCTATTGCAAGGGTGGTGAGTGCGCCAAGGGAAAAACATAGCTTTGGAAACGGTTTTTCAAGATTTCCTTCTTTCTAACAGATTCGTGATCCTTTAGGCTTAACTCCACATTGATTCAAGTGGTGAAGAGGGCAAAGAAAAGCGGTTTTGGATTTGTTTTCTAGGCAGAGCCCTCTTGTCTAGCAGATCTGGAAAGAGGAGGAAAACAACTTTGGGGAGAAAGATTGCAAGAACAACAAGGGGGGGTTACAAATCCAATGTCTCCTACCACACAAACAATCAAAACAAAACATAAGAGGAGCAAGAACCACCTACCCAGAATATATAGAATGTGAGAGACTTAACGGGGTCCACGAACGTGATATGAGGAAGACGGGCATGCTGACAGGTGCAGAGGAATAAAGTTATCACGTTTTTTGAATTGTGAAAGTGACAGGGCAGGTGCGCCTATATATAGGCAAAGGTGCAATAAATATGCCAACCAAATTTTCAAGAGGCACGCCAAAATGCGTGTTGACACGTAAAATGGTCTACCCTTTGGCGTGGATAAACACGTGTCAACACAAAAATATTTACACCTTAGGTGTAAATTAATGACTGCTAACACTTCATTCCTTACGCCCTTTGGCGCACCCTAACATGGTGCAATAATTTATTTGTTAACATGAAGGCACATGTACCTTGGCACACACAAGAAAGGTGCATCATGGGAAGGTGCAACAATTGATGTGTCGACATGTCAATCTGTGTGCCAAAGGAACTGTAGGGGGCACAAATTTATTCTGTGTAACATAGATAAAAGGTGCGCCCAGCCAAAAAGGGACCAAAATGGATAAGTTTGGAGAACTAGGTTTCCTGGAAAGGGATTTTGTAACATTCCAAATGCAGAGGGGTCCCTAACGAGGGACTAGGACAAAAATTTGTATGGTTACCTATAAAATTGCCCTCGTCAATTTTACAAGATAATAGCTAGTTATTTTTGGGGACTATCTTTGAGCGAAACTCAAGGGTAGAGAACCTCAGATCAACTTCTACCTATCCATTGGGTAACAGGGTCAAAAATGAGGGCGAGGATGAAAGCAAACACACGACAAAAACAAACACACAATAAAATTAAACTATACAAAGAAGAGAGCAAGCTCTACTTCCTGAATATTTTGAGGTGCTGCCCACTATAGGGAAGCGGGAGATCAGTTCCATCCAGATACGAGAGATAGAAGCTATTTTCTCCGTTGAGCTATTTGATCTTGAAAGGCCCTTTCCATAGAGAATCAAATTTCCCGTGCATTCCCTTTGGCTCTCTCTATTTTTCCCACAAGAGGACGAGACTGCCCACTTGGAAATATCTTTGCTTAGCCTTTTTATCAAATAATTTCTTAACTTGATTCTGATGTTCGGTGATCCTGTCGACCACTCTTATTCTTTTCTCTTCAAGCTCTGATAGATACATGATCCTCTTTTGAAGGGAATTTTGGAAGGTTTCATCTTCGATTGTTTGTGCCAAGCGTAGAGCAGGGAGTTCTAGAGAAATGGGAAGCTTAGCGTCGGTCCCATATAACACTTGAAAAGGTGACATACTGAGAGACCTCTTGGGAGTAATGTCGTCCACCCACAAAGCATCGTATAATGACTTGTGCCACATCCATTGACTCATATCAACTAGCTTCCATATGATGGCCACTAGGTTTTTATTACTGGATTCTACCTAACCATTTCCCTAGGGGTAGTAATCCGAGCCGTGGGCCAAGGTTATCCCATGTTCATAGAAAAAACCAACAACTTCTCATGAGGAGAATTTGGAAGCGTTATCAACAACAATCTTGTTTGGAACGCCAAACCTGACAATGATATTCTCTTTGATGAAACTGCAAACAACCTCGGAAGTGGCATGCTTGACAGGTATGGCCTCTACCCATTTGGTGAACTAATCTATTATTTTCAAGACATAACTATGTCTGGCACTCGATTGGGGATGGAGTGCTCCGATAAAGTCGATTCCCCACTGTCTGAATGGTTCATCAATAACAACCAGCCTGAGGGGAAAAGCAGCCAATTTTGGCTTGCTGACAAATTGTTGGCAGAGCTCGCACTTTGCTACCCAGGTATCTGTATCCTGGAACATCGTCGGCCAATAGTACCTGGCCTGGATGATCTTGTGTGCCGTCACAGAAGAGGAGAAGTGACCACCACAGGATGAATCATAAAAACTCTCCAGTAGCTTTATCTGCTATGGCTTATCAACACATCATAAGAAGATGCGATCTATTCCACGTTTGTATAAACAGTCATCCCAGATGACATCTCTAGCCACTCTGAGCTTTATAGCACGTTTCTCCTTTGAAGTTAGATGAGCTGGAAACTCACCATAAGTGAGAAAGAAAGTGATATCAGAATACCATTCATCACTAGTGGTGACAAATAGAACCATGGGTAAAGAATCAGATTTCTCTGGATGGCTTTGTGCTCCCTTGGTGCAATCATCCTTTTCCTCAAGGTCTTCTGAATCTCATTTTTTATCCATACGCTGACATAGGCCCTTTCCCCTTACCAACTTGGTCAGTTTTATATCTAGATCATACTCTTGGACTTTTGCAATCAAATTTTCTCGCAAACTCCCTAACTCCTATTGAATTAGGATTGACTTGACTGCTGTGTCAGGGACCAGTACCATTGTGTGAGAATTTAAAATGTAATACCTGAAGTTCTTGAATGCTTTGACAACGGTGAAGGCATGCTTTTCCAACTAAGACATCTTTAATTTGTGAGGCTTGAGAGGAGAGCTCATGAATGCAATTGGGGATTCAACATCTTCAGAATTATTTTGCATTAAGATAGCTGATATAGTATGTTTAGATGCATAGCTGTACATGATAAAATCCTTGGAGAAATTGGGACATACCAGGACTGGTGTGTGAGCGACGGAGGCCTTTATATCTTCGAACAACTTCTTTCCTTCTTCGCTCCACCAGAAAGTTGGTGATCCTTTCATCATGTTTGATATGTGGCGAGTCTTTTCAGCAAATTCGGGAACAAAGTGCCTGAGAAAATTCACTTTTCTAAAGAAAGAGTGAATGCCGGTTTTGCTTGTGGGTAAATTAAGGCTCTAAATAGCCTTAAACCTTTCGGCATCTATCTTCGTTCCTTCCTTGCTTACAATGTGTCCCAGTAACTTTCCCTCTGTGACTTCGAAAACAGACTTTTTCATATTTAGGGAGATTCCATGTTCCGGCATCTAATCAATACCTGCTCCAAATGATCACAATGATCATTCCACTGTTTAGAGAACACAATTAAGTCATCCAAGTAGACTACGATGACTTTTCCCATCATTCCTTTGAATGCATAGTCCATGGCCCACTGAAAAGTTGCGCCGGCGTTGGTCAGACCAAAAGGCATCCTGCTATAAGCGAATGTACCCCAAGGGGTAGTGAATGTTGTTTTGAATTAGTTTTCAGGCGAGACTTCGATCTAATTGTAGCCTAAAAACCCATCAAGCATGGACAACATTTCTGATCCAGTCACTGCTTGCAAAACTTGATCCATTATGGGAAGGGGGTAGTTGTCCTTTAAGGAGGCTTGATTCAAGTTACAAAAAACTACGCATATGCATATCTCACCATTATTCTTACGTACTGGCACAATGTTTGCCACCCAGGTACTGTGATGGATAGGAAAAATGATCCGTGCATCTAGCATTTTCTGAATTTCATCCTGAATAGTACCTGAGATCTTAGGATTATAGTGTCTCTACTTTTGGCGAAAGGGTTTGACATCTTCTTTCAACGGGATGTCATGCTAGACGTCCTTTGGCTTGAAATACTTTAGATCAGCATAGGACCACGCCAATGCATCCATGTATTTCTTCAGCAATTTGAAAAATTTCTGCTTCTCTTCGGGTGTGCAACATTTTCCAATGTTTACAAACTGTGGATGTTCTACCGAACCTAAATTGACTGGTTTGGTTTCTAGAGAGGAGTTAGGATCATCTCACCTTTTCTTCTTGACAAAATGATCATGCCTATCAAACAAACGTTCTAGAGAAACCAAGCCTTTTAGAATTTTATTTCCTTTGAGCTAACATATGCCATCGCTTCCTTCGGATTCCCCATTCAGATCAGTAACAGACTCATGACATGCGGAAGTGGATCCTTCAAAATGACGCTCACTAAACTTTCAAGAAAGGCAATGAGTTGATTTTCATCATTGAATACCTTCCAGTGCTAATAATTGTCCGGCAC
Organism: Taxus chinensis; assembly: GCA_019776745.2. Lineage (NCBI taxonomy): Eukaryota > Viridiplantae > Streptophyta > Pinopsida > Cupressales > Taxaceae > Taxus > Taxus chinensis. The sequence continues at coordinate 339,155,189 of CM034151.1, forward strand.
GCTTGGGCAGAAAACTACCTCAATGGTATATGTGTCTATTTTCAAACCTGGGTGAGGGAGCATGAGGGATGCTGAGATGTCTAATGAGTCGGCCATGTCATTTTGAGCTCTAGGAATGGATTTTATTAAAAAAGTGTCAAACTCCTCAGTGTTGTCCCATACCACGTTGCGGTAATGTCTGAGCCTTTCATTCTTCACTTGGTATATCCTTTTAACTTGATTTACGACTAGCTCTGCATCACCTTGTACTTTTAGATTCTTGATTCCTCTTTCCCTTGTGGTTTGCATGCCCAGTAGAAAATATTCATACTCAACAGTATTATTTGTATTGAAAAAATGCAACTTGAAGGAGAGAGGGATAATCTCTTCCTCAGGAGATATTAGCATGGCTCCAACGCCACACCCGCTAGTCGTGCAACTACCATCAAACTGTAGTGTCCAGATCTTGTTAAGATCCTCTGCTTGGATGAGGACATCCATTTTGTTAGACTTGGTAGACAAGAAATAGTTCCCCATCCCTGATGATTTGAAAATAATTTGGGCTTTGGGGTCATCGGAGTTAGTAACCAAATACTTCTTTTGCGATTCTGACTCCAATGTTTACATTACACCTTTGACGGGGATTCTAGCCTTAGACCAGTCCATATGAATCTCTCCACCAACCTCACTACAAAATATTCTTCCTAATAGAATTCTATATGCTTCCAGAATATCAGCAACAAAGACGGTCATCTTCACTCTTTTCTCTGGGAACACCACAAATACAAACTGCGCATCTTTGATTTGACCGATCAACGGAACCTTCTTGGTTTCCAAGGAATAACATCTTCCAAAAGGCTTAGTAAGGGTGAGGCCCAGGGCATGGGCAAATTTTGCTGGCATGACGTTATCGGAAGCCCCAGAATCAATTATGTAGTTACTTAGTTTATGGCCATTGATTAGGAGGGAGAGATAGAAAGGTTCTATCTTGCCTGACACAAATGTCTAGGCAACATTTATGCGAGATGCAGAAGGAGTCGAAAGGATTCCTTTCGGGGAAACTTGAGTAGTTATGTCAGCTTGGCTTTGGATGTATTCGGTCAACCTTACAAGCTACTTGGGATTTGACTGAAGATACTCAGCTTCAGACATTTGAATCTTGGTCTTTTTAGTGTGATCAATTATGTCAAATGTGGCCAAGGGTTGCATTGATGAAGGAATAATTCCCTCATTTCACAGTGGTAGGGTAGGATTACTGGTCTTGATAGGAACATGAGAGGAATGATTCGGAGGGGGAAAAGGGGAAAAAGATATTTTCGAAAAATATTTAATAACAGGTTGGATAGGAAGGGGACTACCTCGTTTAGTGATGGCTGGAGGCGAATGTGACACAGCCTTCTCTTTCTGCATATTGACAGCCACTTCTGTTTCTTTTCCTTGCGAGTGGGTAAAAACAAAATATGACTGCCCACGTGCATATCCTTAGGTACCCTCTTCTTCGTCAGATTCTTCCTCATCAAATTCCATATACCCGATAGTAGAGTCACCAGTCAATTTACCGACATCTTGATCATCTTCACTTGGTGATGAAGGTTCTTCATAATTTTTCTCCTCTTCTTCGATTTCAGCTAAAGCATTGATTAGAGGGGCCTCAAGCACCAACCGTGGAGTAGATGTGGGTAGGCGGGGCCTTTGTGAGATGTTGTTAGAAGTAAATTTTCTCCATGGAATATCCTGGTACGAAGTGCTAGGAGAATCTTGAGCCAGCTACTTCTTTAATGCAAGCAATTCATTTGCCATCTTTTGGAATGCCGGGTCGGATGAAGTGGCGAGAGAAGGAGCTGAATCTTTTGGCTTGGATGGCTCTTGATTTAATTCACCAGATATTAACAATTTATCTTCAATCCGTATGGCAGAAACTTGGGCGAGAACCAAAGTAGTGACCTACTCTTGTAAGAGCAGGAAACTTACTTTTGAGCTCATGGTGTTCACGAAGAAACATTTCTGATTTTCTGGTGTTGGCAGCATGGTAGGTGGAACCCGGTTGATTAGTGAATTGAAACGGGTGATGAAGTCATGCATGTTTTCGTTGACCTTCTTTTTTTAGGTGAGTGATCTTGGATAGTAACGTGAACGCGTCCTCTGAAGGCTTATATCTTTCTTCGAATGAAGTTCGCAAGGTGGCCCAACTGGTCATAGATCCAGCTAGCATATGCTAAAACCATTCCACTGCTGGTCCTTGCAAGGTCTCCACAATGAGGTGAAATGACACATCTTCATGGGTCACATCAAGGATACTACATGACATGATGAACGCGGATATGTGTGAATCCGTGATTTGGTTTCTGCTACCATCAAATTTAGGAAAATTCTTTCGATTTCCATGAGGGAGCTCATGGACAGGATGTGGCAAAGTGAGTGGGCCCATAGCATTTCCCCATGGTACTGCCATTTAAACGGCTGGAAAAAGGATGTGAGCTGGAAGCATAGTTCTATTGAGTAGCAAGGCACTGCAAAGAGACGAGGATGTTCCTTGTGAGAGATGCTTCCTTCGTGGAGGGGAGACACTTCTAGATGACCGGCCAGCTGAACTTAGCGATGGGAAGTGTTCCGGTGTTAGACTAAAGTTGTACCTTTGAAGTTGATCAAAAGTAGGATCGATTACTCCACGAGCTCTTCTACTATGAGTGAATGGTTTTCCTGCCAGCGTACCTTCCAGATCTGTAATATTTTGGAGCAGATTTAAAAACTCTTTTTGGTTGTACTTGCTGATTTTCTGATTTTTTTGACAAAAATCAGCAGTGTGTACTTTTTTTAAATATTTAATTTTATCCCTCTTTTGAAAACTGATTGTGGTTTAATGACAAATGTTAATGGGGATAAAATCACGGCCAACTTAGTAAGTTGATTTTCGGATCTTAGATTTGACTTTTTGCAAGGGTTTGAATTTTTTTGTAAAACTGTCAAAATCTCATATCTACAGAAATATACGGATTTCTGAAAAAACTCAGTGAACTAAAGATCTCTAACTAGTCCCGATCTATGGATCCCTAAAAAAAAATTCAGTTTGGATCACATTTGCAAAAAATTTGGGATTTTGAACAAAAGTTAAAATTTGCAAAAGGTAGTGATTTTTCTGATTTTTACTATTTTTCTAACATACCACTATCATAGATCTGTTAGATCTGTTCAATCCCCAGTAGATTCACCAAAAACTGTTGGTCAGAAAATCTGTCAGGTGGACAGATCTATGGATAGACGACCCAACAATGTGCAGGGCATAGCCCCTCTTTGAGTCAGCAAAGTGAAACTGGTTTATTGTTATTCTACCAGTAGGAATCTGTGTAATTTTCATAATATTTTACCTTTAGGTGTTGGGATCTCATCCCATTAGAGGTACTTCCAATTGTAAGAGAAGGGAAAGAAATAAGGTGGGGAGATAGGAAAGATCTGAAGCGAGAAAAGAAATGAATTCCAAAGTAGAAAGGTCAGAGGGTCTATGTTTTGGGTTGGTAGTAAATAGAGCCGAACCTACTTGCATAGATGAATAAAGCAATACTGATGAATAAATGAAAAAAAACTAGAGATAGATTCAACAGAATAAATGCATAAATCTGACATAAGAAATATTAAATGCTCATAACACACATATTCAACACAAAGTCTTAATATTTGTATTACTAGTTTCTTCGGTTACAAAAAGCTCAAAGTCTTTTCTTCTTACTTCTATTTTTCATCTGAAAAGTATCCATCTCCTTGAATACAACAAGTATCCAAGTATATATAGAAGAAGGAGAAGAAAGAAGGCAAAAGGGAACCAACAACTAATTTACAAAATATCTACAAAATATCTAAAAGTCAATGTTGACTTTGGACACCCCGGTGGATGACAACATCCCATGGTACAACTTGGATGAGGTCATCATTTGTACCAATATACTATTAGATATTTACAAAAAGAGAAGCCAAGAGGAAGAGATCTATCCATAGTCATCTCGCGGCTAGAAGGGGGTATCTTGTTTCTGTTGTTGTTCAGGAGAGGTGATGTGGAACTGAGTCTGATATGCCATGAATTTACTGATCATGGGCTGAAGTTGATCCTGAGAAGGACCCTTCGTATGATCACCGATGACCTCACAGGTCTCCCGCTCATCTCTTAGTTTTTCAGGGAGTTTGAAATATTCATTTCCTACCTCCATCAGGAACCCCAAAAAATCACGGAAAGCCAGAAGGTTGTTGATGCATTCGGTGTCGAAAGTGGATTTTGGCTCGGCAACCATTTTTCGGGCTTTGTGGTGAGAGATGCATGTGTATATTCCCATTGTAAGGGGGAAAGGAGTTCCACCCTTCTTTCTCTTCAGACACTTCTCATGGTATGTCACGAGCCATCTGGATAGCTCCAATAGGATCAGCTTGGGGCTGGCATATCTTGGAAATTTGGAGGGCTCACCCAGGAAGTTAGCTTCCCTAAGATAGGTGAAGGTGGGAAATTGTATAAATAAGGCCCCCCACTTCTCTTTTCCTATAACAATGCTCTTGGTTGTTTGACCGTGAGTCATATTTGGCCTCAAAAGGCAGACGATGCCATAAAAGAAAGCATCATTGATCTTAGTAAACTACGGGATTTTGTTCTCCAGTTTCAGCTCTGGGTAGTATTCATATATTTTTACCTGGGGCCAAACCCCGCATCGGCTTAGTTCTGGATAATACCTCTCTGAGGCTACAGTGTAGACTATGTAGGAGTTCATTTAGAATCTCTCCGTTGTGGTGAATTGTTAGAGCTGCTCGGATATGGTGTTGCTTATGATCTCTGCCCACTCAAAGCGTTGATCTGGCAAATTCTTGTTCATAGTTTCAAGGTACCTGAGCATACATTTGTGAAAGTAATGGGCATCGGAAAGCCCAAACAATCTACTAAGGAATGTGATGGTGTCGCTCAATTCCTCAGAGAACTCACTGCGGTGAATAACCTGTGGCCATCTGGTTATTACCTTCTTGTTTTTCAAGTATACTTCGTTCATCAGCTGCATGCACTTGTCTTCGTTGTCCTCCCATGCCTTGGTGTAGTCCTCTTGGCTTACAACCACAAAGTGTCGGTGGTGAGGGATGCCTAGCATGATTTCGAAGTGTTGGGTGGTGAGGTTGATTATGACCTCACCCTTTTCATTTTCGACACATCTTATGTCTTTGTTATAACAATGGGCCACAACCATCATAAATTCATTATTTACTGCACTGACGGGGATCCCCCCAGGAAAATGCAGTCCACTGCCCACCAGCTTGTCCATCCAAGGACTTCCTATGACTCTCCTGGTTCTGGTCCAGAAATCCTCCATGTCGATGTGACCGAGTTCGGAGTCTCTTATGTCCAGGTCATATTCTGCCTGGGACTCAGGCATCCTGACCCTTTAGTATTTATACTTCATTTCTTCTTCCGTAAGCTTAGCCTTACCCTTTGACTTTGTTGGCTTCTTGCTTGATGTAGACATATATGGATCTGAGTTCAGTTGCTGATCTGTAACAAGAAGAAGAGAAGTCCAATGCCAAAGAGCCATATTAGCTATCATATCTTCCATTAAAGCACTAGAGAATAGAATGAGGAGTTAGCAATTTCAAGGCCTCAGGGCGTAGGGTGCAGGAATACTGCAGGCTGCAGAGCTATTAGAATGGTGCACTGAATCAGAGTGTTACAGGGAATAAATCAGCACCAAAGGGCATAGGATGCAAGGATTTTGCATATGACATCATGTTATTGTAAGCAGGGATGCGCCTGCATCGTTATGTAGTTTTATACTTGGTGCAAGGAATGTTGGTGTTACATGGGTACAGGGTGCACCTGTGGCACAAGTATTTGACTTGCAACATGGAAGTTTGGTGTGCCAAAGGGCTCATCTTTTTTTCATGTAGCACACACTTTAAGCGAGCAGAAGGGGACTTTGGCACGGCGCAGGGAAAGCTTGCATGACATATTGTTGTGGTAAGTGGGGATGTGCTTGAGCTATTTATTAGGATTTACTTGGTTTACACAGTGCAGGGAGCTTATGTGTTGCAGTCAATTTTGGCGCGCCATAGGCATGATTGTGTTTCCTATTGCAAGGGTGGCGAGTGTGCTAAGGGAAAAACACATCTTTGGAAATGATTTTTCAAGCTTTCCTTCTTTCTGACAGATTCATGATCCTTTAGGCTTGACTCCACATCGATTCAAGCGGTGAAGGGGGCAAAGAAAAGAGGTTTTGGATTTGTTTTCCAGGTAGAGCCCTCTTGGCCAGCAGATCTAGAAAGAGGAGGAAAACAACTTTGGGGAGAAAAATTGTAAGAACAACAAGGGGGGGTTACAAATCCGATGTCTCCTACCACACAAACAATAAAAAAAACCATAAGAGGAGCAAGAACCACCTACCCGGAATATATAGGATGTGAGAGACAAAAAGGGGTCCACAAACGTGATATGAGGAAGATGGGCATGCTGACAGGTGCAAAGGAATAAAGTTATCACGTTTTTTGAATTGTGAAAGTGACAGGGCAGGTGCGCCTATATATAGGCAAAGGTGCAATAAATGTGCCAACCATATTTTCAAGAGGCACACCAAAACACGTGTTGACATGTAAAATGGTCTTCCCTTTGGCGCAGATAAACGCGTGTCAACATAGAAATATTTACGCCTTAGGTGCAAATTAATGATTGCTAACACTTCATTCCTTACGCCCTTTGGCGCACCCAAACACGGCGCAATAATTTAGTTGTTAACATGAAGGCGTATGCGCCTTGGCGCACGCAAGAAAGACACATCACGGGAAGGTGCAACAATTGATGTGTCAACATGTCAATCTGTGCGCCAAAGGAAATGCATGGAGCACAAATTTATTTTGTGTAACACAGATAAAAGGTGCACCCAGCCAAAAAGGGACTAAAATGGATAAGTTCGGAGAAATAGATTTCCGAGAAAGGGATTTTGTAACATTCCGAACGTAGAGGGGTCCCTGATGAGGGACCAGGACAAAATTTGGTATAGTTACTTATAAAACTTCCGTCGTCAATTTTACAGGATAACAGGTCCCACACCTTTTGTCGTAGCACTTGAGCAGATCATTCTTGGCAGCATGCTACCCCTTAACTTGGTTGACAATCAAATCACTGTCACCAAAAACTTGCAAGTTCTTTATTCCTTTCTTTATCGACCAATGCAATCCTTGTATCAAGGCTTCATATTCAATAGTGTTATTAGAACATGTAAACAGAAATCTAAAAGCTGAATAATAATTAACTCCTGGAGGTGAAACAAGCATAGCTCCCCCCTGCACCTTATCTAATTCTTGATCCATCAAAGAAAAATTGCCATACCTCATTGTCATCCTTGTGATCTGGCTTGGTGATGCTAGGAATAGGCTGATTTTCTTCATGTATGCGATAGACTCCTAGCTCAAATTATTCTATTTCTTGATAAGGATCTAAAGCATGCATCTTGCTTGCCCATTCATCAAGAGTCAAATCAGGGATGCTTCCAACCTTGGTGTCAACTTCATCAGTGCTTGGATAATCCTCTTGATCAAACGTTGAAAAATTGGTATTGATTTGGCTTGGAGTGTGAGGCTCAATGTGAAAGTTTGCAATAGGCTCAGAACTAATTGTGGCCTTGGTTCCATACCTTGTTTTGAACAACATGTGTGACTAATCAGCAGATAAGTAACCTCCAATCAAGTAGCTATAAAATCCCTTAACAAACATAGGGCAAAGAGTGGTGGAATATCTATCACCGAGACATCTTGCAAAACAACAACATTGGGGCATGCATGCAAAGTGAGACTCAAGTTTTTAATGACTCCTACTGTTGTTACTATTTTCCCATCCAATTACACTACCCCTTTGGATATGACTTCATATTGAAGCCCCAATTGATCATCTATTTGCTTGGGCATTACTGAACTACTTGCTCTGGAATCAATCATGCAGTTGTGTACTAATTGGTTTCCAATTATAAATGAAACATAGAATGGAGGGGGCTTCAACATTTTACCTTGTTCTCCTTCATGATTCCCTTTAGGTTGGGCAGCATTTTTTAGTACCTTCTCTTGCATTTGGACCTATTGATTCGAATTTTACCATTCCTTCATGGCAGCTTGTAGCAAATGTAGCAAATCTCTTTGGCCTGGGATGGATAGTGATTCCCACATTGATATGTTTACATTTGTCTTCTTCATCTTATCAATGATTTTGAATGGAGATGAAGCATCTCTCTACTATCCCTTGGCCTGCACATTCATTCCTTGCACATGGGCAGCAACAACTGGCATCTGGTTTGGCTTAGGATCTGGTTTGGGTGGTCCTTGCATGTTTGGAACTGCATTTTGTTTTCCAATAGTTTTTAGAGTGGTAGAAGGTTGTCGATTACTTTGAACCAATGGATGTCCTTCCCCAAAATTTCTCCTTTTTGACCTTGTGTTGGCTGCAACACTTTGAGAGATTGTTTGATTCATACCACAAAAATCTTCTACTTGTCAGTTTACAAGTGTGGTATCATTTGGAGCTGATTGTTATTGGGATGTTTCTTATTGTTGGTTATTTCCTTGATTCCCTTCACCCTCCACACCAGTTTTTGTTACCATTAATGCTTGATTTAGAGCACCATTGAAGCACATAGACTGGTTGTGAGGTTCATTCCATGGGAAACACCAATCATACTCCTGAGCTATGTTATTTTGTACTGGCACTAGTGCTTTAGAGGCAGATGTAGCATTGGGATTATAGGGCTAAAATGGTCTATTGGCGGGAGGTCGTGCTTGATTTTGACTTGCAGCTGGATTGGGTGGTCTTTGAGGCTGATATGGCTACCTGTTAGGCTAAGCTTGAGGCTAGTAAGAAGTCCTAAAACCTTGGGCTTGCTGCCTCTTGAGTGTAACCAGCTCATTACCTAAATTTTGTAATTGCTTCATGACTTCTTGAAGTTCATTTGAGGCACTAGAATATTAAGTAGAAGCTTCACTTGAATTATGATTTCTAGGAGTGGGAATAGGAGCTAAAATAGGTGCTTGACTAGTACTTGGACTCTCTAAATTTGGATACAATGGAATTGGAGGCCTAGGAGCTAGCTTACTAGCTTGAATCAGAAAATTTTCAGCTCTAATGGCAATGCTATAAGCAGCAGGGATAGTTGTGCCTCCCATGGATTGAATTAACATAGAAATATCAAAATTTAAAGCTTTAAGGTAATATAGAAAATCACCTTCTGCTATTGGCCTTACCACCATTGGAATTCTCTCCCAATTCTTTTGAAATCTGAAGTTGAAGTTAGTCAGCTGCTCATTGGGAGCTCTCTTGATAGTTGTCAATTGTTCTAAAAGGGACAAGTTATCTCCCTTTTCTTCAAACTGCTCATGGAGAACTATACAAAGTTGGTTCCAATTTTGGATATATCCTGAAGCAAGGATCCTGAACCATTGCAAATATTTTCCTTTTATTGAAGATGCTAGTAGTTTGACAGCAACTTGCATCTCATCAATCTCATGGATTGCACAAATATTAGCAATATCCTTAACATGATCACCAGGAGTGGTCTGATTCTCTCCAATAAAGTATGGAATGTTCTTTAGTGCTGAAACTGGGATTGGATTTTGTGCATTGAGAGAAAGTGGGTTGCTGCCAGTGAAATTGACATATGGGTTGTGCTGTGCTATTCTGATTGGCCTTAGAACCCTTGTTGATTGGATGAAAGGTCTACCAGGTGGAGGAGTTGATAGAGTTCTGTTTGGTGGAGATGGAGACCTTTGGATTCTTCTCCCTCTTTGTCTTCTTCTTGGAGATAATTGTAGATACTCAAGCAATACTTCTTCTTCTCCAACTCTTGACCTTATGGTGATTCTTCTCATGAGTTTTCAGGCCTGTACTGCTAAAACCAGCTGATTCTTCTTCCTTGGAGTCGCCAGATGTGCAATTTAGGGCTCTTTTAAGCAAGAAACTTGTAAAAAATGCACATCAATTTTGTTGCAATGAATATGAAGACCTCTAAGGTCCCACCAGGCGTGCCAAAACTATTAGTGCAAATCAGCAGCACCTCTGGATGTTGATCAAATTTCTAGTTTGGCATTTGGACATCCACTGTGATTGCACAACATTGAATCTTTTCCCAAAGTTTGGGACTTGTAAAAATGGGAAAAGAATCTCTAGGTTAGAGGCATGTTCCTCAACTCCTCTGGTTAGGTGTATTACTTGAAAATTGTAGAGGTTTAAACTCAAAATCCTACTATAAATTCCAAGGGGACAGAGATAAAGAATACAAAAGAATTAAAACTAATGCTAATAAGGTGATGCACCAAAGGAGGAGTGAGCATTTTTTACTTCTACAAATTGAAACAGATTACAAAAATGTAGTAAAACACCATGCAGAAACTAATAAAATGTAATGAAAGATCATGGATGAATCAAACAACACAAGAAGAGGACTGAAACTCATTCACAGAGCTTGCATTGTCATTTCCAATATCAAAATACATGCATTACATCAATAGAAAGGAAAAAAATATGTTGCAGTCTTGAAAGAGGTCTGGTATTCCACAATATCACTTTCTAAGGTGAAGGAGGGAACCTGAAAAACACAAAAAATGTCCAACCCTTACAAAATGAGCCAAATCTAGCTTTTAACAATGCCCATTCGAGCTCAGGAGAGAGAAACATGGGAAAACATGAGAGAAGCTTCAACCACCAACAAAAATTCAATAAAACAACATGGGCATCCTTAAAAGTCCATTCCCTGACGTTTTTACCATGCTGGGAGAGAATGCGAGCCATGCTGCATTAAAAATGGTGGTTGAAATGTCATTTTTGTTCATTTCCACGTGCCAGAGGATTTTTCCAATTTTCTCCCTCCAAAATCCACCAAAACACAAAATTGACTCCATAATCATGTAGATAATTTCACTATTTTTCCATTGATATAAAGAATGCCCAAAACCAAGCTCTGAATCGAACGTTATGCCCATTTGAAAATTTAGGACAAAAAAGGGCCGAAAATGGTTGGCGGGACAAAATTTTAAAATTTTTCCCCTTTTGCATTTGGGAAAATTTCCCCAAAAATCTCCATGCCCTGCCATCCTGGTGCCATGTGGCACATCCTGATTGGCTGCAGGCCCTTTTTGCTTCATTTTCCATCATTTCAGCCTTTGGAAAATTTTCCAAAAATTCCCCGCCAGTTGGATAACCTGAGGACACGTGGCAGGATGTGGTTCATCGCGGGCCTTTTGCTCTATCTTTTCCGTCACTGTTGACCATCTTCCCTGAGCTGGACACGTGGAAGAATCCTATTAGACACGGGCCTATCTTCCATTTTTTTCCTACGAGCCTGTCTTGTGTTTTTTGTGGCCACATGGACACGTGGCATGATCCCATTGGCTCGGACTTTGGGGGGCGGGCTTTCCTTTTTGAATTTTCCACACTTTTTCACTTTGGGAAAAATTCCTAGTTTCCCCCCATGCTCCACTGGTCTAAGAACATGTGGCGTTATCTCATTTTTTGTGTGGACTTATGGGCCACAAACTCCCCTTAACACCTTCGCCAAACACTTTGGCAATTTTCTAAGTCTCCCTCCACGCTCCGCCATTCCTTTGCTGACATGGCGTCATCCCATTGGTTGCGCGAGTTGAAACTTAACTTTGTGCCCTCACCAAATACTTCACTGAATTTTCATATTTTCTCTGCCTCGCTGACTTTTCTTTTCCCTGAGGACATGTGGCGCAGTGTGATTGGGTGCGAGACTTCGGGCCGAAAATTTCCTTTCTGAATTTTGCCAACACTTGGTAAAAATCTTGAGTTTTCCTCTTCCTCTGCCCTTCCGGTAACACGTGGCCTCCTTCCATTGGCTTGGGATTTTTATGGTAAAATTCCCCATTGCGCCAACACTTAGAATTTTTTTATAAAAAAATTATCCCACCTCCGCTTTGCTATGATGCCGACGTGGCGACTTCTGATTGGCTGGTGGGGTTGTCTTGGGAAAATTTCCCACAAAAACTCCGCAGAGCCATAACTTCAAAAATACATGGAGTTAGGAAGAAAAATTTACCTTTTTGGAAAGCTGAGAAAAACTTCTATCCAATGGTGCCATTTCCAGAAGGTTTTGAGTGCCTAAAAGATAAAAAATTATGACTAAGGCACAAGAGAGGAAAGAATGAAGGAAGTTAGCCAAAAAATGAACAAGGGGCTCATTTTTGGATAACAGCACCTTCCTTAAAAAGGTCTCCTTTTTCATTATCCTGGGGGGACTCCTCTAGAAACATGACTTTGATAGTATTCTCTTACGATGCCTCAAAAGTTTTGAAATTCCTTATACCATTAAGGAGGTTCACGATGGCATATGTGGAGGTCACTTTAGTGGCCTTGCTATTGCTAAGCATATTCTTCGCCTAGGCGACTACTTGCCAACCCTTAACCATGATTGTTGTGACTATGTCAAACACTATGTGAAATGTTAATGACATTCCAACCTTCATCATACACCTAATCATGCCTTACAGGTCACTTGTGACTTTGGCCCTTCTCTCAATGGGGTTTGGATCTTATCAGAGAAATCAATCCTCATTCTTCCCAACGTCATCAATGGAGCATAACTACTATCGAATACTACACAAAATGGGTGGAAGCCATACCGCTCATCTCCATGAAAGTCAAGAAAATATGTGAGTTCATTAACCATCACATCATTTTCCACTTTGGTGTCCCTCATCACCTCATCACTGATAATGGAAAACAATTCAAAAACAATACACTACAAAAACTTTGTGAAGCCTTCGACATTCAGCTTAATTTCTCATCACCTTATTACCCACAAACCAACAGCCAAGCTGAATCCACTAACAAAACCCTCAATAAAATTCTCATGAAAGTGGTTGACAATACTGGGAAGGATTGGCATATGCACATTCCTTTTACTCTATGGGCATACCACACTAGTATTCACACTTCCACTATGGCTACACCCTTTTCACTGGTCTACGGTACCAAGGCTATTCTGCCTCTCGAAGTCCAGATCCCCTCACTTCACATTTCTCTCCATGACATGCTTACTGATGATGAATTTCATTAGGACCACTCAGCACAACTAGAGTTATTAGAAAAATGTCATCCTAACGCTCTGGATCACCTTCAAGTTTACCAATAATGTATCAAACGTGCTTATGAAAAACGTGTTCATGAACAAACCTTCCAAGTTGGTGACCTTGTTTTGAAAGAAAATCAACACATAACTAAAGTAGAAAAAAGTAAACAGGGAAAATTCACTCTTAATTGGCTTGGACTATACATCATAACTCATACCTATGGATCGGGTGGCTATCGCTTGTCCTTGCTTGAGGGTAAACCCGAACTTGAGCCCTTAACACATTACATCTTCGATCATTCTATTTTCGACTCGTTGTCCTACCTCACCCTTCTTCTCTCTCCACACTCATCCCTTGAGCACTATCCACTCCATCCACCTCCCTAATGATTAAACAAGAATCATGTGAGTACCCATCACTTTTTATCTTCTCGTGAATATGTGTACCACGGCACTACACATAGCATGATTCTCATGGATACTTTTCATCTACCTTTAGATGAGATCCCATGGTCATTCCACCTCACCTTTTGAAAGATATTCCTATCCTTCACCTTGGTCTTGTCCATGATTTCAAAGACCTCCAATGGGAAAAAACTCCTTGAGTCAAACTTCTAATAAAAAAAGATGAATCCCTCAAAAGGACATCTTCCTCTCAACCAAATTGCTACTACAAATAGACTGCTCCCTCAAAGGACAGCTATGTGAAGCTTTAAAAAAATGAGAGAAAACGAAGCTTCCCACATTGATCAGCTTCATGAAGACCTCAAAGAGTAGCATATTGTTTATCCCATATAGACTTCCCGCATTGATCATTCTATAAAAAAAAACACTTTTTAGTCATGGACTTGCCCTTTGTGACCTCGAACCTTTTTCCCAAAATACCTGTCACTCAAAACACATAAAATTAACTACCTTTCACATGACTTACCATTTCCACTCTCATTTCCTAAATTGCCTCAAGGGACATCTTGGAATTTTGACATTTGGTGATCCTGTGACTACTTTCACTGTAGAATAGTTCATCGTGCAATTCCTTTCAAATCTTGTATTCATCAACCCTTTTCAAGGTATAATCTACTCGGTATGATTCTATCCAATCAAGTGGCTTTATTGGCCCCTCTTATCTTTTAACCACCTTTGTTTACATTTGAATTGCCTTATACAGGAATTGGTCCTTGACGCTTATCTTTTGGGGTCATCTTCCCCTGTCGCCATAATCACCCTCACCTGTAACATTTTAACTATCATCTACCCACACCCATTAAACCTAAACCCACTACATGCTTGCATACCTACCAACTCATTTTCATCTTCTTCCCTAGCTCATGGGAGAAATACATCGGTCTGAGGTCCCTTTTCGTTGGGACTATGTAGGCAGCACTTCCAGGGCATGGGGCCCTGGAAGGTTAGCTTGGCCACTCTTTACCCTAACCATTTTCCCTACCTTTACCTGATTTCTTGTTCATATCAAAAACCCAGAAATCTATCCGATATCCACATCATTCAACCTACATACACTCCTCATGTTTCACATAATCTTTTACCACTACCATTATTTCCCATATTAATCTATAACCCATATTTAAACATTGAACACCATTACATTCATTTGAATTAACATGTATTACCAAAATACAGATCCATGCCTAAACCAACTTGACTTGATCCATGCCTAAACCAACCTGACTCGATCCATACGTAAAACTAACCTGACTCGATCCATGCCTAAACTAACCTGACTCTGTCATGCCTAACTCACCTAATCCATTCATATCATAACGAAAGTAAAATAAAATACACATCACAACACATAATCATCTGAACCTCATACATCTCATCATATAAATACATGTGTATCAAAATAATATACACTCATCTCAAAAAAACATGTGTCTATCATACATCGCTGGCTCGCAGGCTGCTATCGAATACAAAAATATCTTCGGCTCACAGGCTGATATCATGTACAAAATACTAATAAATACAACATCTCTTCGGAACATAGGCTGGTCTCATATATAATCCATATAAAAATGACTCGGCACACATGCTAGTCCATAGCAAGTCAATGATCTCCCCATCTGATGTCGGGGAATGCTCCCTATGCCTGTGTCTCTCCCAACCCCTCTACCGCACATGTTTGGTGCCTGGCACCTGCCTTACCTCCTGGTGATGGCCCCTCACCTGGGGCTGGCCTCTACACACTAGTGGCCTCACCACAACCTTGTCCCTGGGCTCCTCTGCCCCCTATACTCTCCACACTATGAGTACGGGATCTAGTCCTCTCACTGGAGGCCTGTTGTGCTCTATATTCGGCATAGGAGGACACCTCTAGCCCGACAGCTAACAAATGATCCTGATAATATTGTGCCTCTTCTAAGGCATCCCTGAATCTGACCATGGTCACTATCTATGGAGGTGCCATGGGTATCACTACTTATGTGGGTACCTGTATAAGGGAACCCTATCCCTAAACCTGCACTAAAGCCTTATGCTGGTACTAGAGCCTGATTTGGCCCTAGAATCTGTGCTTGTGCTTGTATCTAGGCCTGCAGGGTAGGTAATATGTGCCTGTGCTACTGGTCAGCTAGCCCTGCAGACTCGTAACCTAACCCTTGCACTGTGGCCAACTAGCCCCTATAAATCTAGTACCTATGCACTTGTAGGGCAGCTATCTACTCTCCATCTCCACCTATCTCCTCTCCCATATCCATCTCCCCTTACCTTCGCCTGCACAAGAACCTGTCCCTACCCTTCCTGAGACTGTAGCGTTGACTATCTAGGCCTATAATGATGGCAACATGTGCCTCTGAACCATATGAGCTACCCCTACATGATCCCAAGCTGCATCACTAAATTAGCCACCTACCCCTGTAGGGTGTCTCTCTGAACTGTGATGGTGGCTAGAGTCTGGTTTGCTTTTGGCCTTAGTAGTACTATCTCTATAACTGTGCCTGGCCACCACTGTATGTACCCATCTACAATCCTAGCATCATCAATCTGTGTATCTACTGGCTGCTCCTCCTATCCAGTCAGACATCTGTGGGTCATAGTGGAGGACATAGGTCTCTGCATGTCATCTCTTTTATACTTTGGGAAGGGTGGTGGTACATCCATAGACTAACCTGAACTAGCACCTAACCCACTCTATGGGTATCCACTCATGCTCTACCTGACTCTCCTCCCTTTTATCCACAGATATAGTTGTAGCCCATCTAGCTCCATGTGACCATCTATCTGTATGTGGGGAAGCCCACATATGGCCTCCAAATGATGTCCACCCCGGACAACCCGTCCAACAACCTCCTGTATTGAGCTACATCATGAGTATCTCTAACACCTCGGGCCTCTCCCATGGTCAGTACCCACCACCTGTACCCAACTCTCAAAACTCTCCATGGGAATGCATCTGCCTAGGGCATCCCCATTGGTCGAACATAAATAATGTGATCGTAAGCCCAGCCATACAGTAGTATGGTGCAGCAAATACTGAACCTTCGTAGTCACCCGTAGGCCCATATCTCTCTATATACCTGTGTCAGCAATGCAGGTGCCCATGCGAACCATGTCCGTTGTATCATCATGTCATGAAGAAATCCCATTAGTGACCTCAGGAATCTCCTACCCTCTGCATCCGGCAGTGCCAAGTAGCACACTACCTCCATCAAAAGTACCACTGACCTCATCTCCTCTGAATGAGCTCTATACATTGCTCCATAGCTCATGCTAGCACTATGGAATGTCAAATCTACTACACCCTCACCAAAAATGGGTGTTAGTAGCTTCTCCGATTCCTCTAAAGAGATAGAATAAACCTGGGCCCCTAATATACGCAACCATAGAATCTTGTAGACGTCCTCCGTAAGGTGATCATCATCTCACCTCGTCGACATATGGAAGGTGTTGGTCACCAAGTCCCATCTGTCGATGAGGGAAACCATCACACTTGCCTCCCTGACTACATGTTGGTAGCACCTCACCCCTATCAACCACACCTCTACAACATGTTACCACTCCTCATGCATCGTTCTTTGCCCATACTATCAATAATAAGGGTATGGCACCCAAGCCCTCATCCACAACTCATCTCGGGCCTGCATCCCACAAGAGCAATGTATTAGTACACCTTCCCAAATTACCCTATTTCACCCCACATCCCAACCTAATCTCTTTCCCCACTCACATATCATTGGCCCAATCACTAATCCAACCTACCCAAACCCATCTACCCTACCTATCTACCCTAACCCTCACCCAAACCTACCCAAACCCATCTACCCTACCTATCTACCCTAACCCTCACCCAAACCTACCCAAACTCATCCACCTGAAACTATCTACCCTACCCCTCACCCAAGCCACCTTAAACCCTTCCCGTCTCCCTTAACCCTTTTCCCTCTCACCTAATCCTTTCCCACCCTTCCCTTACTCTATTCCCTTTTTTGTCCCAACTTAACCTTAGGTCGACTAACCCTGGTTATCCCTTGACCGACCACGGTCTCCCCTTGACTGGCATCAGTCATTGTTCTTGTGATCGATACCAGTCACTACTCACTGATTTCGGCCACAAGTCGACTGACGTCGATCACTGTTGTGTCACCCACCATGACTTTCCAACCCTACTTTTTCCATCCCTACTCATTCTACCCACCCAACTCACTCCTTACACCCCTAAATATCCCTCTATTACCCTCTAGCTCTACACCCGTACCCTTCCCCATTCCCTTTTTCCCTCTCTTTTTCCCATTTTGAAATTCTTCCCCCCCTCAAACCCCCCCATTTTTCATACTTTATATATTCTACATCAAATTTACCAAACAATGAATCAAAATGTTTGGAACCTACCACATCTCGTTGCTACCATCATGGTGGAACCTCTGGCCTCCGTGCCACTCCTTCCCAATCCCTCTCTAGCCTCTGCCATCCTCGAATGACCTCTCACTCTCCCAACCAATCACCTCACTCGATCCAATCTCGCGGCCCCACCTCTCACCCAATAAATCTCACCTATGTGGCTCACCAACCAATCTCTTTGCTGTACTCTTTTGTCCTCTTCCTCTTTTCTCTCTTCTTGTCCTATTCTTCCTTTTAACAATGCACAAATGAATTTTAAAAAAAACATACGTTTTCCACTTTTTATACCTTACCTGATTCAACCGACATCGGTTTCCCCTTGAATCACATTGGTCGTATGCCCTCGTCCACCAATGTCGGTTCTCATAGATCATCATTAGAAAATCTAGACCGCTATCAGTTACCCTACATACTCATTGCCCTCACATTGACCTAATTTTCCTTACCTCCTCTTTCTTTTGCCCGCCCTACACCTACTTGGACCACTTTACCTTCCCCCCTGGCCATCCACCTTCTTCAAGTTCACCTCGTCAGTTGTTGAAGCTTCATTTTTCTACCCCTCCCTCGGCCTTACCCATGCTGTGACCTATCTACCTAGACCCAAAATATTGTTTGTGTTCTTTGAACCAATGTGCTCACTATACCTTGTGACACTGTTACCCATGTTGTTTGGCCTCATACCCTTACCTTGCCTATTGTCATGATGTCTATTTTGACCCTACCTTTGGTGTACCGGAACATACCTAAACGTTCTTACACCTAACCTATGTTGTGTCTCCTAACCTTATCTTATACCTTGGATACCGGATTCACTTCACCCTTGTTTGGATAAACCTATCGACCTTAGACGATGTAGAGTTTTCCTGCTCTTTAAACCGATAGCATGCTACAGTTTCTACATGTGTGTGCATTTGACTTTTGTTACCTGTGACCCTAACCCATTACCTATATTTCTCGAGTAGACCTTTCACCCTTTTCCCCTGCACCAATTTGCCTTTTCCTCACATTTACCTTTTATCAAACTACTCACTGATTCAACCTGTTGCCTCGTCAGTTCCTAGTTTGAGGGGGATCACCTTCACCCACACATTGGGAAACCACATCTTATTTTTAATAGCATAGCTTACCAATACAAGCTACGCAACAAAAAGGGGCAAAATGTAGACACTAAAATTAGGTCACACTCCCCTTTTGTCCCTCGACATATAAACACCCTTTATTACATTTACCTAGCCATGACCCCCTTCACCCCACTAATATTAATTTAATTAATTTAGTTAAATTAATGCATTATCTTCACTATATTTATTATTTAAATATCTTATTTAAATAATATCTATACATACAATTCACTTAGACACCTCACCAAGCTTACTCAACCTAAGACCTATTCTTAACAAGTTACCATAACTAACTAAGACTTACCCAAACCCTAAAAATCAATGACTACATTCCCTCTAACCACATTCCCACATGCTCACAAGAGGCTCCAAGTCTAATCAGTGGGATAACGACACAAGATCTGAGGAAATCAGGAGGATCTCCCTAATTTTAGTAAACCTAGGAAATCCTGCCTTGACTGACGTCGGTTACCAGTAACCGTCACCGGTTTAAGCCAGACCGCCATCGGTTACTCCTTTTAACCCAAAAAAAACCTTATTCTCAAAGTTGGAACTTAGAAGCATTGTAAGTTTATGAAGCAAGAACAAATCTTAGATGAGACAATGAACAAATCTTCAGGGAGCCAATTCTAGCAAGAACTCACATCCAAGGAAGGAGATTGAGGATCTTCTCCTGCACATCCATCCCAGCCATGTTCTGATCTATCTAAGAAAAGAGGAGTGTGCATACAGCCCATGCAGAAGCTTTTCTTTAGTTGGTGATCACTTGAAGCCTTCAAACCCATCATCAGCACCTCCATCCTTCACACATAGACCTTTAGGAATGAAATCCAAGTAAGTACAACATCATACTTTCCTAGTTATTTCATTTCATCATTATTTTTATCATCCATTGTTTATCTTTCTCCCTATTGATCTTCTCCAACATTTTAACCTCCTTAGACCCATCAAAACCTTGCACAAAAGCCTACTCCAGTCACCCATTACCTCGTCCCGACCAACCAAAATCCTTTGTGTAATCACAAAGGAGACCAAAACCCCGTTCTGTGACATTTCTAGATCTCCCCCCCCCCCCCCCCCCCCCATAGTAATCTGGTGCTGGGCTATACCTAACCATGGTCAGTCACCCCCTAACCGACACCGGTCTCTTTGTTTTTCCCACACACCAGCCTTAAACAGAGACCTACCCACCTAATTTTACCTCACCCTCACTCACCTGTGACCTACCCGAGACCTTTATCAGACCTGCAGAGATCCAAAACCTATCACTTGACCTTGGATTCTATTCTAGCTTAGCCTGTTATATTAGATATACTTCTTATTGTGTTTTTAAGTGAGATACCTAAATCATTTAAAAATAATAATAGGATTTACATTGTTTACTGCATTAATTTGTTTAAAATAGTGGACTGATAGCCATCTAGGAATTACCATGCTTCCCGAGATCTAGCTCACACTAGGAAGTTCACTTTCCATATTGTTTAATTCCTTTTAGTGGTTTTGTTTTCATTACAGGTAGTTCCTCCTGGCCAAAAGGAAGCTCTCACGGTCAGTTGTGGATTCAGAATTCATACGCGTGTAACAACTCATCAACCGACATTTGAAAAGGTATTCCTCCTACTCCTGTTACCCTATCTATCTTTTCAATGATTCAAAGAAACAATCTAAGAAAAAGGTGAAACACCTAGCACTGAAGGAAAAAACATGCGCAGAAAGAGGCAGAAAGCCGAAAAAGCATGGGAAGGCAAAGTAAAGATGTCTAGGAAGCAAATTTACACTTTGAATTAGATTTGGAGCTCGAACACCTTCTTGAAAGGACTTGAATAATCATTAGGGACTTTTTTAACCATTTTCTAACAATGTAGCACTTGCAATTTTGGGTGCGTACAGAAACCACACACACATTATAGATAGTAAAATTACATTGAGGTCCCATATTTGATCATGAAGGTGACCAATATGAAATTAATAATGATGAAGATCCTATTATCCAAAAAATACCACCTACAATCCCATTTGATATATTCATTGGAATCTTGAAAGTTAAAATAAAAAATCAATGTTAGTGTTCTTACAATATTACTAGAAAACAAAAAATGGAAATGTGCATAAAGGAATAAGATAAACGAAACTCAAGATAAGCCCTCAATCGAAAAAAATCCACCTTCTAGAAGCTCTCTACTATTTTTATTGGCTACTACTTTTGTATTTAATTAAGCTATACCCAAACCCAATGTTAAAAATATGGGTGATGTTGGTGATCGTTTTGAGCTCGCTCCTTAGTCTTAAATGTGCTTGCCAAAGTTTTCATGTCTTGCTTGCTAGAACTGTAAAATATGCATGTTCAAAGGATAAACCCATGCTAAACCCAGAAAAATCCTGTGTTAGTACAATAAATCTAGTGTGAATCTTCTTTCCCAGTTTAATTAGTCATAAACACATTGTTACAGGAATATTTTTGTGTAAAACCTATTCAAATATTAGGATCAACCCTTGCAAAAATATTCATGTATTGTCCTTTTTTTAATCCTTATTCAAAATGCATTTTATTTCCCGACACCTAAAGGCACATGACATTTTTCGATTGGTTTCACTATTTTGGGATTTACTTGCATATTTACAAACTTTACATAACATGCAAAGTGAAAATAAAACCACAAAATCCAATCTAATATTCCAAGGAATATTTGAATTCATACGGTGCAAAGTGCAAATATACCCCCACTCAATGAAGGTAAACATGTATACAAGTATTATTGGAGTGGGGAGATGGAATTTTTATGCACTCTTGCATCATGCAACCAATGAATTGAAAAGTTAAAATATATATGCACGAAACCTGACAGAGGACATGTGTCAATGTTTCAAGAAAAGTCAATAAGTGGGTGATCGGGTTAAACTTATAGTGTTGCACTCGTTTGAAAAATTGGACAAAGATGGAAATAAAATCCGCAACCTTGTTGCTCTTTAAAAGTAAAACATGTGGACGTATTATATTCAAATAAAAGGGGAACATTGAATGGACAGGATTTGTTGAATTTATGGCTACCACCATTAATGTGCTTTGCATATATCAAGGTAAGATTTTTTTTAAAAATCGATCATTTCGAATTACTACCTTGCATACAAGAAATTTGAATCCCTAGCTCTGTTAAGTTTATAATATAGAGATAAAAAATGTGAGTATAGAGAAGTACGCTTGAGCCAGAGAATTTGGAGCCACGAGTGTAGGGAAGAATTTCAGAAAGCTTACAAGAAATGGTCAGTTCTTGCATTTCATTTGTATTCTTGTTGTTTGATCTATGATTTGCAAATAATTAAGAGGGGAAGTTTAAATGCATAAGATGAAGCCCATGGTGTCAGGATTTAACATTTACTCTAGTATCACCAGTAATTGGGACACTATTACAAATATAAATATGTTAAATTTCAACTTGGGTGACTTTTTACGAAGACTTCGTGCTCCCAATAAAAGTGAATTCATGGGAGCCATTGATTCTAGCCACATTTCCCTAGCCGTTGCTTCCCTCTCTCTATGCATTTTCTAGAGCTAGTAAGGATTTGTGCTAATAATTATGATCTGTAAAAAGGGAAGTCTTATATGGAAGTGGTGAAGGAGTGTTGACCCTAACACCTAGAGCATTTAGATTAATGCTAGGGTGAACCAAAATTGTGAAACCAATAAAGAAATAAATAGAGTCATCCTTGGATGATTTTGAACCCAAAAAGAAATATTATGCTCAGATCATGAATACTAAATGGTTTTTGATTGATAGCAAGTCTAGCATAAGAATCCCTAAGAATTTTCTCAGATCAAATTTTGTGGCAGAGGTTGAAGACATAATTATATTGCTAAGTATAATTGATGGTCTAGATATGGTTTATGAATTTAAAGAAATCGATGTGTCCATACATTATGGTTATCTTGGAAAATAAATGAAAATATTTCTGGGCAAAACTCATAGCTACATTAATCCACCCAAAACTCTTCAAGTTAGCCATAAAAATAAATATGGGCACCACTTCTAAACTTGAGTTTTATATGATGTCATACTTGATTTACAATATTACAAGACACAAGGTTTTTCCTTGCCTCCCACAAAAGGAAAACTTCAAATATTATAGATTATATGATGTTTATCCCTAGCTAAATCTAGAAAATTGGAAAATAAATGCCAGACAAGTAAATGATGCATTTTTTACACCTATAATCTATCTTTTCAAACCATAATGGGAGCTGAAAGGAATGATAACTAGATCATACCAAGCCAAGAACACAAATGCCAATCAAACACCATGATCTATAAGATGAAAGCATTTCGCCAGAATAACTTTACATAAAACCTTTGCAAATAAATGAGAAGCAATATCATATATTATTATGGAACTCAATGCAATACATGAGAATGGGCCTTGCTTAAATAGGTAAGAATAAAAATCTAAGAAACCAGTCAAGTCGTATATCAAGCCATAAATCAAGGAAATAACTAGTCATCAAAGAAACTAGTCCAGACCATACATTTAGGAGAGAAGCTAGAAATCAAGGATCTAGTCAATACCTTAGATCAAGGAAAGAACTATACCTAACAACTAGATAATATCTCCTAATATCTAAATAAGATAAAATAAATATCCACACACATAAGTGGGTGAGGATAAATACAATAAAGGTAAATAAAGTACTTAGGTGAACATGAGCTAAGGTAAATACCTACTCTAACAGGAGCAATATAGAATATCTAAAGAAGATAGGAATGCAATATTGGAGTATGGTTGCTTTTTTATTCAACATATGTTTTTTATTTATATTAGTGGATTTGATGGGTACCCATAAAAATTTCCTAGATATGTAGATGACAAGTGTGACCTGTGTGAAATTTCTATATAGTTGGCACCAGTACAAAAAATGATTCTAGGCAAGCACAAGACCAACATTAAATTTCCTATCAAGATTGGAGGATGTTCTTTCCCCATTATTACAAAGGATAGATTAATGGAAGAAGAGATGGAAATGTTTAAAATGGATAAATTTGAACCAATATCTAAGTATGATATCAGATGGGTTGTTATTTTTGCTTTGGGAATCACATATGAGCATGAACCTCATTTTGAGGACTATTGGATGATTTGCAGAGATGAAGAGGAGGTCAGATTTAGAGAGTTTTATATAATGAACCTCATGCAAATAATTAATTTTAATATTTTTGTTATACCTCAAGGAATAATAGATAGTGATTCAATATTATATTGACCAAAATATTGAGTCACAACCAATTAATCCTATAGTTTGGGGTGAAGAAGAATCAAACAATCCACATAAGAGAATTGCTAATGTAATAAGAAGGACCTTGAATTGGTTACAAGGGAAAGGTATGTACTTGTACATCTAGAATAAAAAAGTGTTGAATGCATTCAGAGACTTGGGAATATTGAAGAAATATCTTCCTCTCTTAAAAGGAGATGATAAGATTGATACATTAGGAGGAAAAAATCCTCAATTACCTAACAAGAAACCCACTCCATGTATTATTGATGAATGGACTATTGCTACAGTGAAATTGGAACTTCTATGTCTATTTTAAAGCAAAAAATAGAATAAATTGTCTTAAAATCTATGTAAAATGTCCCCATCACCCAAGAAGTGCTTATAAAAGCTAAAGGAGTGGGCATAACCAAACCGAGGACTTCCTCGGTAATACTACCAGGATCATCTAGCACCTGAAAGAAGATGAGGGGATCCCTAAAAAGTGTTGATCCATAATTCAAAGTACAAAGTGCCAAAGAAAGAGAGGCATGAAACCTCAAGCACTTTGAGAGAGCTAAAAAGAAAGCCAAGATAATACTACCTCTAGCAAGGTATATTGACATTTCATGAAGGAAAGTGGCCATGATTCAAAGAAACACAAAAGTAGAGAGCATGAAGTGATTGATCTTTTCACCCTCACTGAGGCTAAAAAAAATCAGTTACTACATTAGAAGAGTAAAGAATATCACCATAGATTCAGGAAAAGATTCATGATATTCCACTTATACCACCAAAGGTTGCAACTACACTATTATTTCCAATAGGAGTATTAAAAGAGTTGTCCCAATAAAAAATAAGTCATAGTATCCCCATATCTAATAAGCCTAACAACATTATAATAGAACAAGGGTAAGGGGAATCAAGTGCAATACAGTTTAAAAGTCGGAATTTACCTCAGTTCATTTAACCACATGAACAAGTGAAAAATCCAATTGAAGTGATAGATACAAATGCACTTGAAGAAGTTCCTCCACTTTAAATCATTGATGTAACAATTTAAATCTATACATTGGGGGATAAAAGTGTCCCTCAGGTAGAGGAGAACAGGAAAGAAGTTTCCAAGCCATCAAATTTTGAAACAAAGGTTGAAATTAAAAATGTTCACATTGAAAGTTCAATACTTACATGGAAATAAGAACAAATTATTCAAGGAATTGTAAGTGAAACATATATATAAAGAATTATCTTTACTAAATATCACCCTCAGAAAGAATTAGGAGTTATAAAGGGTTATAAGCCAACTCATGGAATAGACCCTGCTTGAAGAAATTATGGTTGAACTCCACAAAAGGAGCGACTAAAATTGTGGAGATCATGATAACACAATAAGGATGCTACTAAAATGGTATGAGATCAAATCGATAAGAGAATTTGGAAAATTGATTTGAATAAATAATCGGAAAAGATAGGAAGTTAATGTGATTCCCAATCCATGAGACAACAAGAGGAATAAATCGCTAAATCCGCAAGGCCAACTATTGATGCAGGAGACTCAGGAAGACTATAATTTAACTTAAAACATCAGTCTAATAAAAGACGGCAGGCGATGATTATCAAATGAAGGTAAGATTCCACTCGCAGGTGGAAAAGTCTAGGGAAAAGAAACTCTAAGAGAAAAAATACGCTAAAGGATTTGTTCACCTCTGAGTGGAAGGAAAAGACCAGAGGAAGAAAAGAACCACAACTCGATAGTGGGAAGATTCAAGAAAATAATCTAGTCAATCATTCCTCCAAACTACAAGGAAGAACATTCAAAGAAAAAACTTGGAAAGAAATGACACAATGCCCACGCATATATGAATCAAAAAATCGCAATTAGCTAGAATTAGAACAGTCCACAAGAAGACTGGTAACCAGTTCATTAAAGTTACCCTCAAATATACATTAAAAAATAGGTAATTTGGGTCTCTAACAAACATCCACAACCACACTCGGGTCAAGGAGACCAAGTTTGTTGAAAAAAATTCCAACCCTAATCAATAACAATGACCAGTGGCGTTTACGGTAAGCACTGCACTTCTAAGCAGCAATAGAAGGATAGGGAAATTCAGAGAAAAACAATTGTGATTATAAGACGGATTTTGGTATTACGGCAAAAACCTACAAGAGCTCATAATAAGGAAAAAATATTCACAGCCTAAAAAACGTCATTGATCAGTAGATCAGCGAAGGATTTGATGGACTTGTGAAATATCCACTCCATAGGGTGATAAGCTTAAAGGTGAAATCACAATGAGCAATTATAATGTTACACATATCCCCTTGGGAAAACCTACCAGAGAAATATTGAAACATGATTCTACAGTGGCTATTAGTGGTTTGTTGCAAAATATGGATGAAGATAAAGAAACTAAGAAACGGTTAAAAGAAAATGTCAAAATATCGTCTTCATATGTGCAGAAGAACATGATATAACCTATAGATGAAGGGAAAGAAACGAAATAAACTTCTTCCATAACCCTAGAAGTCTTAATCAAAGTAGATAAGACCAAGGGAAAATTTTATGGTGTGGATAAATGGAAGGAGGAGTTATATAAAAAAATTAAATAATATTATAAAGGACATAATGAGATGTTATGATCAATTGACAGAAAGAACCAATGATGCCAGAGAATAGATAGAGAAATGCACTGATTAATTGTATTACTGGGATGGTATCTAACCCAAATTTGAGATAATAATTGAGTTAGATGATCAATTGATAAAAGAAGAGATTATTCCAATTGAATAAATTGGAATGTAACATACCTACCTAGATGTCATTTGATTAAGTATTGATATTCTATAAGAAGTTAAAGAAAAATTATTTGCAAAAAGGGTCTCAATTATAGAGTGCATTGATTATCTGGATTGTAGATTTGAAAAAAATATACCTGATGAGAATAGAATTACTTATGGAAACTTAGGGAAAATTTCCTTAACATAGGTTTTTGATCAAAGAAATCATGAATTCCATTTCAACTATAGTATTATTCAGAGGTTTGTTAGCATGGAACAAAAGATAACCAAATTAGAAAAAGGGATAAGAAAGAGTAAGAATGTAATTAGATAATTTGATCAAATGATGAAAATATAGTTTACAATATTCATGTTCCATGTTGGGCCAGATGAAGAAGACATCTCCAGAATATTTCACAAGTTCGATGCATACAATGAAATATTGTTAAAAAAATTGAAGCTAATCCTAGTATACCATGAACAAGCTTAGGCTTGTTTCCTCAAAACTTTCTTTCATCATTTTGTCTATCTTTATTCTTGATAAGTGTATATTTTCTTGAATCTATAAATTTAACTTACGCATGAGAAACAATGTAATGCAATATGATTTCATTTTTTTTATAGAGAATTGAATCTATTACAAACATGAAATTCATTATAACACTTTGAGTTTTTTGCATTTTTGTAAAAAATGGGGTTCTATAGGGGCCCTAGCCCAGGAAAAGATTTGCATACATTCTTGATATTGTATCAAAAGGGAAAAAAGGAAATATACTTAATTATTCTATCATTAAGAGATCCTCAATGAAAAGAGGAATCTTCTTCAAAAGCCTATTTTTCCTAACTACAAATTATTTAGTCTCAACATCCATTTGTACAAGTAAAACATCCACTACCAAACTATGAGACATGTCTAGATCCTTAAGCTCATCAATATTCACCCTAGGACCATCTAAAATTTTAATCAGCTCTAGATTCTTCTTGTAAGAAGAAACCCATTCCTTAATATCCAAACCACCCTTATAAAGATATTTCTTCCCTGATGCTTTGCAGGTAGAAGATAGAATGGAGGTGTTTACAAAATATTGGAGTTCAATTACAATAGTTTCTAGAACTAATTGAGTAAGAGGTTTGGATCTAGACCCACCCATGCATTTCTTCATGAAGAATGGTGACACTCCAGAAGGTTGTGAAGGTAAAGAATTTGTTGGCCTCTTCTCAAAATTAGAAATACACTTCTCCAATTTAGTCACTTTACGATAAAGAGTAGGCACAATGTCTATGGAAGTCCCTTCATACAACACATAAGATTCTAGAGGAATTTCTTTTACTGTAAATTCCTCATTATAAATTAAGGGACATGTGTTATCAAGTGTATCCTTCATAGAAAGCCTACATTTAAGCCAAAATTGCTTCAATCATTCAGGAGTCTTTTTATGCTCCCACCTAAAAAGATGAAAATACATCATTTGGAAAGAAAAGAAAATGGGACTAATCTTGATTAGCCTTCGAATTAAAGCTACTTGAACGGCTTGAGATGTCAGCAACCCACCATAGTCTTCTTGATCTACAATATCAAATAACATTCTCACAAATGCTTCATCTGGGCTTGACATGTCAAATATTAAATTCAGACCCTCAAATAAAATTTCCTTAAAATTGGATGCTAATGCTACTCCTGCCATCTTATAAACAAAGAATCTCACTAAGCTTCTCACACTTGAACTAAAAGAAGAGATGTGAGATTGTAGAAGAAATGGTGAGAATTTATAGTAAATATGAGGTTGGCGAGTTAAAATGAGAACAATCATGGTGAATTAATTTTTGAGATTGTTTATGATATCCACATGAGGGAGATAAAAGTGAAATATAATGATATTACTCAAAAATGAGGTAATTGGTCTGATGTAACTTAACACATGTGGAAATACTCTGCTCAGAAAGATATGGCAATATTTGTGTGTGTTTTGAAGCAGATTCACAAAAGGAAAGAATGATTAAAATAAAATCAAACCATTTGGGGGCACGGGGGCACCACTTAAAAAAATCATTGACAAAGGTTTTCCTCACCTACTGAAAGGGAATAATCAAATTTATGAGTCCAATACATGAATAATCACCCTGTTCATCTAGGAAGATGAATTATACATCAGGAAACATTTTTAAAAGATTTCTTTCTCACATGCACGATAGGGAATGGAGATTTTTCAAAGAAATAGATCAAATATTGTTGCTTAGGAATATTCCTAGAGAATATTCAAGTTTGGGGGGGGGGGGGGGGGGGGAATAAAACAAAGAGAGAATCAAATATTGTATAGATATGAGAGGCATGTTCTCATATCAGAGCGGGGTTAAAATTTTCTAAATTTTAGAAGAGATAGAGGATTTTGATGTGCTTTCTTAAAATCTAAATTTTAATGATATGCTTGTGAATTTTTTTACTTCTTCAATTTTTCCTGTGTCAAGATAGTTACAAATGTACAACCATTGGTAAACATTGATATCATAGATTTTATGTTCCCTTGTTAAGGAAATTGAATATCTAAAAATGAACTGTGTGCATGTTCATTAAGATTTGTTACATTTTGTTCTTAACACAATATACTTTAAATCAATCACATATTTTTCCTGTTACGATCTTATGTTTTTCACTCCTCTGAGTTACACTAGATCTTGTCTCAATGGTGGTATTTTGGTAATTGAATTTAAACTGTAATAAGAGCCTTCTTTTCATAGTACCAAACACATTTTTAAATTCATAATGTTTCCCTTCTATTGCTAAAATTTTTGTAAGTTGTTTAGTGTATCTTAGGCATAATAGGTAGTGAGTTGTGAATATTCTATCAATATATTTACATGAGCTTTCATGTGTACTTTCTTGAAGATTGTATGAAATCATGTATTATTGGGCTTTCATGAGTGTGTACCTTCTCTCCAAGGGATTTTTTATGACCAATTGAGTGTCCTTTTACCTAGAATGATTCCTAATATTGCTGGAGTTCTAAGAAACGTGTCACAGTAAATTCTATTTTGTTTTAATCTCCCATTCATACAAAACATAAACCTACTACTGCTCTAATCCTACAATTCACTTTTGCTTTCTTTTCCTCTAAGAATTTGTAAAGGTAATTTGTAAATTTTACTTCCCTTTCCATAAATATACAAGAGCAGATGGAATTTCATGTTGCCTAAAGTAACATGAGTCCAAATGGAGTGACATATGCACGATTTAGTTTGATAACTTGTGAAAGTTAAATAGTGCATTCAATGGTCATGGTCATCCAGGACTAGTTTACTTGTTTTCAAAAAATTAAATTAAGAGATTGAATATTTCAATCGTCCCTTTACATTTTTAGGTTACTGTTGGTGGCTCAAACATGCACCCATGTCTCAAATTTGAAATAAATGAGTCATTGAGTCAAAAATGGAACCGTCTCCAAGTTGTGGGACCTTGCACACTTAAGATAGACCTCTGGAGAAGGTCAGTTCTTCTACCGATATCTACTACTACTACTAATACTCATAATGTTGAAAGGAAGACCTAAGTTAACAATTCCAAAGGACCATGGATAAAAGGATAACATGAAAATGGAAAACTATAATAAGGTGATAGCACCAGAAAAAGTGGGATGAAGACTATCAATTTTGAGTGAAAATGAAGGATAAATCATAGAGGGAGGTCACACATGCATATTAAAAACCAGAATGCATTCACTTGCTTGATTTCATAAAAAACAACAAGAAAATGGAGTTGCAAGGGATTTAAAGTGACACAACAAGAACATTATGCGAAAGGGAGGAAAGAAAGAAGAATAGAAACATGCCAAGACTGAGAATAGCCACAAAATGATGCTTTTATTACTTCCAAGGATGCACATTCCATTACAATAGCGTACAAGGCTGATATCTACATGCAAGAGCTAGATCTAGAGGTCTGCAACTCAAGATACAAAGATAGAGAATCATTAGAAAATGCTAGAAGATCCAAAATTTCTAACCCTTTACAATGAGCCAAGCTCTTACATTTTATAGATGAATCAATGAGAGAGGGAGAAGAGAAGGAGGGAAAAATCAGATTTTGAATCATAACCACCAACAAGAAGCAATAAATGCTTGCAAATTTGCCTATAATCATTCAAATGCGCTTCTTTAGGTCTATATGGCATGTAAAATAAATAAGGAGGGAAAGATCTACATCAAATTAGGTGGTTTGAGCAATCAGATCCTATATTAATGGCATGATAGAAAATTTATAGTTTCTCACCTACCAAATCCCACTGAAATTTGAATTTGAATGGCATAGAGTGTAGCCCATCTCAGCAACTTTCCAATAAGGATGGGCACATGAGGATCTAAACACTAGATAATAATTTATGAATATCAAAATATCTACAGTGCAAGTTGGACACGTAAGACACATGGCATGCACTGATTAGCTAAATTTTGGCCAACTATTGATTAGTTTTGGCGTATTCTACCATGTGTCACTCATTGTCTTGTTGTCTGGATTTTGCACCATGTTGGCACATTCTGATTGGTTATGTGTAACAAACTCAATGTATGACAGATACCACCTAGAATATAAGGGCATAGAAGAAGGCACAAAGGACACACATAGAAGAGAAATGGAGGGAAAGGGAATTCGAAGGTAACACACATGAGAGGAATGGGAGAAATATCTTCCAGAGGAGTGCGTGGTTAAGTTGTAACTATTACAAGGTAATGTGTGGTAACAAGGAAGAAGTGCACTGAGAATTCTAGGGACTTAGCTACTTTTATGCAGGAGGTCCAAGGCACATGCAGAAGTACACATTACTAGGAAGATGGTGAATATGTAGAGGGAGTGTACGTAGGGAAAATGAAACAAAGAGGAAAATCCAAAGAAGAGGAGAAGGAAGGGAGGTGCACACTAGGGTGCTTGAGAAGTATACAACTAGGGGAATGTGCCAAAATAGGAAATGAGGTGCACGCAAGTTGTAATGTAGATATTTAGAGCCACAATGGAATGTAAGTTGTCCAAATAACTAGGGGAGTTATTTGGATAATAGTTATAGGAAGGGTTCTCTTACCCAGGTCAAAGGAAGGGCCTAAAGTAGTAGGGAAGGCCATCACCTTGGTACATGTCACCCAGTCTCACCAAATCTAGGCTTAATTGAGTTTGTAAGACATCTTCCCCAACTACGAAATGACATAAACAAAGTATGTCAACCCCAAATCATATCACTTCACTCATTAATGCTACATATCCCCAAATGAGGTGTAAATTTGGGTACCAATAGGTACATCACACATACTTTCCTAATCTATTGATCTTACAAAATATGTAGCATATATATCTTGACTTGGTATGAAATATATGGATCAAACTTATATTCCTAATGCATATCTCTAAAAAATCCAAGATATACAAGAACAAATATTTATTCTTTCACAACATAAATTGCAATTCATTATGAGTTTTATTGGGTTTCTTAATAACCAATTGGAACACGAGGTTATTAGTTTTATATTACCACATGGGTTTACTTCACAAAAATTCTCACTTTATGACATTAATACCAATCAAAAGTATCACCCTCACCCCTTCATGGCCTAATGTATGGACTAAAAAAAGAATAATATCTTGGTAGTCAATAATTTTCCATGTAGCCTAGAATAATTTAAATTTGATTGGTTATATACCCTTAATTTGAGTTCAATAAGAGCATTTCAAGATTTAGCCAAAAACGTTCTTATCTTTTTCTTGATCAAAATTATAAAATGGATATCCTTTACAAAAATCACTTAGGTCAAGAAAAAACCTCATGGAAGAGTAAATTAATGTCTAATGATACAAAACTATGATTTCTTGAGGGCCTAAACACATTGATGAGAGTGATTTGATGGAAGTATTCATTACTAGCCTTATTTTGAATAAAAAATAAAAAATAAAAAATACATGTTTTCTAAATTAACATTCTTTGTGAGCATATGTTAAATAATCAAGGTATATAAGAGTAAGCTCATAATGGCTAACACGATAACTTATGGGAACACAAATTTATAAATTAGTAATTTTAGACACCATAAAAATACAAACCTATTCTTAATTATCCCTACCTCCTACACAATTTTCCAAATTAGTTCTAGAATACATTCTATACCACTACCCTCTCTCATTCAATTAGAAATAACTCTTCCAAGAGACTGGAGGCCTTAGAGGCTAAGATAAAAATGCTGAAGGATGAGGTCAAAAACCTAGCTAAGCAAAAAGGTAAGAAAAGCATGGAGGGGGAAGGGAGCATTGACAATAGTCAGATTGAAGACATATACAAAAAGCTGACCTCCTTGGACTCCCGCCTTGGGAAGGCTAAGACTAGGTATGATTACAACATTTCCGTCTTTATGGCCATTGAGGAATTCATCGTGGGGCATGCCAAAAGTGTTTCCAACCTCAAGCGGTGTCCCGGCTGCACTTTGGGGCAATGAAAAAGAGAGCAAAAGAACCATCGAGGAGCTCGATAAGACGGATGCTGCCCACATGACCCGCTTTGGGTATGTTTCATGCTTGGAAAAAAGTCAAGATCAGTGTTGATCAAGCAGCCAAGAAGTAGTCCCTGCATGCTTGTACTGCACTCTTTTGTTATTCTTACTGTTTCTTGGCTGTCGGGTTACTGTTTTTTTGCTGTTGTTTTTGCTGTTAAGTTCCTCACTTGTGTAGCTGTTTCTGGGCTACGTGGAAATTTCATTGTATTACCTGGACTTGGTTAGTCCTGCTATGTTTCTCACTCTTATTCCGGCTTAAAGGCCTTGTTTTGTATTCAAGGGTATAGTTCCTTTTAAAAAACTATTTGCCATTATTAAAAAAAATTTTAGAAATAACTCATATTTTATTATAATTAATTTAATTAATTCTATTATGCATAAAACATACACTTGCACACTTTAGATAATTTAATTAGTTATTTAAATGAAATAAAATCTATTTATCCACTCACCTCCCACTCAAATCCACTTCACTTTCTCACTCCACTCAAGATCTATAACCCTAAAAATGTTGAAGAAAACTTAGACATAAAATTAAATAATTCAAGAGCCAACTACTCAAATTCATTTCCCCTGAAATTATTATTCAAAATATCCAACTACAAAGATAAAATAAACTTGCTAAATAAGGAAAATTCATTCATTCACCTGCAACTCATTCAAAGCTTGATACACAATCCATGACCTCTCCTTCGACTATAAATATGAGGCTCTTTCCTTCAAAATTAATCTCTTGAAATATCTAGGCATTAATAGAATTACTCTATCAAATTTCCACTACAATTTTCACACTGGAAGGTTGTCCATTTGATCATCTGTTACTTATAGCATCCTTCTTCCACTTGGAACCAAGTTTGGATCATCCACAATCAAATCATCCAAAGAGATCCAACAAGTGTGTTACTCCATTCCATACTTCATCTATCTCATCCAAGGTTGAAAAATAACTTGAAGGAAGGTTTTCATTGCATTGTTATTTTTTTTTTTTCATTTGTTTTAGTTTTCCTTGTACACATTCTAGAACACCCGGTGGGACACCCATAAATTTTTTTATCCTTTCAAAAAAAAATTTATCGATCTAACTTTGTTTTCATGTTTTTATATTGTTTAAGACCTAATGACAAAGTTTTTGGACATCCGGTGGAGTAAATTAAGGGAAATTCCAAAAAACATTAATTATGCCATTTCCCCTTCATTTTTTGTGCATCTACAAGTTCCTTTCACTACCGTATTCACAATTACATTACCATATCCCATAAAGTACACTATCATAACCTAACTTGTGTTTCCGTAACCAATTTTGATCTAGGAAAAGCATTCATCATGCTAGTGTGCCTACTTGAGTGGGATATTGTTAACACTCACTTTAGTACACCTACTTGAGTGCACTACCATTAACACTCACATTAGCACACCTATTTAAGTGCACTACCATTAACACTCATTTCAGTGAACCTACTTGATTATACCACTATTAACACCAACACTATTGTATCTCATTGAGTGCGTACCTAGTTGTATGTATAGTGTTCTATATTTTTTTCTTTTTTTCATGATCTTCCAACATATTAAGTCAATTCTTATTACTATCTAAGCACTATTTTCAACCTATTTTCTGCATATTTTCATTAAAATATCTATCATTTTTTTTCTTTTAATCTTTATCTAATCAAATCTAATCATTCAAATTGTGTATGATCTTATTTCACACCCTCTTGGGCGATATTGAGAACTAGAAACAATGAAATTTGTTTCATTATTTTACATTCTATTTTTCTTTGCATGAAAATTACTAATCATTTATGTGTAGGACCATTGCGAACTTGGAATATTTCATTTTATAAAATCAAGCAAAATAACTAATGAAAATTTTACATGTAGGTTTACTTGTCCAAAGACTATTGCAAATTATTAAAAAATGTTAAAATAATCTAAAAACGCATTGTCATTTTAGGTTTAGATAAGGGTTAACACCTGTCTTCTTAACTATGGGAAGTGTTTGGGCATAGACCTAAAACTCATTATGAGGAGTACCAAAGTAACCCCCAAGTAGTTTTAACCATGAGGGAATTGGCCAACAAAATGGGTAGTACCCCAACCCACTTGACTAGTATTACCTGTGAGGAATACCAAAATCTGGCCATGGTGATAGCCTCAATCTTAATTTATTGAGGGGTATAGTCCGTAGCTAGGAAAGTAATTTTCTAGCATGAGTACTTGTTCACAGACTTTTGTGAGTGAAAATTATCCCTAACTTCTAGGAAGCTTAAAATCCCAGGGCCAATTTATTCCATCTTGTTCCATAAACTTATCAACTCAAATCCAAATCATTCTTAGTCATAGTCTTTGATTTTACAAATAATCCCATACTGAAACAAAATCTAATCAAACCACAATTACAACCTTTCGTATTGCATATTATCTTTATTCATTGGTTAAGAACATCTGATTGTATCGAACCCATTACATAATTAATATTCACTTTAATCATGTATTAAACCAAATCAAACTGATCTCAATCAAGATCCCAATATGTTGAGTATTCACATAATTTAATTTTAGGAAATTCATAAGATATTGAATCAAATCAACATCAAAACCTTATGAGTTGAATATTCACTTTATTCACGTATTAATTAAATCAAAAATCAAATCAAAAAACTTTTACTTTGAATATTAAATTTATTTACTTATTAAATCAAATAAAATCAAACTAAATCAAGAGTCTTATACATCGAATGTTAACTTTAATCAATTTTAAACAATTCATAAGCCAAAAACTAAGTAAAAACCTTATATGTTGGATATTCACTTTATTCACATATTTAATAAATCAAATCACATCAAGTCTTATACTTTGGATATTCACTTTATCCATGTTTAAGAAAATTGCAAATTTGAATCAAATCAAGAGTCTTATCATTTGGGTCTTCACTTTATCCAAATTTAAGTAAATATTTCATCCAATTAGTCCTATCAAACTTTAAAATCAATCCCAAATCAAATAAAAAATCAAAATATTCATCAATTTGACACAAAACATAATTTTTAAGATTTGATCAAATCAAACAATGGTGACCACACGCGATGCCTCAAATGAAGCTTATTTAGAAATACTTCATACTATATCAAAACAACTCACCATTATGGGCCTTTTAAATTCAAAGAAAAGGAATGATGAAACTTTCATCTCATTCCTTCAACGATGGCGAGGGATTTCAAACTCGTTTCATTATTTCACACCTGAAAAATGGTTGATAAGGATTTTCATAACAAATCTTAATTCAAAAATCTCATTCGAAATGAAAATGTATTTTCTAAAAAAATTCAAAGACATAAACAAAGTAGGAAATCAACTTGAGAAATACATTATTATAAAAGGCATCACCATGAATCCTTTAAATCATCAATTAAGTGAATCAAGTAAATAAACAATTATACTCCCTAGTCAAGAAATTATTTCATGTGAAGTCAAAAGATTCCAATTTACGCCTATTGGTGAAATCCTTTCTAGTTTCCTCCTTCAATTAGAAGAAGCTAACATTTTCACTTAACCACTAACAATACCCTTCACAGAAGGGAAACCAAAACCTACGTGGTATAACGAATTAGAATATTGTGAATACCACTACATCAACGTCCATCCTACAGATCGTTGGTTAAAACTCCATCATTACATCCAATATTGAATTGATAATGGAGACATTGAATTCTAAAATAATTCTACTACAATCATGCCAAATGAAGAATTAGAATTGATTCATAACTCCTTTTCAACTCATGGTATAAATGAAATATATAACGATAAGGACCAATCATTAAATAAGGTTAATCTTAATTCTCTCATTTCATCTCTAGATCCTACGCCTCATATTATGGCTACCATCAAAATTGACACCCCTAACCATGCTATAACAATGCTACAAGAACATGTTTGGAAATCATCCACAATACCTCAAGCGTCCACTCATATGTTAACTTTTGTTCCAAAACAGTCGTCAAATGTAAAATATTCATCTAATTCTTATGATATTATCAAACCATTAAATAAGACATCTGTATAAATCCATCTTATGGATTTGACCAAAATATCACCTACGTGTCAAGAAATTCATACTCGTGTATTCCATAATGTGCATATTCCTAAGGGTATCTACAAATATCCATTTCAATTTTTAGTCACAAATATATTGTCAAATAATCCAATCTTGTCATTTGGTCATCACGACCTTTTGAAACCAAATATCATGAATAATTAATCCTTATAAATTTAAAATATATGTATAAACTCCATTGACTTATACCCCATCTACCCAAGTCTCATTAATTAAAACTCATTGAATCATATATTTATCATAAATATTTCTATTTACTCCATTGACTTAGACCTCATCCTCTAAAGTCTCGTAAAACAAGACCAATCGATTCCTAGATTTATTCCAAATATTTCTATCTACTCCACTAATTGTGACCTTTTCTACCTAATTCCTGTAAATAAATACCATTCAAATGATGGATATATTAAAAATATTCCTATCCACTATGTTGACTTAGACCTTGTCTTCCTAAGTCTCATAAATCAAGACCACTCATATCACCTATTCATTAAAAATATTTTGATCCAAACCATTTACTTGGACCTCATCCACCCCAATCTCATAAATTAGATCCATTTAACTCACATAACCATATAATTCTTCCATAATGATAAGTACATTGGTAACACTAATCCGCAAAAAATAAAAAACGTAAAAAATTTAAAAAAAAAAAATTTCCATCACCAACACTTCATCAAAGAATTATATGAAAATAAAAAATGTAGATGTTAAAAATTACTTATCCATAGGTACTCTTCATACTAAGGGAGGCTTCTTACATGGTCAAATTATCTCAAATTTTTTAAAAAAAATTCATCCATTGGAAAATATCTCAATCATAACATTATCATATCTCCACACTCTTCACTTACAAAACACATGTTAATCTTGTTCCTATAAGGCATTATGCACCTCATCCCTGTTATGGTTTCTACTAATTTAGATATTTTTAACCTATGATCTTGTCTAAAAGCTTATTGATGGAAAATCCTCCTTCCAAACAAGCTCTCTATTTAATACAAAACACTAAAATT
Source organism: Taxus chinensis (assembly GCA_019776745.2). Taxonomy (NCBI): domain Eukaryota; kingdom Viridiplantae; phylum Streptophyta; class Pinopsida; order Cupressales; family Taxaceae; genus Taxus; species Taxus chinensis. The sequence continues at coordinate 339,193,907 of CM034151.1, forward strand.
CTGTACCTAGATCTTTTGACCACCCATCTCAGTCTAAGGTGTTTAACCCTTACGTCCTACTAGTTGCATGAGGTTGAAATTTAGAGGAAATGTTCATTCCCAACAAGCACTATTCAAAAACAAGGAAAAATCAATCAAAAATAAAAAAACATATAAATCATTACACCTTTCATCCTTCATAGCCTTCGGTGTTGAGCCCACACTTATTACTAGAAGTGTGATATTGGGAGAGGAGGAAGGAATCCTTACTTGCCTAGATTTTTTCTTTAGTGTTGATCCCTTTCCTCTTACTAGTGGCATGGGGCAAGATGTAGGGAGTCATTTAAAACAATATAAAACAAAATAAATCCTTTAGATAATTTAAATCAAAATTTATTCATCATATAAATCCCAAGAAGAAAATTTAGTTTCTCATGTTAAGAGAGACAACAAATTCTTTATCCAAATCTTTTCAATCAGTAGGCCATCCATGGATCTAATTCTAGTTAATAATTATAAAGTTAAATCATCTTGGAATTGGTTAGATAATCTTGACTGGAGATGAATCAAATTTTCCCAAATGAATCATTATTACACCTTGTGTCTTTGCATCCATTATTTTCATTTTCACATCACTATCTCCTTTGTCTCACATCCTTCTTATCTCTTGTTGTTGAGCCCTCATGTCCTCCTAATTATGTGGAGTCAAGAGTGGAGTAAGATATCTCATCACTCTATCATCTACAATCCATTCTCATAATGGAATGAAATCTTTAAAATTGTTTGAACATGAGTTTTGACAATGCAATCTTTATCGAGTCAAAAAAATCCAAAAACATTCAAAAGTCAAAAATCCAAAAGCATTCAAAATATCCAAAAATCCAAAAAAACTCACATAAGAAAAAAAATTCAAAAAAATCAAATAATCAAAATCTAAAAAATGTAAATAATTAAAAAATTATGTAAAATTTAAAAAAAAATCAAAAATATCTAAACAATCAACACAACTCAACAATATCAAAATGTTAACTCCTCTCCTAGTGATTTTTCCAACTATCATAAAAATCCTCTTACCCCCTGTATCTATCCTTTCTTAGGGAAAATTCAAATCAATCTTATCTCTTGCATGTATCCTCACTTGGGGAAATCTTGACTCTCATTTTCTCCATTGCATGCATCCTTTCTTGGGTGTAGCAACCCATTCAATTAAATATTAATCTTAAATGTGGATCCAACAAAGAGTGTCACTTGACCACACTCTTTTAATCTAATCCAATCCCCTTACATGTATCATTGTTTGGGGACATTCAAATATTCTTAATTATCATTGTGGAACACATTAGGGAAACAATTAATTATCTTTATTTACAACTGTGTTGCATTATTTATATTATTTCTTAACCAATTACAAATAATTTTTTATCATCCTGGTTCATTTATAGCCATGATTCATACTTTTACTGTGAATATTGGGTTTTTTTTAATTTCTATATTTTATTTTCCTTGGATTAATTTTAAGTATTTTTTTATCATACTTGTTCATTTATAGCAATGGTGCATACATTTACTATGTACATTGGGTTTGTTTTACGTGTTACATTTTGTTTGTTTGTTTACACACATAATGGGTTAAACATCATGATTATTTAATAATCATGTTAACAAATATATTGTACAAAAACAAAATAAGTTTTATCTTAAATATAATCTCAGAATGAAAGTTCAAGCTATGAGAAAAATCCATCCCATCATCCTAATCATTCTCAAATCCTACACCTTCTCCTTCCTCATATCAAGTGGATGTCCACCTCTTTTTCATGTCACCCATCTTCTTAAGGGTGAAATCCCTTAGCATAATCCATAATCATTGGGTCATCTAAATGATTCACCAGAGAAAATCGTGCATCCATACTTGCTGGGGCATCCAAATGCTTTACCGAGGAAAATCAAGTTGGCCCACCATACTTCCCTATCATTCACACATTTATCTACATATTTCTGCTATATTTAAAATGATATTACTTTTTAATAACACTTTAAAAAGGGGAAAATGCATGCACCCTCAAAATACAGAGGTCTATTCTTAATCATCCCTACCACCTACAAAATGTGCCATATTAGTTCTAGAATGCATTCTATACCACCACCCTCTCACATTAAATTATAAATCACTCACATTTTATTATAATTAATTATATCATGCATAAACCATACACTTGCACACTTTATCTAATTTAAATAGCTATTTAAATTAAATAAAATCTATTTATTCACTCACCTCCCACTCAACTCCACTTCACTTTCGCACTCCATTCAAGTTCTATAACCCTACAAAGGTAGAAGAAAAGTTTCATGTAAAATTGAAGAATTCAAGATCCACTTACTCAAATTCATTGACACTTCAATTCTTATTCAAAATATCCAATTGCAAAGATCAAATAAAGTTTATAAATAAAGGAAATGCATTCATTCACTTGCAACTAATTCAAAGCTTTATCCACAATTGATGGCCTCTTCTTAGGATATAAATATGAGGATCTTTCCATCACAATTCATTTCTTGGAAGTTTTAAGCATTTGCAACATTACTCTACCAAATTGAAAATAGAATTTACACACTAGAAGGTTGTCCATTTGGTCATACATTTCTCATAGAATCCTTCTTCCATTTGGAAAAAAATCTATAGAATCCACAACCAAATCATCTAAAGAGATCCAACACGTGGGGTACTCCATTCCAAACTTTAGTTATCTCATTCGAGGTTACAAAAGAACTTGAAGGAAGGTTTGCATTGCATTATTATTACGCTTTTATTTCATTTGTTTCAGTTTTCCTTGTATAAAATAATAAATTTCAATCAAATTCCTCATACAAATATTAAAAATTTATTGTATCATACATGAAAACCACATATATCTCATACAAAAAATCCCATGCAGTAATATAATTATTTACCAATACCTCTTAAAAAAACTCTATGAAACTTCATTGAGTTAAACTTGATCTAGTTTCCTTTGCCTACTACCATTGACATAAAAATAAAATGTCCAAGTTTCAACCACAAAGTGTCTTTTGATTCTAAACAATGTTATAAACATGTTAGGAATATTTTTTTTGTATTAACTAAATGAATTCAATAATTCATTGATAACAACACTACTTATATACAATACCTATAACCACCTACAAAAAATTATCTCGATTGAATGCTCAATTAAAATTATTCATTTATTCATTACTAAACCATATTGAGACTAATAAGGAATATGAATTAGATATTGATTATTAGGAGGTACCCCCTCTGTCAACCTATGAAGATGATGTCCATCCAGTTGATAGAATCATTGGTGTCACTCAAAGTATATCAAAAGTAATACTGTCAGTTATCTCTTTTTATTTATGGATTCCTCTAGATGACGAGGAAGGATTTAGGCCCATATTCATTCTTGTACACATGAATTATCAACCAATATAAAGTGTTATGAAATAAAATGGATCTATCCAAAATATTTTTCAGTAGGGAACGTTTTTCTTAGAATATATTATGAAAGACCCCGTGGGAACCATAAATATATTTGAGGTATTTTATTGTCAACCAAAAAATCTGCTTTGGGGCATAAAATTATAAGTAAAATTCATATATGAGAGGATGACCACTTGGCTCCTCATAGTCCCTTCTAATGATGTAGTCAACATGTTACTGGGATTCCTATGGATCTGTGATGTTCCATATGTTGGAAGCATAACCAATGAGAGTGGGGTGAATCAGCATGCCCTAAAAATTTCTTTCACATACACTTTATCATATCAATTATCATTTCAACTTAACTGTTAATCATGCATTCACTAAAAATCATAATCATACATGAGCAATGAGAACACAAGAACATAAATACACAAGATATATGTGGGAAACATTTGAAGGAAATAAAACCCAATGAAAAAAATCTTAGACAACTTTTCCTATAGAGTAATGAATCAATTTAGTGAAGTGCCAACTCCATACGGAGCACCAACCCCTAGAATTTTGTTAGATCACCAACCCTATAAGGAGCACAACCCCTAAATCTAGAAAACAGAAAAAAAAATGCATGGAGGAATCAACCCCCTAGATGACTTAGCACCCACTCAACCACCTAAATTTTTTACACCTTGAGAATTGTTTTCTCTATCAAATGATGATTATACTTGTTCAACTCTCCTTTATTTTATCTTCTTCAAATATTCCTTATAGGATTCTCTACACACTCCCTTCTCAACTAAAACCAATTAGGTCAAATCACCTAGCTCTATAATAGCATAATAATCTCTCGAACATCATTAATTATCCTATACTCTTCCTTGATGGTCACTAAGACCTTATTCTCTCTGTATTACTTCCCTTTTTCTTGTTTACACCTCTTACACCATCAACATGCAACTACAAAATAAGGTCTTCTTCACTAGAATATATACATGAATGCACACCAACACCTCATTTGGCCTTTATAAAGTATATAACATTATTAAAACATGAATACATCATACAATATCCACACTAGGTCCACAATAGCATATGAAAATTCAAATCCTTCATTAGGACACATAGAGACCTATTGCACTCAAAGTTCCCTTTCACCAAAGTCAAGCCCTCTTAGGCATACATGGCCTTCTCAAACAACTATAAACCATTAAACCACATAGTAAAATACCTATAAAAACATTATTTATGTTTGAAAAGAACTCTAACTCTATATTATATCATGAAACCTCCATTAGACCTAACTGTCCTTATTAAGTCTGTGACCTAACACCCCAGTCTTCACACATGAAGCTCAACCACTCATCAAAACACTTAGTCATGCTACAATAAATAAATAACATACACTAAATGAACTTAGGGTCATCACCATATGCTTGTAATACCATCACTCAGGGAACAAATTCTTGAGAATAACGTTTCACTAAGCATAGTCATAATTGTGCTCATTCCATGAAAACTTGTCAAGGGAGTTTGACCATCCAACACTTGCAATGACCCCTTAAAATTATTATGATGCATGAACATGGTCCAAAAAAACCCTCATAACTCTTAGAAGATATAAACATGGCCCCAAGAATTTCAATATTATCCCTTCCAGAAAACCTTGAGAATGTTTTCTCTATCAAATGATGATTATACTTGTTCAACTCTCCTTTATTTTATCTTCTTCAAATATTCCTTATAGGATTCTCTACACACTCCCTTCTCAACTAAAACCAATTAGGTCAAATCACCTAGCTCTATAATAGCATAATAATCTCTCGAACATCATTAATTATCCTATACTCTTCCTTGATGGTCACTAAGACCTTATTCTCTCTGTATTACTTCCCTTTTTCTTGTTTACACCTCTTACACCATCAACTACAAAATAGGTCTTCTTCACTAGAATATATACATGAATGCACACCAAACACCTCATTTGGCCTTTATAAAGTATATAACATTATTAAAACATGAATACATCATACAATATCCACACTAGGTCCACAATAGCATATGAAAATTCAAATCCTTCATTAGGACACATAGAGAACTAGGCACTCAAAGTTCCCTTTCACCAAAGTCAAGCCCTCTTAGCATACATGGCCTTCTCAAACAACTATAAACCATTAAACCACATAGTAAAATACTATAAAAACATTATTTATGTTGAAAAGAACTCTAACTCTATATTACTATCATGAAACCTCCATTAGACCCTACACTGTCCTTATTACGTCTGTGACCCTAACACCCCAGTCTTCACAATGAAGCTCAACCATCATCAAAACACTTAGTCATGCTCCAATAAATAAATAACATACACTAAATGAACTAGGGTCACTCACCATATGCTTGTAATACCATCACTCAGGGAACAAATTCTTGAGAATAACGTTTCACTAAGCATAGTCATAATTGTGCTCATTCCATGAAAACTTGTCAAGGGAGTTTGACCATCCAACACTTGCAATGACCCCTTAAAATTATTATGATGCATGAACATGGTCCAAAAAAAACCCTCATAACTCTTAGAAGGATAATAAACATGGCCCCAAGATTTCAATATTAGTCTTCCAGAACAACCTGTTCACCTTAACTATCTAGTCCATAACTAGAAAAAATGAGTCAACTTGTGCACACCACTTCACCTCATTTATCGGATCACAGAGCTTCTCAAAAGAACACACATTTCATAAAAGTAATTAATTACACCTCTAGATGCATGGGCACTAAAAATAATGGTTCGGAGGCCCAAGAACATATCTGCAACCAGGTTACCAAAATATGCCATTATACTACAAATTTTTTTTTACAAAAATGACTTCCACATACCTCTTAAGGGCTAGACCATGTATATAAACCATCATATACATGTATTATGGCATCCATAATTCATATTCCATCCATTATTACACCATGTCTAATGAAACACTTGAGAGAAAACATAACTTCTTCAGAAACATGAATTTTACGGTGGGGTCTACCTAATATCATGACACCTCAATGCCACTTGGAGATACCTGAGAGAGTCATTAAAAAAATCAAATCATCAACCAAGTCCAAAAAATCCATTATGGGTAATTTTTAGCAATATATTATCCATCACTACCTTATTAGGGTTTTAGGAGGGTTTTAGACCATGTTACCTTCTTAACGATTATTCATAAATCTCTACCCCTTAAACTACAAATTAATGCCAAAATTTTTTAGTTAGGACCCTTCCCAATCTACCATGAAGATATTATCCTCACATGTAGATAAAACATAAACATGAATCCATTATCTAAACACACACTGATAAAACATCAACATGAATGCATTATGACTTTTATTTCTACTTAGATGCATCTTTTCTTATAATTTTTTGTGTGTGATATTTAATTTAGGTAGAAACTATGCACGTGTAACCCTCAATGAACACTTATGCACTCTAATTCATATTTAAAAGTTATGGTTATTGTACCTACTTGTGACCCACAATGGATGTTAACACACACTACCAAGGAGAATAACATAGTTCACATCTATGTATTATAAGGAAGTCATTATACATTGGTGAGCATGAATACTTTACATACTATGTATATTGTACCCATTGACACAAGACATACCCTTTACACAATAATTATATATCCTCATAGGATTTTCCACACACTAACTTACATAAAGATTCATCCACATACATACTATTAACATGATTACTAATCATTAGACGTATTTCTCCTAATCCATGACTAGGTGGTTGTTAGATATAACATGTTAGTACTCACACATTATTATTATTTATGCACTTAAGATAATATTTAAGGTGTTTTTATGTGATTTTTTTTACCAAATCACTAAAATTAGGATGTGTGTGTGAGTGAACATATATTTTGAAGAAGTGTAAGTGAGTAACAAATCACATTGATAGGATTAACTTTAATTTTATAGGGTTTTTTATGATGTTTCATGAAGTGTTTAGGTTTCTATATACAAAATATCACACACACACACACAGATATATATATATATATATATATATATATATATATATATATATATATATATATATATATATATATATATATAACACTTAGAATACCTATTTTTACAACCCTGGTACTAATTTCAATATGAAGAAAATAAATGGAAGACTATTAAAATATGCACAAATAAAGAAAATGTAAGCCTCCATTTAATGCATTGATGTGATTAAAATTTTTTGATGCTTGTTCAAATAATTTATGTAAGAAAATAGATGTAGGGATTTAAATGAGTGATTTGATATGATAAATTATCCCAAAAAAAACCAATTTTTAGTGAGATCTTACATCAAGGATTTCTCAATTTAGCTTAGTTTTCTATGAATAAAATTGTAACATGAGATAAGGTGTGTCTTTAGACTATTTGGGGGTTTCGTATATATATTTCTAATTTGGGATGATGAAGATCTAGATTAGAATTTAGTTAAATAGGATTAGGCGTAATTAAGTAGGATTAACTCTCCATGGGATGTGGTGGGAATAAAATGTGAAGAAGAGGATTTAATTAATCATGCAAAAAATGATTTATTGGATTGGTTTATATTTTAGAATATATTTAAGAGGGAAAAAGAGTGATTTTTTGTGTGAATAAAGGGAAATTTTATTAATTAATAAAGGGTCATTAATTAATAAATAAAGAGGGATATTATCATTATTTATATGCTTTAATAGTGGATTAAGAGTGGTGTATTTGGGGTGTCTACATTTTCCCCTCTTTGGGAGGGTTTCATGGAAGTGACACTATTTCAAATAAAGTAGAAAAAATAGATGATTTATTTTGGAAGAACACCAATTTTTGATAAAGGAATTCCTTCTCGAGAGACTGTGTGGTGAAACAAGAAGTAAAAGGGCTTTAAAAAGGTGGAGAATATGTTGTGATGAAAGAAAAATGATCACGATAAAAAAGAAAAAATCATGACGATAGAAAACCATCATTATGGGGGCTATAAATAGAGGGGGAGGGGTGAAAACATTTAATTTTCACCTACTATAGTTGGATAAAAGATATTTTGGTGTGAGAGGGAGAATATGGGAAACATTCAAGCATATACTCATCATATAATGGGTTTGGGAGTACCAATATAAAATGATGCAAGGAACCTTAGTAGGTGACATGTTTTTGTTATTTTTTGTTTATTTTGGAATTTTTAGAGCATTTATGTAGTAAAATTGTTGGTGGGTGGAATTGTTTCTTTGTGTTTTGTATTTGTAGTGGCCACACTTAGTAATTTAGTGCTTACACTAATAATTATAGTACAGGTATAAATAATATTCGTTTATGTAAAAATCTTATATAGTTGGATGGATGTACCTTATATCAAAGTGTGCACACATATTTGTAGTGATTTTTAAATTATAACATTTGTTCTTATAGTTATAACAATTTACTTGATATTAAGAAATACTAAGTGATTGTATTTGATGTGATGATTACAAGTGCATCTAGGCACTCTACAGGCCCACAAGAGGTGGCCCAATATGCTGAGACATACCAATTTCACATATTATCAGTGGGGAGTGTTGGAGGTAGTAGGGATTTACTATATAACATACATATATACCATATGAGTGGACATGAAAATAATAAAAACCTTGGATGATAGGTGGTATTATGAGACTGATTTGTTTATCTCCTAACAGTGGGGATTATAGTCACCTTAAAGAATGTATACATGATAATGAGGGTTCCGATTGTAGGTGACCCATATACTAGGTTGGGTTTGATTGTTCTGGATAATTGATCAAAGATGTAGGAAGAGATGACCTACCCCATTCAAGTTTATCACTTGACTTATTTGATATATATATAAAGAGATGCCATGGATGACCTATCTCTAGTTTTGATGGCTCTTTTTATTGGTATATTACTATGTAATAATTTTAGGTGGTATTTATCTATATGATATACACATATGATTTTTGACATGATTGATGACCATATAGTGTTTTCTTGGGTGCCACACATAATGACACAATTATATAAGGACATTCATCTCATTATTTCTAGATGGGGGCACAATATTGAATCCTCCAAGCTGATTTAGATATGGTAATGGGGGTATATAGGAGTGGGGTGACCTATTTATATAATAAGGACCACACAAGATGATGAGCCACAAATTTTATGGATGAGATATGATTCAGAGAGAATGAATGGGTCATTAAGGAGACTAGACATATTAAAGGAGGGTATTATATGATGTTGTGGATTTTGATATCACATGGAGGCCCGACCTTACTATGTGGGGCTAGGAAAATTAGTATGAGAAACTAGGTATGTGTACACAAAATGCTACCTAATTAGGCATCAAGAGTTCATAGTTAAGAGATAAAGTCCTGACATAGTAATGTAGAAGTTTGGTTATAGAGAAGGGCTTCCTTCTAGACTATATTTCTTTGCCAAAGTTACTCAGAAGAGGGAATACTAGGACTTGCACACAAATGCAACAAAAATGGATAATTTTTGGGATGAATTTATAATGGTTACATGGGATGGCCATAGGGAAATGACATATGCAATAGTTGTAGATGGATATACTTCTTGGTGGTGTGTTGTGAGGCCAATGAGACTCACCTTTTTTTATGAGGTGACAACACAATTTGATGGAGGTGGATATATTGGCTAGACAATGCTAAAATTGGAGTTTATAACATCAAGTGTGACAAAAATACATAACAGACAAGAGGGATGGAGGTGGGGGTGGTGTGGTTCCATAATGTACCATGGGGCTAGATGATGTAGGTCCATCAAGGACCTTAGTATTAGATAGTGGATATGGGGGAGGAGGACTGAAACCTATGTAGGTAAATAGAAGAGGGAACATAACTCCCAAAACACGTGGGGACAAGACACAACCTTTAGGTAGTATAAAATCATATCCACAGTAGTAGCATGTTATAGAGCTCCTAGAGACAAAGATCTAATATTGAGAGATAGAGATTCGAGGTTGAAAATCGTGAATATCTCTCAGTAGGTGGTTATAACATCACACAATGTAGAGATTAATTGAATGAATATAAGGGTATTTGTATGCAATCCATTTTTCATGGTGGAAGATTAAAAATACCTAATTATGATAATGAGGATCTCCAAAAACATGACAAGATGATTGGAAATTCATAAGACTACCTCAAAACATTTTCTAGGCCACTTAAATCCCTTATACTCCTCTTTAACCCTTCTAGAATCTTCTTAAAATATTTTTTTGCTTCCTAAGATCCCTTTCGCCCCCTTTTCATTTCTGGAATGGTACTTCCATGACTATTACACTACCACCATAGTATCACCTTTCCCATTGCAATGGTTACATCCCCTTCCATGATGGTTTCATTCCCCATCACAATAGTAGAGTTTATTCCCATGGAAGTTCCATTTCATATACTAGCGGTTCTATTTCCCACTGTGATAGTTACATAATTTCCATCTCCAAGAACACATGGTTATTTCTCCTTATTTTTTTAGTTTATCCTCTCCTTTCCAAGTATAATTTTTAATCCTATTTTTATACCAAGCACATGTTTCACCTTTTTCTTGAATCCCACTTCACTACCATCCCTTAACACTCGAGTTCATTACCTCATGATCTAACCTAATCCATATATTTAGTTTTTGATCTTGAGTTAGATTGAGATCACTTAGAAACTTTCTATAAAGGAAAATTGAATGCTCATTTGCTACACCCCATATTTTAAATATATTTCTAGAGAACATTGATGCTACTATTTTTTAGATTCAGAGAGAGAAAGTACATTTAGGAAATGTGAGGATAAATAATAAACACACATTATATATCCAATAAAATAAACAAGCCAAGGATTATAATTTATGATTGAGAAACAAGTTATAATGAATTACATTAAAAAAATGAATTAGATATTATTTTTCATACTTAAACATGAAATTAAATTAACACAAAACACAAGATTTAAGTGGGAAAATATTTTGGTAAAAAACCCCACTAAAAATTACTTATCTCTTTTGAGAATATGTATTTCACCCAACACTCCCACTATTTCCTTGAATCTACAATAGTTACACCTTCAAAGAGGAATTATAAACTGACATATAAATTCTCTCTTGTGTATAGATGAATCTTCACATCATGTATCATCAATATTCTCACATTTCTTGCTCACATAAGTATGTTACTTGCTTTTTATTCACTGTAACCAATCTATAAGATATCACCTTGATTTATATCAATATGGGTGGCCTATTTGGGTCACTCTTATATTTTAAATTTAAACACTACTGACGCAGTATGTGGATTCTTTCATGCTTAGGTTTTAAAAAACAGTTATATGCCATAAAAATTAGTCTTTGATGGGTTTCTATTAAGTCATTTTCTTGCTTAATATTACAACCCAAACACTCACCCTTAATGTTAAGTAGGGAAACATGTAAAAATTTCTTTTTTTATAAAAGGACTTACAATCCATAAATATTCACATGAATATATAGGCTAACATGCAAATATATAATGTTTGTTTCAAATTTCACATGCCAAGTCAACTTTTTATATAAAAGGAATTACAATCCATAAGTCGTCTAAGTCATTTCGGTTAGATTTTAATAAAACATTTGTTATGTGGATTTTTTAACTCCATGGTACAATAATTCAATGTTATGCAGTTTTCACAACTCCATGGTACACTACTATAGTATCCCATAGAATTAAATAATCTTTGAACTAATGCAGGTGGTCTGTGCATTTTAGAAAAGCTATGGTATAGTGATTTAGTTTTTTACAGACTTCAAGAAGCTGAGAAATAAAGCAAGTGTTTCATGAATTTTATAAAAACCATAGTACACATATCTCTCATATATAATGCTTCATTGGGTATTACAAGTAAACTCACATAAAGTGATAATTTACTTAAGAAAAATGGAAATAGTATATGGAATTTATAATAGGAACAATCAGGCCATTAAGAGGCGGCATTGTAAAAACATGCAAAACATGATCATTCCTCCTTCATTTCCCCTAAAGGGAAACTCTAAAAGGCCATAATTCACATGATCCATAGGTGAAGATCAACACCGTTCACATGATCATTTTATTTTTTCTCATTTGATTCAGAGGTTAAGATCAGTGTCATTTACATGATCATTTGAGTCAAATTATGAAATACCAAACATAGCATAAAATTTTCATAACTTTGTAGCACACAATGGATTTATTAAAATGTCTACAACCTGATCTTCAGTAGAAAAAAACCTAAGGTTTATGTCACCATTTAAGAATTCATCCCAAATGAAGTGCATACGAATCTCAATAAATTTGGTTCTTTGATGATGAACTGGATTTTTTGCAAGAGCAATGCAACTTTAGTTGTCACATAGAATAAGATTAATTCCTTTCACACCCATATGAAGTTCACCCAAAAGTATTTTAAGCCACATATCTTCCTTTACTTCTTCCATATCACTTCTATACTTAGCTTCAGTAGAATATATAGATATTGTTGATTGTTTCTTGATCTAAGTGATTGCACCTAGACCCAACTTGAAAACATGCCCAAAAGTATATTTTCTATTTATAATATCACCAAAATGGTAAGAATCACAATAACCAAATAAATTTTCATCATCACAAGACAAATAATACAAACCATAATGTATTATACCTTTAATATACCATATAATTCTTTTTTCCATTTTCTATTTTCCAATGTCCTCTAAAGTATCCTGCATGAATCTAGCAATAATTCCAACTGCATAGGATATATCAAGCCTAGTGATAGTCAAATAAATCAAACTACCAACAAGATTTCTATATAAGTATGATTAACTTTATCACAAATAGGTTTTGGATCTAAATTATCTTCAATTTCCATAGGAATAGGTACAAGATTACAATTAATCATGTTAAATCTTGTAAAAAGGTAAAAGTCATATTGTGTTTCAGATCCAACAATAATTTTTTTATTTTGACAAATAACCATGCCTAAGAAATGATTTAACAATCCTAAATCAATCATTTCAAAATGTTGTCTTAGCTTCTCTTTGATTCTAAGCATTAGATTCTTATCACTACTATTAATCAAGAGATCATAAATAAATAAGACAATAATAATATGATTGTTTTCATATTTGACAAATAAATCATCATCAAAAAATAAATTTTTGAAACTAATAACTTGAAATAAACTATTTATCTTAGCATACCAAGCTCTAGGATATTGTTCAAGACCATACAAATATTTTTTGAGGTTACACACATAGAATTCCTTGCCAGGTTCTTCAAACCCTCTACGTTGATGCATGTAAATTTCATCTTTCAAACCACCATTTAACAAAGCATTTTTCACATCCATTTGGTGAATCCCCAATCCATTATGAGTAGCTAGAGCTAGAAGAATTCTAACAATGCTAATTTTTGAAACAAAAGCAACAGTTTCAACATAATCTAAACCAGGTTTATGAGTAAACCCTCTAACAAATAATCTTACTTTCATTTTTTCAATCTTATCAACATAGTTATACTTATTTTTATACAACCATCTAGATCCTAAAATTCTTCTTTTATGGGGAACAATGAATATTTCCCAAGTTTTATTTTTTAATAGATAATTATATCCAACTTTAAAAAAATTAATCTACCTTTCATATAGGATATCTACTTCAAAATATTAAGGTTCAAACTCATACAAAGTTGAAAATACATGATAAGAATGCTAACTACAAGTCATCTTTCTTAGATTATTGGGATGAGAATTAGAAATCATATTTTGAGACCATTTAGGAATTTTAGGTTGAGACATAGATTGAGAAGACTCCCCCTCAATATAAAAATTCATCGTATCATAATAAGTATCATCAACCTCTTAGAAATTATTTTTCATATTATCTAAAGAAGGATTATCATATTAAAGAGTTTCAGACTTAGCAAACAAAAAGGAGGGAAGAGAGGAAGATTTATAGAATGGTTTCTCTAGAACACAAACATTCCTATTTTCTATAATCACATGTTTAAAGAATCATAAAATATTAATCTATTTATGTGAACACCATACCCAAAAAAAATTCAAGAGTATGAGGTAGGATCAATTTTTTGTCTTTTAATTGTAGGAATGAGAATGGAAGAAAAACTACCATATGTCTTTAAATGAGAGATATCAGGTTTTTGTTTGGTCCATACTTCATGAGGTGTAGTTTAATGAAAATATTTATTAGAAACTCTATTTAGGATATGAACAACAGTGTTCATAGCTTGAGCCCAAAGGAACTTATGCACTTTGGATGCATGAATCATGGTCCTAGCCATTTCTATGATCGTTCTATTTTTCATTTTAACTATAAATTTTGTTGAGGGAAATAAGGAGTTGTTAACTCTCTTTTAATTACACAAGACCCACAAACTACATTAAAAAAAATTATGGACATATTCATTCCATTATTCGTTATGATTCTCTTTATTTTCATATTAGTCATGTTTTCAACTAAGGCTTTAAACTCTTGAAACTTAGAGATTAATTTATATTTTTTATTAATGTAATAAGACCAAGTCATTCTTGTAGACATCCCTTGTTTGGGATTTGTCTTTAACTTTTCTCATCTTTTTGTCATTTTCCAAACAATCCTTGTTTTGATTCTAATTTCATTTTCATTTTATCTTCTCTTGTTTTATTTTCTTCTCGTCATCATTCATTCACTAACATCCATTGTACTCTCCATTTTCCCCTTTTCAGAACTTTCATCTCTTTTTCATTATTTCAATTTTCTCTTCTTTTCATACTCATTATCTTCTCTATTTGATCTTATTTCACTCATTTGGAGTTTTCATTCACTTATTTGGTTTCTTCCCCTTTCATGATTTTCAAATTATTCTATCTTTATTATTCACCTCCTTTTGATTTCATCTCTCATTTCATTCACAACTTAAACGTTTGGATTGTATATCCCAACGTTGAATTTTCATCTTCTTTTCAACATCACATCTTGAGTTGTGGATATCCACGTCCTCGCTTAAGCACTTTCATCTTACAAATCCCATCTTAGCAGTGTTGTGTTTCACTTTTCCACAACTTATTTCATCACATTTTATCTTCATTCTCCTCTTAGGACCTTTAGTTTGACAACATCATTGTTAAACTATATACGGTTTCTTTCTTCACATCTCTAACTTGACAACATATTTGTTTCGTTCTAGACACTTCATCATATCTTCTTTTGAACACTTACACTATCAGTATTTGAGTCTTATCTCTTTATTAACCTCTTCCTTATTAACTAATTCTTGTTAAGTGTTGAGCACATCGCATACTATTCGACTCCTTTTTTCATACCCTCTTCCCATTTAGCATTCATTTTTGCTAGGTGGTAGAGTTCTTTTGCAATCAATCTATCCTCGCTTCTTCACTCTAGCATTCACATTATTAGAGGTTGAAAAAATTTGGAATTTTTTCACTATAACCCTCCTCCATTCTTGCATTCACTTTGTTAGAGGAAAATAACCTTCATCACATTGCGCCACTCTTCCATCTTGGCATTCACTTTTTCAAGGTTCGAGTTTATCAAACACTTTCACCCACTTCCATCTTGAAATTCACTTTGTTAAGGGTTGGGTCACTCATAATCTTCCAAACCTCTTTCCCATCTTAGCATTCACTTTGTTAAGGGACAAGTTATTATCAAAATTAATTGTACACCTCTCTTCTATCACCGTATTCACTTTACTATAGGTTGAGTTATCTTTCACATATCTCTTTTGCTCCCTCCCTCTTTTCAAAATGTTGGGCACATGAAAGAGAGATTATAGTCCTTTTAGAAGGTGACAATGAAATCCTTTTGGAAATTTTGATAGTGATAATGACCAAAAATATGAGGATGATTAGAATGACATCTCACTCGAAGAACAATCCTGAGTTGAAAATATTTTACGTATAAATAAAGACCATTTTTTTCTTTGTCTCCTTGAGATGGGAGAAAAATTACCCTCTAAATTTAATGAATCTATTTTACAAACATTACGTGGCAAACCACCACCTAACAAGGGTGAACCTTTCATTTTGACAAACAATGATGATGAGGCAGGACCTAGTCACATGAATAATGATGATCAAAATAATTCCACCTCAAACAACGCCAAAGGAAATGAATCAAACAAAGAAAAATATGATGAAAGGAACAACATAAAATCAGCTGATTCGGCCACTGATCCTACTCAATCCCTCATGAATAAAATTAATGACATGGCTAAACAATTTGCTATTTTAAATTCCAAATTCACTAATGAATCCCATGACAAGGAGGCACTAAATAAATCAAGTGATGCTTCATTTAAGAGTCATACCGTGAACACCAAAGATAAAAAATCACTCTACAAGTT
The DNA here is from genome assembly GCA_019776745.2 of Taxus chinensis. Classification (NCBI taxonomy): domain Eukaryota; kingdom Viridiplantae; phylum Streptophyta; class Pinopsida; order Cupressales; family Taxaceae; genus Taxus; species Taxus chinensis. The sequence continues at coordinate 339,210,751 of CM034151.1, forward strand.
ATGGCTCCTTATCTTTCTTACAAAATAACTCACCATTTTCCCAAGAATGAAAAATGATGAAGGATACTATCTCTAGTATAAAACACCAAGGCAAATAATTAAACTTTGAATAAATGTATCCTTACCCATTTGATAAGAAAAATTTGTGTGTTCATTTTCTAAAATATTTTGAGATGCCCAAATTTGACAAATATAGGGGTAAGAGTGACCTTAGAGAGCATATCAGGGAGTTTTATATGGCTTTCCAAGAGGTTTCCTATAGAGATGTCTTCTTAATGTGTCTTTTTCCATGAAGTCTAGGAAGACAAGACTTGGAATGGTTCCTATTTCTCCCCAGGGGCTATGTGTAAACTTTTACGAACCTCTCAAAGGAGTTCATAAAAAAAATTTCAATCAACATAGAGTTTGAAATTACAATGATGGACTTATGTAATGCCAAACAATGAACAAATGAAACCTTCGTATAATTCCTACAAATATGGTGTGGGATTTCTAGCCATTTCCCATGCTCCATGCCTGAGAAACTGCTCGTGAGAATATTTTTCCCCAATCTCAATAGTGAGGTATACTTTCACATGCAAATCAATTTCCTTAACACTTTCGAAGAAGTTATTAAGAAAGGATCGTAGATTGAAAAATCCCTTATCATAAAAGGTTTAATTAAACCTCATTCAAAAGACAATGGGAAACATAGTAACCATTCTAATAGCTCTCACCAAGAAAAATCTAAACATGTTAACCGTACTCCTAATATGTTCAATGATGTTATTACAGATAACCGCAATGTCCACAACGTCCAAAACACTGAGACTAGACCAAACAAAGGTAAAAAACCTTTTGTTGTTTCTAGGAAAGAGGTTTCATCCTCTCTTGATTCTAAACAAAGTCATTTTACTCCTTTGGGAGAACCTCTATCAACTATCCTTCATCAACTTGTTAATGCAAATATGGTTACTTATCCCATCACCATACCTTGGGTTGAGGGAGAACACAAGCTTGCTTGGTACAAGGATGATACTTATTGTGATTTTCATCGCATTGATGGTCACCCAACTGATTGATACTTTCTCTTACATCACTTTGTCTAAGATCTCATTGATAGTGGTGATATCACTATTGAAGAATCATCACCAAATAAGACACCCAACGAAAAATATTAAGGTATTCTCAAACCCATTTCACAAACATGGCAGTGATGATAAAAATTCTAACAAAGGTCCCTATGACAATAACACTAATTTTAGTTCAATTATCTCCTTTATTGAGGAAGTGCCATCTATAATGGAGACCATTAAATTCACACCTTTTAGTAATGTCATGACCACATGCCAATGGAAGATATGGGTTTCTGAGGCAAACCAACCTTCTACATCTTCTATAAAACCTCAAACGTCCAAACCAATAGCTCCTTCAAATCAAAAGTCAAATTATAATGCCAAATATTCCACTCTAGGTCAGTATGACTTCATCAAACAATTAGCAACCATGCCAGCACATATCTCTCTTATGGTACTATTAAATGAGTCACCTAGCTTTCAAGATATTCTCACTAGTGCTCTAAATGAATGGTGTGTTCCTTATACTCTCAATATTTAATAGTTTTAGGCTATGATCGCAAACCTTATGCCTGAAACTCCTATCCTATTATTTTTCCCTCAAGATATGTTGAACCTAAATCTGATTAACAAAAACTCCTTATACATCGAAGCCTATGTTATTGATCATAAATTCAAGAGAGTTCTTATCCATAATGGAGCGGCCCTTAACATGAATTCTGTAAAATTGCTTTGTTTCCTTGGTCATACAATAGATGACTTAGATGCTAACATCATTACCATTCATGGTTATGATAATACTGAGTGCCAACCATGTAGCACCATCACTCTTCCCATACAAGTAGGCTCGTAGCTCCTTGACACTATGTGTCACGTAGTTGACGTAGACACATCATATAACCTTCTTCTGGGTAGACCTTGGATACATGTGATGCACATCATACCTTTAACTTTCCATCAATGCATAAATTTTCCACATAATAGAAGAGAGTTCACCTTGCGTGGTTATAGTGACCCCTTTGAATAATGTAATTTTTTCAAAGCAAGGTACAAAAAGGTAAACTATTGTCTATCTGTTGATAGCACAATCAAACCTAGCCCGACTCCTACTATTACCGACTGTATTGACTTGGATATACTATTAAGCCCTCATTATTCCATGCCTTCCTCTAAAGTGTCTACATCTAAGGTGTCACATAACGTTACATTCTCTCATAAAGGTTTATGCGAGTACGAACTTGACAATACATTCCTTGTTGGAAAAATCTCGTTATTTCCTCATAGCTATGGGTGTCCTAACACTCTTCATCTACAAGAACATCCAACTTACTATCTTGGAAAAACTCTTTGGAGATGATATGGATATCTAGAAGATGAACATATTTGAGTCTCCGAAGAATCTTGGCTATACGATGACATGATGGAAGAATGCTACGAATCCACCGATTACACCAAGGTCCATAAAATGATGAAAAACATGAACTGGAAAGAAAGAGGCCTTGGCCCATAAGGGCATGGTGTTCTTGAACCTATGAATATCAAGTCTAACCTTTACACATATGGTCTAGGATATGATACATATGAGAAGAGGCCTATAGTCTTTGAGGTATTATCTAGTGATGCAAACTCAGATTCTGAAATTGAGACCGGTTCCACACATAGCCTCTTCGAAGATCTAGCTGAAACTACGCTTTTCCTAGACTACTTATCCGTTCAAACCCTTGATGTTGTTTATCCTTCCCTCATTGATGATCAAGACCAATACTGTAATATTTCCATGGATCTCTTTCAAAATTATGAGGCCATATAGGAGTTCCTCGGGGCTCGGGGCCCCTTTCTCCTTGTCGGATCAAAAGAAGAGTTTCGATATAAACCCTGATGCTACCGCTTACTTCATGGAAGAAATTACAATTTCCAGTCCTAAAGAAAAAGAAATTAAACATAGAAAAAGACAAATCATATCTCACATAGTGAAAACCTTTTTGAGGCATTATTCGAGAAGAAAAAATGAAAAAGAAAAAGAAAGAAAAGGACGCATCTCCTCGTGAAAAAATTTCTGAGGCACTAAAGAGAGGAGATTTGGATCCATAAATATCCGACAATATACACAAGCCTCCAACATCATTTCAAGATAATGACACTTCTAAGTTGTTGGTAGAAGAGTCGACAACCATTAACATTGGAACTGAAGACCAACCCAAATTGTTACAACTAGGTGCCATTTTATAAGAAACTGAAATAAAAGCCTTTATAGCACTTCTAACCTAGTTTTGGGATGTATTTGTTGAAGGCATATCACAGCACCCCTGAGTGTCTACAACTCAATGGGTTGAGACTCTCAGTGCGATTGCATAACATGGAGCTTTTCCCAAGTGTGGGACCTTGTGAATTGGGAAAGCTCTCCGGATGAAGGCCGGTTCCTATTCCTCTGTTCAGATGCACACATAAAAAGTGCAGAGGGTTTACTCAAAACCCTAATCTAACTTGCCAAGGAGACAGGGTAATAGGATGCATAAAAAATAAACCTAAACTAACAAAGGTGATGCACCGAGGAATGAAGAACACCTGTCTTGCCAATATACACAAACCATTAAAATGTAATGCAATATCATGCACAGATAACCAGATTTGTAGTGAAAGATCAAGAGGATGCAAATGAAAATAGGGAGGGTTGAGAATCATCCATATACATGCATTATTTTCTCTAAATATTGATACAATACACTACAAAATGCCAAGAGGTAAAGTTGCATTACAGTTTTAGATGGGAGGTTTGAACTCCACAAATTCACCTGCCAAAGAGAAGAAGAGAGGGGAAAAACAAGAATGTCCAACCTTTAGAAAGAATCCCCTCCTTAAGATTTATAGGAAGAATGAGAGAGAAAAGAGAGAGGAATTCCAAATCTACCCCAACCACCTCTAGGTTGCATTTAATTCATCTCATTATGGTGGTAGGTGAGAACCCTAATAAACCCAAAAAGTGGCAAACTGTATTTTGCATTTTTAAGAATTTTTTCTCATCCAATTAAAGATATTTAGTCGTAGTTAGATAAAGGACCTTGTAATCTTTCTGAAAAGTCCAACCTTGCGTGAATCCGAGCTCCCTGTGAAAAGTTATGGCCGTCTGAATATCTGGGTCAGGGTCTGCTTCCTGTCAGCGCTCAAAATGTTGTGCCTCCCGAAGATGCGCCTTGGCGCAACTATCCTCATGTTGACATACTATTATGTGTGCCATGGGTGCATCTATTTTCATGTTGACACCTCTTGTTTTGTGCCTCTGACCTGTGCCTTGGGCGCGACTTTTGGTGTGTCAACATCTTCCTACCTGCGCCATGGGTGCATCCATTTTCATGTTGACACCTCTTGTTGTGCGCCTCTGACCTGCGCCTTGGGTGCGAATTTTGGCGTGTCAACATCTTCCTACCTGCGCCATGGGTGCATCCATTTTCATGTTGAGACCTCTTGTTGTGCGCCTCTGACCTAATAAACATTGGGCTTTGAGTTTCTTCGATTTCCATATTCTTCTGCTTGTCTATATCTACCTGGGGGAAAGATATATACAACAGTATTCGCTTGGTATTATAAATATATCCCTGATATTGATCCTTCTCTTGTGGTTCACCACCTTGTGGTGTACCCAGATGCTCACTTGTCAAGCCAAAAAAACTACGTAAAATGCCATCCAAGGTTGCATTACTTGTTAAGGCCGAACTACAAAAATTATTGGATGTGGGCTTCATACGGTGCATTGATTACTTAGAGTGGATATCTAATATGGTGCCAATTGTGAACAATACCCCCAGAATCCATAATTGTATAGATTTTTGTGATATTAACAAGGCATGTCCTAAGGAAGATTTCCCTTTGAATAATATTGAAATGATTATCGATTCTACTTCGAGCCATGAGATGTTATCCCTTATGGATGGATTTTTCGGGTATAATCAAATTCAAATTTCTGAAGAAGACCACCATAAAACAAATTTTAAAACCCCATGGGGGACATTTTTTTACAAGGTCATCCCTTTTGGCCTTAAAAGCGTTGGTTTAAATTATCAACGTGTCATGAATTTTATTTTCCACGACCTTCTTCATGACATAATGGAAGATTATATCAATGATATTCTTGCTATATCAAAGACTAGGGTGGATCATCTAGCAATTCTTAGGTGTATATTTGAGTGGTTAATGGAGTACAAGGTTCACCTTAATCCAAAAAAATGTTTTTTTGGTGTCATTTCAGGGAAACTTATGGGATTCATTGTCTCACAATGAGGAATTGAAGTGGACCCTAAGAAGGTTAAAGCTATAATAGATATGCCACCTCCTCAGAACCTTTCACAATTAAGGGGCCTACAAGGAAAGATATAGTCTATTCATAAATTCATCTCCAAATTGGTAGATAAGTGCCATCATTTCATCCAGTTTCTTAAAAAGGACATCCAATTCAAATAGACACAAGAATGTCAAGATGCCTTTGCAAAATTCAAATAATACCTAGAATATTTGTCGGTGCTCATGCCGCCTATACAGGAGAAACCTATGTTGTTGTATACATCTATTATAGAACATGCCATTGGGGCATTATTGGTGCAACACAATGATAAGGGTCAAGAATAAGCTATGTATTACTTGAATACAACTCTCCTTGAACATGAGACCAAGTACTCACAGGTTGAAAAGGCTTATTTAATAGTTTCTTATATTTTTGGCAAGCTGTGGCACTATCTCCTAAATCATACCACCAATATAATTTCATAGGTTGATCCTCTTAAGTACCTACTTTTGAGACCATTCATAACATGATGCATGTCTAGCTGGATTGTGCTACTTAGTGAATTTGACATTGAAATTGTCCATCAAAAGGCTATCAAAGGTCAAGCACTGGTAGATAAACTAGTTGCAACACCATTACCAGGTTCATACCTACGAAATTTTGAATTTCCAAATGAAGAATTGTTGTACATATAGGTAACACCCTTATGGACATTATTCTTTGATGTATCTTGCAATATCCATGGTTTTGGAGTAGGAATTGTCTAGCGTACACTAGATGGAGACCTCATACCTAAATATTATTATATAAAATTCCCTTGCACAAATAACATAACAAAGTATGAAACATTGATAACAGGCTTATGCATTTCTATCTCATGGCGCTTGTAATAATTGACAGTTCTTGGTGATTCTCTTCTAGTCATTAATCAAGTTAATAGAGAATATCAGGTAAAAGATGAAAATCTCTTACCTTATAAAAGAATGGTTGTTAGCCTTAGAGGGTATTTCTGGATTATCAATTTTGAACAAGTTCCTCACGTATAAAATAAAGAAGTGGATGCCATGGAAACTATCACTTCCCTTCTTTCATTCGACACTAATCAAACTCACAAAGAGTTACTTATTGAACATCTTTTAGTGCCTACATAAGAATTTCTGGAGTCCACCATGGTTTGTGAGATTGTTGGTCTTGATCATCTATGGTACCACGATATATACACCTTCATTCAAACTAAATCCTATCCTCTTGATTTTAATTTAGCTAATAAAAGACCCTTAGCACAACGTGCTTCATGCTACACCCTTCTTGCTAACACCTTGTATCGAAGAGGCTATGATGGGACCCTCTTAAGATGTACCAATCAAGATGAAGCTAATCAGATGCTATCTAAAGTACATTTAGTTATTTACGATGCCCATACTAGCGAAATATTCCTTGTAAAGAATATTTTATGCCTTGGATACTACTGGCCCACAATGGAGGAATATACATGTAACTTTGTGAATAAATGTCAGGCTTTCCGAAAACATGGTAATCTCATACATGCACCATCCCAAGCCTTGCAACCTATTACTTCACCTTGGCCTTTTTCAAAATGGGGACTTGATTTAATTAGAAAAATAAAGCCCACATCTTCCGATGGCCAAACTTTTATTATAACCACCACTAAGTATTTCACTAAGTGGGTTGAGGCTATGACTCTTACTAACTGTTAGTGTAGAATCACAGCACCCCTAGGTGTCTGTAACTCGATGGGTTGAGACTCTCAGTGTGATTGCATAACATGGAGCTTTTTCCAAGTGTGGGACCTTGCAAAATCAGAAAATCTCTCTGGATGAAGGCCGGTTCCTATTCCTCTGTTCAAATGCACACAAAAAAAAAATGCAGAGGGTTTACTCAAAATCTAATCCAACTTGCCAAGGAGACAGGGTAAGAAGATGCATAAAAAAAAACCTAAACTAATGAAGGTGATGCACTGAGGAATGAAGAACACCTATCTTGCCAATAAACACAAACCATTAAAATGTGATGCAAGATCATGCACAGATAACAAAATTTGCAGTGAAAGATCAGGAGGATGCAAATGAACACAGAGAGGGTTGAGAATCATCCACATACATGCATTACTTGCTCCAAATATTGACACAATACACTACAAAATGCAAAGAGGAAAAGTTGCATTACAGTTTTAAATGGGAGGTTCGAACTCCACAAATTCACCTGCAAAAGAGAAGAAGGGAGGGGCAAAAACAAGAATGTCCAACATTTAGAAAGAAGCCCCTCCTTACAATTTATAGGAAGAATGAGAGAGGGAAGAGGGAGGAAATCCATATCTACCCCAACCACCTCTAGGTTGCATTTAATTCATCTCATTATGGTGGTAGGTGAGAACCCTTAAAAGCAGCGAACTATATTTTGCATTAAAGCTGGTTGTTGAAACGTCATTTCTGGCCATTACCACATGCCAGAGGTGTTTTTTAATTTTCTTTCTCCAAACTGAACCAAAATGTAAGATTGACCCCGTAATCATGTAGAGAATCTCACCATCTTTCCATTGATATGAAGAACGCGAAAAACCAAGATTTGGATCGAAATTTATGGCCATTTGAAGATTTAGGGCAAAAATAGGCCCAAAACGGATCGGCGGGAAAAAAATTTGAATTTTACCTCTTTTTTGCATTTTGGAAATTTTTTTAAATTTTTCCCGCACTCCGCCACTTGGATGACATGTGTCAGGCCATGATTGGCCTCAAGCTTCCATTCGGTGGCGGGGGCAGTGGGCCAAAACTCGCCTTTTGGACTTTCGGCAAAACCTTTTGCCAAAAATTCTAAATTTTGCCTCGCTCCGCTGGGTCGATGGTGAAGACACGTGGCCAGATTTGATTCGTCCTCGGGCCTCCTTTCAAAATTTTACCTTGCGCCAAACTCTTAGCAATTTTTTTAACTTTCTTCCCCTTCTGACACGTGGCACGTTCTGATTCATCTGCGGGCCTCCTTGTCTCTTTTGCGGCCTTTTCGCCTTTTCGCGTCTCACGCGTCCCTCGCGTATCTTTGTCCCAACTATCCCGAAATGCCTGGGACAAATATTTCTGAACCGCTTGAAATAGACTGTCTTTCAGAAAATCGGCCGATTTGCGTCCCACACGTACTTTTGTCTCGGTTGTCCCTACTTACGCGAAACAAAAGACTTAGACATTTTTTCTCTGTTTTCGGCCATTTCAAATTTTCACGTCCTGTGCATCCTGACATCCCAACTATCCCGCAGACTACCTGGGACAAAATACTTAGCCAATTTTCTTGCTTTTTCGGCCCCAAGCTTTGTATGATGAACCTCAGTATGACCTAAACCCTTCAAACCCGAAATGCTTCAAAACAGTCCTGCAACATTATTTTCTGCATTTTTTCCAGTTTCTCTAACTCGTTGGGATTTCTTCTTAGATGGGAAAGTTAGAGAGAATCCGAGGGACCCCAAAAGCATGATTTTTTGCCTTGAATCAATCTACTTTCTCGGGACTGAATAATTTGATGCATGTTATCAAAATTACCTTGAGGGGTGAATTTTGGATAACAATTTTGGTGACTCAGTGGGGTTATTTGCCTGCTAGATGAAGAACGTCCAGCTTCCTGAAGCATCCATTGGGCATGGAGTCATGAGTTGTCTGTTCGAAACCCCAAATGACTTATAATGTTGCAAGGAGGAAGATGGAATATCACCCGATGGAAGCAAGGGCTGCAAAACATTTCCAGGGATAGCAAGCCTTTGCTAAAGCACTTAGGGAAAGCAAAACAACCTACAGCAAAACAATGTGCACAAGCACTTGGAGGAATGAAAACCTAAGCTAATATTTACAAGATGGAGAATTTCCCTTTAGTAGCAATGCTTTAGATAGATTCCATTGACTAGAATTTGCAGTTCTTCGCCATCTAATGAACACAATTGGAAGGCATTACTGTCCTTACACTTTGTGACCATGTATGGGCCACTCCAAATGGCATCAAATTTTGAATGCCTTCCTAGTTTTGCTCTATCTGCATCCCATTTTAACACTAGATCTCCAACTTGGAAAGATCTACTCTTGGCCTTCCTATCAAAGGTCTTCTTGATCAAAGCTTGATCCTTCTCCATTGCTTGGGATGTCTAATCTATGATCTCTTGGAGCTCCATCAATTCTACATATCTCACCTCCATGGGCCCAAACTCTAGCAACTCTAACTGCTTCATGAGTTCCAATGTTGGCAACTCAAGTGACATGGGCAAGATTGCCTCTCTTCCATAAACAAGCCTGAATGGAGAGTTACATGTGGATCTCTTGGGAGTTATCCTATCAGCCCATAAGGCTGATTTCAGTTTGGTATGCCAAGACCTCTGATTCTCATCAAGAGTCCTCTTAATGATCCTCAACAAGTTCTTGTTTGTAGATTCAGCCTGGCCATTACCCTGAGGGTAGTAGTTTGATGAAGTACTTAGGTAGATCCCGTTATTGACAACCCACTCAGTCACCTTGGATCCAATGAATGTTAATGCATTATCTGAGATTATTGTAGCAGGTATGCCAAATATGGTTACTATCCCCTCATAGAAGTCTAAGATGCTAGACTCATTTGCTTCCTTAAGTGCTACTGCTTCAGTCCATTTGGTGAAGTAGTCTGTGGCTGTCAAAATCCACTTATGCCCTTATCTTGAATTGGGATTAATGACTCCAATGAAGTCTAAACCCCATTGCATGAATGGCTGATCAACTGAAATTGGATGCAATGGGAGGGCAGCAAGCCTCTCTTTACCTGTGAAGAATGCACAATTCTTGCACCTTTTGATCCACGCGAAGCAATCACTGAAAATATTGGGCCAATAATAACCAGCCTTCATGATTTTTAGGGTTGTCATTCTTCGTGTAAAATGACCACCGGCTGGTCCACAATGGAACTCTTCCAACACCCTATGAATCTGATTTGTGTTAATGCATCTCAGCAGCACTCCATTCACATATTTCTTGAACAAAACACCATCTACTATGGCATATGGGATGGCCTGCAATCTGAAGTGTCTTCTTTAGGTCTTGTTCATCTCTGGAGGGCATAGGACCGTGCTTAAGAAGTGCATTATACCTTGGTTCTAGCAAGGAGTGGGGACAACATTATCCTCTTCTTGAGTGCTACCTTACACATGATTGTCTTGAACTGTCAAAACAACCTCTTCTTCATTGCATACTCCCTTTTGTTTTCCTAGAATTAGCTGCTCACACAATCCTTTTCCTCTTACCAGCTTGGTGACCTTGATCTCTATGTCATACTCTATGACACGAGTGATCCAACCTACTCTTTTCTCATTCAAATCCTTGTTGAGGAGGAAGTCCTTTACTCCCGCATGAGAGACCAACAACTGAACTTTGTTGTTTGAGACTAGATGCTTGAATTTATTCAAGCTTTTGATCACTGAAAGTACATGCTTCTCAATAAAATAATATCTCACCTCATAATCCTCCAGGCTTTGGCTGAAGAAAGCAATTGGCTACTCATCATTGTCCTTGTTCTGCTGCACCAAAATGGTAGAAATAGTATCATTACCTCCAAATTCATAGAGGATGAAATCCTTGGAGAAATCTAGGTTGATGAGAGTTGGTGCTTGGGAGATGGCTTCTTTGATTGCTTCAAAACCCTCCTTTCCTTCTACTGTCCACTTGAAAGCCATGCTTTTCTTCAACATTTTGGTGATAGGTTTGACAAGGGCTGCAAAATCTGGGACAAACCTCCGAACAAAGTTTATTCTCCCCAAGAAACTCTGAAGGGCCTTCTTGTGGCTTGGCAATGGTAGTGCTCTTATGGCTTCAACCCTCTCTGGATCAACTGCTAATCCTTCTTTAGAGACAATATGTCCAAGGATATTTCCTTCATGTGCTAAGAAGATACACTTCTTAGGATTCAAAGACACTCCAAATCTCCTGCACCTTTGAAAGACTTGTCTCAAATGAGAGAGGTGGTCTGCTGCATTCTTTGAAAAAATAGTGATATCATCAAGGTATATCAGCACCACGTTGTTGATCAAACCTTTGAACGCCATGTCCATTGCTCTTTGGAAGGTAGCTCCAGCGTTGGACAACCCAAATGGCATTTTCTTGTATGCATAAGTTCCCCATTTGGTTGTGAAGGCTGTCTTGAACTGATCTTCTTCCTTCACCATAATCTGATTGTAGCTCGAGTAGCCATCAAGTAGTGAAAACATCTCGGAGCCAACCACCACTTGCAAAATTTGCTCCATAGAAGGGAGTGGGTAATGGTCCTTGAGAGATGCTGTATTCAAGTCTCTGAAGTCAACACACAATCTGATCTCTCCAATCTTCTTTCTGACTGGAACTAAGTTGGTAACCCAACTAGAATGCTTGATTGGGAATATGATTCTTGACTCAATCAACTTGTTCAATTCCTTCCTCATGAGAGGTTCCATGTGTGGATTGACTGGCCTTTGTTTCTGCCTGATGGGCTTAGTATTTGGATCCAACTCAATGGTGTGTTGAGCTAACTCAGGATTGAAACCTTTCAAGTCTTCATAGCTCCAAGCAAACACATCAGGGAACTCTTGACACAACTGTATGAACTCATACTTTTCTTGTTCAGTTGTCATCTTTCCAATTTGCAATGGTTTCTTCTCTTCCACCAAGATGAATACTGAATCTTCTCTCTTGACCTAAATGTTTGCTTTCTCTTTCCTAAACTGATCATTGGGATTAAAAATGGACTCCAAAGTGATAAGTCTCTTGGGCAGCTTGTTAGTTCTCAGCTGTACCACTTGGTCACCATACTGTTGCTCTAACTTTTCCTAATTTTTGGCTTAGAATTCAGCCTCTTCTTGCAAGAAATGGATGATTTGCTGATCATTTTCGAACACTTGCCAACTTACATTGTTATCTAGCACTGAAGGCCTCATAATCACATGGATGTTTGGCTGTACCTTGTCTTTTGAATGCTCTCCACAACGTCAAAGGCTACCCCAACTGCTGCAAGCCTGTCAACAGCTTGGTTCTCTTTCCTAGGAACTGATTTGATGCCAAAGCCCTTAAAATCTTCAATGAGGTTCCACACCCTGTTCTTGTAGCACTTGAGTAGATCATTCTTGGTAGCGTGCTTCCCTTTGACCTTATTTATAATCAATTCACTATCACCAAAGACTTGCAAGTTCTTTATTCCTCTCTTTATTGCCCAATGCATCCCTTGCACCAAGGCTTCATATTCAGCAGTGTTATTGGAGCATGCAAACTGAAATCTAAAAGCTGAATAGTACCTTACGTCTTGAGGTGAAACCAGCATGGCTCCCACTCTGGCACCTTGTCTACTCCTTGATCCATCAAAAAATAGCTGCCATACCTCATTGTCATCCTTGTGGTCTGGCTTGGTGATGCTAGGAATGGGCTGATATTTTTCATGTATGCAATAGAATCCTAGCTTAGATTCTTCTACTTCTTGATAAGGATCAAAAGTATGCACCTTGTTTGCACATTCATCAAGAGTTAGATCCAGGATGCTTCCAACCTTGGTGTCAGCTTCATCAGTGCTTGGGTGGTCTTCTTGATCAAATGCTGAACGGTTGGCATTGATTTGAATTGGAGTGTAGGGCTCAATGTGGAAGTTTGCAATAGGTTTAGACCTGATTGTAGCTTTGGTTCCATACCTCGTTCTAAACAGCATGTGTGACCAATCAGCAGACAAATATCCTCCAATCTTGGTTGTGAAATCTCTTGAAAAACATAGGGCAAAGAGTGGTGCAAGGTCTATAACTGATACATCTTGTAAAACAACAACATTTGGACATGCATGCAAGGTAAGACTCAAGTTTCTAATCACCCCAACTATTGTTACTGCTGTCCCATCCAACTACACTACCCCTTTGGATATGGTTTCATATTGAAGTCCTAGCTGATCAGCTATTTGCTTGGGCATCACTGAGCTACTTACCCCGGAATCAATCATGTAATTGTGCACCAATTGGTTTCTAATGGTTAATGAGACATAAAAAGGAGGGGGCTTCAACATTTTACCTTGTTGTCCTCTATGATTCCCTTCAGGCTGGGCAGCATTTGTGAGCACCTTCTCTTGCATTTGGACTTGCTGATTCGAAGTTGGCCAGTCCTTCATGGCAGCTTGTAGAAAATCTCTCTGGCCCGGGATAGATAGGGATTCCCACATTGATATATTTACATTTGTCTTCTTCATCTGATCAATGATACTAAATGGTGATGAAGGATCTCTTTGTTGTCCCTTGGTTTGCATATTCATCCCTTGCATGTGGGCAGCAACAACTGGTATTTGAGTTGGTTTAGGAGCTGGTTTGGGTGCTCCTTGCATGTTTAGGACTACATTTTGTTTGCCAAAAGCTTGTGGAGATGTAGAAGGTTATGGATTACTTGAAGCCAATGGTTGTCCTTCACCCAAATTTCTCTTTTTTGACCTTGTGTTGGTTGCAACACCTTGAGAGGGTATTTGATTCATACCACAGAAATCTTCAGCCTGCCAATTGATAAGAGTAGTTTCATTTGGAGATGTTCCTTGCTAAGGTGCTTCTTACTGCTGATCCTCTTCATGGCTAGACTCTTACGACCCACCAATGGTTTGCACCATAAGAGCCTGATTTAATGCACCGTTAAAGCACATTGATTAGTTATGTGGCTGATTGCACGGGAAACACCAATCATATTCTTGGGCCATGTTATTTTGCATCGGTACCAAAGCTCTGGATGTGGATGCAACATTGAGGTTATTGGGCTAAAATGGTTTGTTGGCAGGAGGCCTTGCTTGATTCTAATTTGCAGCTAGATTGGGTGGTCTTTGAGGCTGATATGGCTACCTGTTAGGCTGATCTTGAGGCTAGAAGGAAGGTCTAAAACCTTGAGCTTGCTGCCTTTTGAGTGTAACCAGCTCATTACCTAGGTTTTGCAATTGCTTCTTGACTTCTTGAAGCTCGTTTGAGGCACTAGAAGATGAAGTAGAAGCTTCATTTGAACTCTGATTTCTAGGAGTGGGAATAGAAGCTAAATTAGGCACTTGGGTAGTACTTGGGCTCTCTAAACTTGGATATAATGGAATTGGAGGCCTAGGAGCTAGCTTTCCAGCTTGAATCAAACAATTTTCAGCCCTAATGGAAATTCTATAAGCCATAGGGATAGTTATGCCTCCCATGGACTGAATCAACATAGAAATATCAGAATTTAGAGCTTTGAGATATTAAAGAAAAGCACCTTCTGCTGTTGGCCTAACTGCCACTGGAATTCTCTCCCAAGTCCTTTGAAATCTAAAATAAAATCAGTCAGCTACTCATTGGGAGCTCTTTTGATAGTTGTCAACTGCTCCAAAAGGGACAAGTTGTCTCCCTTTTCCCCAAACTACTCATGGAGGGCTATACATATCTGATTCCAATTTTGAATAGAACCTGAGGCAAGGCTCCTGAACCATTGTAAAGCTTTCCCCTTGAATGAGGATGATAGCAATTTGACAGCAACTTGCATCTCATTGATTTCATGAATTGCACAAAGGTTGGCAATGTCTTTAACGTGATCACCAGGAGTACTCTGGTTCTCTCTAGTGAAGTATGGAATGTTCTTCAATGCTGCAACTGGGATTGGATGTTGTGCATTGAGAGAAAGTGGGCTGCTGCTAGTGAAATTGACATATGGATTTGGTGGTTGCACCATTCTGATTGGCCTGAGAACCCTTGTTGATTGGATGAAAAGCCTACCAGGTGGAGGTGTTGACAAGGTTCTATTAGGCGGAGATGGAGATCTTTGAGCTCTTCTTCCCCTTCTTTCTCTCCCTGGAGATAGGTGTAGGTGAACAAACAATCCTTCCTCCCTAGTTTTTGACCTGGTTTTTATTCTTCTCATAAATTTTCCAAGCTTGGACTGCTGAAACCAGCAGATTATGCTTCTTTTGGATTTGCCAGATGTGTGATTTTAAGCTTCTTCAAAGTTGGAACTTACAACAAGTGCACATCGATCTTGTTATAATAAAAGTGAAGACCTCTAAGGTCCCACCGGGCGTGCTAAAACTGTTAGTGCAGAATCACAGCACCCCTGAGTGTCTGTAATTCGATGGGTTGAGACTCTTAGTGTGATTGCATAACATGGAGCTTTTCCCAAGTGTGGGACCTTGCGAAATCATAAAATCTCTCCAGATGAAGGTTGGTTCCTATTCCTCTGTTCAGATGCACACAAAAAAAAATGCAGAGGGTTTACTCAAAATCTAATCTAACTTGCCAAGGAGACAGGGTAAGAAGATGCATAAAAATAAACCTAAACTAATGAAGGTGATGCACAAAGGAATGAAGAACACCTATCTTTCCAATAAACACAAACCATTAAAATGTGATGCAAGATCATGCACATATAACAAAATTTGCAGTGAAAGATCAGGAGGATACAAATGAACACAAAGAGGGTTGAGAATCATCCACAGACATGCATTACTTGCTCCAAAGATTGACACAATACACTACAAAATGCCAAGAGGCAAATTTTCATTACAGTTTTAAATGGGAGGTTCAAACTCCACAAATTCACCTGCCAAAGAGAAGAAGGGAGGGGCAAAAACAAGAATGTCCAACATTTAGAAAGAAGCCCCTCCTTACCATTTATAGGAAGAATGAGAGAGGGAAGTGGGAGGAAATCCAGATCTACCCCAACCACCTCTAGGTTGCGTTTAATTCATCTCATTATGGCGGTAGGTGAGAACCCTTAAAAGTGACGAACTGTATTTTACATTAAAGCTGGTTGTTGAAACGTCATTTCTGGCCATTACCATGTGCCAGAGGTGTTTTTTTATTTTTTTCTCCAAACTGAACCAAAATGCAAGATTGACCTCGTAATCATGTAGATAATCTCACCATATTTCCATTGATATAAAGAACGTGAAAAACTAAGCTCTGGATCGAAAGTTATGGCCATTTGAAGATTTAGGGCAAAAACAGGCCCAAAATGGATCGGCGGGAAAAAAAATTAAATTTTACCTCTTTTTTGCATTTTGGAAATTTTTTTAAATTTTCCCCACACTCCGCCACTTGGATGACACGTGTCAGGCCATGATTGGCCATGAGCTTCCATTCGGTGGCGGGGGCAGTGGGTCAAAACTCGCCTTTTGGACTTTCGGCAAAACCTTTTGCCAAAAATTCTAATTTTTGCCTCACTCCGTTGGGTCGATGGTGAAGACACGTGGCGAGATTTGATTCATCCGTAGGCCTCCTTTCAAAATTTTACCTTGCACCAAACATTTTTGCCTCACTCCGCTGGGTCGATGGTGAAGACATGTGAAATTTTACCTTGCACCAAACTCTTAGCAATTTTTTCAACTTTCTTCCCCTTTTGACACGTGGCACGTTCTGATTCGTCCGCGGGCCTCCTTGTCTCTTTTGCAGCCTTTTTGCATCTCACGCGTCCCTCGCGTACCTTTGTTCCAACTGTCCTAGACTGCTTGGGACAAATATTTCCGAACCGCCTGAAATGGACTGTCTTTCGACAAATCGGCCGATTCGCGTCCCATGCGTACTTTTGTCCCGGTTGTCCCTGCTTGCGCAAAACAAAAGACTTAGATGATTTTTATCTATTTTCAGCCATTTCATCTTTTCAGGTCCCTCGTGTCCCGACATCCCAACTGTCCCGTGGACTGCCTGAGACAAAATACTTAGCTGATTTTCTTGCTTTTTTGACCCCAAGCTTGGTGTGATGAACCTCAATACGACCCGAACCCTTCAGACCCGAAATGCTTCAAAACAGTCCTGTAACCTTATTTTCTACATTTTTTCCATTTTATCTAACTCGTTGGGATTTCTTCTTGGATGGGAGAGTTAGAGAGAAGCTGAGGGACCCCAAAAACATGATTTTTTGCCTTGAATCAATCTACTTGCTCGGGACTGAATAATTTAATGCATGTTATCAAAATTACCTTGAGGGGTGAATTTTGGATAACACTAACATTACTTGATGCAATATTTCTAAATTCATCTTCAACCATATTATCCGTTGTTTTGGCATCCCTACTTCTATTGTCACTGAAAATGGTGGTTCTTTACAAAAATAAGGATCTCAAGGCCCTAGCTAATAAATATAATATCCACCTAAAATGGGCTATAACCTATTATCCACAATGCAATGGCCAATCTAAATCATCAAACAAGACTATCAAGTCTATTCTAGAAAACATTGTCAATAAACATGGATGTAATTGGCATACGTAGTTATATCCTACCCTCTGGGCCTACCACACTTCCTTTCGTACACCTATAAGAGCTACTCCTTTTTCCCTAGTATATGGATCTGAAACCATATTATCTATCAAAGTTGAGTTCACTTCACTTCATGTATCCCTCTAACATCTCATTCATGAAGTGGATTACCATGTTGCACACCTTTTAGAGCTGGAATTACTAGACGAGAGACAACTTTGTGCCTTAGACCATATGCAGGTGTATCAGAATAGACTGCACTGTAATTATAATCACAAGATCAAACCTCAAAATTTTTAAATAAGAGATTTGGTCCTAAAGGAAAATCAAAAGAAAAAAACAAAACCATGAGAAAAACAGGGCAAATTTGAGCCCAATTGGTTGGGTCCTTATGTTATAACTACTAAATTTGGATCTGGTGCATACAAATTGTCTACCGAGGATGGAAAATAGTTGAAGAAGCCTATGAATTCCATTCATCTAAAGAATTTCTACTCTTAAGTCTCTGAAGAGTAACCCTTATACTGGGGGTTGTCATTGCATCCACCTATTTTTTCATTTCACTTTGTTTCCTGCTTGTAATTTTTCACCTTGTCGTGTGTCGCATGTTCTCCTTGGCAGGTTAGCATGCCCATTGTCTACCACCATTGTTCACCTTCCATTTAACATGTCAGTTTTGAATTGGTAATTTCCTTTCCCTCTTCTTTGGTGCATGGTTCAAAATTCCAAATAAACCCAAAATATTAAAAAAATGTCTCGAAAAAACTACAAAAACAAAATAAAATTGTTCAAAATCCCAAAAAACAATATAAAATTGTTTAGGCAATAAAAAAACATACAATCACCATTTCGTTCACCATTTTCTTCACCTGATTGTTCCCAATAATATTTTCCAATTAATCAAGCCACTCTTTGCAATGTAACTTTGCATAGGGACATCACTTGGCTTTAGCTTTCTCTTGGGGGCAACTTGACATTGTATATATTTTCTTATTTATTAGATTTTTTTTACATTAGTGTGTTATTGTTCACTAGCTTGTTTGCTTGTTTAACATTTGTACATACGGAATTTTTTATCGTCTATTCTTAGTTTAGTTTCTTATGTGTGATAGTTTGAATAACCAATACTCTATTTACCTAGAATGCATTTATGGACCAATTGCAAGAAATATATTCATATCCTAGTTCACATATAACTTTGATATGGTTCTTTCATGTTCATATTGGGTTTATTATTATACTTCTTTTATATTTTTTTTTCATTTACACGTGTTGTGTTTTCTTCCTGGTTTATTTAAGCCATGGAATTTCTTCATTTTTGTTTGCATTCATATTTCCAACCTTGCAAAAATCCAAAAAATTAAATATTTCAAAAAATTAAAAAAATCACAAAAAAATCAAACAAACATTCACTTCTCACATAAATCATACAACTATAAAACCTTTGAAGTAAATCATTCAACATATCAATACAATATTGATAAATGTCATACTTTTATTTATTACTCTAGTGCTCATGCCAATATTACAACTATCACTTTATTCCCTTTGCATGATATGCTAACTCTGCTTGGGGAAAGTCACACAAATTGTTTTTCCTTCGTGATATAACTTCACATGGGGAAATTTCAACTTTGATAATTTGTATAATGGATTCAACAAGAGTTTATAAGGAGTCACTTAAACTCCACTCTTCTAGTTTGATCCTATTCCCATTTAGGAGCATTTTTATCTACTTAGTCATCATTTTGGCATGCATTAGGGACATAGCTGATTGTCTTCTTTTTTGAAATTTGTATTGCATTATTGATGTTTACTCTTTTTAGACCACTTACAAGTAGTGTGATCACATTTTGGTTCCTTTATAACCCTGATGTCAACACCTACTTTGTATATTGGGTTTGTTTTCCTTTTTATCTTTTCTTTGCTATGTGTCTTTATTTATGCGCATCTGGGTTAACCATCTTGATTCTTTCATAATCATGGTGAAAAATCTATTGTGCAACAACAAAAATCAAGTAGCTCTAAAAATTTATTATCCAAATAACGCTCATGCTACAAACAAAGTCCTTTCCCATCCTTGTTTTAATCCCTTACTTTCTTCCTATCAAGTGGTTGTTCGATGCCTTACTGCATCATCCACCCACTTTAGGGGGCAT
Source organism: Taxus chinensis (assembly GCA_019776745.2). Classification (NCBI taxonomy): domain Eukaryota; kingdom Viridiplantae; phylum Streptophyta; class Pinopsida; order Cupressales; family Taxaceae; genus Taxus; species Taxus chinensis. The sequence continues at coordinate 339,230,446 of CM034151.1, forward strand.
TCCCCTACCATCCTGCTTGCTGGGGAATCCCAATGCTTCACAATTTTTTGCTCACCGATTTATATGTTCCTATTATCTTTAAAGAATTGTTACTCTACAATAGAACCTTAAAGAGGGGGAAAATGTAGACACCCTAAATTTACATTCATGTTTTCACTTGTTCCCAGTATTATGCTAATACACCCTGTTATTCAGCCATTTGCAATTAATTAATTAAATTGGTTAATTAATACACATTTTACCCATTTGGATTAATTAAATTAATTCCATGTACCCTTTGTGCCCCTTTGGCTAAATTAATTATTATTTATTAATTAAATAATTAATTAATTAAGTGTGTGCACATCCTATTCATCTGCCACTTGATCAAACTCCACTCAGACTCCACTTTGACTACCCTAGTTAACTGCACTTCTAGAATCCTAGAAAGTTGGGGGCAATTAAAAAGCACGTACAACCACCTTTCCAGATGCATTTTTTTTTAGTTAATTTCATTATTACCCCTACCACTATTGCAACTACCCATAATGATATTTTTAGCATGATCATTTATCCATGTAACCAATTCCAACTACCTTCTATTTCTATAAATTACAAGCTTACCTTCCTTCCAATCCCTCTTGAATTTGAAGAACAAAAACTATGTTGAACTGTGTCTGTACCATTTTTTCTTCAAATCTTGGAGAGCAATCAAGAGCACCCACAAGACACTTCTGACATTCTTTCTACATGGTTTCACAGGAGACCCTTATTTGAGGTTTGCATGGATTTTTTATCTTTCATTTTGGTAATTTTCTCTATTTACAATTCTAGAAAAGTCATCAATGAAACTAATAGCATACAAGAATCTACCAAGAGAAGGAAATTATAAAGGACCTCTTACATCATTATGGATTAACTCAATAAAGTTAGATCAATTAGACTCAAGATGTCTGTGAAATGGTTCAACATGTTTCTTACCACGCAAGAAACTTTCACAAGATATATGGTCTAATTTCAACTTAGGGATTATTATAACAAGGTTAATGTGGGATATTTAAAAGAAAATTTTAAATTTCATATGTGCAATCCTTTCATGCCATAATCAAACAACATTACAAGAAGAAGATGAAAGACATGTTTCATCAAAAAATCCTTCATATCAAGCTCATTCTTCAAATAGCATTTATATTTCAATAATACAACTTAAAAATTTAATTTAGGTAATTGAGAAAAATATAAAAGGTTATTATTTAAGTTAGGAAAAAATAAAACATTACTAATGGTTCCATTTGCTAATTTAACATTACCACAACATTCATAATTGATGAAAAATTCGGGTAAGTGCAGGAAGTTGATGGACAAATATAGGGTCATCTGTGGACATCATATTGCAAATAACAACATAATATCAACTTGTAGGGATTATTAGCAATACATAAACTCAAAATTAGACAAAATTATACTAATATGAATCATAGAATTCGGAATCTAGTTTCTAAAATACTAATTTTTGTAAAAAATGGACAAGATTAGCTATATTAAACACTCAAAATTCAATGACTTGGTATATTTTTTTAAAAAAACGCTGATAAGATTATAGTCCGTTTGCCCATAATTTGGATGACCAAAAATTGATATATATTTTTTTCCTTTTGTGATAAGTTAAAAGCCACTATCTATCTTGGGATGGATTTTATTTTGTATTTTTTTGAGTAATATTTTATTTTTTATGATTTTTTCCGTGAAAGTGGTATGAAAACATAAAGGAAAACAGAGCACTTTCCGTTTGCCCACCATAACTTCATCAAAAAATATTGAAATCAAATAATTTTTTTTTTGAACATGTATATAATTTCACCACGGTTGGGATGGTATAATTTTTATCACATTCTGATAAGTGAAACAAATTTTGCAGTCTTAAACGTAGACATAAACATTCACAGGAAAAAGTGTCTTAAAGACCTACTATTAGTAAAAAATTATAAAATGATATTTATCCTCTTCTATTCACTTTAAAATCAGTATTTATACAAAGCTAATAGTCTCCCCTATGCAATGGTACCATTTTTATGACATATTTTTTACTTTTCAGCATGGTTCAAGTCCGCGAAAGACTAAATTTGATGTTTTGTTGTTTTTAATGTAAAATTCAGGATTTGATGTCCACTTAATTGTCCCCCAACTTGGTGCACTTACCCAATAGGTTAAGTATAAAAGGAATGGCAGAAGCCTCCACATGTCTCAATGACATAACTTTAGAGTTAAAATATTGGATATGCCTAGATCCCCAAATGTGTGCTAGAATCCCTCCACGTGTCATTAGAGGTCTGACAGAGTAATAGTTTTCTTATCATTGGTAGCTTGAAAAGTAGATCGATTATGACGTGGAATCCTCTTATGTGCCTCATCGGTGTAAGTTCTTATTCGGTAGCAATACAAAGTGGGGACCCCAACAAGCACCATCCTAAGAATCCACGTACTTCATGGTCTAAAAGGGGGTACTACATTTGGTACGTTATAAAAGTCATCAAACTCCACGTATAAACCTCGACACAACTCTTAGAAGTTGAAACACTATAGGGAATGTTTAATCCCTAAATGAGTGTGACTAGTGTCCTGCTGGTTAAATGATTCCCCATTTTGGCAGAACTATGCCATTGACTAAAATTCTCTTTAGAGCTAGTGGAAGGTATCCATTACGTCTTTATTCTCGACACAACTTCAGAAGATCAAGTTATCAGTAGCCTATTTTTTCCCAACAAAAGTCCCAAAGTGCCCTAGCACATGTCTCAGGTCAGGCATTGAACATCTCACGCCGAAGCAAGCAGGGGGTAACTCGGGTGGAGTTGAGTTTAGGTTAAGCTTATTCTAGAAGTGATACATGCATTTTTGACATATAGATCCATGTCCGTAGCTGATTAACCACGTTGGTTTTGCATGACATAAACTAGATCTAGATGTTTAACCATTAAGCATGAATACTCGACATCACGAACAAAAGGATTAACGACTTACCATGGAGGAACTCGGTCAATGTAATGAACGATGGAGCTAGGGTACCCAACTCGGTGAGTTGGCTCGATTTAGCCAACCACCGCATTGTATTAGGATATTATTATTTGAGTAATCTATCTTCATATGACCCCTCCCTCCTCACCACAAACCGGTCATATTATGGGGCCACAAGTAATTTAATATTAATTACATATTTTAAATAATATATTTATTATTATTATTGAAATATTTTATTTAAATTCCCGAATTTTAATTTTGAGAAGACTTATGTCAATCAGGCATTAATGATGCACCTGATGGAACATCTTTTAAGTGGTTCAATCGACTGTATAAGTGATACATCATGATGCCTTCCATTTAGGGAGGGAATATTATAGACTCCTCTCCTCTCTCTCAATTGATCTTGGATGATAAATGCAAGTATCCAGAGACTTCCATTCCTATTTTACATTTGGTTCCAATTAGCAGGTTCCAACTAGCAGATTCCAACTAGCAGGTCACTCAAGTTGGAGGTTTAGATACTTCCAAGCTTCGCTCTCTCTTCACAATCTATGAATTTATAGGTTCTCAAGCCTTTCTTCTCGAACTATAATGGTAGCCTTTTCTCTTTTCACCTGATGTAATGATGCATTGTGTAAGTGCTTGAAGTAATGAGAATTATGCTTTGTGATCATATGAATGTCCTTCCATGATTTTCCTACTTCTATTTGCCTATCTCATGTTTTTAGGTGCATAGTGCAAGTTCTGGTTTCCATTGCAGGTTAATGGAATTTTGTGCTTATTAAGTGGTGAATAATTACATGTAGTTGAGTTGTGGTGCTTGTTCACCCTTTTCAAGTTCATCCTTTTCCACTGGGATGTTGGTAGCTTATTTTCTGATCGAGTTTAACAAAGGAAAGCATACTTCCAGTCTGTGGTATTTTGTACCCTTTCCAAGTTGCAATAGGTGAGGGTGGCCAACAATGTAAGTATCCTACCCACATTAACCCTTTTAGAGGTTAAACATCCCTTTTCTTGGTGGATCACCACTTCTAGTTTAGGTTTTATTTCCTTGCAATTCTCTCTCCCTAATCCCATGAAATGTTAGCATAGGTCTAGTTAGCCATCTTTCCTGCATTAGAAGTAGTGTTGTGTTTAATTTAGGAAGAGGAATCCAGCCTTCTCTAGAGTTTCACCTTGAGCCAAGTCCCATAGCTTGAGAGGTGATCTCATGTGTCCCAATCACAACAAATGTCGTGATTCATTTTCAGGCCATTTGCAGGGTGTAATGATTTGGTGACAACAATAATCTTGGTCACTTTTACCAGGGAACAATCATGCAGTAATTATAATCTTGTTCATGGATTAATAAAAAGGGAACAATCAAGAAATAACTAAAAGGGTGCACACACAGTGGGGAAACAAAAGGGATTGCAGAAAAATAGTGCAGATAGCTATTCGATGCATCATACGGTGGTTTGAACGCCATCACCAAGCATGAAATAATCTTAGATCTAATTCAGGTATTCATAAAAAAATTATACTATACTAAATGTGCACCTTTTTTATCATAAGATTGTTTAGTCATTCTTTCTTCAACTAGATCCCGTCTTTTCCAAATTAGTTCAGGCCTGGTTTTCCCTACAAAAATGCACTCTGTGGCCCATCTCTACTTACCAGTTCCTTCTGATCATTTTGTCAAACTTCCTTGTGCATACTATTTCATGTCTTTTTCTCGTTAGTTTAGACCTACTTTTCCCTGCAAAAACGTGCTTCACGTCCCATCTCTGCTTATTGGGTCCTTCTAATCATTTTGTCACACCACCTTATTCTTCAATAAAATAAGAAATTTGTTGTGCCCCAAGTGAAGAAAATTTAATCCCTTTTCAGATCTAGTTTTTATTTCATTTGAACACTTTCAAGTTTTGACTGACCTATGTCCCCCTCTGGATGGGTTTTACCGATAATGATGGTCAGTCGCATAATCACTAGTTTTTAAAATTGTAATGTCTAGCGAGATTCAAAATATTGTTTTGGTATTTGATACGTCTACCTTTTTTTACTTCTGATATGATGATAGAAAAAACTCGAGGTAAATATTTCATTGTACATTGTTTATATGGTTGGAGCATTGAATTTGTGAGAAGATATTTGAGGTTAATAAATTGGTTTAAAATTGTAAAATCATATTATTTTTCAATTGTGAGATAAATTTTTATGGAATGGAAAGTAAACATATTATATATACACCTAAATTTTATGTATTAAATATTTTAATCACTATGTATTTGAAATTTATATATTAAATATTTTAATCACTACGTATTTGTTGGGAATTTGGGACTGCGGAATAGTGCTATGATTCAATAACATACCAAATAATGCACACAGGATCTAAACAATTCCCCAAAATCTACAGCAGTGTAAGTATAAACTAGAATAAACCAAAACAAAAAAAGTACACACACATAACACAACATGTACCATGGTTCACCCAATGCGGGCTACATCCACCAAAAACAAGAGATCTCAAATATATAAAAAAAGAGTACAAACCAACACTTCATACAATAGTATAATGCATCTCTCCAAGAGTATCTCCTCCTCTAGATATCTAAACGGATCTACATGAGTGCACTAAAACCATGCCTCTAAAAAACACCAAAATATCTCACATACCAGGAACTACTACATATCCCACTGTGTAACCAAGATCTCATGTGAATTTGCAAACAAATTTCTCACAAGGGTCTACCAATGTGCAACCATATCTATGCACCAAGAAGTAAGTCTCTCCTCACTCTCACTACATCAAAATGTGCACACAAGAAGACTTCCCTATATAATATCTAGATACTATATGTACCCATAAGATCTCCTCTGAGCTATAATAATAGATAACCTAGGGATCAATAATAAAACATGATCTCATGGATCTACAATACAAGATCTCACAACAACCTGTGGATCTACAAGATGAAAGACTACGTGCTTTACATACTATGCAATCCATTACATTGATACAAGACAATACAAAGGAAATAAAATAGAAGACATAACACTCTCTTCCCACCATTCATATGTAGCTACCATTTCCTTTTGTCTAGCTTCTCTCTATTGAAGCTCTATCTTCATGTAGCCTTTTTCTTCTTTTTCTTCTTCATCATCTTCAACCAAGGAGAATTAACATTCTTTCTCTATCCTTATATTCTAACCCTAATTTTCTAGCTTATATAAGATTAAACAAACTTAGGGAGCCTTTGCATGTAATTCCAACCTTTAGGTCACCTTTACAATCAACCTTCGAATAAAATCCCACGTCTAAAATAAAAACACAAATGCACAGGCAACCAGTGTTGGTTCCCTGACCGGTGCCAGTTCCCTGACCTATGCTAGTTCCTCCCAGGTGACTGATGTTAGTTTCGTGACCGACGCTGGTTACTATGTAAACTAGTAAACCTCAAATGTATACCTTTGTGAAGTAATTTAGCTCCACAACCTAACAATATTTATGTATTTTAGTCATGATGATATAATTATATTAAAACAATATTATGAGTAGGCCACATATTATTGGCAAAGATAAAGTGTTGTCATATATATTTATTTTTATTAGGGTTTTATGGAAGACCACAAACTAATATGTCAAACATTAGTGTTGCTAGAAATTGACACATTAATGAATTATATTCTTAATGTATAATTTGCTAGGTTATGCTGCAACATATTATTTGGATATTAGCTATCACTATGACTTAAAAAAAAACCTATTGCAACCTTAGCGCCCTCTAGGGTATAACACAATACCATATTTGTAGCTTAGCGATCGGTACTTAATAAAAAATATTTTGAAGTCGTAGGCCGCTAAGACACTGCCACGTCATAATATTTGGAACATAGCAGTGGCTAGGATTTAACAAAAAAAATATTGCGAGTCTAGCATCCAATAGACATTTCTGTAACATATTATTTGGAGCTTAACAATCTCTAGGGTTTCAAAAACTAAAGTAATGTAGTATGAAATTAATTGCCACTATGTACTACCACAACATAATATTTAAAACAATTCTTTTGACTAGATTTCACATTTTAAATGAAATTGATTTCAGCTTAGCAACTGCTAGCCTTTACAACAATGTAATAATTTAAGCTTAGCACTCGTTAAGATTTAACCCATAATATTTGGAGCACAGTGGTCACAAGGATTTAAAAAATTAAATGAAGATTCTAGGAGGCTGACATCCACAAGAATATTCATACTCATAATGTGTGCAAGTTGTCAGCGGTATGCTTTAACAAATCAAATTAATATTTTTTGAGCTATATGGAATCTAGTTGCTTCCACAATAGAACATTTTGAGGTTAGATGTCTCGAGCATTTAACAAGATGAAAAATAATATTTTTAGCTTAACATCTACTAGCTTATGTTGCAACATATTATTTAAAGATATGTTGTCGCTAGAATTCAACTAAAAACAACTAAATTATTGCGATCTTAATGACCGCTAAGTTATTCCTCAAAAACATTTTATGAGCTTAGAGATCGATTCTCAATAGCGGATATCATGAAGTTATATACTGCTAAGACACTGCCACATCACAATAGTTGGAACATAGCGATTGCTAGGATTTAACAGAATAAAGAAATATATTTTGATTCTTGCATCCGCTAGGTATTGCCGCAAAATATTATTTGTAGCTTAGCGGTCGCTAGGATTTCACAAAAAATAAATTAAGGTAGTATGAAATTAGCAGACACTATGTATTGCGACAACATAATATTTAAAAAAAGATTTTGACAATATTTAACATTTTAAATGAAATTTATTTGATCTTAGTGGCCACTAGCATTTACAATGACATAATAATTTAAGCTTAGTGTTTGTTAGGATTTAACCCATAATATTTGGGGCATAACAGTCGTAATAATTTAACACATTAAATTAAGATTATAGGAGGATTGTGTCTTCTAAATATGCGTACTCATAATGTTTACATGTTGTTGAAAATATTCTTTAACAAATCAAATTAACCAATTTTGAACCACATGACATCTAGTTGCTTCCACAATAGAATATTTCGAGCTTAAATGTCTCGAGCATTTAACAAGATGAAGAATGAAATTTTAGCTTAGCGTCTACTAGCTTATGTTGCAAAATATTATTTGAAGATATAGTGTCACTAGAATTCAACTAAAAACAAGTAAATTATTATGAGCTAAGCAGTTATAAGGTTATGACTCAATTTTTTTTTCTGAGCTTAGCGTTTAGTCCTTAATAATGGATATCATGAAGTTATACATTGCTAAGACACTTCCACATCACAATAGTTGGAACATAGTGGTCGTTAGAATTTAAAAAACAAAGGAAGATATTTTGAGTCTTTCATCCACTAGGTATTGCTACAAAATATTATTTATAGCTTAGCGATCACTAGCATTTCAAAAATTAAATTAAGGTAGTATGAAATTAGAGGGTGCTACATACTGCAATAACATAATAGTTAAAAAAGATTTCAAAAGGATTTAACATTTTAAATGAAATTGATTTGAGCTTAGTGGTTGCTAGTCTTTACAATGATGTAGTAATTTAAGCTTAGTGTTTGTTAGGATTTAACCCATAATATTTGGGGCATAGAGGTCACAAGAATTTTACACATTAAATTAAGATTCTAGGAGGCTAGCATCCACTAGAATATGCATACTCATAATGTTTGCGAGTTTTCGGAGGTAAGCCACAAATAAACAAATTTTGAGCTACGTGACATCTAGTTTCTTCAACAATAGAATATTTCGAGCTTAGATATCTCGAACATTTAACAAGATGAAGAATGAAATTTTTAGCTTAGCATCCGCTAGCTTATGTTGCAACATTTTATTTGAAGATATGATGTTGCTAGGATTAAACTAAAAAAAAAGTAAATTATTGCGATCTTAACATCCGCTAGGTTATGCATCAAAAATATTTTCTGAGATAGCGATCGGTTCTTAATAATGGATATCATGAAGTTATACACCGGTAAGACACTGCCACATCACAATAGCTAGAACATGGCAGTCTCTAGGATTTAAAAAATAAATAAATATATTTTGAGTCTTACGTCCGATAGGTATTTCCGTAACATATTATTTTTAGTTTAGCAATCGCCAGGATTTCACAAATTAAATTGAGGTAGTATGAAATTAGAGGCCGTTACATATTGCAACAACATAATATTTAAAAAAATGATTTTGAAAGGATTTAACATTTTAAATTAAATTAATTTGAGCTTAGCATCTGTTAGCCTTTTACAATGATGTAATAATTTAAGCTTAGCGTTTGTTAGGATTTAACCCATAATATTTGGGGCATAGTAGTCGCAAGAAATTTACACATTAAATTAATATTCCAGGAGGCTAGCGTCTGCTAGAATATGCGTACTCATAATGTTTGCAAGTTGTCGGTGATATGCCACAACAAATAAAATTAATAAATTTTGAGGTACATGACATCTAGTTTCTTCCACAATAGAATATTTCAAGCTTAATGTCTCAAGAATTTAACAAGATGAAGAATGAAATTTTTAGCTTAGTGTTTGCTAACTTATGTTTAAACATTTTATTCAAAGATATGATGTTGTTAGGATTCAAATTAAAAATAGTAAATTATTGAGAACTTAGAGTTGCTAGGTTATTCCTAAAAAAAAATTCTGATATTTTTGATTGGTTCTCAATAACAAATATCATGAAGTTATACGCTGATAAGATATTGCCACATCACAATAGCTAGAACATAGTGGTCGCTAGGATTTAAAAAATTAAATAAATATATTTCAAGTCTTGTGTCCACTAGGTATTGCTGCAACATATTATTTGTAACTTAGTGGTCCCTAGGATTTCACAAATTAATTTAAGGTAGAATGAAATTAGTGGTCACTACGTACTGCAACAACATAATATTGAATTTTTTTTCAACGGGATTGAAAAATTTAATTGAAATTGATTTGAGCTTAGCGCTTGCTAGCATTTACAATGATGTAATAATTTAAGATTAGTGTTCATTAAGATTTAACCCATAATATTTGGGGCATAGTGCTCGCAATAATTTACCACATTAAATTAAGATTCTAGGAGGTGAGCGTCCACTAGAATATACGTAGTGATAATGTTTGCAAGTTGTCATCGGTAATCCACAAAAAATCAAATTAACAAATTTTGAGCTACATGCAATCTAGTTTCTTCCACAATAGAATATTTTGAGCTTAGATGTCTCGAGCAGTTAACAAGATGAAGAATGAAATTTTTATCTTAGCGTCCCCTAGCTTATGTTGTAACATTTTATTTGAAGATATGTTGTCACTAGGATTCAACTAAAAACAAGTAAATTATTAAGAGCTTAGGAGCTGCTAGGTTATGCCTCATAATATTTTGAGCTATGTTCTATCTATTTTTTAGGATTCAACTAAAACAAGTAAATTATTATGAGCTAAGCGGTTGTAAGGTTATGACTCAAAAACATTTTCTGAGCTCAACGTTCAGTTCTCAATAATGGATATCATGAAGTGATACGCCACTAAGACACTGCCACATCACAATAGATAGAACATAATGGTCGCTAGGATTTAAAAAAATAAAGAAAGATATTTTGATTATTGTGTCCGCTAGGTATTTCCACAACATATTATTTGTAGCTTAGTGATTGCTAGGATTTCAAAAATTAAATTAAGGTAGTATGAAATTAGTGGCTGCTATGTACTACAACAACATAATATTAAAAAATAAAATTAGAAGTGAGTTAACATTTTAAATGAAATTAATTTGAGCTTAGCGGTTGCTAGCCTTAACAATGATGTAATAATTTAAGATTAACATTCGTTAGGATTTAACCCATAATATTTGGGGCATAACGGTTGCAAGAATTTATCACATTAAATTAAGATTCTAGGAGGCTATCGTCTGCTAGAATATGTGTGCTCATAATGTTCTCAAGTTGTTGGCGGTAAGCCACAAAAAATCAAATTAATAAATTTTGAGTTACATGGCATCTAGTTGCTTCCATATATAGAATATTTCGAGCTTAGATGTCTCGAGAATTGAACAAGACAAAAGGATGAAATTTTGTGCTTAACATCCCCTACATTATGTTGTAACATTTTATTTGAAGATATATTATCAATAAGATTCAACTTAAAACAAGTAAATTATTGTGAGCTTAGCATTGCTAGGTTATGCCTAAAAAACATTTTTTAAGCTTAGCGTTAGGTTCTCAATAATGGATATCATGAAGTTATACGTCGTTAAGACACTGCCACATCAAAATAGACGGAACATACTAGTTGCTTAGATTTAAAAAATAAAAAATAATATTTTGAGTCTTGCGTCTGCTAGGTATTGTCGCAACATATTATTTGTAGCTTAGTGGTCGCTAGGATTTCACAAATTAAATTAAGGTAATATAAAATTAGTGGCAACTATGTACTGCAACAACATAATATTGAAAAAAAAACTTTCAACGAGATTTAACATTTTAAATGAAATTGATTTGAGATTAACACTCGCTAGCCTTTACAATGATGTAATAATTTAAGCTTAGCGTTCGTTAATATTTAACCCATAATATTTGGGACATAGAGCTCGCAATAATTTAACACATTAAATTAAGATTCCAGGAGGTAAGCATCCACTAGAATATGCATATTCATAATGTTTGCAAGTTGTCATTGGTAAGCCACAACAAATCAAATTAACAAATTTGAGCTACATAGAATCTAGTTGCTTCCACAATAGAATTTTTGAACTTCGATGTCACGAGCATTTAGCAAGATGAAAAATGATTTTTTTTATCTTAGTGTTTGCTAGTTTATGTTGTAATATTTTATTTGAAGATATGTTGTCGCTGGGATTCTATTAAAAACAAGTAAATTATTGCGAGCTTAGCAGCTACTAGGTTGTACCCCAAAAACATTTTATGAGCTTAGCGATCAGTTCACAATAATGGATATCATAAAGTTATATGCCGTTAAGACACTGCCACATCATAATTTTTGGAACATAACAGCTGCTAGGATTTAACAAAATAAAGAAAGATAATTCAAGTCGATGGCTAGCTTATGTTTGTAACATATATTTTAAATATTTCGTGTCCCTATGATTTTATAGAAAACATGTAAGATATTGTGAGCTTAACTATCGATACTCAATTACAAATATTTGAGCATAATGTGCACTAGTTTATGCCACAACGACATATTTGGAGCTTAGTGTATCAAAACAACAAATGCATGTTTAGGTGAGTATAAAATTTGGAATATATACACAAACATTCAAATAATTATAAATATGCATCTATTAACATGTCATGTATATTACATTTCTTACCCACTTATCTTGGATACTACCATTTATGATTCACTGTAGGTATTCCTTAACTATCGGTTGTTATTGATCCAAGTTTGCGTGCACACTTGATTCCTAGGTTTTTTGCTCTCATTCAGGACTTGTATTACCACCTCACTGTTATGCCTCCCTAATATATTTTTTGCAAATTTGATAATCTCTGGTTATATTTTTTGTGTCAAGAATTGGGCTTCTATATATCACTGTAGACTTGTCAAGAAAATCCTTTTGACTATAATTTTTTTGTTTGGAAATTTCCTTCAGAGTCTCTATTTTATGTATTTTTGTCCTTGTTTTGGAAAAAATATCAAAGACATGTGAAGTTTCCCCTTTGTTCATATCAGTTATTATCCTTTGAAAATTAACTAAGAATTTCTTAAGAAATGTCACAAAATCTTCATCAGAAACCAATTTATGGTTTCCATTAAATACTTCCATGACCGAAGCTTCTATAAAAACTTGATTTCCTTTGGATATAATGTCATAAAACTGCAAACAAAGTCTTATTACCTATTCTTTCCATTCCCTTAGTCTTTCATTTGTATAATTAGCATATCTCTGACATATACCAATATCATCCATTTTCAAAATCGAAGGGTCTTTACAAATGCCTTTTTCAATGGCCTGCCTCATCTCTATTAATGTTTTATGCAACGATGTCATTGTTGTAATGAGTTTTTCATTCTTATTCAATAATGGTTCTACCTACACATTTGCAGCGATGCATTCCTTTATATTATTATACATGCCATGCAATGCCTCTTCTACATCAGAAACTGTTTCGTGATCTCTTATTTCCTAACAAACAATTTCCTAACACCCTCATTAGTACTGTCATTCTCAAATGTTTGAGTTAAGGGCTTGATTTCCTCAATTTTAGAGACTTGTTTAGAAAACTATACTCTCCATGATTAACATGAAGACAAAATTCTAGAGTATAATAAAATTCTTCAACATCAATTGCATTATTTAAATCTATTTGCAAATGTGGTCCTTAATCCATGCCCATATTCAATATTAATACCCTATAACTATTTATCAATATGTAAAATTTGTAAAAAATCACGATCAAATTTCAAATGTATTATTTGTAAAATTGTTTTGTTTATACTATATAAAAATAATTTCATAATATATATTTAAAATAGTATAATACATGACTGAAATATTTAAAAATTTGATAACATATTACAAGGCATACCTATAAATCCCTTTTCTCCCTGCGTTGTTTTACCTCTTAGCTTCTGCAATAACGAGCCTATATTTCCATTGAGATGTGTATATGATGAAAACAATCAAATTTCAATTAATAAATGTGTGTAGGTGGCTATCAATATTTTATTGAATATATATTAAATTGGTTAAGTTTACTTCTGTCAATATTTTATTGAATATATATTAAATCAGCTAATTTTACTTCACATCATGCATTGGATAGTGTGAAAATAATGTTTTCCCTCGGGAAGGCCTGGGATGCACCAAGGCTCAAGGTGAAGCCCAGTACTGATGGGCTATTCCTCAATTGAAGTGTGATTTAGCATGCTTTAGACATGCATGTGCATAGGCTATGAGTCACGGGAGTTGAACTCACACATGGACCACCTAAAATAGTGGTTGAGTTAATTTTGGGGTTATTCATAAATCTAGTTTCTTATAAATTCATAAACTAGTTTAAAGAAACTTTAAGTGATTGTTTTGAGAGAGAGTGAGCACGAGGATCAAAAAGGAATACGTGTAAATTAATAATGTTGCACTCAAACGGAAACATGACGTAGCTCCAAATAGTAAGCAAGAAATCAACCACAAAGAAATTGTGTATGTAACAAAAAAGGTCTAGCTTCTTGTTTCACTTGATTCTTAGACGTTTCTTTGAATATTGACGAAACAGATATGGTAATGGGTGTAGGAGGAATACTTGTTGAAATGCTGGTTATTGGGTTATTGCACGCGTATAACTTTTGAATCCATAGCTAATCATGAGAGCTTCCTTTTGGCTAGGAGGAACTACCTGAAATGGAACACAAGACCACCAGAAAGAGTTAAACAATATATGTAGTGAACTACCTAGCGTGTGCTAGATCTGGGAAGTGTGATACTTCCTAGACGACTGTCAGTCCACTGTTTAAAATAATTTAATTTTGGTAAGAAAGTAAATCCTATTGTAGTCAAAATTATTTAGGTATCTCATTTAAAACAAAATAAAAAAGATCTAATCTAACAGGCTAGGTTAAAATAAGATCTGAAGGTCAAGTAGTTGGTTCTGGTTCTCTGCAGGTCTGACAGAGGTCTCAAGCAGGTCACAGGTGATTAAGGGTGATATGAGAATAGGTGGGTAGGTCATTTTTCTGGGCTTTATTGGTAAATACAGAGACCAATTCCGGTTAAGGGTGACCGACGCCGGTTGGGGAGAACCGGTGCCAATTATTGTGAAAAATTGGGAATGCCACAAAATGAGTTTTGGGTCTCCCTTGATGATTGCACAAAGGACTTGGTTGGTCGGAATGAGGTATTAGGCTGTTTGGGTGGGATTTGGTGAAGTTTTAATGGGTATGTGGAGGTGTGAGTATTAAAGGAGGTCAATGGGTGGCTAAGAGAACAAAGAATGATAATACAATGATGAAATTAATGGACCAGAGGAGCATAATGTTCTACTTGGAATTTGGTTTTGGATGTTTGTGAGTAATGGATGAAGGTGCTTGTACGAGGTTAAATGTTGTTAAGGATCACCAAACATTGGAAAGATCCTACATGGGATACATGTGCATTCCTTTTTACTTGGTTGGATCAAATCTGTGCTGGGTGATTGCTGGATGGTTGCCGGGTGAATGCTGGATGCCTGTGCAAGAGAAAATGCTTGATGTCCTTCCTTGCATGCATGTTCTCGCAAAAACTTGTTCTCAAAAGATGTGATATCTCTCAGGAATCTATCAATGATTGCCAACCTCAAAAATAAGGTTGTTTTGGGGATTAATAGGTGACTGATAGTGGTTCTATCTTAACCGGTGATGGTTAGGGGTAGCCGGCGTCGGTCAAGGTGGGATTTCCTAGGTTTGCTAAACTAGGGAGATCCTCTTGATTTTCTGGGATCTCGTGTCGTTAACCCATGGATCAGACTGGAAGCTTCTTGTAAGCATGTGGGAATATGGTTAGAGGGAATGTAGGCGTTGATTTTTAGGGTTTGGGTAAGTCTTAGTTAGTTATGTCAACTTACTAAGAATAGGTCTTAGGGTGAGTTGGCTTGGTGAGGTGTCTAGGTGAGGTGAAAGTGTGGGCATTATCTAAATTAATATATTTAAATAATAAATATTGTGAGGCTAATGAGTTAATTTTATTAAATTAATTAAATTAATATTAGTGGGGTGAAGGGGGCCATGACTAGGTGAATGTGATGAAGGTATAATTTGTTAAGGGACCAAAGGGGAGTGTGACCTAATTTTGGTGTCTACATTTTACACCTTTATGTTGTGTAACTTGTATTGGTAAGCGATGTTGACAAAAATAAGATGTGGTTACCCCATGTGTGGGTGAAGTTGATCCCCCTCAAATCAGGAACTGACGAGGCAGAAGGTAGAATCAGTGAGTGGTTTGATAAAAGGTAAATGTGATGAAAAGGAAGGTGGGTAATAGGTGAAAAAGGAGCAAGGTCTACTCGGGTAATCTAGGTAATGGGTCAGGGTCAAAGGTAGGAACAGTCAAATGCACACACACGTATAAACTGCAGCACAATACTATTTTGAAGAGCAAAAAAACTCTACATTGTCTAAGGTCGATAGGTTTATCCAAACAAGGTTGAAGTGATTCCGGTATTCAATGTATACGATATGGTCAGGAAGCACAACGTAGGTTAGGTGCAGGAATGTTTAGGTATGTTCCGGTACACCCAAGGTAGGGTTAGGATAAATGGTCACGACAAGAGGCAAGGTAAGGGCATTAGGTCAATCAACATAGGCAACAGTTCCACAAGGTATAGCGAACACATGAGGTCAAAGGTCACTATCAATGGTCCAAGTCCAAATATCTGGGTCACGGCACGGGTAAGGCCGAGGTATGGGTAAAATAATGAGTCCCCAAAGGAGGATGAGATTAGGCAGGTAATGATGAGGTCAGGAGGGTGAGGTAAATGGTTTGGGTAAAGGTTGGGTGGGGAAAATGATTAGGGTAAGAGGTAGGTGTGGAAAAAAAGAGTGATAGGCAGGGTAATAGGGTAAAATTTAGGGAAATGTGTAAGATAGGGTGACTGATGCCGGTCAGTAACTGAGGTCGGTATAGTGTAACCAACCACAGTAAGGTAGGACATGCGACCGAGGCTGGTAGGTTAAACCGGCGTCGGTTAGGTCGGGTTTGTTATAAAAACAAAAAATCTGTGTTTTTTATTATTCATTTGTCATATAACGAATTGAGAAAATGACAAAAGAGAGAGAAAAGAGGGAAAAGTGTCTGGACGGAACAGAGTGTTGAGTTGGCGGTCTAGACGGTGGGTGATTGGTTGGTGAGAGGTGGGTCCATAGGATCGGTGTGTGTGATTCGATTGGTTGGAGATGCGGGTGGAGCTCAGGTGATGACAGAGGCCAGAGAGGGATCGGGCGGGCCACCGATGTAGTAGCTAGACATGCCACCACGATGATGGCAACACGATGAGGTAGGCATCCAACTCTAGTTGTATTTAGTTAGATAGATTAGGTGATTTGCAAATTGGTTGTGGTTTTTGTTTTGGGTGGGGGAAAAATAAAATTGGGAAATGGGAGGGTAAAGTGGGTAAAATAGGAATGGGGAGAGAGATAAGTGGTAGAGGGGGGGAGGGGATGAAGTGTAGGTGAGTTTAGGTGGGTAAAAGAGGTAGGGAGGGAATTTTTTTTAAAAAGGGGGGTTTTGGGGGTCGCAGGTTTTCACCACGACAGTGACCGGCCTCAGTCGGGCTGATCCGGTGTCGGTAGGGGTAAACTGGTATCAGTCACGAAACAGGTGACCGATGCCAGTTTAGGGGTGACCGGGGTCGGTTAGAGAGAATCGACACTAGTTAGGTTTTGGAGGGAAAGGGGGAAAAAATGTTATAGTTTGGGTGATTGAGATGGGTAGGGGTAAAATAGGGTGTTGGAAAATGATAGGGGGAAAGTATAGGTGTGATAAATGTAGATTAATGTGTTGTTTGTATTGGATGCATGGGAGAGATCAACTACGTATGCGGGACATGGTTCCACCCCTACTTGTGATAGTGCATGGCAAAGCGACCCTTGAGGAGCTATGACATGTGGAGGTGGTATGCCTGAGTGGGGTCACAAGTTACCGGCATGTAGTCTGACAGCCTAGTTTGATGGTCGCGTTCATCGATAGATGGGATTTCGTGACCAACACGTTCCACTTGCCGATGGGTGAGATCACTGTAACCTTAAAGGACGTGTTCAGGATTCTGCGGCTACCCATATTGGGTATGTAGGTCTACTCTATCTCCTCCAAGGCCTCAGAGGAGTTGATGCTAATGGTGTTTGGCAAGGGGATGGCCAAGTTGACATTCCATAGTGCTAGCATTCGCTATGGAGTGATGTACCTAGCCCATCCGGAGGAGACAAGGCTAGTATTTCTATTGATGGAGGCAGTGTGCTACTTTCCACTTCCAGATGCAAAGGGTGGTAGATTTCCCCGCTCGTTTATGGGGGTACTACACGACATGATGATGGACTAGACCTGCTTCACCTGGGTGCCAACATTCCTGGTGTAATTATACAGGGAGTTATGGGCATATGTACGACTGTGTAGGTTCAGCCTGTGCTATACATTTATACTTCATTGCTGGGCTTATGAGCACATAGTCTGTGTGTGTCCAGTGGGCATGCCCTGGGTTGATGCCTTTCTGCCAAGCTATGTATGAGTTGGGTATAGGTGATGGGTGCTCGCTATTGGAGAGCAAAGATCAGACAGGCCCTCAAATGATGTGGCCTATTTCCAGTGATTATTGGAGGGGTTGTCTGGTGTGGATATCATTTGGAGGCCATATGTGGGATTCCCCTCATATAGGTAGATGCATGATGAGCTAGCGGAGCTGCAACTACTGAGATGGATACAGGGTCGCCGTGTCGGGGAGCATGAGATGATCCCGGTTGACAGAGTCAGGCACCAGTTTGGGCTGTTACAAGATGTACCTCCGCCATTCATGCAGTATAGGAGTGACAACGTGGAGAGGCCCTTACCTCTACCATAGCCTATAGTACCCATAGGGTAGGAGAATCAGGTAGTGGACTGGAAGATTGATGATGCCAGGGTCACAGACATGTATAGATAGTGGTGGGTGGCTCACGAGCCATACCATCCAGACCGGGGCAGCAAAACCTAGCCATCATCACGGTGTAGAGAGATGCCCTATAGGGGTAGGTGGCTACTCTGATTACCTAGTTGGGTATGGTGCAGACACAAATTGTGAGCTTAGAGGCAAAGGTAGCGAAGCTACATGTATAGGTGGCCATTCTACAGGCCCATATGGCTGGGGGTGGGGGTGGAGATGGAGATGGGGATGATGGTCGAGTGGCGGCCTTATAGGCACATGTGATAAGGTTGTAGGGTCAGTTGGCCACAAATCAAGCATAGATTGGGGCCTTACAAGCCCAGATACAGGCATAGGGATAGAGGGCACCACCATAGGCACTGGGATAGGGTCCCAATTTGCAGGCAGGAGCGGGACAGGGTCCCGCAGGACATGTACAGGGGCCTAGGCCTATGGGACCACCATAGACTGTTCCTATATCTAGGTTACAAGATTCCCTAGGTGAGGCCAGATACTACGAGGACCAGTTAATGGTGGTTGGGATAGATTTTGTATCCTATGGAGAGTACCGAGCACAACAGGCTTCGAGTGAGAGGACTAGATCCCGCACTCACAGTGTAGAGAGCACAAGGGGCCATCGAGCTCCAAGGCTAGATCATGGAGAGGCCACTAGCTCCAGGTGAGGCACCAACAGTGACCCAGACTGGGGCCGAGGAGGTAGAGGGTATAGGTGACACAGATATGGAGGATGTGTGTTGAGATGCTTGATATACGACTCCTAATTGTTGATGTATTATAGTCATTTTTTTGATATATACCGGCCTGCTTGCCGAAGATAGTGAGAATGTATGAGAGTTTTTGTATATTTTGAGCATATACCAGCTTGCGTGCCAAAGATATTTTGTATTGGTTTATTGTTTCAGTGTATATGATACCGGCCTGTAGGCCTGCGTGCTGATGACATTTTGTATTGAGTATCAGCCTGCGTGCCAACGATTTTGAGATGATGGACATGATTGGATATCCTGTGTACATTGTAGTGAGACATATATTTATTTATATGATGAGATGCTTGATTATTTGGTGTTTTGATGAGACTTTTGATTTTTTGTTGTGATATGGATGAAGATTAGGTGAGTTAGGCATGATGGAGTCAGGTCGGTTTAGGCATGATTGAGTCAGGTTGGTTTAGGCATGATCGAGTCAGGTCATAGGCATGGTTGAGTCAAGTTGGTTTAGGCATGGATCGAGTCAGGTCATAGGCATGGTTGAGTCAAGTTTGTTTAGGCATGGTTGAGTCAGGTTTGTTCAGGCATGGTTGAGTCAAGTTTGTTTAGGCATGGTTGTGTTTAAAGTAGTTGAAGTTGTGATTCATTACTTTGTGCAATGAATGATAATATGGGTCATGTGTGAGATGTGTTATAATATACGCATGATGATGGTAGAGAAATGGTAGTCATGATAAATGTATATTGTGATGAGGATTAAAATGTTAAGCAAATTGTTATGTATGTGGTTTAATTTTCAATTGTTGATATAAAAAGGAAACTAAGTGGGGTAGAATGTATTTTAGGAAGATGAAAGATGAATTGGTTAGGGTAGAGATTGGCCAAGCTAACCTCCAAGGGGCCCATGCCCTCGAAGTGCTGCCTACATAGTCTGGTGAAAAGGGACCTCAGGCCTATGTGGGTGGGTTATAGGTAAAGTGATATAGGTGATGTCAATTGTGACAAAAGAAGAAGATTACCCCAAAGGTAAGTGTCGAGGACCAAATTTTGTATAAGGCAATCAAAACATAAATAAAGATGGTACAAAGATAAGAGGGGGCAATAAAGCCACTTGGTTGGTTAGGATTAGACCGAATAGATCATACCTTAGAAGAGGTGATGAACGTAAGACCCTAAAGACATTGCATGATTGATTATTCAAAGGTGAAAAGTAGTCACATGATCACCAAATGTCTTGGTTTCCAAGAGGTCCCTTGAGGCGGTAGGAAATGGGAGTGGGAATGATGAGAAGGGTGAAAGGTAGTTAATTTTTTATATGGTATGAGGTGGCATGCTCTTTGGGCAAGAGATCCGTGGTCACAATGGGCAAGTCCATGACTAAAAAGTTCTCTATTTTGACTTGTATTTGAGATAGACTGATCGATGCAAGAAGTCTATATGGGATCAGGAATTTAACTCTTTGAGGTCTTCGTGAAGCTGATCGATGCGGGAAGCTTCAAATTCTCTCACTTTTTTTTTACATAGCTGTCCTTCGAGGGAGCATTCTATTTACAACAGTGATTACTAAGAGGAAGATGTCCTTTTGAGGGAGTCATCTTTTTTTTAGAAGTTTGACTCAAGGAGTTAGGTCCCATGTGGGGATTTGAAGTCATGGAAAAGACCAAGGTGAAGAATAGGATTCTTGTTCAGAAAGTAGGGTGAAACGACCATGGGATATCATTTAAAGGTAGACGAAAAGTATCCATGAGAATCATGATATGTGCAGCGCCATGGTACACATATTCAAGAGATGATAACATGTGACTGGTACTCACATGATTCTTGTTTAATCATTGGTAAGGTGTATGAAGTGGATAGCACTTAAGGGATGAGTATGGAAAGAAGAAAAAGGTGAGGTAGGACAAAAAGTCAACAATAGAATGGTCGAAGATGCAAGGTGGTAAGGGGTTCAGGTTTGGGTTTACCATCGAGTGAATATAAACGATATGCACCTGATCCATAAGTATGGGTCACAATATATGGTCCAAGCCAATTAGGAGCAAATGTTCCCCATTTACCTTTTTTTGCTTTGGTTACGTGTTGATTTTCTTTCAGGACAAGGTAACCAACTTGGAAGGTTCAGTAATGGACATGTTTGTCGTAGGCACGTTTGATACGTTTTTGGTAAACTTAAAGGTGATCAAGAGCGTTAAGACAACATTCATCTAATAAATCAAGATGTGCTAAACGGTCTTGATGAAAGTCATCATCATTGAGCATGTCGTGGAGAGAAATGTGGAGTGAGAGAATCTAGACTTCGAGAGGTAGAACAGCCTCTGTACCGTAGACTAGAGAAAAAGGTGTGGCGGCAGTGGAAGTGTGAATACTAGTGTGGTATGCCCACAGGGTAAAAGGAATGTGCATATGCCAATACTTCCCGGTATCATTAACCACTTTCATGAGAATTTTGTTTAGGGTTTTGTTAGTGGATTTGGCTTGGCCGTTGGTTTGTGGGTAATAAGGTGATGAGAAACTTAGCTAAATGCCGAAGGCATCGCAAAGTTTTTACAGGGTTTTGTTTTCGAATTGTTTTCCATTGTCAGTGATGAGGCAATGAGGAACACCAAAGCAAAAAATGATGTGATGATTGATGAACTCACATATTTTCTCGGCTTTCGTGGAGATGAGTGGTATGGATTCCACCCATTTTGTGTAGTATTTGGTAGTGGTGATGATCCATTGATGTCGTTGGGAAGAATGAGGGTTGATCTCTCCAACAAGATCCAAACCCCATTGAGAGAAGGGCCAAAAGTCACGGGTGACCTATAAGGCGTGATTGGGTGTGTGATGAAGGTTGGCATGTTGTTGGAATTTTACACAATGCTTGACATAGTCACAAAAATCATGGTTAAGAGTTAGCCAGTAATAGCCTAGGCGAAGAATATGCTTAGCCATAACAAGGCCACTGAAGTGACCTCCACATATGCCATCATGAACTTCCTTAATGGTATAGGAATTTCAGAACTCGTGAGGCATCATAAGAGAATACCATCAAAGCCATGCTTATAGAGGAGGCCCCCCATGATGACATAATGAGAGATATTTTTAAGGAAGGTGCGTTTTCTATTATGGGTGAGATCAAGGGAAAGATGGAGAGAGAAATATAGTCAGACTATTGTTTATACCAAAGGTCACTCAGGTCAGGGGTGATGGTTCCAATGGAGGAAACATTGTGAGGTAAGTAAAAGGGTGATTGGAGTAATTATACGGTGAAAAAGATTTCAGAATTGGTGGACGAAGCGGGTATTTAAGAATCCAAGTAGGCCATGGTGTCTGTAAATTTGTTGGTTGAATGAGGGACGGTTTTCAAGGTGTAACGGTCAAAAGTGGTCAAAAGTATGTCTACATGATGTTTATACTTTTGAATTATCTCGCTATAAAATTGGTATATACCATTGACTTGGTTTACGACCAGTTAAGAATCACCAAAGATGTTGATTGATTTGACATTTAGGGCATAGGTGGCTTGGAGACCTAATACGAGTGCTTCGTATTCGGTGATTTTGTTTGTACAATCAAAATATAGTTTGAAAGAAAAATGCATGGGTTCACCATCAAGTGAAATGAGGATAATACCAACCCCACTCCCACACTGACACTTGGAACCATCGAAGAAGAGTGTCATTTGGTAAGCGGGTTTGTCTAGGGAAAGGGTAGCAATTGACTCATCTGAGAAGTCAAAATTAGAGGGTTGATCCCCAGAAATAGGTGCGTCGAACAATTGGTCAGTGATGGCTTGGCCCTTGATGGAATTTTGATGAATGAATTCGAGGTCGAGGTCAGCTAAGAGCATAAGCCATCGTCACAATGATTTTGATAAGGTTTTGCATACATGAAGTGTAAGGGGTCGGTGTTGGTCACGACATAGGTTTTGTGGTTGAGTAGGTAATGGCGGAGTTTGGTGGCAACAAAAACTAAGGCTAAGCAAAGTTTTTTGGGATGGGCTTATTGGGTTTCATAGTCCAAAAGAGCATGGCTTATGTAATAAACCGCCTGCTCCCTGTGTTATTCATCGCGATGAGTGAGCATGGTTCCCAAGGAGTGATCAGTAGCTGAGATGTCTAGGTAGAAAGGTTGATTGTCTTTAGGTGGAATGAGTATGGGTGGTTGAAGAAGGAAATTTTTTAAGACCTCAAAAACTATGTGGCAGTCATCATCCCATTTAAAGGAGACATCCTTCTTGAGAAAATGATGAAATGGTTGGCACCGATCAGATAATTGTGAAATGAAACAACAAATAGACTGCAACTTACCTTGTAGGTAATGGAGTTGTCTAAGGTTAGTGGGCGGAGGAATTTCTAGAATGGCCTTGACTTTAGCAGGGTCAACTTCTATACCACGTAGGGAAACGATAAAGCCTAGGAGTTTTCTTGAGAGGACCGCAAAGATGCACTTCTTAGGTTGAAGGTGAACGTAATATTTAATGAGACAGTTAAAAATGGTTTTTAGGACAACAAGGTGCTCGGAGTGGTGTTTAGATTTGACCAGGAGATTATCCACATAATCTTCTAATATACTATGCATGATATCATGGAAGATGTAAGTTATAACCCGCTGATATGTGGCACTAGTGTTTTTAAGGCCAAAAGGCATGACTTGGTAGAAGAAGGTCCCCCAAGGGGTGATGAACGTGGTTTTGTGTTGATCCTCTGGGGCAAGCATGATTTGGTTATAACCCAAGAAGCCATCCATGAGTGATAGCATCTTGTGACCAGTGGTAAGGTCAACCAGTTGATCAATATTGGGTAAGGGGAAGTCATCTTTTGGGTAGGATAGGTTGAGATCACGGAAATTTGTGCAAATGTGGAGTCCCCTATCACCTTAGTGACATGGATAATGTTAGAAATCCAACGAGGATATTCAATGGGTAATATTAAGGAAATTGAAAGAAGGCGCAGAAGTTCTTCTTTGACGAGAAGGGCAATGCGAGGGTGCATTTTCCTCAGCTTTTGTTTGATGGGTTTGGCATCGGGAATGGTTACAATATTGTGGACCACTATGGTGGGATCAATACCGGGCATGTCTACATAATACCAATCAAAAGTGTGGTTATGATCTTTGAGAAAATAAGTGATGGCTTCCTGTTTAGTAGTATCCAAAGATTGGCCGATATTTAGGATGTGCGGGTTGTCTTGAGTATGAATGTTGATTTCGATATTTGATTCATTCAACATGGTTTGCATCTTAGAGGGTAACACCCGATGAATATGAGTCTTTTGCACCAAGGTAGGTGAGTATAGATTCATCATCTTGACATTGAATGACGTTAATTGAAGGTGTATCATCATCGATCATTTCAGGATACAAAAAGGGAAAAGAGGAAGGAGCCTCACCCTCGCATTGATAAGTCAAAGGCCCCAATGAAATGGTGTTTATGAAAAAAAAAGTTAGGAGGGATATATTCAGGATCCATCGACTCCGTCAGTGAAGGTGGTGATGAAGGCAGAGCGGGTGAAGAAGGTGGAGAAGGGCTGATGTCCTTGATGAGCTCAATGCGGGCATGTTTGGTAGGTGGTTCAGGAAATTTTATACCACTACAGTCGTTATTTTTGTGGGTGGTACATGGAATAATGGTATGGCAGCATTTCTAGTAAAAGCCAAAACCAAAACCCTTCCATGCATAACGGTGCAGGAAGGTGTGAGCAAAACGACGATTGGTGAGAGACTAGAAGTCAACGCAAAATGGGCGGGTCTGTGATGGTGGTTCGGGTGTGTATGTGGTAGTATCAAGTCCCCCATAGGTGAGACTAGTATGAAGATGAGGAGGACCATAAAAGAGGCATTCTCCTATGCGGTGATCATAGAGAGGGTGTTGGGGGAGACTTTCATATAGGGTAGA